>CM053772.1:47468307-47534967 GCA_028658325.1 Potorous gilbertii | reverse complement strand
AACTTTTGAACCTCCTTTTCCATTTGGCTAATTCTGCTTTTTAAAACATTCTTCTCCTCCTTGGCTTTTTGAACTCTTTTGCCAATTGAGTTAGCCTATTTTTCAAGGTGTTATTTTCTTCAGCAATTTTTTTGGGTCTCCTTTAGCAAGGTGTTGACCTGCTTTTCATACTTTTCTTGCATCTCTCTCATTTCTCTGCTGCCTCACGAACGGGCCAGGGTTATGGAGGCCCCCCTCCCCCGCTCCCCTCTCAGCTAGCCAAACAGGCTCTCTCACTAAACTTTGTGCTTGTGGGTGGAGGGAACTGCGTGGCTGCTGGAGAGTCTGTCCCTGAAGCCTGCTCGGATCAGCTCCTCTCAGGAACATGCAGCCAGGGCAGGGCTGGGCTCTGCTCCAGGTCCAGTGCATGACAGACCTTTGGTGTCAGTTTTTCAGGGCTCTCTGGAATGGGAATCTCCTCTACTGCGTTGTTGTGTGGCCTCTGCTGCTCCAGAATTTGCTGGGAGCTCTTCTCCACAGGTATTTTATGGGCTGTGGATTAGGAGCTAGCGTATTTGAATCTTTCTATTCCACCATCTTGAAAAAATGTAAGCTATAGAAAAGTGATTGTAGAAAACTGAAAATGAATAAAATAGTTTTTTAAAAAAAAAAGAACTAAGAGTGGCCACTAGAATCACTCCTTTGGGTCATGATACTCTGTTTATATGAATCCCTTTTGAAATACAAATGCCTTGGGAAAGATAATATAGAACTCCATTATCTATTACTAATATCACAGCAGAATAACACAATCTCAAAGTTGGAAGGTACCATAGCAGCCGTTTAGACAAACTCATAACTGCAAAAAGAATTCACACCACAACACACCCATTATGTGGTTATCCAGCCTTTATATCATGACTCCTAGTGAAGATAAGCCCACCGCCTTTCCAGGAAGTCCATTCTTGGCGATGTTTAATGTCTTAGAGCTCTAAATCCTAAAATCCTTTAAAAGAAAAGAAGACAGCATGGCAATTGAAAAGGTGTCATTATATGTCTGTCAATGACCTTTACCTTGGCTTGGCAATGAATATTTAGCCTGATTCTAGGCCAATGTAATAGAGTCCTCATTCTTCCGGGGTCATCAGCTCAAGGTTCATGGCCTAGAATACAGCTAGCACCTCAGCCTCAGTGGGCTATGGGAGCCAAGTTTGGGCTTATTGCTCAGGCTGGGCACGTGGCCACCCACTAATGTCAGCCAGCTGGACCATAGCCCACCCAGCCCCTTAGGCCCTTGCTGAATGATCTGCATCCCAAACAGCCCTGGGCTGGTGGCCATGGGACCATTCCATAAAAGATACTAACAGGGCTCAGACCCTGGCCAGAGAGCAGTAAGGCAGGAGCTGAGGAAGGAAGGAGGGAAGTAAGCATAAGTGTTTTTTTGTGAAAACACCCCTGTCTTGAGTCGCCTGGGTGAGAGAGGGCAAGAAGACTTAAGAACAAGGCATCCTCCTTGACAAGGAGGAAAGCAGGTCTTTGTGACCACTGGGTCCTGTGATTTGTAGGAGACCTTCCTTCCAAACAGAAGTGATTCCCTGTACAGGGGGCTGGAGGAAAGTCCTTTTCCTGAGAGGCTGGACTTTCCCACAGAAACAATGTCTGGATTGTTTGCCCAGCATTAATCTCGCTGTTAGCAGTCATAGTACCCAGCACACAGCTCTGCCAGGCGGCTGGGCCCAGCTCTCGATAGCATGCAAATAGAACAGTCTCCACAGCTGTGCCTGACAACAGGAAGTCTGAAGAGAGCTCACTAAACAAAGGGAGAAAAATGGGCCACGTTTATTCATTCACTGGGCATGCTCCCCAGCCTGGGCATCCCATGATTCTTTGTCTCTATGACAACAGCTGTGATGCTCAGCACAACCCCCCTCCTGTCTCATTGACCAGCACTTCATCGGTTTGTCACTGATGAATCCCCCCACACACAACCTCACAAACAGAAATTGTCTTTAGGATAATGTGTGATGAGAGAGCATTGTGGACCTAATGCCCACCCAGACAGAAGCCCAAGCTAGCCCAAAGAATCATCAAGTCAAGGTATCATGAATGTTGTTGGCAAGATATGGATAATAAGAATGAGTTTAAACTTGCAAAACACTCCATAGTTATAAATCAAGGCAGTAGGAGGCAAGAGATTTGGAGTCAGATTAGAATTCTGATTCTTCTGCTTCTCCCCCAAGGCAATCTTGGCAGTTATTTAATTACTTCAGTTTCTTTTTCTGTAAGATGAGGGGATTGGATCAAATGATGTCAAAGGTTTCTTTCAGCTCTAAATCTATGATTCTATCGTCTACTTCTTTTTATAGCCTATCAATCAATAAATCAATCAATTGAAATGCATTTATCAAGCAACCACTATTCTTCAGTATCCAGTGATAAGCACTGAGGGAAATGAAAACAGATGCTAATCATTGAGCAGATGTGGAGATGAAGTCTTAAAGAAGTAAAGACCTAGACCAAGGGCACCTCTAGGATCTGGTAGGACCAGGATTCCAACTCAAGCCTCTTTAACTCAGAGTTTGGGTCTCTTCCCAGAACATAATGGCAGCAAATTTCTGCCTGTGTGGTATATCCTCCGTGCTACCAGGAAGACCCATCCTGGTCTTCCCTTCTATGTCCCCAAATATCTTCACAGCATGCTCCCCAGGGCTAGAGATCACCTTAACCATGGCCAATGTCCTTCATTCCCAAATGAGAGAAGCATCAGGGCCCCTGGAAGGGATAATTTTGGGGACTTTGGTGTGTGCACAGGTATCCATGATAGGTAGTCCTTCCCCAAGAGCAGGCTCTACCAGGAAGAATTGGGGAAACAGAAATGGAAGTAGGAAAACTGAAGAGATGACCAAGGAGGAAGATGGAGGGAAATGGGAATGGAATGAGGAAATTGGAGATGGCCTCAAAACATTTTTTTCTCCCTCACTACCCCCCTCCCAGTATTTCTTCAGATGCCTCTGGGTGATGCTAATGGAGTTAGAGACTTCTGGAGATGAATATATGTACAACACAAAGTGACTTGGGGACTAGCCATTCAGATAATGGAGACGCTATCTCCTCCCCCAGATTTTAAAATCTCCTCCCTAAAGTCAGAGGTGGGTTATTTCTTTTTTGTGGTTATTGTTGGTTTGTTTTATTTTGATTTGGTTATTTTAGCAAGGTATAGATCTTTCACTTCATAGAGTAGAAAAACAAGTCCCAGAGAAGAAAAATTTTGCAAGGATCACACTATAGATATGGGAAGCATTATCATACTCTCCCTCCTCAGAACTCATCCATGCCATTTATTTATTACTTAGGATCATAAGTTCACTTAGAACTGAAGGATGCCTTAGATATCATATGGTCCAGGGGTTCCTAACCTTAGGAATTATGCCTAAAACAGAAAACGGAACACTGAAAAGGAAACCAGTTATGTTGAAACACAGTTTTCAAAATAGATATTTTTAAAAACATATTCATGAACCCCAGATTAAACCCCCTGATTCTAATTCAAGCTCCTTATTTTACTGATTAGGTAGATGAGACTTTAAACAAAGTCTTCCTAACAATTAGAGATGTCCCCTCAAAATGTAACAGACTGCTTTGGAAAGTAGGGAGTTCCCTCTGGATGCCTTTAAACAGAGACTAAATATCCATGACCAAGAATGTTGCAGAAGGCAACTTACCCAAGTGGCTTACCGAAGGTCATACTGCTAGTGTCAAGTGTCTAAGATTGAAGTTGAACTCAGATCATCCTGACTCCAGGGCCATTGTTCTATTCGCTGCACCACCTAGATGCACCTTTTTAAATTATTTGTTTGACCTTTAAGCTTCTTGACAACTCTGAGTTTTCCTGTTTTTTGCACCATTGTAGGTAAGGATCAAGTCTGGATCTCCTGATTTCTAGGTTGAGAGCCCTTCTCACTTTTTCACATGGCTTCTCAAATGACATAGCATGCTATTATGACCTGTCTTGTTCATGGGTGGAGGTGTTTGTTGGTGATACCTTCTCAGCTCAACAGTAAGACTCCCCAAAGATCAAGACCATGTCCCATCTATAATGGTGCTGGGTTTTAACGGACGTGCACCAAATGTAGAAACAGGAGATGTGTTTGAATTCTAGCTCTGTGGGAGCAGGTATTCCCAAGGATTCCTGAAAGGAATTCCCCACTAGAACTTGACAAGTGTTCATCCAGCTGTTTTGTTTAAAGACCTCCAAGGAGGGGGAACCTCTTTTTATTTATTAGTTAAGTTTTTCCTAGAATCTAACCTAAATTGCCCTCTTTACAATTTCTGTTCATTGTTTCTGGCTGTGCTATCTAGGTATAAAAAGAGTCGATTTCTCTTTCCTGTGATAGTTTTTCAGTTACCCAAAGACAGGCTAAACATTCCCATTTCCTTCAACTGATTTCCTTATAACAGACTAACTAATTCACAATGGGATTTTATTTAAATTACTTCAGTTTCCTCATCTGGGAGGAACAGGGAGAAGTCAACAAATATTCATTTTTAAGATGTTAATAAAAGTTTCCACTTCACAAAATTGTTCTGAAGGCAGTACATTATAAATTGTAAAGCCTTACTTACATAAATGTGAGATTTTTCTTTGCTCACACCCCACATCCCTCTGCACACATATTACCTATCAGTATGCAAGGCACATAGTAGGCCCTTGTTAGTTTTTGTTAAGATGAGACCTTTTCATATTGGAAGGTAAGTAGGGTGGCTCATAATCCCCATCAATAAAACCATATGAAGGCTGGGGACAATGAGCGTAGCCTGCAGGACAGCACCCTGAAGGGCTAGAAGCAGAGGAAGCTCCTTTTAAATTTAAGAGGGAAGAACTGAAGGCAAAGCAGAAACAGCCTGCAAACTTGTCATCCCTCATGGAACTATGATCATTAATGAGAGTCTTCTCTTTCAATAGTATAGATTGTGACCCAGGCATGTCTGCCCATACTGGAAGTCTCTTTCCATGTCTTCCCACATGTCCATCATGGCAGGCAGGTGGGGAGGGGAGCAGTATGACTCAAAGCACTGAGGGGTCTTCCTCAAAATCTGCTATCTTGAGGTTACCAATAGAGCAAGAGCGTTGTCTAGTAGCGATCCCGAACTCTCACTTTGTGCCTTTTTCCAATTGTACTTTTCTTGTATGACATCTATTACTCCACTTTTCTGGAATTCACCACAACTCACTTATGCCCACTATGCACCTATCTATCCACTGCTCTTTGGGTGAGCCTCACTTTTAACTCTTCAAAGATTATGCTGATCAATGACTTACAACCATACAGTTAATTTTCAGTCTGTATGACTATGTGTCCATCTAAGGAACCATTGTATAGAATGTGATCTCCTTGAGGAGCTCTTCCTTTCTTTCCCCAGCACACAGTACATTGCCTGGCATACACTACGCAATCAATATTTTTGATTGATTGGTTGACAAACTCAGCTAAATTCAGAAAGGCCAATCACCAGAAGGTTGTACACCAAGGGGAAAATTTGTTCACAGCAGTTCATGAAGAATCTTTACTAAAATGGGGCTGGAAAGGAGTTGTCATCTGTTTCATTTGAGAAGAGACAGGCCACATCACTGAAATTTAATATCTTTGAAGTACCAAAGTCTAACTCTATATAATAACACATTTATGCAATGCCTTCAAATTCATGGAAGACTTTCCTTCAACAAGCCCATGAGATTTGTGGGGCAACTATTATTGGCCCCATTTTGAAGCCAAGAAAATTTAACATTGATAGATAAAGTGATTGCTTATGATCTAATTCTCATGACCTAAGAAGTAATCTGAAGAATCTGAAGCCAGATTTAGATCCAAGTCTTCTGAATCCAAATCTGACACCATTTCCACTCTCCGTCACTCTCAGGAATGATGACATATTTATATCATCTTTGTCATCATCATCATGATCAATCTGCCTCTGATTCTGTCTCTCTCTCTCTCTCCCTCCATTCTTCCTTTCCTCTCCCCATGAGGGAAAGAACTTCATTTTTGCTTTTGTATCACTAACTACTCAGTTGTTGACACATAGTAGGCACTTACTAAGTACTTATTGATCTACTAGTTGATTTCTATTTCTTGGTTTTTGGCTCCATCTCAAGCTGATCTATACTTATATATTTAAAAAAAACTATAAAAATGTGGTCTTTAATAGATGTGTTCTGTGAGTCAAAGGATTTCAATTGTAAAAATTATTTTTTTCCACATCTCTATCTTAGACTTCACTCAGATCTTACCTGATAATGGTGGCTATCCCCTAAAGTTCCATCCTGGGTCATCTTATCTTCTTTCTATATATTATTTAACTTGGTGATCTCATCAGCGCCCATCGATAATTGACCATATCTGCACAGATGATTGCCAACCCTCTCTCCTGACTTCTAGTCTTGCACCTGCCTCCTAGACATCTCAAACTATATGTCTCATTGTCACCTTGAACTCACAGCAAATGCAAAACTGAATTGATTATCTCTTCTCCCAAACCCTTACCTTTTTGGCATTTCCCTGCTGCTATACAGGGGACCATCATTTTCTCAGTTACCCAGGCTCAAAACTGAGCCTTCATCCATTACTTTTCACTTTTTTATTCCCCATTTCCAATTAGTTGCCAAGCCCCATAATATCTCTTAGATATTTTCCCCTCTTTCTTCTTCTACTGCCACCACCCTGATGCAGGCTGTCATCACCTCCCATAATAGCCACCTGGTTGGCCTCCCTGACTCAGATCTCTCCATAATTCACTTCATTCTCTCTTCAGTCATCAAATTTATTTTCTTAAAGCACAAGTCTAGCCATTCCATAAACTCTAGAAGCTCCTTATCATCTCCAGCATCAAATATGAACTGCCTTGTTTGGTGTTCAAACCCCTTCACAATCTAGTCATTTTTTACCTTTCCAACCCTTTTATGTGGCTTTATTTTTAACTATAGTTCTTTCACTTCATAAATTACTTCATTCACCTCAACGTGCTCAGCAATTCAGTGATACTGAATGACTTATTCCTCCAACAAGACACATCATCTCTGGGCTCGTGATCACTGGCTGTCCCCCATGGCTACGGTTATCTTATCCTTGCCTCTTGGCTTTCCTGGCTTCCTCCAGGTCTCGGCTAATGTTTCACCTTTGGAAAGAAGCTTTTCCTAGCCCTCCTTATTCTTTGTGCTTTCCCTCTGAGATCATCTTCAAATTCTCTGCGCCCCGTGCCCCGCGCCCCCACCCCTTCTCTCTCTCTCCCTCTCTCTCCCTCTCTCTTCCCCTCTCTCCCCCTCTCTCTCCCTCTCTTCCCCTCTCCTCTCTCTATTTGCCTGTTAAACTTTGGGCAACTTAAGAATAGGAACTTTTTTGCCCTTCTTTGTATGCCTAACCTGACATGTAGCATGTATTTAATAAATGCTTGTTGACTCAACTTGTTTGTAATTAGTTAACATCTTAGATAGGAAATTAACTTCTATATACCTTATGCATATTTATTTATATATACTTATTATTTCTTCCTAATGAAATGTAAGCTTCTTGAGGGCATAAAATATTTTGGTTTTATTTCCTCAGCGTCTAGCACAGTGCCTGTGCTTAGTAGGGGCTTCAATAATGCTTGTTGAATTGAATGCAATAGTTGGCAGTCAGCTAGGCTCTGAAGGAATGGGACACAGGTGGCCCTGGAGTCTGATAGGGTTATTTTATACTTTTTTATATTTTTATATTTGTATTTTAAATGTTTCAAATTTAAGTTTTTAATGAGGAACTGCCCTTTTAAATTTAAATTTACATTTTAAAAATATGTATTTTTATATTTTACAATTAACTATAAATAATTAATAATTATAAATAATTTTATAATTTGTGTGGGTGAGCTCCGTCTTTCCTTATCTACTACTCTCTATCTACTTTCAGAGGTAAAGAGATAGAATGGTGCAGTGGGGAAAACCAGTTGTTTTGCAGTCACAGATGAAGGGCTGAAATCCTTGGCTCTGGCGCTTTTTCTATAATCCTGGGTTGTTAACATCTCCTCTGTGGGACTTGGTCTCCAGTAAGATGTGGAGGTTAGATTTCATGACCTCTAAGGTCTCCTCCAATTTGAGAGCCTGAAATCAGAGCCCACTGAAGCTACTCTGTCTAATGACTCAGATTCCTGCCTTTGTAAAGGTCCCGATTTATGTTGGTGTGGCCTGCCACCTTGTGGTCATTGGGAGCATGGCATTGCTACCATCCTGTCTTTGTTCAGCCCTGATGGGTAGCCCTATCTATAAGGGGGAAGCAAATCTAAAGTCATCCAGGGTCATGCGAGATGGGGACCCAGGAATCTCCAGTATGTGTGTATATTATATAGGAGTCGAAGAGAAACTATGAGCCTCAGTGGGTTAGTGCATTTCATTGTTCACTAAGAGGTTTGTTAGTAGGGTCTGTTTACTCAGTGATAATGTTGTTTTCCTTTTATTCAATACAAAGTAAAAAGTGTCCCAGAAGTCTCAGTGCAGCTTTAAGTCTTTTAACCTTAAAAGTGCAGAAAGACTTTTGTGACACCCATTAAGTCATGAGAAAGGCAAAAGTTGCCTGCATATCTGAATTTTCGTGGTCTCTCCCCTTTTTCCATGGAGGATTATGAAGGTTCAGGGGGACAGAAAGAGTAGAGAAGGAAGAGAAATCAGTTTTTAACTGATGTTTTAAAGAAGAGCTGTTCTTAGGATCTTTCCAGGAGCTATGTACTAATAGGATACACACAGGATGCCAGAGTGTTACAGTCTTCAAGGGACAGTTGATTTTGAGATCATATGATCATTGAAAGTTTGTCATTTGGCCCAAGGCCAAACAGGTAACACATATTAGAGATAGGATTCCAACACACATCTTCTAGCACTTTTTAAAAAATCTGTCTTTCTTACCACTACACTAATCATAGCTAGCATTTATAGAACATGTTACAGTAAGCATTGTCTTATTTGATCCTCACAAAATCCCTGTGAGGTAGGTGTTAATATCATCCCACATTTAGAGATGAGATAACTGATGAAGAGAGAGCTTAAGTTATTTTCCTGGGGTGTCTTAACTAGTACAATGTGTGAGATCAGATTTAAACTTACTATATCCCATCTAGGACTATCTAAGTCTTGAAGAAGCCATGGCTGAATTGGGATCAATTTTGGCATAGTGGGCACAGTCAAGATGGAAAAGTAAAAAGACACACCTACTCTAGTTTTTCTCCCACAGCCCATAAAATACCTGTAAAAAATGACTCTAAACAAATTCTAGAGCATCAGAAGCCACAAAACAACAGAGTGAAAGAGATTTCCAGGTCAATGCACTCTAGAAGTCTGACAGGAAAAGTCTATCACACCAGGCATGGAGTGGATCACAGCCCACAGAACCCAGCACAGCCTTGGCCATGAGGCTCAGCATGGACAGGACTGGAGCACACCTTGGGGGTGGAATCCCCAGCAGCAGATGTGGTTCCCAGATCCCTCCGCCCACAAATGCCAAAGACAACTTCAAAGGTCAGTGAGAAAGCTTTTTCACCTGAATGCAGCAGCAGCTGTCAGCCTAAAGACCCTGGGGGAATTGAGCTGTTGATCTAAGTCTCAGCTCTGAGTCCTGGGGTAAGGAAGAGTGTTGGTGTGGTAGAGCTGGTGGAGGTTCTGGAAAGGGAATTCCATATGCAGATCCTGGGCAGAAAAGTTTTGGTAGCTCCCAGAGCAGAATGCCAGCCAGGAGAGAAACCTGGAGAGGAATTGAGAACTTACAGGTACCCAGAGTATACCCTCTTCTTGACAAAGGACTCAAAAGTCAACTAACTGGTTGGTAAAATGCCCCAAAAAGGGAAAAATAAGACTATAGAAGGTTACTTTCTTGGTGAACAGGTATTTTCTTTCATCCTTTCAGATGAGAAAGAGCAATGCTTACCATTAGAGGAAGACATAAAAATCAAGGCTTCTGCATCCAAAACCTCCAAAATAAATGTGCAATTGATCTCAGGCCATAGAAGAGCTCAAAATGGATTTTGAAAATCAAGTAAGAGAGGTGGAGGAAAAATTGAGAAGAGAAATGAGAACGATGCAAAGAAAATCATGAAAAGTGAGTCAACAATTTGCTAAAGGAGACCCCCCCCCAAAAAAATGCTGAAGAAAATAACACCTTGAAAAATAGGCTAACTCAAATGGCAAAAGAAGCCCAAAAAGCCAATGAGGAGAAGAATGCTTAAAAAGCAAAATTAGCCAAATGGAAAAGGAGGTTCAAAAGCTCACTGAAGAATATAGTTCTTTAAAAATTAGAATGGAGCAGATGGAAGCTAATGGTTTTATGAGAAACCAAGAAATTTCAAAACAAAAATCAAAAGAATGAAAAAATAGAAGATATTGTGAAATATCTCATTGGAAAAACAACTGACCTGGAAAATAGAGACAATTTAAAAATTATGGGACTACCTGAAAGCCATGATCAAAAAAAGAGCCTAGACATCATCTTTCATGAAATTATCAAGGAAAACTGCCCTGACATTCTAGAACCAGAGGGTAAAATAAATATTGAAAGAAACCACTGGTCACCTCCTGAAAGAGATCCGAAAAGAAAAACTCCTAGGAATATTGTAGCCAAATTCCAGAGTTCCCAAGTGAAGGAGAAAATATTGCAAGCAGCCAGAAAGAAACAATTCAAGTATTGTGGAAATACAATTAGGATAAGATTTAGCAAGCTTCTACATTAAGGGATCAAAAAGCTTGGAATGTGATATTCCAGAAGTCAAAGGAACTTGGACTAAAACCAAGAACCACCTACATAGCAAAAATGAGCATAAAACTTCAGGGGGAAAAATAGTCATTCAATGAAATAGAGGACTTTCAAGCATTCTCGATGAAAATACCTAAGGTGAATAGAAAATCTGACTTTCAAACACAAAAATCAAGAGAAGCATGAAAAGGTAAACAGGAAGGAGAAATCATAAGGGATTTACTGAAGTTGAACTGTTTACATTCCTACATGGAAAGATAATATTTGTAACTCTTGAATCTTTTCTCAGTAGTTGGAGGGATTCTACAGATAGATAACAGATAGATAGATAGATAGATAGATAGATAGATAGAGGACACAGGATGAGTTGAATAGAAAGAGATGATATCTAAAAAACAAAATTAAGGTGTAAGAGAGGAATATATTGGGAAGAGAAAGGGAGAAATGGAATGGGGCAAATTATCTCTCATAAAAGAGGCAAGAAACAGCTCTTTCAATGGAGATGGAAAGAGGGGAGGTGAGAAGGAAAAAGTGAAGCTTACTCTCATCACATTTGGTTTAAGGAGGGAATAATATGCACACTCAATTTGATAAGAATATCTATCTTTCACCACAGGAAAGTAGGGGAGAAGGAAATAAGTGGGGTGGAGGAATGATAGAAGGGAGGGCAAATGGGAGAAGGGAGTAATCAGAAATAAACCCTTTTGGAGAAGGACAAGGTGAAAAGAGAGAATCTAATAAATGGGGGCAGGATAGAATGGAGGGAAATATAATTAGTCTTTCACAACATGACTATTATGGAAGTCTTTAGCAAAACTACACATATATAGCCTATATTGAATTGCTTGACTTCTCAGTGGGGTTGGGTGGGGAGGGGGGAGAGAAATTGGAACTCAAAGTTTAAGTAATGAATGCAGAGAACTGTTTTTGCATGCAGTTCTGAAATAAGAAATACTGGTAATGGGGTACAGAAATCTATCTTGCCCTACAAGAAAAGAGAGAAGATGGGCATAAGGAAAGGGAGGGGGTGTGATTGAAGGGAGAGCAGATAGCAGAAAAGGGTAATCAGAATACATGATTTTTCAACATGGGGGAGGGGAGAGGTGGGTAGAAAATTTGGAACTCAAAATCATGTAGAAATGAATGCTGAAAACTAAAAATAAATAAATAAATTTTTAAAAATAAAACAAAAAATCTTGGTGTAATCTGGACTTTAATATATTTAAAGTGATTGTCATGGTTGCCATGATCAAAAACCATATCAAATTGTCTTCATTCTCTTGGTGATGAGTCTTTTCAAGCTCAAGATAACCCTTGGGTGGCAGACCTATTACTGGCATGAGATCTTTACTCAAAGCCTTTCCAACAAGGAAAAGCTACCTGAGTTTACACTTTGATAGCAATGACTTCAAGAACCCAGTCACCATGGAGGAGGATTTTGGTAGCAAATGGTAGAGATTACAAAGGAATAAACATATTCATGCCCTCAAGGAACTGAAAACCTAACTGTAAAAACAAGATACAAACTCATGAAACCTTAAATAGTCACATAATGCTGCAGCATTCGCATAAATTACACTAAAATAATAGGATCATATATTTAGAGTTAAAAGGGATTTTCAAGGTCACCAATTCTAATTCTCTCAGTTTATGAGTGGAGAAACTGTGGTCTAGCTAGGGTAAGAGATTTGCCCAGAGACAATTAAGATTCTTTGGCTCCAAATCCAGCATTCTTTCCATTGCATCATCCTGTCCTCCACTACTATTTTTTTTATTCCTCTTTGAGTTTTAGAGGTGACACTCAGTTCTTGAAGGTTTTGTCAGTGAAGTGCAAGCTATGGCATACTATCCCATTCTGGAAAGTCTTTGAGTTGAGATCTAGTGATAGGATGAGTGTTGGACATCTGAAGGGAAGTCTCTCATTAAACTGGAGAGACCAATGGATTTGAGATCGTGGTACTCTCTGAGATGATCTACTAAGGAATAGAACAGAGTTTCTTAACCTGAGGTCCCACGGGATTCGTGGATAAATTTCAGGGGGTAAATTTATTTCCATCAAATTTTAGCTGCAATTTGTGAATTTTTGGAAAAACAACAACAATATTATTCTGACATACAAAAAAGTGGTCTCTTTCTTGGAACAGAACATTTATGATATGCATCCCTGGCACAAGTGCCAATCCAATCATGGATCTTTTAAAGTACTGAAATATGAAGTAGCCCCAGGTGCCAGTGGCTACAAGAGTCTTCTTGGAGGAGGTATAGCTTGAACAAGACCCTGAAGGATGAAAAGAATTGAGATTGGGGGAGGGGATGTTTCAGATAAAGCATCACCAAAAGAACATTAGTGTTTTAAAAACTAAGAGTTGTCCCAGGTGTAACTGAGATCCCTTCCATTTATGGTACTATAAAATAACTTTGTGAAGTCTTTTATTGCTACTTCTGCTCCCTCTGGAAGGTTCCACTGAGCACATGATTAGATTCAAAATCCATTACCACCAATAAAGTAAATAACTTGCTATAGGAATCTTGACAGATAGCCATTTTTATCTTCTTGTCTTCTTCCCAGCTTCATCCTTAAATGCTCTCAGGATGATGTGTCTTGAGGCTTAGAACAAGATGCCCGTAAACTCATTTTTCCTTCACTGTTTCTATTCCATGAATTTATCTTAATAATTATAGCTAGCATTTATGTAGAGCTTTAAGGCTTGCAAAGCACATTACAAATATCTCATTTGATCCTTAAAATAAACCTGAGAGGATGGTGCTGTTTTTATCTCCTTTTACAGATGAGGAGACTGTGGCAAAGAAAGTGACTTGCTCAGGGTCACACAGCTAGTATCTGAGGCTAGATATGAATGCAAGTCATCCTTACTCCAGGTTCAGTGCTCTGTTCACTGTGCTGCTTGATCTCTTCTCATCAATTTAGGTAAAATTTTGCAAATTATTTTATTCTAAACTGGTGCTCTTTTGGTTGCCATATCTCTCCATTTGGCAAAGAGAACATTTCTATCCTAGCTAAGAGAGTTTCTAGGTACTTTTGACCTTCTTTGTTACTTTATATCTGCTAAGTTTCTAGAGGGAAAAGTGGTAGTCAATGTATGGACATGTTTATTCCTTGATCCATTTCCCATTTTTAAGGCTAGTTGTTCATCTAAATAGGTCATGTTGATGCTGTTTTAATTGCTTGCAATCTTGGCTCATTTTTATTATTTCTTCTAATTCAGTATTGCATAGACTGTTAATTTTTGTTCTAAATAATCAATGGTCTGACTGTTTATAGACACGTGATTTGAAAATTATTGCTACATTGGAAGCCAGTAATTTCCTGTGGTTTGAATAAAATCAGTTTTATTTTCTGTTTTGTTACATAGGTTGTGTTCTATCTAACACCTCCTAACTCTCAACTTGAAATTAGTATTTCAGAAAGGTATGGGCTTTCTGTGCAGTCTTTAAGCCCTTGGCTTCTTAATGAATGGTGTGATAGAAAGAGCATTTGAATGGTTTAAAGAAATGGTACATTGGGTACATTTCATTACCAGTGGTACAGCTGGTACACTTCATTAAAGCAGGGATTATATCATTTCACTAAACCACTCAATAATATGATAGAAAGAGAACTTGACTTGGGAATTAGAAGATCTCATTTAATTTTCCCTTGTGTGACTTTAGGTAATTGACTTAACCTTTTTCTGAATTTGTTTCCCCTTCTGTAAATAAGGATGATGATGATGATGATAGCTAATTGTTATATCCCATCTTTTGTTGGCCTTTCCCTCTATCTACATGCGCGCGCGCGCACACACACACACACACACACACACACACCCTCCCACTGCTAGTGCCTTCCTTCTAAGATTACTTCCCATTTACCCTGTATATTATTTTGAATGTGCATAATTGATTGCTTGCTGTCTTCCTTTGAGGCAGGGACTCTTTTTGCCTTTCTTTGTGTTCCTACCATCTGAGGCATCATAATCCCTTAAAAATGCTTATTGAATTGACTTGATCTCCTTCCTTCTGAAAGGGTCAAATACTCTTGGCTATAGAGTCATAGAATTGATTCAAATCCCAGTTCTCCTATCTACAATTTGTGTAAAATTCGGCAGGTCATTGAAACTCTCTAGGCCTTAGTTTCCTCATCTGTCAAAAAAGGGAGTTAGATTGGAAGACCTCTGCTGCCTTCAACCCTAAATTCAGTCAATCGTCCTATGCCTTGAGGTTCTAAAATTATTATGAATGGACTCTTGTTTAGGGAGCTCAGGAGGCAGCATCTACCACCATTTTGTGTGTTTAAAAAAAAGTCATAGACATAAACTGAATGTAAGCTTCTTCAGGTCAGGTGCCTAATTTTTCATTTCTTCATCTCCAAGACTTATCAGGGTGCCTTGCAGATTGTGGGCATTTGATTGTCCAGAAATCCTCATCACATTCTCACTATCATCAAGGCAAGTTAGGTGGAATTAGGAATTGCCTACCTGGCAATAATATCTCCTGTTCTCATCCCCATCCCTACCTTTTATCAGTTTTATTCGACATTTTTCCCTTTCAAGATTTCCTTGGATGATTGCTTTACCTAAATAAATGTGGGCACATGATACAATTGGTACCTAGTCCTCAGACTATTCTCTAAATGACAACCCTCAACCCTATCTCATGACAGGAACAGTTCTTCTTGGCACAGCCAAGCAAATAGAGCTAAGTGGGTAATTTGAGGTTTCTGATAACTTGATGGACTGGGCCTGATGCCATAGTTGAGTAGCTTTTCTCAGATCTGCATATCAGTTTGGAACCATAGCTAGCCAAGAAATTACTCTATCCAGTTACCTGTTCAAGTGGCAAGTCCCCAAGTTAGCTCTTTTGGAGTTATGGGGCCCCAAACAAAATAGTGTTCTACCTGTCTCAGGTCTACACAGTCTGATCTACAAGCAGGTCTCCACTCTGGATAAGTGGGCTTGACCACCTCTTCTATTAGTTTTTGCCTTCCATTTCTACCCTCTCCTCCCACACTTACCCTCTGTGGGTGGTCAAGGAAAGAAATGAGGGGACACCCACTAGCCTGGGCCATTGTTCACCTGGGATTGCCAAAGGGTTCCTTTTCCTTGACTGAGATGGGGGAGAGAAGGGGCTAGGGAGTGGGTCAGACCTAACATGTTGACTCTAATATCTACACTTTGCTGTCCAATAGGCAGGCTTGGAAATATAATTAAAATAACTGAATAATTTTAGTTATGGTCTGTATAACTGGTGGATCTGTTTCTGATATTTGCCTATCTTCCTTCATCATCCTTCTTCCCATCTCTTGTCTTCTTCCTTTGCCAGGCTCAGGTCGTAGACTCCACCCCCACAAGGCCTAGTTGTGTGGGCACATCTGGCAAATTCCCACAAAGACAATGAGTGACAATGTCTAAGACTTTACCTTCTTTCCAGGGGTAGTTTAATTTTCCTGGGAATACTTTTAAAGACTAAAAAATCCTCTAAATTTTGAAGGGAAGAGGAAAGATGTGAAATCAAGCACTATTACAAGGTTGGGGAATTTTGAGGAGGGCAGGAGAGAGATCTGCTTGTTGGCTTCCTCTCACAGTCTATAAGTCACCATGCCCCATTAGGGACCCTGATACTAGCACTGAAGGGTTGGGACACCAAAGTTGGGTATGTTCAAGACAGGACCAAGGGGAAAGGAAGAGACATTCCCATAATCTGGGGTGGAGTGGGATCAGAGGGACACAGATACCAAGGAGGCCGTGTGGCCAGGGCCCCATATTTTGTCCTACCAAAGTGGGTCTGAAGAGGAGGATTATGCCACATGTGTCTCTGTCTGCGTTTCCACTTGTGCATTTATTATTATTGCTTCGGATAGTGTTGAAAAGGCGGACGAACACACTTTTACAAAGAGCAAGGCAGGAGGATACAGAAAAATAAAAGATATTACAGTGTAAGCACATTTTGTTTCCAAAACCAAATGTTTTCCAAAGTTCCCCAGGAAGCATCAACAGCTCTTTGAAACTGGTCTGTGATCATTGGAATCTATATAGAGAACTTTACACTATTGATTATAAAAAATATACATACAATATTTATGAAAGTGTGGCGACCAGCAAAAGGTCAGAGAGAGCCACTTAATTACAAAACTACAGAAACTGTAGCGAAGACGATATTTCCATAGCGTTGGGGTAGACAACAGACATTAAATTATCAGGCGCTCACATCTGCCCGGCCCCAGCTTAGGGACTGATTGGTCAGTGTCCCTCGAGGAGCCAGGAAGGGGCCCCGAGTGCCCCCTATGCTGAGAGGCCTGGACCCAGGAAGATTTGAAAGCTGGGTTTAGTGACTGTGACTCTTGACTTGGTAAGTTGGTATTTGTAAATGAAAATGAGAGTAGCTTGGTTTCTGGACAGTGGTAGGAGCCCATGGCCTACTGCTGTCCTCTGGTCCTTAATGAAGCCAAGTTAGTTCCTTAGACAGGGCCTTGGCAGGGATATGGTGGGAACAGGACAAAATATGGTAGGCCTGAGTACATGCCAGACTGCAGACCCTGAGGGCTTTGGGGAGGCCAACGGGACCTGATGAGGAAGTTAGCAGCTTCTCAACCTCTTAAAACAATATGGGGATATATTTCAAAGGTGTGCAAACATGCACAAAGGGTAAACACACACACACACCCAGAAGGCCTACATCCTTCTTATGTTTACTGTTATGGGGGAATGGGGGAGGGTTGATAGGCGTTGCCAGGATGAAACATTTTGTCAAGCAGAAATTTCCTGCCTGAATCAAGGTTTCTTCCCACTAACTTCAAGAAGTAGTACATGGCAAGGTCCTTGGCTGTAGAATTCAATGGATTTTTCCACTTTCAGTCTACCATCTCTGGGTCTCATTTCTCACTCACCTATTACAGGAAAGTGGACCCAGGGGCATAGGGTATTAGCCACACCATAGCCATTCCTACAGAGGAGTTCTCAGTCCTCACTGGAATGAGCATTTTTGAAATGCAGGAGGTCAGAGGATGAGGATGGGGACCTATCCTATGGCACCGGTATCTCCCAGGAGAGGGAGGGGAAGGAAGTAGCTTCTCCTGATGTCTCTCCTGGGTTGGGGGTGGGGGAGAGGAGGTGAAGAAAAAGGTAAAAAGGGGTTGCTCCAAGGGGACATCAGAGCTTCCATTCAAGAGGCAGGAGAGCCCTTCCTCATCCTCACTGGAGCAGTCTCCCATCTACCAGCTGTATCATCTCCACTTCCCTAGCCCATAGGGGGAAGGTTGAGGCCAGTGAAAATTCTGTTGGGAGTATAGCAAGGGTGCTACTCATACCTAGACAAGATGATCCCTCTTTGTTCCTGAGCCTTCATGCACTTCTCAGCTTCCTGACATCCCATCACCTCAGATCCATAGTCATTCCCCAGGAGAGCTCAGTGCTGTGCTGGGGAAGACTACATGCATCTATATGGGGAGGCCATGTCACTAAGGTCTCTGTCATTCACAGTGAGTGACTACATGCTGCAAGGTATGGCTGAAATATGGCCCCCTCAAGGTAGCTATTTGGGGGAGAAATGGGAGTGAGGCTTAAAGCCATGATACCCTAACTCCATAGGCTTTCCCCAGTGGCACCAGTCATATTGCTCAGGTATTCATTTGACCCTGGTACAGAATAATAACTTGGTGCCTGTGATTTATTATGTTCTCAGACCCACAGTGGGGAATAAAGTATAATGTAGGGGGGAGAGTGGGGGAATGGTGCAGTACAGAAAAGATGCTGAGCTTAGACCATAGCTGTTCATGCTGTCGTGGGAGTTGATTTTATCAGTTTGTTGACTGCTCTTTTTGTTAATCTGGGGCACCTCTGTAGAAACTTCAGTGAGGGGGAGGGGAAGGGAAAGAGAGGAAGCTAGGGTCCATTTGGATCATTTTGTTACAAACTAGTAAAGAATTTACATTACAGGGTTTACTCTTTTTGTTGTTTTTGTTTTTTTGAAACTGCACACATTCCAGGACCATACCGTAGGAGCCTGATGAACTAGAGTAAGAGAAAGCATAGCCATTGCATAGTAGTAAATGAACAGAGACGGTGAGTTCTTTATTTACAATTGTTGTCTAGATAAAAAAATCCATAAAAACAGATGAATGGACATAAATTATTAGCCCCTAATGGGATGGATGACCCAGTGTACCCGGGGATTGTTTATTGTTGAGCACAAACTCCATGCGACCAGGGACCCGAGGGCAGGATGCAGGCAGTATATGGATTGTAGTGGGTTTCAACCAACCAGTCATGATCTCCATGCGCCATTTGTTTGGAGCCATCATTCCCAACAAGAGAAGGCCAAGTGGGAAAGGAGGCTGGGATGCAAGACAGAACTTCAGATATTTGCAAAACTGGATATAACTTCACCAACATTCACATGAACTCCTGCCCTTCTCCTTTCCAGAGCCTGCCCTGCCACCAATCCCCCAACCCCACCCAGATTTCTGGTTCCTCTTGGAGAGAAGCCCAGTCTGGTATGGACTTCTCAATGTATAGGAGGACACTGGGCGGAGGAAATAGTGCCGCGTGTAAGAGGCTAATCCAAGTCCGCAAAATCGTTCCCTATTGGTTTAATGTTCTTCCCAGATGAATGTGAGCATTAAGGAAAGAGGAGGTTGGGAGAGCTTTGGGAAAGGAAAATAACTCATTGCAGTTAAGACAGAGAAACTAAATCATGTTCCAGAACAGACTCATCTCACAGATGTGCAAGTTCAAACAATACCCTCCCCCTTACTCCTAAGTAGAGCAGAGAACAGGATTCCCCCCACCCCCCAATCCAATACAGGAAAGCTAAGGTTAGATTCCACATTTGCAATGTGGAAATGAAACCCTATCTAAGCTGCCATGCTGAAACATCAACGATGTTTTCATTGCCACTCTGTTTGTATTTGACATGGGGGGCCCTGTTCTCAATTCAAAAGAAAGGAGTTTGTAAGCCTTGCTGTCCTAGGCACCAGCCCCCTTGAACAGGGAGCTTTAGACCAGACAGGGGAGCTGACTGTGGACGGGATACATTGCTGTTCCCCCAGAAGTGTTTGAAGACTGGTCACCCCCGCCTTTCGGCTCTACCTAATCTTGGCCATCCGCACAAGAGAATGCTCCTTCTTGGCCAGGATGCAGATATTTCATCCGGTTTGCCAAGTTCTAGGCTCGGAGGAGGGGCCTGACAGATGGCGGGGTAGGTGGGGTCAGCAGGACTAATTGATTTCGTAGGTGAGTCGGAAAGTGCTTTGCTTTTCCTCGACACATCTGACATCTCCGACCATGTTATGTATTCAAAATGTCTTTTGCACTGTACAAGTTTATGGAAAAAAGACTGTGTGCTGAAAAGTCTCAAAGCAAACTTTGTATTAAATACAAAATTTCTTTATGAAAAAAAGCCGTGGCCCACAAAGTGCTTAGCATTCAAGTGGCTGACGTTGCAATTCAAGAAGCTTATAGTATGTCGATTATTAGTGCTGATACCATCCTGGGGGGGGAAAGAAATGAACTACAAAAACCTTTTCTCACCTGTGATACTGTAGGCTTTCAGAACAGCTTCCTTTGCAGGAAGGCAGGACACATTGTTACAGTGGCTACAGTATATATTGTGATTACAGGAAGACAAGCTTTGTTTAAAAATCACACACAGCACGTTTTCAATATACATATCATAAAGTTCATTCAGATTTGAATAGTGCAGGGGGTAGGGTAGGATGGAGGGAACGGATAGTTGTCTTCCAAAATTAACAAAAGAAAGGGAAAAAAAAGCAGCAAGCTGTAGTGATCCTCATTCAAAATGCCAACAGCTGGTAAGCTGCCAACGATAAGAAAATCAATTTCTACATGACTAACTGAAAAAAAAAATCAACACAATAGAGTTCACAATATTTCAACACTACCTTGATCTCCATATAAAGCCAAATATAACTTATTTTTAAATGCTCTCAATAAACTCAAAGGAGTTTCATAAAGAGAGTCTTCAAAAAAAAAATATTCCATGGAAGCCATCCTAATATAATGGCTACCAAGGTGGCCTCTGGTTGGAGAGGGGCATACTGAAACTGGGCTGAGCAATTTAGTTATTTATTTATTATTTATTTTTTACAAAAAATAAACCTGATTGTTGCACATGGTTTTGTTTTTTTTTTTCCCCGACAGAGTCAAGCTTCCAGTCCCCTGACCCCATATCTGTGGAGCACATTCCTACATCCAATATGTTATATTTTGGCTTCTTTTGTCATTCACCAGCAGGAGCTACATTACTGAACAAAAAAAAAGAGCAGGCAAAAAATCGAGCCGAGCTGTCATAAAATATCGAGGATGCAATCTGAGAGGCGGATCTGATGAGCTGAGCAGTCCTTTTGCTCTCTCAGCAGGAGTGTTCTTAACCCTACAAATAGTGAAGGACGTTTATCTACAGGTTTGTAAACAAATTACATTCTTCTTTTAAGACATAAATAAGTTAAAATAGAGCAATTTAAGCAAAAACAAGGCAACATGCCAGCAAAAAAAACTTTATATATCCATGTATATAGATATATGTATATATCTACCTATCTATATGGACGTATACATTCTCGATGAGGTATACGTTGATATAGATACAAAGAAATGGATATAATCTCATTAGTGTCTATAAAGTTCTTCTGTCCCATTGGTATAACCCTACTGTGCAAGGTAAGCTTCCGCAACTTCAAAAAGTTATTTAAATTAATCTCTACAACTGAGACCATGCCACACAAGCGGTTCAAAAAACTCACAGACCAGTGAATTGGATAAATAAGCCTCAGAAAGGAGTCTTTTTTCTTTTTTTTATCTTTTTTTTCTTTTGCAGTTCCTGCCTAAGGAAAAAAAAATAATAAGAGAAGGGCCGGAAGAGTACAGTACGTCCATGCAGGAAGGTGGTGGGTGGGTTTGGTCTGTGTTTGGGCGGGCGGGAGCAAGAAAGGGCACATCAGGCAATTGCTCACTCCCAAGAACCCACATCAGGGATCCCGTCACTTGCCTCAAAGGGACAAAGAGCTCAAACAGCTTCTCAGCCAGAGAGAGGTTCTATTGGGTGGAGATCTATTTCTCTCCCATTTTGTCTATTTTTGTTTTCTTGGTTCTGTTTCATGGTTGAGTTTTCTGGGTTGGTTTGTCTAAGTTGGTGGCGGCGATGGGTTTTTTTGTTTGTGTTTTGTGTTTTGTGGTTTTTTTGTTTTGTTTTGTATATTTTGTTTTTTGTTTTTGTTTTTTTGAGATGTGAATGTTTCCCGCTAAAGCGATGTCTCCAGGCTGTGTATAGGACTCCCTGGGCTTGAAGAGGTAGCTGATTTGCTCGTGTCAGTGGTCAGATTGATCCCGCTATCGATTGCACTGTTGTTCTTGTTCAATGACGATGGCGGGCTCGAATTTTGCTTGAGAGCGGCATCTTCTTCCAGGTCAGTGTCATCAATGAGGGGGATGTGGGGCTGCGAGTCTTCTATCCTAAATTCAGGATGAGTCATGAAGTTATGGATGGAGGTTCTAGATTCAGGTTTTTCTAAACCTTCATAGAGAGAGCTACGGAATGCCTTCACGACGCGGATCTGGAAAGGAAACATTGGGAAATGGGTCAGAAGCACCAAACTCCAGAGAAAGCTTAGGGTAGGTGGGGAAGGGGTGGTTTAACAGGCTGAGGGGGGCCTTTGGAAGAGCACAGCAGAAGGGGTTAGGGCACAGCAGATGGCTGGAATCCAGTCGCTGGATGTTAGGAGCATCGATGGGATGGGGTGAAAGGGATGGGCTCAAGTTTTGTGCATTCACTTAGGGGTTGTGTGTGTGCACATGTGTGCAAACATATGTAACTGCAACATCAGAATAGTTGGAGTCGCAAACCATCAAAGAGCTGATGGGAAGCAGGAGTTAAAGAAAGCATAAGTCCACTCACGTGGGTGCCCATACCTAGTAGTAAAAGACCAAGCTGTGTTAATTTCAATGCACAGGTCGAAACCATGCATGGGGCTGGGAGGGGGCAGGTTCAGATATGAGTAAAATAGGGTCGGCTTAAAAAAGTAAACCAAACCTTCTTTAAAAAAAATAAATCAAACATTGTTTTAAAAGAAACTATACGACATATAACGTATCACACTCCACACACAGAAAAGAACAAAATATTGAGACAGTCAGATGGGTCAAGATGAGAGACAACACACAAAAGCCAAACTGAGAACAACCCCCACCCAAAACCCAACCAGACTTAAAGAGTTTTCAGAGAAGAAAACCAGAGGCAGCCAGAAGCATGGGGGAGCCAAGCAGACAACATTCAGAGGGAGAAGCATGCCACAGCAGAAGGGAGTTCGATTATCACACAGACACACAGAACTGCCACACCAATGCTACGCTTGGAAGCCTAGACAATGTGAACAGAGATTGATCTGTTTCCAACTTGGTCTTTGCCTTCATGCATTTGGGAGGTAAACACTCGAGTATAGACTCAACAGTCTGGCCTTTCATTTCAGCTTGCTTTGTCATCATTTATTCACTTCCTTTTTTTTTTTTTTTTTTTGGTTTGTTTGTTTGGCCAAATCCTTTACCCAGCCCCAAGATATTCTGGGGATTGCATAGGATTGAGTCACGTTCTTTCAATTTTTGTGTCTCAGCTCTGAACTCTGTTCATCAAGTTAAATTTTTTTTTAAAGAAAAAAAATTTAATCTATTGTTTATACCACCATTATATTTCTTAATCTTCTTAAGATAAGTTGTCAGCAATAACTTTTGCTCTCAAGTTATCGGAGAGTCAGATTCAGCTCCTCTCTGGTTAATAAAAATCAGGCCTTTGGGGAAGTGACATTAACTCTTTCTGGCCATGAAATGGATGGTTCAGGGCTAATTTAAGTCACAAGTATGAGTGAATGGGAAAGGGGGAGTCTAAAATGAACTTTTCTTCACTTGCAATTTGACTAGAAGGGCCAAATTCAGGACTTGGGTGAACTGAATGTAGAGTAGAATAACAGACTATTAGAGCATGTAGGGAACAAGAGAAACCATTTTGCCTAGTCTCTAATGGATATAGAAATGGAAGCCCAGAGGGCCAGGGAAATGAGTTGTCTTTAGTCACATAGCTAGCTAATGGCAGAGCTGGGATTGGAACCCAAGTGCTTGCTTGAGTCTCTCTTTCTACCATATTATGATGGCTTTTAGGGAGAATAACCTAGTGAACAGAATCTTAAAGAATGAATACTGTTGTTGTATATCTTGTATCAAGGAGAACAGCAGGCATTGGACCACATCTAAGGTGTCATCCAATATCATATACCAATGTCATCCCAACTAATGTTCACTGACTTGTCCTCTGACAGGCTTTCCAGAGCTCTTTCTAGGCAGACCCCAGAGACAAATATCCACCTTTAGCAAATCTGGTCTCTAAGCATGGAAATCAGCCTCAGACACCTACTAGTTGTATGACCCTGGGCAGGTCACTTAACCTCTGTCTACCTCAGTGTCCTTAACTATAAAATGGGGAAAATAACAGTAGCCATTTCCCAGGGTTGCTGTATGGATCAAAGTGAGATAATATTAGTAAATCACTTAGCACAGTACCTGGAACATGGTAGGTCCTATATAAATACTAACTTTTGTGATTGTTATTGAGCTATCAATTTCAAATTACTCCCTGTATGGGCTGACATTCATATAAGCACATTATAGCTTATGAAGTACTTTCCTTACAAGAATTTTGTGGGATGATGCAATTGTTATCTCCATACAATAAGAATCAATCATAGTAACAGCATTTACATAGTTCTTTAAGATTTGCAGTCTTTTACATACATTGTCCCATTTGATCCTTATAGCTCTTATAAGTTCTTATCTTATAAGCTCTGAGAGATGGTTATTTCCTCATTTTACCAATGGGGAAACTGAGGTTGAGAAATTAAGTGATTTGCCCAGCATTCCACAGCTACCGAAGTGTCTGAGGCAGGATTCTAACTTAGTTCTTCCTGAGTTCATTACGTTCCTTGCTGTGTTACCTAGTCATGAGAAGGAAACTCAGTCTCAGAAAAGTAAAGAGACCTGATCATGATCAAGAGGTGTATCAGTAGTGGAACCTGGATTTGAACTCAGAATTTCTAACTCTAAGATCAGTGTACCTTCTACAACACTATGAAAATCAAATCAATCAATCAATAAGTCAGTCAACCAGCACCTATTAGGCATTTGTTATTGATCAGGTACTCTGATATGATTTTGGGCCAAGTCCCTTCCATTCTCTTTGGGTCTCAGTTTCTTTGTCTGTACAACTCGAGAGCTAGACTGGATGATTTCTAATAATGAATGTCCTAAGAGTGATTGTTTTCTAATCTAGTCCATCTTGTTAAGGTGAGGAGAAAAGTTAGGACTCCCTTTGGGGAAAATTTTGTCATTTTCCCAGTTCACTGAGACTATTTTGTGTTTTGAGATGATCAAGGCTTTCAAAAATGGAGAATCCAAGCCTTCTTCCCCACCACCAATACCAGCCCAGCCAATATCACAGAGTGATTGA
Organism: Potorous gilbertii; assembly: GCA_028658325.1. NCBI lineage: Eukaryota > Metazoa > Chordata > Mammalia > Diprotodontia > Potoroidae > Potorous > Potorous gilbertii. The sequence goes on along the minus strand of CM053772.1, from coordinate 47,509,714 downwards.
AGAGTTCATACAGGAGGATGGGGGTAATGGAATGAGACTGGCTCTAAGATTTTGGAATCTCTGACTCATAATGTGTTCTTTAGACTTGATGGCTGTATAGAAATATGAGGACAACCCCCCCCCCAAAAAAGGGGGCAACGGTGTTGGACTATTTCAATGGGAGGTTTTTGTGGAGGCAGGGGAATGGATGAAATGATGCTTTCAGCCCTAGATTAAGAGGTTCTAATTAAAATACAAAAAGTCTTATTTATTGGGCATCATGGAGTCTGAGCCAAATTTTCTATCTAACTAGAAGGTTAAAATTTTAACTGCTACAACTTTGCTTTAACTACTTTCAATAAACTTTGTTTTTCCTTAGGTACATTACATGTTTCCCTGATTTCATAAGCATCATGTAATATTCCCTGGATGCTTAAGGGTCATTACTAGGTGTATAGGTTATTCTACCCCACAATAATATATAAACCACTTCTGTGGATGTTTTTTAAATTTGTAACCTCTTTTACAATTAGCTGTCAGATTTCACTGTTGACTCCTTTTTATTTTTGCTAATCTAATGCAGGAAGGGAAACGATATAATGAAATATATTAGAACTAAATCATTTTTCAGTCATGTCTACTCTCCATGACTCCATTTAGTTTGAGGTTTTGTTTTTTTTTTTACTGGAATTAGTGCTGAGTAAGAATAAACAGTTTCTGAGAATAGAAGTGGCTGAGATGACTACTCAGGAGCCCTTTTGGTTTAAAGATTGTTAGTTATCTTTCAGAGCTTGGAGGTTACCCCAAAATCTGACTTCAGGACAACTAGGATGCTGAGCAGCTAATTTGAAGAAAAACACTTTCATGGTTAGTTGCCTGCTCTACTCAAGGACTGAGTAGACAAGGCATTTTCTGACTCTGACCCTGCACTAGGTAATTGTGAGGTTAAAGGCCAGAGCTCCCATCCCTGTGAACTATGTAGAGTTTGGCCTAGGTCTGCAACTGACAAAGCTGGCTGGCAGGTGGGAAGGAGATGGGGAACACACACAATGAGATGCAGGCCCCTCCTTCCACAGGGATGGAGACAACATAAAGAATGAACTGCTCTGGACAAGACTATGGGGACAAGACTTTTAGGAGCATCCTGCCACGCTGGCTCAAGTCTCCACTTCGATCTTCTCCAAGGCTGAAATGAAAAAAAAAAATGGGAGGAAAAAAAGGAAAAAAATGTCTTTCCATCTCCCTCCCACATGCTGTAAGTCAGATTTAAATTTTAAAATATATATATATTTCATGGGTCATGGAGATAGGGGCCAGGTGAAGACAGAAGAGAAACTTCAGGGCTTTCTAATTTTCCTTTGCTCATCTGGAGAAATTAAAGTGGGACTCAACCCTTTCTTCTGCAGTGAAATACATCAGGCCTCTTCCAGGCTCAACTGGGAGCGTTTGAGATTATACTCGAATGTTTACCCGGCTTCAAGGAAGCCAAGTGTCTTGGGATTGGTTCACATTCATGTCAGGCTCAAGTTAAAGACTCACAACCTCTTTTAATTTCACTCTCTCTTGCTGAACTCTCAGTCCAGGGTTCTCTAGCCCTCTAGGGAAACAAACACATTGAATATTCAGACAGTAGAGAAGAGGAGGGCACTGCAAAAGCAAGTCATTTTTCACACTAGCGAAAGATCCATAAGTGATTAGTACCAAAACGCAAACAAGAGGTCCAATTTTTATTGTATTTTATTTTTTCCCAAGAGATGCCAACTCTTCGCCCTAACTACACTTCGAATCAGGAATCTTAGTGGGAAGAAGGGGGCAGGAGGAATTCTTGTCCATCTGTTGGGTTGGGGCTTTGATTAACCAAGTGCCCTGTAGCTGAGAGTGTCCTGGTGCTAGTTTCTAACAGGGTATTCCAAGGTAATCAGAATCTGATTAGACACCTCTAAAGTGGAAGGATTTTTTAAAGTATGCTACAAACATGGTTGCTGATATAGAAGAGGCTTATCTCAAGACATAGGAGGGGCTAATCTTAGCATTGGAAACTTGACTAAACCAAAAATAAAGTTTTTTTATTTGTTTTTTGAAAGAGAAATTAATCATTTTGAATAAAAGAAGGGAGTGTAAAATGTTATTCCTGCTTTCCATCAGGACTGTGGCCATAATTGTGTTGAAAGAAACTTAAAATTCTGTTTTGGTTTCTTATCAGTAACTTGGCCATGACTGTCTTGAAGGAAAGAAAGTAGTATAAAATTCTATTCTGGCTTCTCACCGGAAATGTTTCTCCCAACAAGGAGATGGGTGGCGGGGGCGAGCCTGGAAGAGACTGAAGCCTCTTAGTGTGTATTCATCATCTTCTACTTGGGAGAGCAGGACCATCCTGAATTAAGTGTGGACTTTTAGAAATGACTCTTTATCCCAAATGTACAGCTGGGGACTTGGGCGGGGGCGGGGGGGGGGGGAGAAGGAGAGGGTGGAAGCAAAAAAACCACACACTCTGGCCCATTTGTAGGACATCACACTACCTTGAGGCATCAGAATCCACCAGAAAAGTGACCGAGATAGGGATGACTCATCCTTCAAGGCTTACAATAAAGGCTTCTCCATGGCCTAATGGTCCTGCAGATGACAATTATGGACCCTTGCTTCATCAATGAAGTCATGGATAGAGAGAGAGGATAGGAGATATTGAGCTAGAAGGGACCAGCTTAGAATCCAACTCCCTCATTTTACGGATGAGGGCATGGAGGCCCAAAGAGTTTCAGTGATGTGTCCCAGGTCACACAGCTGGTAATGTCTGAGGCAGTATTTGAATCTGGGGTTTGGGTCTCTATCTACTATGCCACTCTGCCAGTCAACAGCCCGCACCCTCCTGATAGCTTCTGGGGAAGATAGTGAAGTGTGACATTGGGAAGTTAGAGTAGCAAGGCCTTCTGAGATGTTTGGAACAAATGTCAAATGAATCTGAACATAGAGAACAAGCTTTAGTGGACATCATCAATTTTCAATTATCTAAGGTAAGAGAACAGGGACTGGGAAAAATCTCAATTACTTGGCTCTGTAATGAAAATATATTTGAATATAAACTTTGTTTAATGTGAAAGTTTATAGTAATGAGGCCACATTTGGAAAGACTCAGCCCAGATGTTGAAAGAGGCTCTAGCTTTTCCAAGTCACCCTCATTCCTGTTCTTTTTCCTGGCCCCTGCTGTAAGATACGGAATATCTTTCAGGAATGACAACATCACCTCTCAGAAAAGCTCCAGTCACAGCACAGCTGCCTTTTCTCTTTCTAAGCTTTCTGACCATTTGCCTCATCCCTTTAGGGATGAGAGGACACACTCAAAGGTTTTAGTTTAAAAGGCCTATGTGTCCATGAGGAGCTTACAGGCCATGATTAGAGAAAGAAAGCAAAAATTTTCACCTAAGTGAAGTAGGAGATATTATTGAATTCAGAAGGAAAAGGAGAGAAATATTGGCCCAAGGTTGTGCCTTGCTGGAACAAAGAGTGTAAAGAAGACTGGATTTAGCACTTACTACTTGTGCGATCTTGAGCAAGTTATTTCTTCTGGGTCTGTTTCCTTAGCTACAAAATGAAATTGGACTACATGATCTAAGAATCTGTGAAACAGTACCTGGGCTGCGTGACTATCAGATTGTCAACTCAATCCACATTCATAAGAAGACTTTAAGAAAGATCCCTGAAGAATTATAGACCAGTAAGACTCATTTCTATACCCATCAAGATGGTAGGGTTCTCTAGGGAAGAGTAAGACCCCTGAAAATTCAAGCAAACAAAACTCATTTGGGAGAAAAACAAAAGGTGGTATCTTCTAAAAGGCAATCATATCTTCCTTATTGATTAGAGTTTTTTGATGGTGATAATGCAAATATGGTAAAAGAGAAATCTCTGTCTATATCTTCAGGAAATTTTTGCAAGACTTTAATGAAGTTCCACACCAAAACCATGAGTCACTCTGGGAACATGGAGATTGGTCTATCATGGAAAGAAAAGCTAGGACATTTCTTGAGTTGAGAAATCATAAACATAAAGTTTCCAAAGGTCTGGTCATATTTAATGCATAGAAAGGGTTTGAGGGGGGTGAAAAAGCTTGCACAGTGAAATACTCTGGTTAATGTCAGACAATGGTCATCTCTGTTAGGTGGAAGATGGCAGAATGATGGGAACAAACTGAAGGAAGATTTTCATAGATTATTAAGAACCATAGGATCATAGGTTTGGAGTTAGAAGGAACCTTGGAGGCCTGAGTTCTGTGTTCTATGTGTAGCTCACCTCAGGGTGCTGGAGACTACCAGGAAAGAGATTAGGACAGTGCATCCTCTAACCCTACAGGGCTTACAAGGAAAGCTCCAAACTAGCTTGAATATCCTACAGATGACAAGGATGGGTCTTGCTTCGCCATTGGTATAGATCTGGAAGAGACCTTAGTGGTCATCAAATTCAACTCCCTTCTTGTACAGATGAGGAACCTGAGGCCCAGAGAAGTTAAGACATTTACCCAGGATCATGATCACTAAGTACCTGGGGCAGAATTTGAACTCAGGCCTTCTCATTTCACTCTCAGTCTTCTATTCACTATATCATCTAAATGTACTCTATCATCTAGAGGACCGCTTGAGATTGTACAGCTAGCAAGGAATGGAAGGCAGACTGAAATCTGAGAAAAAATATTTCAAGCTTCACTTACGGGACAATGCATCAAGGGCTAGTGGTTACAACCTAACAGAGAGCTGGAAATTATTGTAGACTATTTTCACAATATATCAGGCCATTTATACTCCTATGGCTCAAAAGTCCAACAAAGGAAAGGGATTGAGAAGTATAAGGAGGATGGCCTCCATTCCTTGTTTTGTATCACAGTAGAGACTACCTGGAATTGTGGGTGTGTCTATGGCTACCATATGCCAAGAAAGCTTGAACAGAGCTGGACGACATTCAAGAGAAGAAAACAAAATTGATATATATGATCAAGCAGTTGCCATAGGAAAGTGTGCTTAAAAAAGATGATGCCTTTCAAGCCAAAACTGATGGAGGTGGGGATGGGATCAAAGTCAGTATCATAAGTAGATATGCAAGTAAGGGATTTGTTTCACTTAGTTTAGAAGATTCTAGATCTAGTAGACAGAAAAGGACTAGAAGACAGAATATATACAGCAGAGTTTAAAGAACTATTGCATAAATTTGTGGATGACTGATCCCTAACAGATGATTACGGGAAGTTGGAATATTTGTGGACATCCGACAAACTCTGATAGAGATGGTGAAAGGGCTCCCTCAAGGGAAGTGATATTGTTATTAATAATATCAAAAATAACTATGATATTAGATTATGGGAGACATTATTGAAATCAAGAAGTAGATAACAGGGATTATGATCATGTTCCCAGGTACCCTTTTCAGAGATTAAATCTTGAGCTGGAAGAGGTCATAGGATTGAGCTAGGTGTAGGGAAGAGAAAGATTTCTTATGTTCTTATGACTCTCTCAATTTTTTATTCTTCAAATGTGCTGATATTCTTAAAAGTCTTTGGGAGTGGACATATTTCTGATCCTTGATAAATGTTTTTAATACCCTGACATCTCAAGAAGACCTTTCTTTAGGGCCTCCTCTGTAAAATGGTACAGTTGGCCAACATGATGTATCTTTTGGTTCTCTTCCAACTCTGATGAGTTTCTTTCTGAAGGTGCTTTCTTCATTGAACAAAAGGGCCTCAAAGCATGAGACCAGTACTGTCTGGGAGGAGAATGTAGCCAGGTTCTTATTCTGACAGTGAGGGTACAGGATCGACATTAATTTACAGAAGGCTCTATTGACCTCATTTCTTACAGACAGTGGAGATGAGGACTGGAGGTTGTAGATACCAGGGTAAACCAAGTCAATCCCACTACCAAAGCTAGACCACTAGTCACTAAGGCTGACTCTCTGACATTATCTATGTGAATCTCAAACAACCTGGGAATCTATTTTGCTGACCTTGTCTATATGACAGCAAGAACATTGTACCAGAGAAAGAGAAGAAGCAACAATGGGAGTGTTTCTTTTCCTTCTCTTCATCCCCTTTCTCTTCCTTGTTATTGAGACTTAATGGGGATTTTGAGAATCACCACTGCCTAAGCAGATCTTTGGCCCTATTTTCAAATTGGAGATGAGGAATTCAGTTGGGCCACTGGAACCTTCCAGTTAGAGACCAACAAGCTTTTGGGACCTGGCCCAAATCACAGCTCAGTGATCTGAGGGAAACCAATCTCTGTCCAAGGTTAATTGAAGGAAGGGATTGAGAACTGGAATTTTGGAAATATGTACTATTTCTCTTACTGGCAGATTGGATTCCACTTCATCCCCAGGGACAGAACATCAAAAAATGGTGCTTGGGTCCAGGACTGGAAGACCCCCATGACCAACTATATCCCTCATAGCTAGTTAGGATCCCCTGGCTATATATTATGCTCATCAACTGCAGTTCATTGACTGACTGTGATCCTTCTCATGAGCTATGACCACCTGACTGAACTTCCCAACCATCTAGGAACCCCTGCCCACCCACCTACCCACCCACTTGCCCACTTGAGAGAGTTGGCATCTCTGGCAATTGGAGGCATTAAGAATTCACACTCACGCCCAGCTGCAGCAGGAGGTGTGCTGGTAGGAGAGGAAAGAACATTGGATAACGATACGTGGCTAGGGCTAGAAAGATTGGTTACATCCTGGCTCTGGCTTGTGACGGAGGACTGTCTCCTGAGAGCCCCCTGAAAGGAAGCGCCACTCTTGAAAGTATTGACTACTTCAATCTGCAACGGAGGAGAGAACGAGACAAGTTGCGAAAAGGATGGACACAACAGCTACACAACTGACAGGCATGACAACCAAAATAAGGGCAATAATTAATAATAAATAATTAATCATAATAGCAACATTAACCCCAGCAACAGCAACAATAATATCACTTAAATTTAAAAAAAATTAAAAAAAATAAACACAAACTAAAATGTCTTAAGGAATTTCTGCCTAGCCCCATCGCCTTCGGGAGGCTCTAGACTTGGGCATCCCCCAGCCGTGAAGGCTACATCAGCTGGTTTCTCCTGCGAATTGCAGTCTTTGTCTTTGAGGCAAAGACGGGGAGAGGGGAGGTTTCCCAGGGAACACGCTTCTTTCCCATCCCTAGCTCCAAAGGAGGACCAAGATAGCGCCTTCTCCAGAGTGGGGCTGAAAAGAAAGGTCCTAGAGGAGAGGGTCTTGGAGAAGGCTGGGCACTCCAAGAACGCTTATACCTTGGGCCCACCCAGGGTGTGAGTCAAGCAGATTATAGGGACAGACTCCATCCTGGGCTCCAGCTAGAATCACCATCGGTATCCTTCATGGAATGCCACTGCTTCATCACCACCCGCAAGCAGACATGTTCAGGTCATTTCATACATTGGTGGTTTGGGTGAATGGAACTTTAGTTATTCAAATGGCACACCATCATGTGGACTCTGGTTTAATCTTCTAGAAAGTAAACTTATCTATTGGAATCACGCTCAAATATTCATGATGGAAGAGGAGGAGATACAGAAAAAGGCCTATCAGACAAATTACCCCCTTTTCTCCATACAAGGTGGGCTCATTCACAGCCCGGCTGAATGGATGCTGGTAGGATCTGAACAATTGCAATAATAACTGACTTAGATAGCACTTGAAAGTTGGCAAAAATACATACATTGTGTCTGTTAAGCCTCATTAACAACCAAAGAGATGGTAGTGCTACCCTCATTCTACATATGACAAACCTGAGGTTCAGAGAGGTCAATCAACTTACCCAGGTTGACACAGGTAGAAAAAAGATAGGGTTGGGCTTCAAACCCAAGCCTTTTAACTCTCAAGGCCAGGGTTCTTTCTACTATTCATTCCATATACTGCCCCTGCAGCCTTAAGAATGGCTGAGGCAGATCTCTGAGAACACTAGAAGCCTGGGCCTTCCAGAAGAAGCCAGGGTGATGGGCAAAGAATCAAACTCAGAACCATGAGCTGTCTTCATCATCCACCATTTTTTTCCAACTCCTGGGTAATGACATTCAGACTGCTCATTCTCCACAGAGAGAACAGGCCAGATTATGCCCCAAGACATACATGTGGAATCAAGTTTGGGGCTGAGAACTGGGGACGCAGAGCTCAATAGACTAGGCTGTGTGCCCTACCTTACTGGTTTTGCATTTTCCCCCCTTTCTGTACTCTATGTGGGTTGGGAACCCTCACTGTCCTCCAGGTTCTTTGGAGCCCCACACATGATTCCTTCACTCCCTTGAAGGGAGAAAGAGTAAAATTGGTTGGAAACAACCCTGACTAGGGGAGGAAGGTTACTATAAAGTCTGGTGGTGAAGGCAAGCAAGCTTGGCCATGTCTTGAGATCAATTATAAAACAAAGTAACACATGTAATGGTGCCATACAGCCAGGACTATACCCATCCTCTATATATGGTAGAGGGTAGCATTTCTCCATATGCACACATACCACTGGAATGATCATTCACATTTCCAGAGCTTTTTAGGGTTTACCAAACATTTTCCTCACACCCCATCTAAGGTAGGCGGTATAAATATTATTACATCCATTTTGTAAATGAGGAAATGGAAGTCCAATAATGCCACTTACTTGTGGTCACTGAGCTAGTAAGTGTCAGAGCAAGGACTGCCACCGGGATCTTTTTGCCTCCCAATACAGGGCTATTTCCAGTATACCACACCGCCCATGTGTGTTGGTGTATTGTGTATTATTCCATTTGAGATCCCAAGTTGTGGCATGGATAAACAACCAGACATTTAGAATCTCAGCTATAATCTATTGAATTAAATTATTCATAGGAGCATTTTTCTACATTTTTGAGTACTACACATAGATTTCTGCATGTGCATGTAACCATGAGTTTTTACTGGTATATACGCAGATGCATTTCTACATATGAGTTTTTGTGTTTTGGTATATGTGTGCATGGCTCTCTATATAAGCATGTTTGGGAATGGGTGAATTTTATATTATGTGCATGAATATATTTTACATATAAGATTATAGGTGCATTTCTGCATGTGTAAGTATATCCCAAGTATGTTTTTTCACACACATGTATGCTACATTTAAGTTTCTGCCAGGGTAGCTAGGTGGCAGAGTGGTTGGAGAGAAGGGCCAGAAGTCAGGAAGATTCATCCTCCTGAGTTGAAATCCAGCTTTAAACACTTAGTAACTACGTGACCCTGGGCAAGTCACTTAACCCTATTTGCCTCAGTTTCCTCATCTGTAAAATGAGAAAGAAATGGCAAACCACTCTGGTATCTCTGCAAGAAAATCCCAAATAGGTTCACAAAGAGTTGGACACTACCGAAGGGACCCAGCAACGACAAAACTTTCTGCACATACAGGCACTTGTGTGTGCTAGCAGTGTGCACACAGGTATATCTCGACATGTGAGTTTATTTATGGGTGGTCTTTTCAAAAGCATGTGTATATATACTTCCTGATGTTTTTATATGTATGTAGATGGTATACTGTGTCTCTGCATGAGCATGCACACATTACTACATGTGAATGTACACATGTATTTTTATAATTCCGTGTTGCTGTGCTTCTGCATGTGATTTAGAAGTACATTTTCGCACAGAAGACAGAGGATCTGTACTTAAGGTTTAGAGGTGTATGGGACCTCATAGCCTCATCTGCTTTACAGATGGAGATATCAAGATTCAGAGACACTGAGTAGGTTGGCCAAATGATCTCGTCTGTTTTGGATTTTTTTTTTTGCAAAGATGCTGGAGTTATCTTCCATTTCCTTCTCCAGCTCATTTTACAGATGAGGAAACTGAGGCAAACAGGGTCAAGTGACTTACCCAAGGTCATATTGCTGGTAAGTATCTGAGGTCAGATTTGAACTAAGGTCTTTCTGACAGTAAGGAAGAAAGGATTTGAATTCAGATTTTCTGATCTCTAAGAATATCACTCTCTCCCCTGGGCCACCTCACTGTCTACTGTATGTGTGTTTGTGCATGTACATGAGAAAGGAGTTTGCATCTGGGTGAGTGCTTCCTGGATGTGTGTGAATGCCCATTGCTGTGGGAATGTATGTCACATTTAGTCCTTGAACCACTGCTATGAAGGTCAAATTTAAAGTAAACACTTTGGGAAACATGAAGCAGCCTACAAAGGTCTGGGTAAGAACACCTCCCCCACATTGGGTTAGAGATCCTTAATTGTCCTTTGTTCTTCCTCATAAAAGTAAAAACCCCAGTGGGAAAGAGGGGACAGGCTGGATGTGCACAACTACCCACTCCAAGCAAGCCCCACCACGTCCACCCAATAGAGACCCCAGCCTGGGCTTGCAGTCTGGGATCCGACACTCACCTTTGAGAACCGAAGGTCAGCTAAAGTAGTTGTGGGTGGAAGCAGTTACCCCACTTTCCCCCACCTCACCCCCAGCCTTGCCTCAATCCTGCCCAGACTCACTAAGGAACTCCAGCCCCCTCCCCTGAACCCATTATCTGTTTCAGTTATTACTACCTTCCTCCCCTCCCACCCACCTACTTTAACTGTTTATAAAGTAAAGATAATTAACCAAGGTGACAAAATGTCATTAGAAGAGGCCACTTCAATGGAAATATATATGTATATGTATATGTATATGTATATGTATATGTATATGTATATGCATATGTGTGTATGTATGTAGTTTTGTTTCGGAATGTGCCATGATCTTAGAACTGGTGGCAAACTCATGAAGACGGGGACATCTCACAGTATAGGATCTTGGGGCTCAGTGACTTGTGAAAATAAGTTACAATTGGTGTAGGGGAGGAAGGGCAGGAATATGGCTGCCCAGCAGGATGGCATGGCCCTGGGGACTATCATCGGTGGTAGGAAGAGATTCTGACCACACTCTTGAGGGGTCTGCTGATTAGGACTCTGGACAAGATGGTCATTCCTCTTCCTCAGTTCTCCCATCCCCACTCCACCCCAACACTTGCATTTGCCAGAGGCCTTCATGTACAGTGTCCTGGTGTGAGGACAGAGTGCCCATCACTGCCCAAGATGACTCTTGCTTGGCCACACTGTACATACCTGAGTTTGGATTCTGTTCAGGCCACGGAACCACAGGATCTGTCCACGTCGAAGTTCTCTCTCAGCATGATCAATCTCCTCGACGTCCTCATTGAGTTCTTCCTCAGGGATCTCCTCTTTCTGAGTGAGCCGCCCTGCCTCCTTCAGGAACTTAAGCCTACTGGTTGGGATTGTGGCAATGATCTGAAAAGAGACATGTAGAAATCAACGGAGGCACATTTATTCATTCGTGAATTAACTCATTCACTAATCAATTCATTCATTTACTTATTTAGTCAATCAGAAATATTCATTGAGTATCTACTATGTGCCAGCCACTATGCTAATTCACTTATTCAATCAATAAGTATTGCCTAAGTACCTATTATATGTCCCACATTTACTTTGGGATCACAAGTCCAGGAAGATCTGTATAAGGAGAGGAGAGGAAAGAAGGTATCTTAGGCAGAGATAGCAGAACAGGCAAAGGTATGAAGGTGGAAATGTGAATTAGAGGGTGATGGTTTCTTTAACTGGCTGATAAGGATGTGGATATATATGTATATATGTACATGTGTGTATACATACACCTCCAGAAGATCTATGTGAAAGTTGAATTTAAAGGACTGAGATTCATTATGTTTTGCTCAGGTCTATCCTCCCATTTAGAGACAGAATTTGGGGAACTCCATACCTGCAAGCAAGTCCTATGGGGTAAAAAAAAACTTTAGAATTCATTCCCCACGGCAAGGAGCAAATCTAGCGTCCCCCAAGCAAAATGTTGAAGAACAAGAGAGGTGCAGCTCAGTTTATCCAAGTCTCCATTTGACTTGTCAGGGGCTCAGAAGGGCCCGGCTGGCTTCCTCCAATGATCCACCCCCACAGCTCAGCTGGGGAAGGAGCCTGGCGGCTAACAGTGGCCTCCCTTTAGACACAGAATTATCACTGGCTTTCAGTACTACCAGAAAAAGGTGCTAATCTCTACAGCTTATGGAGTATCCAGTAAACATGAATCATGAACTAAATATTGGGGTATTCACTTGAATGATATGCTGAGTTGGATAAAAGGTGGTATGGGGTTGCTAACAAGAAGGCCTGACCTCCTCCTTCTATTTGTCAGACATAGAGTGTCTCTGACTGCCCTTTGTTCCAAGGGGTAAATTTTACAATGAGAGGTGGGTAACCTTCATTGAAATCCTTCAATAACACAATTTTCATTTTGGGATATTGAGGGGTCACACACATCTATGCCAACTGGGCTGGAACCTCTGTGTGTACCTTTTTATATAAAAGGGGAAAATGGGAACTTTGAGGATGATCCCTGTAAGCAACCAGTCCCAGCATAGATAGACATAGAATCTCACCTCTGACAATGATTGCATGTGATCCAGAGCAAATTGTCTAACCTCTGGGGACCCCTACCCATCACTCTATGACTATAAATTGCAAAACAGGTACTGATCTGCTTTAGCAGTTGGAAGTTCTTCACCAGGAATTCTTCATACCAGTGAATCAAATGACCTATTGGTTCCTCTTTGACTAACTGTGACCCCCCAAAAACCCCAATATAAGAAAAACATCCCTTAGGACCCAAATTCAGGTGTCTAGAATTTCTCACCTGTAACAAGTTTCCTGTATCAAGAAGTGTCCTCAGTTTAAAAATAAAGTTTGCATACCAAATTAAGCCATGGCAAGTCTCTGGACTTAGGGACAAGAGAATTGACAGAAAAGACTTAGTCTGAGATGGCTGCAGTAACTGAGAACGTCAGAACTGGAAGAGACTTGGTGATCACCCATCCTATGTCATTTAAAGGAAGACACCGAGGCCCCAGTGGTGTAATATCATGTTAAGGGCTGAATCTGGAGTCAGATAATTTGAGTTTTATTCCTGCCTCTGCACTTAGTACCTGTTTTGATTCAGTCATGTCATTATCTTCACCTGTGCAATGAGACAATAGGACTAGATTGTTTCCAAGGTTCCTTCAAGTCCCAGATCTTTGATCCTATGAGTAACTTTGGCACAGTTGGGACTAAGATTTAGTTTTTCTAACTCTATTTAATTTAACTCAATAAGGATTTTTTAAGTGCCCACAATATGCTAGGCACCATACTAGGTCCTCAGGGTATAAAGTCAAACACCTAACAGTCCTTATCCTCAACAATTCAAAAAGCCTCCATGATCACCAATAGGTAAGTGCAAAAAAATAGTAAATAATTTCAGATGTGGCGTTAATGTCTGCCAGGGCTGCGGGATGATCAGGAAGGGAGTCTGATAGGATGCCACACTTGAACTGAGCCTTGAAGGAGCTAGGGGCTAGTTACAAGAGACACAGGCTGCTTGCTTGTATTCCATGCTGACAAGAAGAACCTGCCAAGAAGAGCTTACCTGACCCCACACAAGCTCTCCTAGTCCAATGAATATACACCACATCCACTGGTCAAGCTGGAGAGGAGAACAGCTGAATGGCTTCCCCCCGAACTGCACAATGACTATCTGGAGACAAAATTGGAGACACAAACCCATCACCAGGAGAAGCACAAGCTTCATCTCTCAGAGCAGAGACTTCCTGCTAGCAGAGGGCCAGGTGATGGTCTTCCAATGAGGATGCCCCAGGGTCCTGGTTACCTGAATAGCAAAGGTGCCCAGTACAATTGTGCAGAAGATGGGGTTCCTGAAGATGCCATCAAACACATTCCGCTCCCCGTGGATTTTTCGGGCGTTGATTTCATTGAACAGCTGCATCATGACGAAGGTATTAAAGATGATTGTATAGTGCTCAGAGGGAGGAGAGTGCAGGGGGGCATTGCGTCCACTGTCAATCATGAACATTTTCTCTCCTATGGAAGGGAAAGTGTAAATAAAATAAAATCAGGGATATGAGCTATGTCCTTGGTTGAGTTCCTTGTTTTCTCTTTGCTTTGTTTTCCCCTCTATAAAATGAGGTTTAGACTGGATGAATTCTAAGGTCCCTTCTAGTGCCAACATTCTCTAGTTCTATCTGCCTGTCCTACTATGGCCACAAAAGTGTTGGAGTGGTGATAGGAAGTGGAAGGGGGGAGGGGAAAAGATATATGAAAAGAAATCCTTTTACAAAAACCACTCAAACTTTTTTCCACCTCATAGCCCTTTATTCTTTGCCATCAGTAGGGAACTGTCAAAATGCCCATATGTTTGTAAGTGAAACTTCCATCCATTTCATAAGAAAGACTTCCTGCAAAGTTGACTCAGTCGTTTCAATGGCTTTCATCAGGGCAATGGTCCTACTGAAGTTGTGGGTCAAAGTACTTCTGCCCATCTTGGGCAACTCTTATCTACAACCCTCCATAGGTTCCCTTATGGAAGTCTACCTCGTATACTAAGGGATTTCCTTTACATCTCAACATTTTGAGGATACCAATGGAATATGGAGACTATTTACAGTCTATCCCTCATTCTAGTCATGTGATCAGTCTACCTTTTTTGATAATACATTTTCCTGATTAAGTCCCTTATTATTCTTCTTCAAGATTACTCAATTGTTATACACTGTAGCCTACTCACGACTACCAGGTCATTTTTATCTCTACATTGCTTCTTTTTTATTTCTACAAAAACTATATTCCTCCAAGGCTCTGGTAGAATATTGACATTAAAAAGCTAGTCTTTTGCTTCAGGGAGAATTCTATTTGGGTTCACCAAAGGAACTTTGCAATTTTCCAAAGGGAATCTTGTCTGCTCTCCTCTTGTTCAATTCTGAGTCCAACTAGTTGACTGTAGTATTCTCTGTCAACAATGTACACATATACATTTATGTATCATACACAACATGTATATGTGAAAATATATGTATATATATAATATATATGGGAAAAGAAAGAGGGGGAATGGATGATACACAACATGTATATGTAAACATATATGTATATAAATAATATATATGGGAAAAGAAAGAGGGAGAATGGATGAATGGGTTCTATCTAGGTTGTCCATTTAACTGTATGTCATAATCTAGATGATAGAAATTCTTTGTCTTTCTGGTTTTCCCTATTTGGATGGTTAAGTCAAACTCTTTAAGTGGTTATGATGTCATCCATCTATAAACAGGAATATTTGAAGGACCTAGGGAATCTGCTTGGAATCTGCACTAGATCAACTCTGTCATAGCAGCAAACACCTTTGATAAACGTATGTCCCCCTATGTTATGTCTCACTTGCCACTTAGTATCAAGATGATCACTTTTGCTGTATTTATTAAGTAGTCTCGACACATTGTGATGTATTGGTGGTAGACACCTTGTTGGAAGAAAACTCTTAAAGTGCTGATTTGTTCTAATGAAGGAATTTTTTTAGTCAATGAACAATTAATTAAGTACAATGGGATCTTATCTTCTTTACAACCTTCAGCAATTACATGGTGGGAAAGATACAGTATACTCTGTAGTATTCCTTCCTAAAGCCTGACTTTCCTACCAGTAGACTTAATGTGTATTTTTACATAATGTGGGAAAGATACAGTATACTCTTTTCCATTTTTCTTTCATTTGTTTTATTCCATTGTTATCCTCATGATGACTTTTCTTAATTGGGTCTCTTACCAACCTTTTTCTAAATTAGTTTTACTCCCACTGCTTATTTCTTTTTTATGAAACAATACTGCTCAAAGTATTCCATCCTCCTCCCTGAGGTTTTAAAAATGAGTCTGTAATCTAATCTATATAATCTAAGTTAGTATTGCACTTGGCTACCATAGTGATCATCTTGGCAAGTAAATCAGTTTGATGACTACTTTTTAGGCTCCCTGGTCTTCTTACAGCATTTAATTTATATCACTTAAATTTTCATATGAAATTAATTTGGTCTATGTCTATATGCCTTCTTATGTCCACATCCCCTTTTTTGTTGTTAATGACTTGTTTTAATTGCATGTCAAATCTTACTCATTTATTCTTACTCCTAGCTTTGCAATAATTTTGATATTTGCTCAAATAAACTGATTGCCTGACTATACACCGACAGCTAATAAAGCAAAATAATTATCAATCATGTTATTCAAATCCTTGCCCAGCACCTTATAATTCTCTTCTTGACAATTGAGTGCATTCTATACAGGCAGGAGGTTTTTGTGTATCCTCCACACCTTTGGCCTCTCACATTCCTTCTTTCTGATCTAATGTATTTTCTTCCTCCTGACCTACTTCTCCTTTTCCTCTAAAGTCACAAAGTACTAGATTCTGTGTTCATTTAATTTATAGGGTCTTACTGAGTTCTTTATAGAAATTTTTCTCTTCATCTTCTTATAAGCTGTAATTTCATGATAGTCTTTTTACACATCAGAAGTACTGCACTGAAATGATCAAATGCCTTCTCAAATGACATTTCTTGTTACTTTTATATGCATAAAATTAAACCAACTCTACTAACTTTTTCATTTGCTTCTACAAGATGAACCTGTCAGACAGGTTTTCTTTCACTGTAGCTTCCTTTTTTCTTTTGGTTTTCATTTCTATCAAGACTGTCAAAATTGGTATGACTCATTTCCTCCAGTAGGATGTGCACTCAGTAATTGGATAAGGATATCCCATTGAACCTACCAAGAGCTAAGTGAAGAGTAATAGATGACTGGAAAATGATGTGATTCTTAGCATCCTCTATCCTTTATTTCCCATGATTCCCATAATTCCCTTCATTGCAGAAGCAGAGGGGGAGCTCACAGGACCAAGGGACATATTGTATTTTCCTTTGTTTCTTGGAGTGACATGGCCAAAGTGTTCACCACCAAGCAGCTAACCTACTGGTGATGAGCCTTCTTAATTAGCTAGGTTAGTCCTTCAACAGATTCAATCTGTTTCTGAGCCCCTACTTAAAGGTCTCACCAGCATGGTAGAAACTTCCAGAGCTTTTGCTACACTGGCATTGATGCTGAGAACTCAGTCACTGTCACTTTATGATGAGGCATCTGAGTTAGATTTTTTGGTGTTTTGAAGTGACACCAAAATATGGGTGCTTTCTCAGTGCACATGCTTCAATACTAATGAACCTATAGGAAAATAATGAGAAAACAGGTAGTCTTTGGATTCTTTCACTGAGTCTTCATGGAAGGGTTTTCTTCCTTCCTTCCTTTCCTTCTGTTCTTTCATTCTTAAACCCAAGATATGGGAGGAATTCTGGATGGAAGATGGTGTGTGGGAATGGCTCCTGAATCAGGAGGTCTTTACACTGCTGTATGCTTGAGTGGGTCACTGAACTTCTCTTTATCTTAGTTTTTCTTTTCTCAGTAAAATGAGGGGATTGGGCTAAATGATCTCCAAGATCCTTTTCCAACCCTGGAATTCTGTTCTATATTCTAATGTTCTGAGTCTGTGACCTGAGGATTTTATGGCTGATGGGGACAAGGATTTAAGCATTCTGGAGAGCCACCTAGTGACTTACCAACAAAGAGCAGGGTGAAGATGAGTGTGAGCTGGTAGACTGCATGACCTAGGATATTCTTCATCATGGTGCGAGAGATGAGCGGCTTGTTGCGGCCGTATGGCTTTCGCAGCAGAAGAGACTCTGTTGGTGGCTCTGTGGCCAGGGCCAGGGAGGCAAAGGTATCCATGATGAGATTTACCCACAACATCTGTACAGCTTTTAGGGGAGAGTCCTGGGGATAGAAAGAAGAGTAAACAGTCACAGCATGGAGGGAATCAGGCTGGAATAGCTCTGGGTAGGAGAATATCTCATTACCAGCCACCCATTCCCAGGATGTGATATAGAAGTTTCCATTATTGTGTGTGTGTGTGTGTGTGTGTGTGTGTGTGTGTGTGTGTGAGAGAGAGAGAGAGAGAGAGAGAGAGAGAGGTGGATGTTGACATCTTCTGCAAATTCCAGGATCTTAAGTTGGAAGGGAACTCAGAAGACATCTAGTCTATCCTCCTCCCTACTTGTTTTTAATGGAGGAGGAAATGGAGCTCTAGGATAGAAAACTGACTCAAGGTAATGAGAGATCAAATAATAGCTGGGTACAGATCCTTTGATTTAAATTTGGTACCTTTGGCACTATACCATAACCCATTAAAAGTAGATTTGTTCCATTTTCATAGGAAACTTGGGAATCCAAAAAGCCTGCGAGACTCAAAGAAATGGAATTCCCATTCCTGTGACAACTAATCTGGGAGATAATTTTGGGAAGGAGGCCCCTTTCACTCCATACCACACAGAGGCTTCTTAATATATCTAGACTAAGGACAATCTTGTTCACTTTTCTGGTTTCAGAGAGGATTTTCTAATTAACTTAGATAAAAGTTTAGAATTTAGAGGGTATTTGTCTGTTTTCCTTCCAAGCGTCTCTTTTCTTCTCAATGTCAGTCAACAAGTATTTATTAAGTACCTACTATGTGCTAAGCAAGGGCAGTTAGATGGTGCAGTGGATATAGCAGTGGACTTGGAATCAGGAAGATTTATCCTCATGAGTTCAATATGGACTCAACCACTTACTAGTTGTGTGCTACTAGGCAAGTCATTTAACCCTGTTTTCCTTAGTTTCCTCATCTGTAAAATGAGCTCCACTACAGTATCTTTGCCAAAAAAAACTCTAAATGGGGTCACACAGGATTGGAAACAACTGAACAACTACAGTGCACCAATCCTCATTGTGTCAGGTGTTAAGGAGACAAGCACAAAGAAAGAAACAATCTCTACTCTCAAGCAACTGATATTCTAGTGGTAGAGATGACAAGTACATTTTATATACATATATACATACACGTATATAAACACACATATGGTAAGTGTATAGCTGCATATACACACACACATATACACATACATATATACAGTATAAACATAAAGTTAAAAATACAAATATATACAAACTAATTGAATATAAGATAATTTAGAAGAGAAGGGCTGCAGGAAACGGTTCAGGGAAAAGATGGTGCTCAAACTGATTCTTAAATGAAGAGAAAGGTGCTCTGTGAGGCAGAGGTAATGAAGTAATATATTCCAGAAAGGGAGGGAAGCCAATGTAAAGGTAAGGAGATGAGAGATAGTGCTGTGTGTCAAGAACAGGCGAAGAGAAGGTTAGCAGGATCTATCTGTGGGAGAGAGAGAATAATGTTCAGTGAGTCCGGAGAAGTTGGCTTGGACCAGATTGTGTAGGGCTTTAAAAACTAAACAGAAGTTCAGGGATTTTTTTTTATCTTTTTTGTGTATTTTATCTTGGATATCATAGGAATCCACAGGGTTGGTGAGCAGGAGAGTCACATGATCAGATCTGCACTCAAGGAAATAAAGGAGGGTTAAGTGAAGCCTGAGGCTCTTTAGATTAAAGCTCCCCAGCTAACGTGGTTTACTGCCTATAAATTTGTCCTCTTATGTGATGCAGGGGGCAAGGAGTGGTGGGATGAGTATAGTGGGCAAGCTTTGGATTTGGCACCAAGAGACCCATTTAAACTCTGCCTCTCATACTAGCTGTGTCATTGTGGATAGGTCAATCCATCTTTCTATGGCTCAACTCTTTTTGTCATAGAATGGAAGTAGGGGAGCAGTCTAGTTATTCTCTAAAATCCTGTCCAGATCTAAATCTTGTTATCCCATGGAATCTTACGTCTTTGGATATTGGTCACCAGGGCATTATATCCATGCCAACTTTAAATTAGCTGGAATGAAGGAACATCCCTTCTCAAACACAGCTCTGCATGCTGTAAGCCAGCCCTTAGTCTCCTCCTTAAGGAGCCCAGCTAATGACTGGGGAGGGCTGTCAGATTTCCAAGGATAGTATGGAACTGTGGTAAGAGCACTAGTATTCTTTATCGTTTATAAAACCCTCACAATAGCCCTACAAGAGAGCCAGTAAATTAGCACCACCCCCATTTTACAGATCAAGAAACTGAGACCCTTCTTTAGGTAAGTGACTTGCCCTAGACAACATAAGTAGCACTTGGAATAACTGAACTTTAAGCCTATACTCTCTTACTCCAAATCCTGTGTTCTTTCCACCTCCCCAAGCTTCCTCTCATCTCCTACAAGTCCACACCTCTTCCCACTCTGACATTCATTCTAATCCACTGAGTGATAATTAGTCACAGGGAGTATAGATGGTACAAACAAGAAAAGCCTTGAGTCTAATTGAACCACACAGAAGAGAGACTTGCCAATGATTATGACAGATGCAAGAAAAACTTGGCATTTCTTAACACATAAATATTGGGGAAGCAAACACTAGAGGGCACTGCTTGTCCACTGACCTAGGAGATAGGGTACTACTAATGATAGAGGAAACCTGACCTTTCACAGTTCAGGCAGGGCTGCTGTGTCCCTACAGAAGGGTCCCAGGGAATAAGACTGCTAAGGCTCAAAAGGAGTCAACCAGACGCTAACTTTGCTTGGATAAAAGTCTAGTCCTGAGACAAGTTGTAACCCTGGACTGTAAATTGCTGTAGGGACAACCCAGGGAATTGTCAGACAAAAACATCAAAACTCTCCAAGGACCTCAAAGAGACCACACCATGGCTTTTCAAGGTGGGCTGGAGACCTTCTGTGCTCAGGAACATGCCCTAGGATGGTGCTAGCTTGGCCCCAACTATCCATTTATCAGGAACAGTTGATATTATTTGGCCTAGAAAGGCCTTTAGAACATAGCAATTAGATGGGACCTTAGAACACAGAACACTGGAGCTAAAAGGGAACTTAGGATACAATGGGAGGGCTTGAATGGACCTTAGCACATATTATTCTGGAGCAAAAAAGAGACCTTAGAACATAAAACCTTAGAGCTAGAAGAAATCTTGGAACATAAAATGTAGAAGCTGAAAGGAACTGTAGAAAATAGATTGTTGGGGTGGGAAATGACCTTCAGACAAATGTTAGAGCTGGAAAAGACTTTAAAGACATGTAACTTCAATGAAGTTGCTAAACCCATGAAGAGAAGAGCTGGGAATTCTGGTCATCATCCTGGAAAATTTAGTGGAAGTCCCTCCTTGAGTTTGGGGTGAAATATGTACCCCAGCACTATCTGCCACAGCAGGGTTAGCTCATTGGGTGATCAATCAGCCAGTCCTATTCCATATCTGACATGTAGCAGAAAGTCAACCAAGGGAGCAAATTTCTTCTAGTCTCTATCCCTGCTGATGTTGGGTTTGCCTAGTGCTTTCAGGGGATATGTGAAGTCAGGATTATTTTCCTTATTAATACTAAGATGTTTTCATTTCTATTAAAAATAGTAATAATTACTAGCTGTGTAACCCTAGGCAAACCACTTACTTTCTTTGCTTCAGTTTCCTCATCTGTAAAATGAACTGGAGAAGGAAACATCAAACTGCTCTACTATATTTCCCAAGAAAACCTCAAATGTGGTAACAGAGGCAGACATGACTGAAACAATTGAACAACACAATTTCTTATATGGTACAAAATATGGTAGATATATCCCTCATAAGTTCTTTAGGAGCCTCTTGAAAAAATTTTAAAACTATAAAGTAAAAATTATATATTTAATATTCTTGGTCAGTGGTCACCAAGGTAAGATGCATGCAAACCATGGTGCCCAGAAACACTGCTTCACTGGGATACAAGAAGAAAATATTAAACCTAGTTTTATTTTTACTTTTAAAAAGTTAAGCTTTACTAACATTTAATATATAAATTGACCTTGATGTGCTAATTCAATTTGTATGTTCATCATGTGGTATATAGGGTATCCTGAGGAAAGAGTGAGAGTTCCCCAATCCAGTGGGGTTGTTCCTTTGTTCATTTATTTTCAGTATGTTATAATATCATACAGCATAAGTGTGCAGTAAAGCAGGTTTGGAAATGCTATTATCTAGTTTGTAATAAACTAGCTTTTATAAAATGAGCAAGTGGCTTGAAATAATTCCTGGGGGAAAAACATGGATTGATGATAATGCTAATTATTCCTTGTTAGCACAAGAAAACAACAGAAATTGCTGAGCTGACATGCCTACTCCTAGGATGAGCTCTTTGGAAACCTCCTTATGAGATAAAACAAAGATGAGCCAATCACATGTGACAAGAAGTCAACCCAAAAGATTCAAAATTGCCCCCAAAAAGTGTTTAAAATATGGATTTATAGGCACTGTAGTTAATGAGGAAACATCCTAAGAATACAATATGCCTTGAGATACTAGGTATGCCAACATGAAGCCTGTCCTTGGGCAGACTTTCTCTCCTAGGTTGGGATTTGTCTCTCTGGATCTTGACACCATTTCTTCCCGCATGGGTGTCTTCTTTTCTCCTCTTATTTCCACTCTTTTCAGCTTTTTATGTGCCTGTTATAGGACTGTCTTTCTTCTGGCTTTTAATTGCATCCTCGGAGCTTAGCCCCTGCCTGGTACACAATAAATGCTTAATTAATGCTTGTTGCTTTGCCTTATCACAGAATTTTCTGATCTGTTTAAAAATCTGCAGAACAAAAGTTAAAGTGGATTTTGAACCATTTGATAAAAGATAAAAAACAGAACACCTTGAGATAAGTTTGTAAGAACAGAAGGTGGAAATTTACTAGGCCAATTTCAACAACATGGTGTTTTGCATGATGGCTGGGATTAAGAATGAGGGTATGGATTAGTGAATATAGTCTTGCTGTCCTACTTCTCTTTGGAGGTTTACAAATTATTTTTTTTCAGGTTTAACCACCATTAAAGCCAAGAATATGAACTTATTGTAGATCTAGAAAGGTTTTGAAATGACTACAGCAGAATTTGTTAAATCAGGATAGTCAACAACTATGAATTATTTTCAATCACATTGTTTTCACTCAAAATATTGATAATTTTGAGAGAAACTATTTTGTGCCACTAATATGTAAGAATATTATAATAATACTATTTATTTCATCTTCACCTCCATCTCAGACTTTAAACATTTCTATTCTTGCATACTTTTATTATGTATGTTTTATATTAGCACAATATTACATATACTGTAGATCCCTACCTAATTTTTTTTTCCCTGATGGGAGTGAGAACAAAAAGTTTGGAAATCACTTGTGTAGAAGATAGAGGGTGTGGATGTGGCTGTCCTACATTGACTGCTCATGAGTTTGTACTATTTAAAAGTCCACATTCCATATAACTGCCATGCACTTACTCCAGGCTGGTCCTTAAATTCCCAAAAAGAACTGTGGCTACATATTTAATCACTTAACAAATCAAGATTTCTGTTTCAGCTCAACTGAAGGATATTTCACAGTTATCTATGATTCAATTTAGCCTCAGGCAGTCTTTTTCAATAACTTTTATAAATGATTTTCCCCTCACAAATTTCAGACAGTGACTGAAAGGAATGAAGACACAGTTTATATTAGATCTATAGGTCTCTCCACCATCTTAAAATAAAATGGCAGCCAATAAGCTTTCTCACACAAGACTAATTATATTTCTTTTTATGGATTTCAGTGACAAATTTCTTTAACATGATATTTTTCAATGCACTTTTACAACTCCTCCTTATATTCCTGAGGGAGATATTATCATTCCCATTTAAGAGATGATGAAATTCTCAGCTGATATTATCACTCTTGCCGTGATGCCTCAACTTCCCCAAATCCTATCCTCTTCCACTTAGGACAACTCTAGCAGAATAAAAAGAACTCAGAGGATATTAGTCAAGAAATATTACAGTAGCCCATGCACTGTTTCCATCTCCTTTCCCAGCTCTCTAATAAATATGAGGATATGCCCAGTAATATAACCAGAGCTTACCTGTGTGATGCAAGCACCCGTGAAAGCCACAATGACAGCTACCACATTGACCGTTAACTGGAATTGCAGGAACTTGGAGATGCTGTCATAAACATTGCGGCCCCACATCACTGCCTTGACAATGCTGCTGAAGTTGTCATCTGTCAGAATGATGTCCGAAGCTTCCTTGGCAACATCAGTCCCAGCGATTCCCTGAGAGAGAGAACAAGGGACAGATGGTCAAGGGAAGCAAGAAAGGACCTCTGTGCTACAGGAACCCGAGAGCTACTGCTGGATACCAACATCCCTCACACATACAAGGACACACGTCCACATAGGCCCTTTCATGCCTGTGCTACAAAGGGACAGAACTCATGCCTGAACAAAAATCGTCTTCATAACATACTCAACAAGTAACCATGAAGTCTTTTCTCAGTCTCCAATAAGGGAGAACCTACAACCTCCCAAGGCAGCCCATTTTATTTCTCGAATGTACTCGTTGTAAGGAATTTGTTTCCCTGACTATCAACAGTAAATTTGACATTTTACAATTTTCACCCATTGCTCCTGACCATCAACACTAAATTTTATATTTTACAACTTCTATTGCTCCCTTTTCAGCCTTTTGGAGCTAAGAAGAAAAGTATATTCCTTCATCTTCTGCCAAGCAATTGAAAACAGACATCACGTCTCTCATAAGTCTTCTCTTTTCTAGGCTATATATCCCCAATTCCTTCAACCAATCCTCATGCTGAATGAACTTGAGGCCCTTTATCATCCAGGTCGTTTTCCTCTGCAGCTTATCAACATCCATCCAAAATGTGACACCCAGGGTTGAACATGATCCTTGAGAAATGGTCAGACCAGAGCACAGTTTAGCAAGACTATCTCCCACCTAGTTCTAGATGGTGCATCTCTCTCAGCATGGGCCTAAGAGTTCAGCAGCTCTCTTGGCTGTGAGATCACACTGCTATAGTCCAGCAAGCAAAGTGAAAGACGAATACTACTTCAGCTGCTTACGGGCACTCTCAGCACTGCTGTGTATGTGTGTACACATGTACACACACATTTTACTGCATCACCCAACCCCTACAAACATACATAGATGAACTACATATACACACATGTACAATTGTTACCCATCATCCTGCCACACACATATTCCCTCATCTATATGTATTCTATTACAGAAAACATACACAAACACTAACAAGATGGACCCATTTACCCCTTCCCACACATACATGTACAGTCCCCTACATAAACATTCATCTCTTCTACACACACACACACCCCTACATTCACAATTTTTGTCTCCACATAAAAGCACACAGTTGCCCCCATGATGTTCTTCTACCCATAGAGAAGTACTCAACTCCCTATATATGTATACCATTTTTTCTACCATATATGCTTATCTGTCCAATACACATGGAAAGTCCTATCCATGCCCTGACTGTCAAAGCAAACACCTACTTCATACAGTTTCCTATATGGAAACTATAGCAAAACCCACCAAAATACAATATCTTGGGTCTGGCAAGAAAAGGAAACTGGTCTTTTATATCCTTATGTGTGACCTTTTGACTGAATCTAGATCAAAAGGATGCACTTAAGGATCTAGAAGGCCACATGCAGCCTCAAGGTCACAGATTTCCCATCCCTGGTTGGTCTCAAGTCCAACATCTACTCTGATAAACCAACAATAGTGACCAAAGCATTTCAGAATTTAGAGTTCCTCTTCTCTCCATCTTGAGCTTGCAAATGATTCAATGTCCAACTGATGAATACAGGATTTGAGCAAGTGAACAGCGGAAAGCCCTCTGAAGAAGCTATGTCTCCATGTTAGGAAACTGTGGGGACCACGGGCAGCCTTTAGCCCAAGGCATAGCATATTTGAACCCTGGGAGAGTCTAGAGGTCCATTTCTGTCTTGGGAAAGAGGCTCTCCTCAGCAACTATGGAGCCTGGGCATATCTGAGTACAAACAGAAGACAGACATACCTAAACTTCACATCCTCTGAAAAAACTTCCACAAGTCAATGGAGCAAATAGGGTCACTGGTCTATGTACTCCCTTTGACAACTTACTCCTCCAAAGGTGCCATGCCCAGGGACTAAGAATAATCTAAATATTTAAATATATTTGTCAGTTGTGTTTATTCTTCATATCTCCTTACCTTTATCCTATCTGTATTTTGTCTTCCAAAGAGGAAGGCCTCCCGCTACATGGAAACTTCATCAGTGCAGTCTCATGATGAAGAGTAACTTGATTCTATTTAAGTCTCTTTCACCATTATGGTAAGACACTGAGCCAAGTGCCTAATTGCATATGGTGGTAGGATGGCTGTGGAAGGACTAGACCCTCTCTGTCTTGGACTCCAAACTCTCCAAATACAGGGACTATGCTTTAACTAAATTCTGTCTGTCAGTCTGTCTGTCTGTCTGTCTGTCTCTCTCTCTCTCTCTCTCACACACACACACACACACACACACACACACACACACACACACACACATCAATGACCTTTGGCATCTAGCTAGCTAGTAGCTACCTCTAGATGTGTATTTTTGGGTCTGGAATATACCACCGGTAGCTGACTGTATTTTTTCTTGCAGAATTTTCTAATTGCTCTAAATGCATTAATCTTGTCTCCTTAGCCAGAATGTAAGCTTTTTGAGGTCAAGGATCATTCTGTACCCACTTAGGCCCAGCTTTGGTCTGAAGACACAGGGAGTGATTCATAAAGTTCTATTGGTTGAAGAAAACTCTGAATCCCCAAGGCTGACTAAATGATCATCTGGATCTCTCAGCAGATAAAAGAGGTGGGTGCACTCTGGAGGACAACTCATGCCCATACCATGGCAAAGCCAACATCTGCCTTCTTCAGGGCTGGCCCATCATTAGTCCCATCTCCAGTCACAGCCACAACCTGTCTCTGCTCCGTGTGGGTACTGTCGATGATGCCTGTGGGGACAGAAAAGGCCTGGAGTGAGCAAGGAACATGAGGCACCCCCTGTTTGTCACACCCCTCAAGGGTCTCACATAAAATAGTCAAGAAAAGTGACCCCATTTTGCCCAGGGTCACACAGAGAGATAGCATCAAAGATAAGGACAGGAGCTAGATCTCTTTTCCTTTGGCCTAATGATCTTTCAAGCATATCACCCTTGTATGGAAGGGTGGTCTAGTCGACAGTGGACTAGGAGTCTGAACACCTACCTTTTACTGCAAACTCAGCTACCAACTAGCTAGGTGTCCTTGGGCAAGTCATTCCTCCCAACACCCCACACTCCATTCCTTCATCACTAAAATTACAGAAGATATACTAAAATGAGAATACTGGATTAGAGGAACTCAAAAGTTCCTTCTAGTTCTGACATCCTATTGGTCTCTTTAAAAAATGATGAGTTCAGATTGAATGAGTCTGAAAGTGATTTTGAAAAGAGATCTATATATAGTTTGGTTCTTTGGAAATGGGAACAAAACAGAGTCTAAATTTGCTAATGCTCTTGTGCTTTATTTAATTACATCTCTTTTCATGTGGGTATTTTAAGGAACACCGACCATGTGTACAGTCACAATATGACAAAGCAAGGGGAACAGCAAAGGCCCAGGCATCTTAACCACAAGAAGAACAAAAGGCACCATTGTCTAATTGAAAGAACATTAGATTTGCAATCCTAGAAAACCTGGGTTCAAATTCTGAATCCTGATTCTGACACTACCACTGGAATTGAAGTTTTATGAAGATCTAAACTTAAATCCTGCCCCAGGTACTTATTAGCTATGTGACCCTCAGCAAGAGTCTCATAGTTCATCTCAGTTTCCTCAACTGCAAAATGAGGTGTTTAGGCCAAGTGACATTGAAGGTCCCTTCTGACTCTTCTGCTATGATCCTATGACGTACATCAGAACCTCTCTATGCTTCGGCAAATAGTCCAACCCTACAAGCCTATGGTCTGTGGATCCTTTTCAGTTCTGGACACATGATCCCTAGCTATACATACACATATGTTTTTTCCCCCAATGGAATATAAGCTTCTAGAGGGCAGGGATTATTTCATTTTTATCTCTGTTTCCCCAGTACCCAGTCAAGTGCCTGGAGCATAGTAGATGCTTAATAAATGTTTGTTGATGGACTGATTCATTAAATTGAATGTATTGTTGATGGAGTTTAAGGGAAGATACAGAATCCTGATCTACAAGGCTCTTTACTGACCATGGTGGAAACACAACTGAAGTCAATGAGAGGAAAGAGAGATCTGATCCCTTAACAAATGTCTCAGAGATCAAAGTTGGACTCAGAGATTGATCTATAAATTACCAAGGACCTGTAGGGGACACCTGCCATGTGACTCATTAAGCAAGTTATTTCTCCTTTAAATCTGAACTCTCAAGTCAACTACCCATTACCCACTTTAAAATATTCAACTCTTTTTAGGGGGCATTGATAAGTTCCTCAGTCATGATTCATTTTTTTTCAGACCTGATTACTTCTGGAGAACAGAGGTATTATGATCTCAGAGCTATAGATGTTCAAGGTCAGACCCTGTGCTACAGATGGGTCAAAGCCATTGGAAGACCTCTCTTGAGCACTACAATCAGGCAGACCCTTCTCAAAATGAATAACAACTTGTATTCACAAAGTGTTTTCTTCTACCAGCATCTGCTGGGCTCTCAAAGACTATGCTAATGGAAAGAACTCAGGCCCTGGAAAGCCTGGAACTGTTTATTGTTTAGATAGGTCAATTGCCAGGACAGTGGCCACCAGAGGATGTTTTCTGTTTGTTTGTTTTCCTATAAAAACTCATGAAGATACTGATCATTCACCAGCTACAACAGGAAATGCAGCCCTTATACCTGGAAGAAGTCACAGATTGTTAAAGTCCTGGGATAGGTATAGAACAATAGTTCACACCACATGCAATTAAAAATGCAGGGGATCCCATCAGTTTGATGAGAAACTTGGGTTCCCAACAAGATAACATAGAGTAGATGAGTCAGAAGGTGGGTCTCCCATTTCCTTATCCAAGAGAAGCCCTTTCTTTTTTGTCCTAAGATCAAAGTCTCTACCAGTCAGACCTTGAATTTCACCCTTTGGAGCATGAACAATATAGCTTTCATGCAGCAGCACCACTGGGGCTTGCAGACCCTTTCTGCTGATAAGGTATCCTTCAGATATATGCATGACTAATGAACTGGAAGAAGATCAAAAGTAAACCTGCTGAGAAATCAAATGTGAAGATCTAGTGATATTTACACGCAGGCATTTCAGGAGTCTCCTGACCACATTCCAAGCATGGAACCCAATCCTTTCAAACAGGGCCTCTGTTCATAGAATCTGCCTCCAACAATTGCCACTCATGTGATCAAGGGATCATAGGTCTACAGCTGAAAGGAATCTCCAGGGTCATCTAGACTAGAGGTGTCAAACATCCCTAAGGCCTGAACCAGATTAAAATGTAATCAGGAAATATTTAACAAAATGAATAAAAATACAACATTGTTGGTGTCTAGTCTTTCTTCAGTCATATCTGACTCTTTGCAACCTCATTTGGAGTTTTCTTGGCAAAGATATTGGAGTAGTTTGCCATTTCTTTTCCCAGCTCATTTTACAGATGAGGAAACTGAGGCAAACAGAGTTAAGAGACTTTCCCAGAGTCACACAGCTAGTAAGAATCTGAGGCTAGATTTGAACTCAGGAAAATGAGTCTTTCTGACTCCAGATAGGGTGCTCTATCCACTGCACCACACTTAACTGCCCCAAGATCCCCTAAATACAATGCTCTTAATATAACTTGATATTGCTTATAGAAGCTTATATGACTTCTCAGTCCTTCTATATATAAATGCAATGAAATTTTTTTTAATTTCCCTTGTTTTTTTTAGTGGATTTGAAACACACAAGACTTTGAGGGAGTTAAGTATAAAATTCTCTTTTATTGTAGGACATTCATAGAATTATAGATTTAGACTTGGAAGGGACAATAGTCCAATCTTCATTTTACTGAGGGGGACACTGAGGCCCAAGAATGTGAGGTGACATTTTAAAAATCACAACTAGAATTCTGAATGAATTCCAAGATTAAATTAGACTGACTCAAACAGTACCCCAGTGCGCCTTTCCTCTGCCACAATATGCAAGCTGAGCGTTCCAGAAGACACTCATCGCTTCAGTCATATAGCTGTAGAGAAAGTGTTCAAGGAGGGGAGAAAAGAGAGGAAATGATGGCCTTAAGCCCTCTGTTCCTGGCTATATCTAAAGTTCCAGAAAGTTAGAGAAGAAGAAACTTTAGAAATCACCTGGTTCCAACTTCCTCATTTTGTAGTGGAGGAAGATGATGCCAAAGAAAGGACTGTAGCTCACTCTCAGTCATACTGGTCATGAGCGTCACAGCTTGAACTAGACCCCAGGAATTGTGGGTAGTGGCCACCAGGTCATGGGGCATCTCATTATCTCTGCCTCATTAGCATTATTGTTTCTCTTCTGTCTCAATCCATACTCAATAGAAAGTTTTGAGAGTCAAAAATAAAATTCCTCCATTTTACTGTAATATTTCCCCAGTAGATAGGAAGTCAAGAACTTCTTTAATTTTGTCTTAGTATTATTTACTGTGCATGGCATAGCGTCTGATCAATAGGTGACAATGTTTGTTGAGTGACTCATTCATTATCCTTATGTGATTTCCTAGGACTATGAAAGATTATGATCTGATTATCATTCCAACGTACAGGGGATCTCTTGTAAAAATCTTCTCACTTCCCTGAACATCATTCCTTGAGACTTACAGACCCATAAGATTCCACTACCTTAGTGCCTGAGTGGAAATAGAACCACTTTTTTGTCTGATCCAAGATAGGGCCACGAGCCTTAAACCTTCCCTGGTGCTGAGCATCCACATCTAATGCCTTACCTTTGACCAGAGTGTGTTTGTCCGTAGGCGAGGAGCGAGCAAGGACCCGCAGTTTGGGCCAGATCTTGTCTATTCGTTCCTGCTCGATCTGGAAAAGGGAAGAGACGCTGGTCAGGAGAATGAAGATCTGTAAGTCAATGTCTTATGAGAAGTGGTAGAAGGAACTAGTCTGGAGAAAAGAAGATTCAGGAGGAACAGGATTTCTGCGTTCAAGCATTGGAAGGACAATTGAGTGGAGAAAGAATGAGTTTTGCTCTTTTTGATCCCAATGGGTAGAACCAAAAGTGAGGGGTAGAAATTTCAAAGAGGCTGATTTAGGCTTCATGTCAGGAAACAACTGCTAACCACTGGTGCTCTCCGGAAGTGGAGAGGGGCTTCCTGGAAAGCTGGTATATTCCTTCCTCCTGGGAGTCTTTAAGCAGAGATTGGACAACCACTTGGGGGGTTGTCCCTTTTAGTGGGGATCCCTTTTAGTTATAGGTTATTCTATCTGGCTGAGGAGACCTCTTCCAACTCTCAGGTTCTTGGTTGGGATCCTTGGGACTCATGGATATGGGTTGGGGTCCTTGGGACCCATGGATGTGGGTATATAGCTAATCTCAGTCTTGGTACTGGGGGGTGCGGTGTGGGAAAATGAAACAGGCAAACGTAGAGTCTGACAGGACACACAAAAGAGGAGATAAATTGGGAATATTTTCAATCCTATGTGGTTAGCAATGCCCACAGTCAATAGGTATTGACTATACCCAGCGTGCCAAGGCAGAGAGGCACAATATTTCTGGGCATGTGGTGATGCTTTGATAAGCCTCTGCATCACAGAACTTTAGAGTTAGAAAGAGCCTTAAAGCTCAGAGGATCCAAAGACCTCAGAACTATCTAATCCAACCCTATCACTGTACAGATGAAAAAACTAAGATTCAGGGAGCACGAGTAACTTGCTCACAGTCACACAGGTATTAAGCATCAAAGGTGAGATTGGAACCTAGATCCTTTGGTCTAGAGATAGTAGCTTTTCTATTGTGCTATAATCATCCATTTTTAAAGATATGGAAACTAAGGCAGAGAAAAGGTTGCCCAGGGTTGGGTTACAACCCACTCCAAGGTCATTTGGGTTTATTTAGGTTTATTTATGTTATTTAGCTAATAGTAATGTCCTCTTACCTCTCCCTTCTCATTCCTGATTCGCCGGTTGAACTCCTTCCCCTCGATACAGAGGAAGTCTTCCCCAGGGTGGATGATGCCACACTTGATGGCAATAGCTCGGGCAGTGTTGATATTGTCCCCAGTGACCATGCGGACAGTGATTCCTGCTCGTTGGCACTTCCTTATGGCTTCTGGGACCTGTAGAATGTTGGAACCAAGAAAAGAATGCCATGAGATATATGTGACCCTTGAACAATAAATATTTGTTGAACTGAACACCAAGAAAGAAGCTCCAGGCAGGCTGTGCCTTCATTTTCTGGGTGATCTTTAGGATTGGGGTGGAGGAAAGAGTGTGGTAGGGATAGTAATTCCTTTCTTGTGGCCAGAGTTATCTTGGCCCCAAAATCTTTTTCTGATCTAAAATAGGAGGCCCCAAAATCTTTTTCTGATCTAAAATAGGGGTCAAGGAATCTCTAAAT
The DNA here is from genome assembly GCA_028658325.1 of Potorous gilbertii. Lineage (NCBI taxonomy): Eukaryota > Metazoa > Chordata > Mammalia > Diprotodontia > Potoroidae > Potorous > Potorous gilbertii. Next base: position 47,477,465 of record CM053772.1, on the reverse strand, counting down.
TGTTAAAACCTGTGACCCTCTTGCCAAAGATCAGAGAACGACGGATTTTAAACCTGGAAAGGAGTCCTGGAGATCACTGAATCCACTAACAGCCATTTTGCAGATGAGGAAACTGAGGTACAGAGAAATTAAGTAATTTGCCTATGGTCACAAAACTAGTAAGTGTCCTGGGTACAATTTAAATCCATGTCCTTCTGACTCCAAGTCACCCACTATTGCATACTGCCTATTAGAGCTTGAGTTTTAGAGCTGAAAGAGACTTTGAGATCTCCTAATCTGGGCTTCCATTTTAAAAATAGGAAACTGAGGCCCATAGAAAGGAATTGCTACATCTGGTCAGTGACAGGACCAGTACTCTGATTTTCAATAGTCTACAGGTTTGTGGCTGCCACCACTCTTCTCCATCAATCTCTTGACCACTAAAAGGATCTGTTCATCATCAACAGCCCATAAAGGCTGCTTTGTCCTTGTGAAAGTTGGTGGCTGGTGGACAGTCACACAAAAGACACACACTTGCTTTTGACTACCTGTATAGTCTCTCTCCTGCTGTCAGTATGCCATAAGATGAGTTGTCTATAACCTCAGTGCATCACAATGAGAAGGTTGTCAACCTCAGGGTTAAGTATCAGGATATCCTTTAAGGTACAAGAACTATGGGGAGACAACACGTCCTATGAAGGTTTTCTTTTCTTAAAAAAAAACCCAACAAAACAACACAACATATGTGTTACAAGGAGAAGGAAGAGGAGAAATAGCATAAAATCTCCTAAACAAGATCTAGAATGAAATGAAAATACTGGCCAGCAACACAGAAACTTTGAAAACAAGGTGATTTTCTGATGATATGCAACAATGTCCTCTCCACTGGAGTCATCTTCAACTCACCTTCCACAACCAATCAGATACTAATTCCAGTTGTTTCTCCCTACACATCCAGGCCCTATCCTCTCAACTCCCACTGCCACCATCTTTTTTCACCTAAACTACTACAATAGCCTCCTTATGTATCTCCTCTCTCTAATCCATCCTTTACACCACTGCTGATCATATCACTCCTCTACTCAAAGTCCTGTGGTGACTATTCCTTGTACTTAATGCTTTGCACATTCTAAATGCTTAAATGCTTCATTTTTTCATTCATTTTTTGCATAGTCTATCAAATAAAGGATATACTTTGATCCTAGCATTCAAGGCTTGGCACTATTTACCTCCATTCTATATTTTCAGCCTTATCTCACTTAGATCTCCTTCACATTTATGACAGTCCAACAAAACTGAACCACTCTCCATCTTCCAGTCTCATCCTGCTTTCTGCTATCTCCATGCCTTTGTTTATCTATGACTTCTTTCCTCCCAACCTGGAAGGTAGACTTTCCCATCCATGTCTCCATCTGTTGAAATCTCTAAGCACCTCCAAGTTCAAGCAAGGTCCATTCTTAACGAAATCAGTGCAGAAGCATCTAATAAATCTTTTCTTCCAAAATTCATGGTTCCATTGGTGGTAAGTGTCTGGATTTGGAGTCAGACATTTAACTACCTATGTATCCTTTGACAAGTTTCATTTAAACTCCATCAGGCCTGAGTTCCCTGTAAAATGAAAGATTGAGTCTCTGAGGTCTTTTGTGCTTCTAAGTATGCAGTCCTGTGATCCTATATTTCAGATTTCCAGCCAAGTCTGGAGTATTTTCCATGAGATAGAACCCTAACATGGCTTGTGTTGAGAACAGAGATGGCATAAAAGCTTTGGAGAGAAAAGATTTTTGCTGCTTTGAGAGAGAACACAAATGTTCCGAATTTCTCTAAGACCCTTCCATTACACGTCATCATGTCTCTTTCTTTCATCTCTTCCAAATGATGGAGTATTTCAGCTTAGTATGCTATTAGCATAGCTATACCTATTCACCAGTCCTCAATAAAATTCTTTGAAAATATGGGAAATATATGCATTTGTCATCTAAGGCCCTACACAAGGATTTATGCATAAAATGTTAGAGAAAGAATGGCTGGGAGGGAAGCCTGAAAGAACTAAAGGATTCTTATACCTGGGGCCAAAGAGCTCCCCATTAAGAATGTAGAATCAAATCTGTTCTACTACACAGCACAGACCCAACTCCTTTAGGCATTTGCTCAAGTATCATTGTGATATAATATGGCTCCTGTCCTGAATGAATTAGTCAGAAAACTTGGGTTGCCAAAGCCAAAGCCACAGGTTCAATCTTCTCCTTGCCTGTTGGCTTTGCCCTGCTCCCCATTTATGACTGATGACATGGTTCCAAACAATTAATGGCAAAGGTGAGTAGGTAGGAGGGCATATAAGTGAGCCATTCATTACTGGAGAAATGAATGCACTCATCAGAATCATGTAATCTCAAAACAGAAAAGAGCCTTAAGAGATTATCTAGCCTGATACCCTTATTTTACAGAGGCAGCTCAGTTTAGAGACACACCCCAGAATCCTCCCTTGTAACAAATAAGTATTATGGAGTCAATCAAATCAATACACCAGCCATGTGTAAGGATATATATGTGTGTGTGTGTGTGTGTGTGTGTGTGTGTGTATACACATATATATGTATATATGTGTGTGTGTGTATACACATATATATACGTGTGTGTGTGTGTGTGTGTGTGTGTGTGTGTGTGTATGCCTCATTCTGTACCTATGGTTGGTATGCTGAGAGGCAGGAGTCATGAGTCATCATCTGTCAGTTCTCTAAGGTTAATCAGTTATTACATCTTTAATTGTCATTTTCCTTGAGATTATTGTGCAAATTACTCTCCGGTTCTAATTATTTTATTCAGTCTGTAATTTGTTTTCTTCTCTTTCAAATTAATTTGCTTCCTTGAGTCACTCATAGTGAGGACTGTCATGATGTTAGGAGAATAGGAATATGATATTAGTCCCCTTATGTTCAATAAAATGTAACCCTTGCTATCATTTTTTCATCATAAAAAGGTTTAATGCATCTCCCTTAAGTGCTCTTTAATGTTAGGGTTTATTAATAAGAGGTAAGCTCTTGTAGAAGAAAGAACACAGAGTGAGAAAGGAAGGAGCCCATTTCCAGGCTCCATTATGAACTATTTATTTCGGCAGGTCTCTTCACATCTCCAGACTTGGCAGACCAGACCCCAAGTCAGGAAAGGAGAGGTTCAGATCTTATCTCTAATACCTACTAGTCAGGGCATGCTTGGGAAAGTCACTAACGTTCTACTGGTTGTGTTGGCTGGAAAATTGGGAAAATAATACCTGTGGCACCCACCTCAAAGGAATGTTTGGAGAATCAAGTGAGATGATTATGAAAAATATTTGGGAAATCTTAAGCACCTTTATAAATGCCAATTGCTATTATTAAAGAGATGAAACTGCGGCCTACCAAGGAGAGATTAGTTGCTTGATTTCACACAGGTAGTATATGGTATAGTCAGAGCATGAACCCCAAGTTCAATTCTGAGTCTTGTGTTCTTTCTGACACATCCACTCTGCTGGTGGTGAGGAGGGAACTCTAGGACCATTCTAGGGGAATCAGGGACTTGCATTTGGAAAGGATTTTAGAGGTCATGCAGCTTACCCCCAGAAGCAATGGTGGATACAGGAGTCAGGAAGACCTGAGTTCAAATCTGGCCTCAGATTTTTACTAGCTATGTGAGTCTGGGCAAGTCACTTAACATTCATATGACTCAGTCTCCTCAACTATAAACTGGGGTAATAATGGCGCCTACCTCTCAGGGTTATTGTGAAGACCAAATGAGATACTGATTGTCAAACACTTAGCACAGTCCCTGGCACATAGTAGGTACTATACAAAAACTTCTTCCCATTTCCTTTTCTCTTTATTTTAAAGATGAGTAAACTAAGACCCAGAGATTGTCACTCGCACTCAGGAGTGCTGGCAAAAAGTAAATCATACTGTTTGTATGCCTGTATTCCTCTCTCAACAATTCCTATCCATGAAATCATAAGAGGGGGCTAAAAAGACCTTAGAAAAGAATTTTAAAAATCATCTGCAGGATGAAGTAGTCCTGTCCCTTGGCCATAGTGTGAGGCAGGGAAGCACAGTAGCAAGAGATTAGAATTCGGAGTCACAAAACCTGGGTTTGAGTCTTGACTTGGCCACTTAATACTTGTGTGCCCTTGGGCAAGTCATTTAGTCTTTATAGGATTTATCTCATCTGTAAATGAAAGGGTTAGACCATTGATCTCAGGCCTTTTCCAAGTGTAGTTCTAATATCCTATGGTAGAGTTAATGTCTGTGTGAAGATGATGAGTTGATGGTTCATGTATAGGCCTCAGATTTCTAAAATGTTGATTTCACAGCATCAGCAGCTGATAGGGACGTTGGAGATGACCTAATCCGGAGACTGTTACCTAATGGTAACAACCAAAACACAACAATCAACTGGTTACAAACAAAAACAGTGGGGTGGGCTGTCAACTTGACTTTTCAAAACATTTTGTTAACTGCATTTCAAGATAACTAGCTTCCCATGTAATCCTGTGTATATGGTTTTCTACATTTAAAAATATTATTCCGGGAAGGGGTCCATAGGTTTCACCAGATGACAAAGGAGGTCCATGATGCAAAAGAAAATTAAGATCCCCTGAATCCAACTTCCTCCTTTTAGAGGTTAAGAATGAAAAATGGCAGCTACGGAACACTATCTGAACAGAATCTAGATGGTGATCCTTGAAGCAAGGAAGACGACATTGGACACCTCAGATACTTATCAGCTGTATGACCCCGGACAAGTCATTTAGCTTTTGTCTCGGTTTCTTCAATGGTAAAATGTGGGTGATAATAGCACCTTGCTCCCAATGTTATGAATCAAATGAAATTTTTGTAAATTTCTGTAAACCGCTTAGCATATAGCTGGTCTTTAATAAATGACTGTTCCCTTCCTTTCCCCCATGCCCACCAATGGGATACTAGGAGAAGTCTTCTCAGTTTGATTTTCCTGAAGAAGGCCCTGAGGACAGCACTGGTAGAAAATAAGACCATCTTTCAATTTACCTTTAAAAATTCATTCACTCAACACAAATTTGCTGGTAATCATTTTTAATCCAAGAGACTATACATGGTTTTGAATGTGGAGGTAAAAGAAGAACAAAAGTGGTAAGCCATTATTGCTTCAAGATGAGGCAGGGGCCACTGGGAGCCACAGTTATGCCTCCCCCTAAAAAACCCTACAACCTAATTTTGCAGAGTAAATATGTAATTGGCGTTGTCTTTGCAAAAATCTTCCCTCTGGTTTTCAGGAGATCCCCTGAAAGCTTGAACGAAGCAGCTAAAGAGTAGGAAAGATCTTATTTTGTTGAAAGTAAAGGAAGGAGTGCTTAAGCACTGATCACCCTTGTCAATTTGTCTTGCCAGGGATTGCAGAGGTGGGGAAGATAAAATTCTGTCAGTCTCCCTGGAACTGCAGAAGTCAGTTTCTCAGGTCAATTGGTTCAACAGTGGAGGATGCTAATTCCTTTGGACTCCCCATAACTCTCATTTCAGAACCAAGGCATTGTTGAGTGAGGAACATGGAAAGGAGTAGTAGGGAAGGTGATTCTGTGAAGTCTTAAATATCTTCCAAAATCCCAGTTTTTATAGAAAATTTATACAAAAGCTAAATTCATGGCACAAGGGCATTCAAACTGCCTGGTTAAGGCTCCCAACTTTATAGGTTCAAGGACAAGAAGGATTCCCCACAGATGGAAAAAATGTGCCAGATGCTTCTGCTTTTAGGTAATCTACTGATGATTTCGTTGATGTTGGACACATTTTAGGGCCTCCTCAACTACATTTGTGGTTACTCAAAAGAAAAAAGGCTTAACCATCCCCACAGGGAAAATCAAGTGGATAAAAACAATGCTCATCAACCATATCATGACATGAAAGTGATTAGTCTGTATTGGTGAGCAAGCACAGCAAATAGATAATGAGCAGGACTGATCAATAAAGAGGAAAAAGGTAATGGGCTGGATGACACTGTGCTTTCAATACAACCCTGATACACAAGCACATGTATTTAAAACTATTATTTTTCCACAGCTATGGAGCACAGAACAATATGAGCTCAAGAAAATATAAATTCCAGGCAAACCAAAAGTAGCATGGTAGGTATAAGTAGGTTGCAGCATATTGCCAACCATGCCATGCTCATAAGAATCATCACATATACCTCAAAGAAAAGGAAAAAAAGAGGAGAGAAAAGAATAAGCATTATGTTAAGCACCTACTACATGCTAAGTACCGTAGTAGAGCTGTGCTAAGTGTTGTTATCAAGAGTGATAGATAACAGCCCAAATGCCACACTGGTATCCATGAAATATTAAGAGACACTAGCATTTTTCAAAAAGAAAAATACTCTATGGAAGATTTCTAGAATGACATAAGCAAGATAAGATAAGGACAGATTAAAAAAAAGTGTCAATGGATTTCAATCTATTAACAGAGGAGGAAGTACCCACATCAATGAAATCATGGCTTCATGAAAGCATCAAAGCACACAGTCATCGGGATGACTCCTGTTTCCACTGGTACACTCCAAACCCCAACAAATCGAAGGTGCTAATCATTTAATTCCTTCTGCAAATCCTCTTGAGAGGGTCTAAGATCCTCACAATGTGTCAGAGGCCCTCCCTTAAGTCTTATCTTGAGGGTATCCAATGGAGCACTAGGGGTGATCATCTATTGCCTCTTGTTCTTTCTACAAGACTTCTTCTTCTAGTCATAAACTTCTCTGATGATGTTTCATACCAATGCACATGCATAAATTATCAATGGCAATCTACCTCTGTCAACTTAAACTCACCAACTCTTTTCTATTGCTACTGGGGGCTTTGACAATTTTGCTTCTTTTAAGATCATGGCATTTCCTGTTTTACCAAATGTAATCTAGGCCAATATCCTTCTTCTGCCTAATTTTGACTCTCTCTGAAGAGCTTTGGAATTGATTGTGTGGCATGGGAGATGCTGGCAAAGAACACCTCAGTATGGCACACTCACATCAAAGAAAGCACGGTACTCTATGAGCAAAGCAGAATTGAAGTAGCTCAAAAGAAATGTGAGATGCCCAAATTTAAAGAATCCACCCTAAACATTCACATGGACTATTGGTTCCCAACCTGTGGTAAAGCATTCCCAGCTCATCTTGGTGTTATTGGCCACAGTCAGACATATTGTAACTTGAATCTAACACAGTAATGTCATCTTGGTCCTCTTCAAGAATGAAGGACAACAACCAACCAATCAACAACTTAACTCTGGCCCTAGATTACCATCCAGCTGTAGCATTAGTTTGAAATCTATGTACTGATGGACTAAATAAAGGAGTTATACGGTCAGTAACATGGCAAAATCTGAGCAAGAGACATTTCGATCTTCTTTGTTTTTCCAATGCGGATGACTAGACTGATCTCTTTTGAATAATCATGTTTTCTTGGGGATGTATTGCAAAATTGTACAGCTGAGCACAATTTCCTCAGTAAAACAGGACCTTTCTGAGATCCTCAACAGTGATATGAATAGACATCAGGCCTTTGATTCAATGGCATAGGGCACTGCCAGTGAGGAACTTCCTCTATCAGTATAGGTTGGTACTTTCTCTGCAACTTACAACCTTGGACAGTTGCCTAGAACAGACATGTCAAACACATGGTCCATTCCACCCACAACTCTCCCAAGGGTGACTTGAACCAAATTAAAGTGCAATTGGACATATCTAACAAAATAAATTAAAATGCAATAAAACACTGATGGTGTAAGTATGTGGCTTTCTAAGTCAATATGTGGTCTACAGCGATTCTCATGTACAGTTTAGAGGCCCCTGCTTCCATATGAGTTTGACATCACTGGCCTAGAGCGCTGAGAGTTTAGATGATTAACCCAAGATCACACAGCCAGTATGTGTCAGAGGCAAGACTCAAAAATAGGTCTTTCTGGCTTTGAGATGCCATGACACTAAAAAGGAATCTTTTTGTTTCCTTTCTATAGAGGAGATCCTCCAGGACACTGGTGAAAACTTTGGTAAACATATGTCTTATTTTATGCCTCACTTGAAACGAATGTGGAACAAGTTAATGAAAAGGTGGTTTCTGTGATCATGCTTGGTGTTAATTTTATATACATTTACCCTATGGAAAGCAGAAACTTTGTATTGAAGGACAGACTGTTTTTGTTCTACCAGCTCAATTACTTCTTTAAAATCGATGAAGAATAGAACATGACTAAAATTATGCATTTTCACTGAGCATTTCCACTAAAGGTGTCTAATCTGTACGTGGAAGAAAACTGCTAGAGGGCAATGGAAAATGAATTAGGTTTGATGCCATAGGACTTGGGTGCAAATCCTGGCTCTATTACTTACTATCTGTGTGCTACTGGGCAAGTCACCTGTCAGGTGCCTACAGGTTTTCATCTCTAAAAAGTGAGGGGCTTGTGCTAGATGATCTTTCTAAGGTTCCTTTCATCACTAAATCGATGGTCCTATGGAAATGGCAGGAATGAAGGGTTATTCAAATAACCCATCCTCAAAAGAATCTTTATACACCACAGATAATGCTTTTCCTTTCCCATCATAAACTATTATCTAGTACATATTCTATGATTTCAGCTTTATATATTAACTGGCACAGAATGACTGCTAACGTGATGTTAATGTGCTGGCACCTAGACCTGGAGTCAGGAAGGCTCACATTCAAATCTGGCTGCACGGGCCATGTGACCCTGGACAAGGCACTTGATCACTGCCTACCTCACTTTCTTTATCTGTAAAATGGGGCTAATAATATCAACTATCTTCTTGGCTTGCTGGGAGGATAAAATGAATTATTTTTGTAAAGCATTTTGCAAACTTGGAAGCACTATAAATGTGTAGTAGTAGTTGCAGTCGTGGTAGCAGTAGTAGTAGTAGCAGCCAACGGCAGCAGTGGTGATGGTGATGGGGGTAGTCGTGGTACCAGTAGTAGTAGTAGTAGCAGCCAATGGCAGCAGTGGTGATGGTGATGGGGGTAGTCGTGGTAGCAGTAGTAGTAGTAGCAGCCAATGGCAGCAGTGGTGATGGTGATGGGGATGGTCGTGGTAGCAGTAGTAGTAGTAGCAGCCAATGGCAGCAGTGGTGATGGTGATGGGGATGGTCGTGGTAGCAGTAGTAGTAGTAGTAGCAGCCAATGG
>CM053772.1:47352343-47467807 GCA_028658325.1 Potorous gilbertii | reverse complement strand
CTGACACAACACGACTATTATGGAAGTCACTTGCAAAACTACACAGATATGGCCTGTATTGAATTGCCTGCCTTCCGAAAGGGAATGGGTAGGGAGGCGGGGAGGGGGAGAAGTTGGAACTCAAAGTTTTAGGAACAACTGTCGAGTATTGTTCTTGCTACCAGGAAATAATGGGGAATAGAAAGTTATCTGGCCCTACAGGACAAAAGAGAAGATGGGGACAAGGGAAGGGAGGGATGATAGAAGAGAGGGCAGATTGGTGATAGGGGAAATTAGAATGCTCAGTATACTGGGGTGGGCGGAGGGGACAAATGGGGAGAAAATTTTGGAACCCAAACTCTTGTGAAAATGAATGTAAAAAAAATTAAATAAATAAATTTATATTAAAAAAATAATATAAAATGGATTTTATTATAAAGCACTTTACTGAATTTATTATATCTTTTTGCATTAATGAGAATTAATGGACTATCACCATTTTATATTTGTTGGAAAAAATTACATAAAAGTAATTGCATTTTAGAATTCTGTTCACAAATTGTTACCTATTTCTGATATACTGAATGTTTTAACAAATTGAAGAATATATAATATTTCTCTAATCTGTCATTCTAATAATATGGATATAAGGTTATTCTGAGATGATTTGATGTTTATGAACCAACATTGGATCATAGTGATCATCTCTTTCTTCCCTTTCTAAGTATTTTTAATCTGTTTAATAAGCAAGGAAACAGATCATCAGCATCAAGGTCATTAGCCTACACTTTGCAGAATCTATATTGACATTCTCTTTCAAAACTTGGACTGTATTTGCCCATCTTCTTGCAGAAGTTCTCTTCCTTTTTCCCACCTCCTTAATGATCACAAATAGTAATTCAAAGATCCCATAGGCAGAGCCAATACTAGAATGATTAATCTCTGACCATGTGATACACATACCCCTCTGCATCATTAATTACCAAAGAATAACATAAAACACAATCCAGAAAAGAGATATTGTAATTACTCTACTTTAGAATCAGGAGTTCATCAGGAAAAAGAACTTTGTTCATAAATTTTAAAAATAAAAATCTTTATTAAAAACACAACTATGCATATTATGTAAGTGGATCTTCTTGAAAGTATCCTTATTAATAGGAACTTTTTGTTTTTAATTGTTATGGTCAGAATCTAGTATTATAATTATTTAAAAGTTCTTTTGATTTTCTTGTGGCTATCATGGCTTTTTTGAATGAAGTTTATGCTACTATCCTCTTTAAAGTACCATAATAATTTTTTAAAGGAAGTGAGATTAGGAGTTTTGAGAGTAGGATTAGAACTCCTAACCCAAGAAGTCAGCTGTTTAAGATTTTGCAGAACCCACCTGGGCAAAGGAATCAAAATATGAGGGTTCCCCCCCCACCCAAGAATGTAACCCGAAAGCCTATAGCTGACAGCCACAGAATTGGAAGAAGCAGCTACCATGGTGTTAGCCCTATATCTAATATGGCCCAAGCTTTTGGACTTTATAGACGGGTTTCATAATTTCACTAGAAGAAAAGAAGTTATATACTCAAAATCCTGGCAGTCAGCCCTAGAGGAAGCTCTGGAGTATTTCCATGTGAGTCCTGAAATCAATGAAAGACATAAAATCAATAGAGAAATCCAAGCAATATAATTGACGTACTTAAGTGACTTCTACTTGTACAAGGTATTGGGAATACAATGATAAAACAAAATTAGACCGTGTCCTCAAAGAGCTTATATTCCACTAGCAGAGAAAACAGGCAAACATATCAATAAATATAAGATTATTTGAGGAGTGAGAAAGCACTATTGAGGGATAGTAAGACATACACCCAGGAGAAGAGGTTACCATTTCCAAACTAGACACAGTTGGAAAATAATGCCTTCTAGCTCCCTAGTTACCTGCAGCTCTGGGAGCAATGCAAATTTGGGAGAAGCAAGTCCAGCAGCAGAGAGAAAGAAAGTTCCCTTGAGAGGCCAGCACTATCCATGATCCATTTCCAAGCTTTTTTATCTAAATACAAGAAACACTTCTGACTGTTGATCTTCATCCAGTCTCTTGCTTCAGTCTAGGTCTAGATGAGCTTCTTACTATAAGCAGTTGGACACTGTTGATTGGAGCATTATAGGCTTATGTTGGGATTGTACAACCTCTCAAACTCACCTTTCTCCAAGTGATCTCAGAGATCACATTATGGCCCATCTGTGGAAACCTGCCCATTTGTATATAGGCACAAGGGTCTCACTGAGGAGTGGAGAACCTTGAGTGACTAACTGTCATAAGCTAAGCACAATGAAGAGATCTCAGTCCAAGTGGAAATGAATTGCTCACAGCTTCCTATCTTTGAAAGTCACCCATGTAATGTTCTTAGCATCTGAATGTCTCCTAAGTAGCTTCTAATAGATTCAATGTTTTGTTTATTCTACTAAGTTCAGGTCAAGGGTCACTTAACAAATTTGTATTACAATGTTCTTTCAGAAGATGCCAACACAAACGCTTTCATGATCAGTACTAAATAGTTCTAAACACCAGGGCAGGTCACACCCAGACATTTTACAGACAGGTAAATGGGAAAGTCTGTAAATAGGAAGGACCACACGTGAGATGAGATTAAAAGTAATGAAATTTTAAACACAGAAGACCAGACAAACCAATATCCTCATGGGTTTTGCCTTGCAATGCAGTCATTATGGAAGACTCTATATTCATTCGAGTAAGATTGCCAGACTCAAAGCATTGCAGGAAGTCTTCAGCAAAACTGAATATACCAATCATAAATGTTAATCAGTTTCATTATTATGTGACAATCACACCTTAGCTTGAACCATTAACAGGATTTCCCAACATGATAATTCTGTACCTGAATGACTTTTGGACATTTCCCAAAATCAAATTCAATTTTGAAGGTTGAAAATTTGACATCTTATTGTGTTCTCAAAAGGTAATTCCCATGGGGAAATTCTAAAAATATTCTGAGCATGGAAATATCACTGAAGAAAGTATAAAATTATTCAAAGTTGAAGGGGGCAGCACTCAAAAAGGATGGCAATATTATCTGTTTCCAGTCTTATTGTATTATAGTCACACTTCATATGTAGCTCAGGTCAATTTCAGGGAGTCTGCCTGTCTGCCAGTGGTTGGATGAGACCTTTCCAACAGTACAAAATGAAGTATTTAGAACGCCATCCGAAAATGACTGAAAGGTCAAGGTGCTATAAAAGAAGGTTGATAGGGAAGTAAATGACAAGTTTCCTGTCACATTTCAATGCATCACTTTGTGGGTGGCATTTATGAGGCAGGAATACAGCAATTATAAATCCATTGGTTCAGAAGAGAAGAAGGGGGGTGGGGTTAATGCCCCCTCCTGAAGTACAGGGTCTCACAGATTAGACAGTCAAAGTCCTTGGCAGACCTACTCAATCCCTAACGCTCTCTCTGCCATCCCTCAGAACTGCAGCCCAGCAAAACCAAACAGATCTAGATTGACCATGGGACCTACCTCTGGCCTCACAGGGTCTTCAATGCCCACCACACAGATGCAGGTCAAATCATTGAGGATGTCATTCTCATTTTCCCAGTCAGGCTCTGGGCTACTTGGGAAGTCCCGATAAGCTACACAGATGGTTCGGAGACCATCGCAAGCCATGGGTTCAATCACCTTCTTGACCATCTCATCTCGGTCTCGAGGACGGAAGACTCGGGCCTCACCAGCTGGGCTGAGGATTTTGCAGCATCTGAAAGAAGCAATGCAATAACCTGGTTGGCTGATCAATTGGAATTATCAAGATAATGGGATTAATGAGAGCTTGAAAGTAAGTTACTGAAGGTTGTACCTTGTCTTGCTTTTCCATCGCTACTGTTTAGCACAGTGCCTGGAGTATAGTTAGTACTGAATAAATGCTCACTCACCCTTTTGGAGCATTTTAGGGCTAAGCACTAGGGCCAAGCCCAGCCACATGTTTAGTTTTTCCCATCCTGAGATGGATATAATAATATCAGGTCTTTGCCATCACAATTATGAACGTAATTCAAGGTCAAGCATTTTCTTTCCTCCTAGGAATGTGTTAGTCTAAGTCCTTGGTGTAAGGGTTAAGGTAAGGGAGGAAATGTGGGAAGGTGGAAAGCAAATGGGCCTTAGAACCAGGACAGCCTGAATTCAAGTCTCTCCTAACACCAAATGATTCTAAATAAGTCACTTAATTATGCTCAAGTCAACTTCTAAGCCTCTAAGATGCAGAGCAGATGCCAATTTGCTTTGGTAAAGGAAGTTTCTTCTCTTTGACAATGAAATCATGAGTATAGTTTTTAAGGGTTAACAGTACCCCCTTACATCATGATTCCTTATGACAACTAACATCTACCTGTGTGACTTTGGATAAGTCATTGAGCCTCCCCGGAGCTTCAGTTCATCTCTCTGTAAATGGAGGTGTGTTACATGACCTCCAACGTCCCTTCTAGGTCTAAATCAGTAGTATTGCAGTCTTGTGCCATCCACTCATTTTAAAAGAGGAAGATTTGGCCTAAAGAAACAGTGATTGGCTAAAGCTACACAAGTAGAAAGCAGCTAAGGTGCCCAGTTCCCTAACTCAAGTGCTCTATCCACTACTTCACACTGCCTTCAGAAAGACAAGAGATGCAGTGGATGGTCACTCTCTGGGATATAGCCCCCACCAGAAATAGGCTACCTGCAGGACCACTGGATACAGGTCTTTGGAATCTCAAGTTGTTCCCTACAAATGAGTCAGGAACTTTGAGAGGGAGAAAGAGGTCTAGTACAACAGTCAAGAGACCTGGACTCTAGTCCTAACTTTGTAACTCACTTGTTTGGGCATCTGAGAAATTAGGAAACAGAGAAGCTAAGCAACTTGCCTCAGCCCAAGCATCAGGGCAGATATAAAGTCAGAATTTGAACAGAGACCTTTCTGACTCCCAGTGTCATATTCTTTCCTCTATTTTATTCTTATTCATAATCATGAGCAAAGTACCACTACCAAATACCAACAACGAACTTTACCACATCCTCCCAAATCACCAATGTCAAAACAGAAAAGTTTGGTCATAAGCCCTAGGTACTTACTTTTTCAGGACAATCTCTGACGCCCCTTTGCTATACATGCGAAAGCTTTCATCAGGCATCTTAATCACTGTGCTCATGGACTTCCTGACGGAATTAAAGGTATACACTTTGTACAGCTTCTCCTCAGGCATCTGGTTCCTCACAGGTTCATAATCTTGCTTCAGGTCCAGCACAAACCCCAACAAGCCGCATTCAGTCTTGTTACCCACCTGGCGGGGCAGGGCACCTTCCTTCTCTGGTGGCTAAGAGAGAAGATGGCACAGTTTAGTTTCCAGCTCATCTTGTGATGGGTCCATGCTCTCGCATTAGGCCTGGGTTAGCAGAAAAATCCAGTCCACTGAGAAAGATACTGACTTTTTTTTTTTAGGAGAAAGAGAGGGGGTCAGAATGGTCAATGGGGACAAGGTACAGAAAGTAGGGGCAGAAGGCCTGAGATAGAGCACTGAGTCTGCCTCTGATATATTTCAGTGACCTTGATAAAATCAAGATCTGTTTCTCCACCTATGAAAAGGGAGAGTTGGGCTCCTGAAGTTTCCTTCCCAAGCTCTGGTATCCTAAAAAGCATGGGTGGGTTTTGTCTGCTAGGCCCACGGGAGTTAATGAGTAGGTTTGAGTAGAGGAGTGACATGGTCAGATTTATATTAGAGGAATATTAGTCTGGTAATAGTGCAAAAAACGGATTGACAGAAATGTGGTGGACTGTTGGTGTGGAATGAGACATACATTGTTAAGTACGGCCAACAGGTTGATTTGTTTTTAATTGGACTTCTTTGTTTCAAGGGAGGGTTACCCTAGACCTGGAATAATCTCCTTCTTCACTTCCACCTCTAAAAACTCCCAGCTCCCTTTAAGACTCAATTCAAGTGGCATCTTCTTCAAGACCCTCCAGTTCTTAGAACCTCCCAAACCCAAAATACTTTGCATCTGATGTATTTTGTATCGACATATTTGTGAACACATTGCATCCTCTCAACAGAACACAAACAAATTGAGGGCAGGGTGTGTTTTATTTTTATATTTGGATCCCCAGAGCTTGGCAAAATGCCTGGTACATAGTAGGGACTTAAGAAATACTTGCCAATTAATTGATTGTACTGTGTGTGATAAGGCACATAGTAAGGGCTTAATAAATACTTGTCCATTGATTGATTCTATCATGTGTAATGAGAAGGGGAAAGGGAAGTCATTGGGAAATTGGGAAATTTCAATGACATAACTTTTTTAAGGGCACAAATAACTTTTTTTCTTCCCTCTGAATTAAGGAATTTGTTTGAGAAAGGAAGGGCCTGGAAGGGGGGGGAAGACAAACTAGGGGCTGTTAGAATAGCCTGGGTGTTGGGAAATTAAGAAATACAAAAGGTTCTGGAGAAGTAGTATAATGGGGGGATTGGTTAGAGTCAAGAGAACTTGGGAACCAGTTAGATATGACAATCAAAGGAGACTTCAGAGGGAGAGATAATCCACAAGGTTCCTCTGTCAGAAATCAGAAAGGGGAGGGAAGGAAGAAAGTCTGTGTGAAGGTAGGGATTAACTAGTTCAATCTGGAACAAATCACATAATGTATTACTAACTCTCAGTGGAAAAGTGAGGAAGGAAAAAAAAGGAAAGAGAGAAATGGAAGGAAAAAACCCTTCAGTTTTCTGACACCATACAACTGAGAGCATTTAAGAGAGCAGAATTCATAGTTCCATGCCAAATTCAGAGCTACGGCACCTCACTGCTGCGTTGAGTAGTTGTGTTTTTTTAAATGTCGTGAATTAGGCAACTGAGAAAACTATTCTGCCCTTATAAACAGACTCCTTTCTTTATTACACTTCCCTCCCTCCCAAATCAATGGCTGAACAGAAAGAGTTATGGTAGAATTAGCAGCAGGCACGGGCAGGTGAGAGAAAGCTAAACTCCAGATGTTTCTTTGTTTTTCATTGATGTAATTTCCAGGGGATTTGTGTTTCCTTCCACTTAGTTAGCCTTAACAACCAGAGAGCTCCAGGGTGTACTGGTATACTAGAACCTACCAGGACTTTTGCCCATATCCTTTCAGGAATCATTCAAAAGGGAGAAAAGATGAGAATGAAACTGTCCAGACAGAACCTAGTCTGATCATACACAGAGGTGATGTAAGTGGCTTCCCAATCACAAGGCAGGAAAGTCAGCCTAGAGGAGGACTTCCTGCCCCTTCTCCCTAGATCCTAGCTGATGCCTGAAATCACTTTCCCAGAAGTCAAAGGGCTTCAGTCCTCAGTAAGAGGCTAGAAAGTCAGAGAGCACTGCAGAGAGTGAGGTGGGGTTCAGTGCCTTGTGTGCTGGGTCTCAAGTCAGAAGACATGGGTTCAAGTTCTGACTCATTTATTAATTATGCAACTGTGGGCAATTTAATTCATCTCACAGGCTTCCATGCTTCCAATTAGTCAGGCCAGGTGATTCTTAAGCCTTCTTTTAGCTTAAAATGCTATGGACTGGGACTTAGACTCAATTGTAAACGACTGATATCAAAATCTTCTCTCAGAGTAGGATCATAGATTCAGAGGTAGAAGGGACCTTAGAGAGCATCCAAGCTTCTCATTTCATAGACAAGAGATTAAGTGACTTGCCTGAGGTCATGCATGCTGTCTAGGCTCTAACTTGGACCCTTCAGCTTGACATCCTATTCTCTTTCTACTAAATCATGCTGCCTTACAGGCCTTATGCCTCAAAAGGACCAAGATGCCCTGCAAGAAAAACCAGTCAGGAAACAGACATCATTTCTTCTATTCTGAAATACACAAGGAAAGTATCTTTCTTGGAGATGAATTTAAATGTTTATATGCATGTACACATGTGTGTATGTATATATGTGTATATATTTGGAATACGTGTGTGTGTATGTATGGAGAGAGCAGTTAACCTATTATCCTTTTCCTCCTTAGTTGATACACAAATGACTTCCTTCATATTTTCCTAATTAAAGAAAAAGCAATAAAAAACTCACATAATGAAAAATACTCAATTGCTTAGCAGAACAGGGACTAGGAAAGCATCAACCTCTTTATTCTATTATCCTTCATGAAGTACTTTCCTTGTCTTTTGAAAATGATTAAGACACAAGAAAATAAATAGATTCTCCAACTTAGGATCATCAGAGAGTCTGCTCTGTCTTTCATATTCGCATCTGGGAGATGGTCACTTCTCTTCACTGAAGATAATGAATGTTTCTAGATCTTCCAATTCCGACATGTCTTCATTCCCTCTCCAAGCTCTGATCCTGACTTTCCCCCAACTCTGTAGACTTTCTGCATCATGCTCACAGTGAGTACCTAATCCCTACCTCTTCTCCTAAAAGCTTCCTATTATATATTGTCTTCTCTCATTAGAATATAAGCTTCTTGAGGGCACGGGCTGTCTTTCTGCTGCATCTATGAAAAAAAGGAGTTGGGCTAGATGACCTCTAAGGTCCTTTTCACCTCTAAAATTGTGATCCTACTCTGAGAGAAGGTTTTCTGCTTAAATTTGTATTCCCAAGACATAGAGTCATGCCTGGCACACAGTAAGCACTTAATAGATGCTTGCTGGCTTTACTAGGTAATGTTTCAGAATTTCCTAGAGAGTAAAATGTCCAACATTGAAGACAAGGGAGATTGGTCATACTCTTTAGAATATTTGTCAAATTACAATCAAGTATCATTCACAAACATGTGGAAACAGCAATAGATTTGAAAATCAGAAGACCTGAGTTCGAATCCTTGACTTTGTTATTGACTTACCATGTGAGCTAACTTGCCTGGTCTACAGTGGACACAAATTAACTAACCAGTATGAACAGCAAAGGAGTGTACTAGAAAACGGAATTTCCTAGCTAAGTGAAGATTGAGCTATTATGTTCCCCAATCATCCATAAGGACCATGTGAATGGTGTGATATTCATTAATTTAATCTTCAACTTTCAAGCACAAAGTTTTGCTGAATTTACTATTAGTCCCATCAAGAGGTAGCACTATAGATTCCCCAGCCAAGCTTTGTGACCCTTGACTTATGCATTTAACAGCACTGAGCACGTTGTCTGGCACATAATAGTCACTCAACAAAAGTTTAATAACTGATTGTCTAATAGAGGTAAATTTTTTAACTATGTAAAGTTTTGTTAAAAAATTTAATATGGATCTTCTAGAGGCTCCTGGTGCCAGAACCATAACTAGCAACTTTAATAAACTGAGGTAAATAGGAAATAGGAAAACAGTCCAAAATGGTCACTGGGGTGTGTGTGTGTGTGTGTGTGTGTGTGTGTGTGTGTGTGTGTGTGTGTGTGTGTGTGTGTGTGTTTAGGGGGCAGAATAAAGAAGCTTGAGCCATCCTGAGGAAGACCCACCTAGGGTATGTGGGAGTTCCTTAGTTCAAAAACGTATTTGCCAACTGGGTGCTTAGGTTATTTCTATGTTGCTACAAAACTGCAGGCAATCATCCCCACCCCCTAAAAGTCAACACTCCAGGACAAAGGGCTGTTTGCCCCATTCCAGACATAGCTTTTCTCATTGCTAAACAGGCCGTTCCTAAATTCTGATATCATGATACCAAGGCCAGACAAGACACAAACATGGATTTTCCATTTAAATGGCAAATCATAAATTTAATGTAAACTGAAATTTAAATTCCAATTTAATTTCCAATTTAAATGGAAATCTAAAGCCATGATTGAATGGTTACCGTAAATGAAATTGTAAGGGACAATTGAACATCTTTGAGAAGATTTTCAAACCATCCTCAAAACAAGTAGCATCTACATAGTACTTTAAAGTTCACAAAAACTTCACATATTACTTCACTCATTCTTCAAGAGAGCCCTGTGAGGCTTATGCTTTCATCATCCTCCCTTTGAAGAATAAGAACCTTGGGCTGAGAATTCAGTCACTTTCCCAGGGGCATTCATTTAGTATATATGAGACTTGGGATTTGTCCTCAGGTCTCTCCTGTCTCCCAGTCCAGTGATTTTCTCACTAAGCCACACTGCCTCTCAAGAAACAGCGTGAGCATGTCTCACAGCATTGGTCTTACTTCCTGGAACCAAAGTAGATGGAAATTCACAAGTGCTGAGCGCTAGATATCATTTAATGATTTCAGGGAAGATACTCAGGTAGATCTTAATTTTGTCTTTAACTCCCAAAACACATCTTATCAAATCTCTTCCCTTCTCTGGCCTCTATTTCCTCATCTCTAAAATGGGGGTTTGAACTAGATCCTCTATGACGTCTCTTCTAGGTTTAATATTCTGATACTTCAAGAAAACCTCTCATTCATAGAGCCAGCATTATCTAGCCTGATTTTATTCTTTCGTGGAGAAAAGAAAAAAGAAAAAAGGTGACATCTCTTTCCATCACTTTGCTAATCAGAAAGTCATCTAATGGCTGGGTGTAATTATGTAACAGAGCAGCATGACAATTCCCATCAAGTTGGGAAAGTTAAGACAGCCACAATGATGTGGCTCAATGAACACAGGCTCATGCTGCTTGCAGCTCACATGGTAAGAAACAAGAAAGCAAACTTTATGGAAATCAGAAGCTTCCTTTATGTCCCAGCAGACTGATTACGCCAACAGCCCAAGTCATGCATGAAGAATCATCTCCAACGTGAGTCCTGGGAGCCCCTACTCCCACACTCTTTCCTCTTCTTTGACAATAACTACATCTGATTTTTGACTGCATTCAAATCTCAGCTGCCTGCACTCAGCTCCATCACTGCTTCTTCCTTTCGTGGTAGGGAGGAATCTCTCCTTGGATCTTTCTGACCTCTAGTATTACAAATACTTTTGGGGACCTTTGCTCTCACTGCTTACAGGGACAGCCCAATGAGAATCCTCTCTCTCTCTACCATGGTACTAGTAGTAGTAGTAGTAGAAGAAATAGTAGTAGTAGTAGTGTGGTGGTGGTAGTGGTGGTGGTAGTGGTGGTGATATTACTAGTAATAGTAGTGGTGGTGGTAATTTTCATTTTTATAACAGATTCACGTATATTCTGAGGTTTCTATATATTTTAAGTATTCTAAGGTTTCCAATGGGCTTTACATTTAGGGTCACATCTGACCCTCACAACCACCCTGGGAGGTAACCACTACAGGTATTATTAATCCCTTTTTATAGATAAGAAACAATGGAAGCTCGTTGAGATGAAGAGACTTGCTCCCCTTCACACAGTCAGGATTTAAACCCGTCTCCCCTGATGTCACAGCCAGTGCTCAAATTTTACTCTCCTTGCTGCTTTTTGCTGGTAGCTACCTCAGCACATAAAACCTTTCAGGAGCACCAGCCATGATGTTGGATGTGACTGACTGCTATTTGTCATTTCTATACTTGGAAAGCTTATGGAGTCATCAATAATAAGGTTTGGATCATTTCATCCAGAAGGAATCACAACTTATGCAGAGAAAGCTGACATGGTTTTAGTAAAGGGACATTGTGACTCAGTCATTTACTTGTATACTTTGGCAGGCTGGGAAGGGAGGGAAGGACATATTTGACAGAGGTAAAACAGTAGACATAATTTATTTAAAACTTCAGAACAGCCTTTAGCTGTCCAGGCTTCCAACTGTGCAGCAGCTGCTAAACAAGGGGGATGGTAGCAGGGCAGGGGGAAGGTGGGTGGTGTTGGCAGGGAGAGTGTATGTCTCACTTCCAGAAGATGACAGGCTTGGACAGATTACTCAGGTGAGACAAAATGTCAGACTTGGGCATTTTTTAATTCACCTCCCTCCGCCATGACATTTTCCCAGACATTCTCCATACGTACCTAACTCTCTTGTTCTAGAGATTTTGCTTGTGAACTCAGTAGGCCATGACTTCAATCTAACCCTCTAACCTTCTATTGTGACCTCTATTTCACAGAGAAATTCTGGGAAAGGAGCTCACATTAGATCGTAAGTTCCTTGAAAGAAGGGACTGTCTTTTGTACCTTTTGGTATCCCCAAAATTTAGCACAGTGACTAGCACATAGTAGGGGCTCCATAATTGTTTACTATTTCCCTACTGGGATCTCAGTCTGAGTGGTTTTTTTCTCTCCTTCCCCTCTTCTACACCTAGTCATGCTCTCTTCCTTTGGGCCAGTCAGTTTTTGTGACTCACTCCCTCGCTCCCTCACTCCCTCACTCCCCAAGTACGATGGGAGAGGTCAGGGTTTTACAAAATTCAACATTGGGAGCTTGGAAATGAAAGTTCCCAACCGGTCTCTGGGTTTTAAGGATCTCTCCATGCTGCTAAAATAATCTTCTTACCGAACCAATCTATTATCATTCCCTCATTGGAAAAACCACACTAGCTCTCCAATTACTTTAGGAGAAAATATGAATTTCTCAAGCCTGGCATCTAAAATGCCTCTAAATTAGCTTCAACCTCACTGCTCACCCAGCCTAATTTCATGGTATCTTCATAAACTGTATTTCAATACATGCCTCTGTATTCATATAATCTTTCCTGAGGACCTGGAATCTTTTATCTTGAAAGTGGAGTACACGATCCCTTTGGGAGGGGTGACATCTGGAATCCTAGAAAAGACTTGTCTAAACACCTCCCCTATCTAGTTGCTGATACGGAGAATTTTACTGTCATTCTGTTATTGACTTGAGGTTGCTAGAAGAAATTTCCATAACTAGAGTTCCCACATGGACAAAATCACAGCTTCTTCAATACTGATATAACAATCTAATGACACTCATCATATCTGCTGGCTGGACAGCCTGTGCATGGAAAACCAAATATTGTAAACTCAAGGTGACCCCACCCAATCCGACCACACTGCTTTCAAAAACTCAAGTTCCCCTTGGAAGAAGTTATTTCTCTCCACCAGACACACCCAGCAGGGAATTTCAAGTGGCCCTTTAGCATTGAAATCCCCTGGTGCTACCTCAGAGCCTGGGGAGCAGAAGGGAGGGGAAGGGATCCAAGGTGCTCATAGAAAAGCACGAGTACACTGGTAAATGTTTAACAATCAACCCTCCTAAAAAGTTGCAGGAAGGAACAACATGCTTTTATTAACATTTTTTCCATAATCTTCTTAAGTCTAGACAATCAAGAGAACAAAAAAAAAAAAAAACAAGCCTTGATTTGTAGCACTAGTGATTTCAGAGGTGTTCACACTGCATTGTTAAATGTACAAGTCAAGGGTCACAAAGTATGGCTGGGGAATCTGTAGTCCTAGCTCTCTATGGGACTAATAGTAAATTCAGCAAAACTTTGTGATATGAAAGTTGAAGATTAAATTAATGAACATCACACCATTCACATGGTCCTTAATCTTCAGTTAGCCAGAAAATTCTGTTTCCTAGTACACTCCTTTGCTATTCATACTGATGAACAATTGAGATATTCACACATTATTCACACTGAATATTTAACAACACTCTCAAGCCAGTTCAAGTTGGCTCCAGCAAGTTCCTGCTTAATAACATCTCCTAAAAAAAGGCCACCTGAGCGCTAGATATCTTGTGGTTTCTGCAAACCATGCTCAAAAACACTGCTTCCCACATGCTCCATCACAGACACTCAGAAGCCAGATTCCCCATCACTTTCTCTATTTCCAATATCAGTAACACTCGGACATAGTTCAGTGAATAATGAATCATTGCAGACAATGACGCGCCCTTTTACCTTCCATACATAGCTGTTTGCCTTTCAAGTCGGCACCCCCGAAAGAGTCCAATGATAGGGACAGACTCTCAAAAGCCCAGAGCTGACTTACAGGGCAATTGTGAAGCAGGCGAAGATTTTCTTTGGGTTTGGTAGCAGAGTCGTGGGAAGGGTTGTAAAATCGCCCCTCTGAGTCAGGTTAGGGGGCGAGTCTTCAACCCCTCCCAAGATCCCACACCAGTAGCTGGAGCCTTGAGTCAAGGTAACGCGGTAGGAGGGGTTGACCAACGTCCTCTTCACCGTGAGGGTGGCAGTGCAGGGGATCTCGGATACCAGAGTGAGGAGAAGCTCCCAGCAGATAAAACTTTTAAGTTCAAGCCTCCACCTGGGTTTGAGAGGCTTCAAGAAGAGAAGAAGGTGCAGGAGTCAGCAGTATACCCCTCCCGGCAGAACCCTAAAGATACAAAGGAATGTATTGGAGTGGCTGTTAATACAGATGAGCCCTTTGGTATAGGAACAAGAAGGACAGCTGGTCATAAAGAAAATCAGAGAGGCCTAGACAGGGGTGCACCAAGGAGTGCAGATCATTAAGTCCTTTTCATATGCAAGGACATTGGCTCAGGAGAAGTCAGTGAACCAGCACTGATTCAGTAGGAAAAGGTGTACATGGTCAGGCAGGGTTACCTTCCTCCTCTGGTCTCTGGAAAGAGAGTGGAATGATAAGCCTTAAAGGCAGATATAATTACATGGCCCAATAAGGAAGGAAGGACAGTTGATATGTGGAAAACAGAGACAGTAGCTATTGTCAGTAACCTTAAGGAGGGTAGCAAACTCTTAACTATTCTAAGGCTACCTATACAAAAGTCTCAGAACCTTTAGGCTGTTGTTTAGGCTGCCCCAATTGCACCATGTGAGTTGAGCTGTGGTTTTATTTGGGAAGAGAGAGAGAGAGACAGAGACAGACAGAGACAGACAAAGAGACACAGAGAGAGAGAAAGAGAGAGAGAGGGAGGGAGAGGGAGAGAGGGAGGAAGAGAGAGACAGACAGAGACAAAGAGACACACGGAGAGGGAGAGAGAGGGAGGGAGAGAAAGAGAGAGAGAGAGAGAATCTCTTTGTGGTAGCTCTAGGAAGTTCTAAGGAGTCTAGACACTTGAATGCTTTTGCGTGTGTGTGTATATTTCTGTGACCCTGACCTAGTGCCTTGTGCACTAGGATGAACAATAAATTGCCTGACTTTTTAGGTACAGAGTATACTGAAGGTTAAGGCACTAAGGAGCACAGAATTGATTACAAGTTTGCCAATTTCTTCCTAACATTTTCTGACTCTTCCCCTATTGTCTTAGGCATGTCCATACCATAGGTCAAGGGACCTTGGCAAGCAATGGTTGAGGAGCTCTGACAAAAACCCTTTTCAACCTTAGCATTTCTGTGGAATATTTTCTGAACATCCCTTTGAACTCTCACTGTACATCCTCTGTCCTTCCCAAGATCACAGAACCACAGAACCACTGAGCTGGCAGGACCTTAGAGCTCATCTACTCCAATCCCCTCTGTTTTACATATTAGAAAACAGAGGCCCAGGGGAATTAAGTGATTCGCCCAAGGTCCCAAAAGTATGATGCCCTAGTATATTCTGGGATGTGAACATCAAATCCACATTCTCCCTGTCCATCCATTTATTCACCAAAGTTTATCATTGGAATGGACCACAGAGATCATCTCATTCAAAACCCTTAATTTATTGATGTGCAAACTGAGGCCTAGAGAAAGAAAGTGATCTGTTCCAAACCATACTTGTTGGTATCCAAGCTGAGATTTGAGCCTAGGTCTTCTGTCTGCCACATTATTGTCTTACAGGCTTTGTAAAGACAGAAGCTGAGAGGGGCACAATTATCAGATTGAAGTGGTGTCACCTTTGTTGACTGACCTGCCATGTTCATCATTCACTCATCTTTCACTGGACCTTCTCCAATAGTGCTGGATCTCCTAAAGGGGATGGGAGGAGGGGGACCTGCCTTGGGAATCCTAGAAGAAACTGCCCTAGGTTTAAAAGATCAAAGTTTCTGCTTGACTTCCAAGGCCCTTCCCACCTAATATTTTGTCCACAAGTGTAATATATGTTCTCTTATTGTTTCAGCAATTTTTTTCCTCCTTGATGATTTTCTCCTTGATAACTTCTTCCATATCCCCATATGTAAACAGCACGAGGCTTCATTAAATTCAAATTAATTCATTTCAAACATTTATTCATTGTCTAGCCTGTGCCAAGTAATATGCCAGGCAGTGGGGATACAGAGACAAAAAACACAACAGGGCCTGCCCGGAATGAGCTTACATTCTCTCAGTGATGGTAACAACAGTACAACATTTCTGTAACACTTTCAGAGTTTACAAATGACTCTCCCCACCCCTACAAACATCTGGAGAGATACAAGCAGTAAGTAGAAGCCCAATTTCATAGATGAGAAATCTGAGACACAGAAAAGATTTTAGGATTTTAGAGTTGGAAGGGACCTTAGAACTCATCTAATCCAACTCCCTTGTTTTACTGATGATGCCTAGGAAAAGGAAATGCCTTGATCTGAGGTCATGAACATTTTTATGGAGCAGAGACAGAAATTAAACTGAGGTTCAAAACCCCATGCCTCATTGAAAGTCACCTGGTTAGTAAATGACAGAGCTAATATCTGAACTCTGATCTTTTGATTGCAAGTCCAGGAAACACACCAACATCATCATCCATACCATCAGCAGCAGCAGCATTACTATATTTTTGTTAATGCTCTATTTACTTATTACTGAACCTGAAATTTCATCCATGTAGGGAGCTCTTTTTCATCTATCACTACAGATGGGCAACTACTTAGCCATTTATAGTCCTAAAGAGTCTCTCAGGGAACCAGTAGGTTAAGTGACTTGCCGAGGGTCATACTGTCAGTATATATCAGAGGTAGTATTTGAACCAAGAACATCTTGGTTCCAAAGCTGGCTCTCTACCCACTATGACTCACTGCCTTGAAATTCTAGGTCATCTTCAATAATAAAAACAAACAATTATAATAATTGGCATTTATATAATACTTCCAGGTTTGAAGAGTACTTTGCATACATTATCTCTGTAAGGTAGGTATCACAGGTATTATTATTTCTACTTTACAGATGAAAAATAGGCTTGCAAGTTTGAGTGACTTGTCCATCCATGGGGGCACACATAGTATCACAAACAGATTTAAACTCAGTTTTCCTGTCTCCACATCCAGCATTTGATCCACAATGCTGGACCAGCTCTTACTACTAAATATTTACCATAAATGTGTAGAACTGATTGAGGGACTAGGTGAGTCTCTGATGCTAAGATTTCATGATTGAAAGCCTGGACAGTCAGCTTGCCTATCCTTCTCCGTTTGGGCTGTGACATGACCCAGGCCATAAGGTACTCTTGTCAGCAAATGCTGAATGCGGTGTTCAATCAGATACTACTTCCTCACGGAGCTGTCTCCATTTGCTAATAACACCAGAGGTCATGTCTCATGCCTTCTCAGAGATGCATGATAGAGACGTTAGCTTAACTGTGCCTTTTGGATCCTGGGTCCTTTAATTAATTGGACAATTCTGGTCCCAAGAATGAATTCTGCCTGCTATGGATAGAAACAATTTCTCTTTTCATAAATTTCTAGTTTCTCAACTCTCTTCTTGTCCTTACAACAGTCAGTTTTGCACCTAATTTTCATTGGTCATTTTAGGATTGAGTCAAACTCCTCACTTAGACTACAAATTCCTTGTGGGAAGGGGCAATGCTTTATATTATTCTAAATCCTCTTTAGTAGCTAGCACAAGATTGAGTCCATGGAAGAATAGGATGCAATGGGGCACAGCGAAGAAAACGCTTGCTCTGAAATGAGATCTAGGTTCAAATCTCACCTTTGATGTCTTACTAACTGGGTGCTCTTAGTACAGTCATAACCTCCTGGCTTAAGATTCCTCCATCTTCAAAATGATAGGGTTTGACTAGGTAGCCCCTGAATTCCTATCTATAGGAGATCTATAAGCCTTGGTCAAGAATAACATTTGGGCATGTGAGAGGATGGCAAACTCAACATAATTCAATATGTTAGATGTCACAGTCAAAATAACTAATCTCATCTCAAGGATACAGTGAAAGACATAGTTTTTAGAACCAAAGAGGGGGTATCCCCATTGTTTTCTGACCTGGTCAAATCTGGAATACTGTTTTGGTTCTAGATAGCGTATTTTAATAAGGACATACATTAGTTGGGGTACATTCAGAGGAGGGGACTAGGATGGCCTCAGATGTCTTAGGGCTCATGTCATATAAAGATCTGTTGAAAAAACCAGGAATGTTTAGCCTGGAGAAGCAAGAATTTAGAAGGGAAATCAAATGGTTATTACATGGGAAAGGGGTTAGACTTAGGATTTGAGAATCTTAGAAGAATGAGGAGCAATAGGTGAAAATATCAGAGACATAGATTTAGGCTCATTGTAAGGCAAAATCAGAGCAATCAGAACAACCTAAAATTGGAATGAGCTGTTTTGAAAGGCAGTGGTCTCCAATTCGCTGAAGGGTCTACAAGTATTGGCTAAATGCTCACTTGCCAAGATGCTTAGTCATTGAAGGATTGAAACAAGTGACCTCTGAAGTCCCTTCCAACTCAGACACCAGATGATTCTGAGCCATCCAACAGACATTCATTAAGTATCTACTACATACAGCGCATTTAACAGGGGGAGGAGATACAAAGATACATGACATGTACCCTGCCATCAGGAAGTTCACAATCTAATAAGGAGGTGAACAAGTAAACATATAACAAGTATAAATTATAATGTTAAATGCCCCACCTCAAACTTAGCAAATAGGCAAAGAGGACCAAAGATGGGAATAATCAATGTTGGAGGAGTTGTAGAAAGCTAGGCATATTAATACTCCATTGGGCGAGTTGAGACTTAGTCCAACCATGCAGGAAAACACTTTGGAGTTACATAAAGAGACTAAAATGCCCGTGCCCTGTGACTCAAAGATCTCACTGGCATATACCATATAAAGAGAAAGATAAATACATACAGCAAAATACATATAGCTGTAATTTTTGTAACAGCAAAGAACTGGAAACGAAGTGAATGCTCATTGATTGAAGAATGACTAAGAAAGGTGGAAATGAACACAATGGAAAAGTACAGTGCGATAAGGAAGTATGAATATGAAGACTACAGAGCATCGGAAGATAGATGAATTGATGCAAAGTGAAGTAAGTAAAACAAAGCAAATAATAGACACTATTACGACAGCCATGGCAATGGAAAGAACAGCCACCAAAAAAAGAAATAGAATATTGTGTAATCACAATGACCAAACTTGGACTCAACTAAGAGATATGAGCATGGACCTCCCTCCCTTCTTTGCAGAGGTGGGAGACTGTGGGTGTGGAACCCTGCATATATTGTCAGACTCCATGGATGTGCTGCTTGGCTTTGTTGTTACAAGGGATGGCTGCCTGGAGAAGGGGTAAAGAAATGTATTTCAAAATGAAGGTGATATAAATCAATTACATTTTTTAAAAAAAGAATGTGAAAAGTGTACCAGACTAAGTGTTATGACAGCAGAGGAGGAAGAAATCACTTTCAGCTGATGGAAGAAGGGAGCAGAAAGGTCAGAGAAGATTTCAAAAACTCCACTTTGCCCTTGGCTACATCAAGTGTTACATAAAGAGAAGCCAGCCTCCACTTTTCACATCCAAAGGAAGAATCAATAATTACAATAAAATAACTTGCATTAACAGGGTGCTGCCATTTATTTATGACATGCTTTCCCCACAACAACCCTGTGAGGTAGGCGGTAAAAGCATTGTTCCTATTTTACAAACAAGACAGACAGCTCACATTTGTAAGACAATTTTGAAAATTCACTGTTTCCATCACAACAGCCTTTAAAAGTGGAGGACAGCTACTATCTATATTTTGCCGCTGAGGAAATCGAGGTGAAACATGGCAAAGTGACTCACTTGAGGTGGCATGATTTGGAAATGGCAATGCCGCAATTTAAACCCAAGTCTTTTGGTTCCGGTTATGGTTTTTCACCATATTATGCCATCTCCTTAGTTTCATAGCAATTATTACAACAACATTTATACTATGCTTTACAGGGAGATACTAGAGACTTGTCAACAAAAACGTGATTTAAGCAAACAAGCAGTAGCACTTACTATGTGTCAGGCACTATACCCGGTGTTGTCACTTCTGCATCCAACTGCTCCCTCCCACTCCCCTTGCCCAGCCCTATCTTTACCCAGACAATGAAATGGGGGGACGGAGATGAAAGAATCCAACCTTTCAGAAAGTTATTAAGTTTATCCAGGAAAGGAACCTGGTATGGATGGAAGGTGAGGGTCTGGTGTTTCTGGACGTGACCACCTGAAGATTTTGCTCTTACCAGATCACTCTATGTCCTAATCCAAGCCTTGGTCCATTTTGGTAACCATTCTCAGCTTAGGAAACATGCATTGGACTTTGAGTCAAATGACCTGGGTATAGGTCCTGCCTTTAAACCTGGAGACAACACTTAAAAATGGAATAGATCTCGGAGGTAATCTAATCCAACTCTCTTATTTTACAGTTCAGGAAACTGAGGCCCAGAGAGATGAAGTGACTTGTTCAAGGTTACTAAGGAAGTAACAGAAGCAGAATTCTAATTATGACTCTGGGCAGGTCTCTTCCCTTCCTTAAGTCTCAGTGTCCTCATCTATCAAATGCGAATAATAGTACTCTTATTACCTATCTCACATGGTAGTACATAGCACTATAAAGCATAATAGCACTATATAAATATACTCCTTTAGCATAAAGCACTATATAAATATACTCCTTTATATAAATATCACCTTTAGAATAAAATATGAGTCTCTGCAGTCACTCTGATTTTGATACATCTGACAGGTGGAGAAAGCTGGTAGTCTTCCCATTGACTAATAAGTTATTCACTGTAATTCTCCATTATCCTAGGAATGGATGGTTGCTAGAGTGGGGATGCTCCAGGTTGGAGCACAAGAAAGGTGTAATCGAATTTCTTTGAAATATTCTATTTGATTCAAAGAAATACAGGTATCACTTGCCACCATGTTTCTGCCCATCTCTGCCTATGTGAATCCTTCCTGTCCATGCCCAAGTGTCATGTCCCCTGAAGCCTTTCCTGGCTACTCCAGACCCCCAAGACTCTCTCCCATTGCAGAATTCCTATGGTAGTTACCATCTGGAGCCTCCATCCAAAAGTCTGGGGTACCTGGTGCAGTGGATGGAGCATTGAGTCTAGAGTTAGAAAGACTTCAGTTCAAATCTGGTCTCATACGTTTTCTAGCTGTGTGACTCTGGCCAAGTCACTTCACCTCTTCTCAGTTTTCTCAACTAAAATAGGAGTAACAAAAGCCCCTCTCTCCAAGGGTGGTTGTAAGAGTCAAATAAGGCAATAATTATAACGCATTTAGCACAGTTCCTGGCACACAGAGTAAGTACTATATAAATGTTAACAGCAGCAGCTGCTGCTACTGCTATCACTACTACTAGCACTGCTACTGCTACTACTGCTATTACTGCTACTACTACTACAATGCTTAGCACAGTTCTGGCACATAGTAAGCACAATAAAACTGTTAGCTCCTCCTCCTATTAGAATGTTTAGCACAGCTGCTCACAAATAGTAGGCACTACATAAAAGCTCATTTTTTTTTTCTCTTCCCTATTCCCTTATTTTATTTTGACTTCTCTCTAGTTAACCTGAGGGCAGGGACCAGAGCTGATATTCTGTCTATATCCACTATACCAGAGAATACAGCAGGATCATCAGATACGCAATCCAGAGCTAGAAGAGACCTTTGAAGTCATGTCCTCCAACCCTCTTACTTTCCAGTTGAAGAAACTCAAAACCAGAGAGGATTCATGATTTATCAGAGGTCACACAAGTGGCAGAGCTGGGGTTCCAGCAATGGCTCTGAGATCCCAAGTTCATCACTCTTTGCACCGTACATCCCAGAGTCTCTAACCAACCCCTAATCTAACCCCTTCATTTTGCAGAAGAGTAACCTTAGTCACAGATAGAAGAATGATTAACCACATAAGTTCACATAGTTACCTGTGGTAGACCAGGGCTCCCAATTCTCAGTCCACCAATGCCAGGCTTCTCTTCCCATTGTAGCAAGATCCCTCATATGATAGTTAAAAGAATACAAAGTACTTCACTCACAGGCCCTAGACTGCAGAGGTTCTTAACCTTAGGTCCATGGTGCCTTTTTCTAGGTAGATTTCCAGGGATTCATGAACTTAGATGAGAAAAAATACTTCTTTATTTTTACAGACTTCTAACTGAAATTTAGCATTCCCTTCAATTACTTAAAAATAATATTCTGAGAAGGGGTCCATAGGCTT
Source organism: Potorous gilbertii (assembly GCA_028658325.1). Classification (NCBI taxonomy): domain Eukaryota; kingdom Metazoa; phylum Chordata; class Mammalia; order Diprotodontia; family Potoroidae; genus Potorous; species Potorous gilbertii. Next base: position 47,445,700 of record CM053772.1, on the reverse strand, counting down.
CACCAGACTACCACAGAGGTCCATCACACACACACACACACACACACACACAAAGACTTAAGAGAGATATTGCCCTGGAGAGATCATGGCACCATCACATCCATTTTAACAAATGCAGAAACTGAGGCCAAGAGAGGCAGGGTGACTTGTCCACAGTTGCACTGTTAGTTTTAGAGTCAGGCCTTCTGTCCCCCAGGCAATGGATCTTTCCATTTCTCTACACAAGCTCTCAAAAGATTCTAAAACTTTTTAGAATACCATTTTTGGGAAAAAAAATTCATTTACGAAAACACCACTGAGTCTGAGGGATATCTAATCTTGCATCAAAACACATTAGACTCCTAGTCCAGTGTATTAAACATTTAGGTGTGACTACTGCCCATAATGGTAACTCCCATTTTTAAAGTACCTTAAGGTTGAGCAAGCACTTTCCTCACAAACAGTTTTATGAGGTACATGGTAGAACTGTTATTGTTTCCATTTTATAGAGGAAGAAAGGGTCAAAGATATGAAATGACCGGCACATGGCTGTCAACTGGTAAATGTTGGAACCGAGATTTGAATCCAGATCTGCTGGCACCAAGTTCAGTGTTCTTTCCATTAGACCACATTTCTTAGTACACTTCCCCATATGTGGTATCTGATAAACAAATATTAATTGATTGGCATATGTACCTCCCCTAGATCAAACTCGGTGGTGTAGGTTCCCTCCACAGAAAACAAAAACTAAAAAGTCTCTTATCTGCTGCTGGTTTTTTGTTATGGTAAAAGATTTCAATTTTCAAGGGAATGTTATATTTAATATAAAAGTTGGCTGCATTTAGGGTGTTTCTTCAATATACTTCCATAAAATGAAGCCACAATGATATTTCTGCCTCTATTACCACAATGCGAAATTTTTCCAAATAAATCAATGGCATGATACAGTCCTATTTGGTTTCTGCTTTTGCTATTCTGAATATTGCCTGAGCAATATTCAGGTAGAGAATGGGAAAGTCGGGAATGGGATATGGATAGGAAGGGTCACAGGCCCATGAGCTATATGCCTTCTCCTCTGTTAGATACAATCACAAGAGGTGAGAATAAAGCCCCTTGCTGCAGGCTTGGCTAGACTCAAGTCAGTCCCTATTATATAGGTCCATATTAGAACAAAATAAGTCACTTTTAGGTCATTCAATTGTCAATGAAAGGAAAGTTTTTTAAAAAAATCATATGGAAGCACCACATATACTGACATCAATGAAATAAGAATTTGAATTCCAGAATTTTCAGAGGTAGATGGGATATCACTGGCCATTAAATCCAACTAGACTCATGATGCAAAATGCCATCCACATCCAGAGAAAGAACTATAGAGTCAGAACAGAGAATGAAGCAGACTATTTTCTTCTTTGTTATGTTTTTTGTTTTGGTTTTTCTCATGATTTCTCCCATTCATTTTAATTCTTCTATGCAACATGACTAATGTGAAAATGTTTAATTAGAATGTATGTGTAGAGCCCATACACAATTGCATGCCATCTTGAGCGGGGAGAGGGAAGGGGAGAAATTGAAAAATTATGGAAGTGATTGTTGAAAACTGAAAACAAAAAAATGAATGATAAAAAATGAATTCCCTAAGCAAAGGAGCCAACAAATAGTTATTCAGCCTTAACATAAAGACTGCCAATAATCAATGGAAATAATAACAGCAATAGCAATAGCTAGTGTTTATATGGCACCTTACGGTTTGCAAAGTGCTTTATAAATGTTGTCACCTTCTATCCAATGGAAAGGAGGCTATATTGTTTGCACAAAATTTTCTCAATTTCATATAACAAAATTACCCATTTTGTCTTTTGTATTCTCCTCTATCCTTTGTTTGGTTAAGAATTTACTGCTTAGCCATTGCTCTGAAAGGTACTTGACCTGGTTCCTTCCCATTTTTTTTATGACGTGGTCTTTAATATAACTATTTTGAGATCAGGATGAGAAGGTCAACTAGGGAAAATGTTTTTAATCTAATATCTCAAATAAGAGTCTCTTAGCCAAAATATATACTTAGTTAATAGAAATATGTAAGATCAAATCCACTTCCTAAGAGTCAAAGGACACACCGACAAAACAGTTCTCAAAAGAAGAATTATAAACTATTAATACCCATATGAATGTTCCAAATAATTAACAAAAGATAAATGAAAATCAAAACAATTTTCAGGTTTTACCACACCCCCAACAAACAGAGAAAGATGACAAATGATGGAAATAATCATTCCTGGCGGGGTTGTGGAAAGATAGACACATTAATACACTATTGGTAGGGTTCCGAATTAGTATTAGAAAATATTCTGTAATTATTCAAAGAAAGTGACCAAGATGTTCATACCCTTTTACCCAGAGATCCCACAACTGGGAATATATCCAAAAGAGGTCAATGATAAAAAAGAAAGGCTCAATGTATGCTGAAATATTTTTAGCAGCATTTTGGGTAATAGTAAATAACTAGAAGCAGAATGACTAAATAAGTTGCATCAATGCAATAGAATATTACGGTATTGTTAGAAACAATGAATATTATAAATCCAAAGAAGCATGTGACAACTTTTGTGAGCTGATGCATATTGATGTATACAGAACCAGGAAAAGAATATACACAATGATTATCGTCAACTAAATGTAAATAAAAATAACAACAAAACAACTGGAACTGGATGATGTAGAAACTACAATGACAGTTTGGTCCCAAAGGAAACATAGAAAAAGATATCTCCTTCCTGTCTTTGCAGAGACGGGAGTTGATGGGTTTGGAACACAACAGAAAATGTCAGACTTTTTTAAAATGTGGGTTAATTTTGTTGAATTTTCTAAAAATTCATTGTTGAAAGGGTGAGCATCAGAAGAGTGAGTGAGGAAGGACACATTGGGAAATTTAGTTGGTAAAAAACAAACTGTACGCATGAATTTGTTTTTGTAAAAGAAAAGTAATCTATTAGCTCCTTTAAGGTAGTCTGCTTTTTGTATAGCGATAACCATTAGGAAATGAGTCAAAATTATCAGAAGACTTGGGTTTGATTCCAGGCTCTATCAGTTCCTAATTGTGAGATCTTGGGTAATTCATCTCTTTGGTTCTCAGCTTCTTCATATGTAAAATGAGAAAGTGAGACAAGATGACATCCCTGAAGTCTTCCAGTTCTAGAGCTACAATCCCATAATCCTATAACTCTTTTGGAACCTTAGTTGTCTCATCTGCAAAATAAGGTCAATTATTAATGCCTTACTACTTGGTGGTGGTTGTCACTTTTCAGTCATGTCCAATTCTTCATGACCTTATCTGGAGTTTCGTTGTTTTATTTTTTAGCAAAGATACTGGAATGACTTTTCATTTCCTTCTCTAGCTCATCATTTTATAGATAAGGAAACTGAAGTAATCAGCGTTAAGTGACTTATCCAGGGTCACACAACTAATAAGTCTGAGGCTAGATTTGAACTCATAAAGAGGAGTCTTCCTGAATCAAGACCTGGCACTCTATCTATTGTGTCACCAAGCTGTTCCTGCACTACTTCCCTCACAGGTTTCTTATGAGAACATTTTAAAATGTAAAATGTTTTAGCAGGAGTTACTGTTATTCTCACGGTTATGTTGATGGTGGTGGTGATAATCCCAACAATGTGGTATTTATTGAGTTCCCAAGGATTTCAACAAGACTGGAGCCCATTTGGAAAACAGAGCAAAGTCAGGATTCTATGGTTAAAAGCAATCCGAGTGAAGGTTGATTTATTTTAGATGAAATACACAACCGTTTTGTTTTTCTTTATTTTTCTGTTCAAGTAAAGACATGATCTCAATTAAAACCTCGACCATCTGCAAGAATTAAGAGTTTGAAAAGTATGAGGGACTGATTAGTGACTACCAAGAGCTTTGTCTCTCCCTGATGCTTCACTGATGTTTCCTTATGGTACAAAGGACATTCATCCTCCCTGCTTCCACTCAACTGGACTAGACACATGGGCAAACAAGAAAAATCCTCCTAAATCTGTAGAGTATTTAATTAACCCTTCCTATCATTCACTCACGAAGAACATCATTTCATTTTATCCCATCAGTTGTTACCTTTGTGACTTAATCTTACTACCTTTATAACCACCTTTCACCTCAGTTTCCCTAGCCATAAGATGAGGTTGGACATGTTGGTCTCTAAGCTCTAAATTCTCTGATTCCAAGGTCCTGTAATTAGACGATTTCAATACTTCCCTCCAGTTCTCAGTCTTGGTTCAGTCATTTACTATATGGCTGTAAGCAAGGCGTTTAATTTCTCTGGGCCCTCAGTTTCTTCACCTGTGAAACAGGAATAACAATTGGCTGTTCTGCAGAGGTCACTTGGCTGTAGTGAGTGTCAGTGGTGCCAACTATTGGGGAAGCCCTTTAAATAGGAAAGCAGATGAGGTCTCATGAGGAGCAGCGTGGCACTGAGGATTTGAAGGCCACAGACAAAAAGAAGGGACTTCAGAAGTGATCTAGTCCAATGCTTTCTTTTTCAGGTGCAGAAACTGAGGCACATAAAGATTAAATGATGTTCCCCAGTTTAGACAGGCAGCAAACATCCAGAATAGAATCTAAACCCATGTCCTTCAGAAATAGGGCTCTTTCCAGCATACACCAGAGTCAGGAAAACCTGGTTTCCAGCTGTGTCTGGCACGTACCAGCCATGCAACCATGGTCAGTCACTCTTTCAATATCCCATGAAAATTCTTCAAGACTCTTAGTTACAGAGGGGTTGCCAATCAGTATCAGTGGAAAGAATTTTAATACCAGGAATTTATTACATTGATGAAATCAGCATTTCATACCCCCTCAAAGGAACTGTTATAGCAATAACTGTAACAACATCTTATTGTGGTCATCACTCTCTCATACATGTCACCAATAAAGCCTGGGCCCAAACCACTTGGGCAGCTCTGAAAGATCATAAAGTTCAATTGATACCCCCTACCTATCCTGCACTTTATATTTTTCAGAGGTTTTTCATAGCCTCTCGCACCTGATTCTCCCTACATCTCTGTGGGGTAGGCAGAGTAGGGGTCCCATTTTGCAGATGAAAAAACTGAGGCACAGAGAGGCAGAGAGAGATCATAATTCTAGTGGCAAGAATACATATGAAATCATTCAAAAACCACAAATTCTCATAAAAATCCATGACTTAAATTAGTTCTGTTATCATCCTTATAGGGAATCTCACTGAGATCATCAAGCTGTCTACCACTTATAGTCTTAGAGGATTGTCTCAGGCATTGAGAGGTTAAGTGGTTCGATCAGGGTCGCAAAGCTAGAATGTAGCAGAAGCTGAATTTGAATGCAGATCTTTCTGGCTCCAAGGCCAGCTCTTTATCCATTTCATTACATGTGCCTGAGCTTTTATTATTGCTACATTATTGTCCGTTTAACATCACTATGTTCTCTTCATATTGCTTTTTTCCTATTTGTTGTCAACATGATGACTGCTCCCGGCCTGCCTGTGTTCTTTCTCTCCCTCTCCTTCTCTTTTTCTTTCCCTCCCACTCCACTTTCTCATCTACAAGGCAAATTAGGAGCCTGCTTGCATGTCTATATCTTAAGAGATATTGTTAAGTCATTCAATAGCCAATCAGTCAACAAGCATTTATTAAGGACTTTGTTCCAGGCACTGTACCAAACACAAAGGATATAAAGGCAAAAAACCTGACCCTGTTCAGGGTGATGTGTGTGGGAAAGAATGGGATGGACTAATCTAGGAAAGGCCTCTTGCAGAAGGTGAGATGTGAGCTGAATCTTGAAAGAAAGCAAGAAACCCAGGAGGCAGAGATGAGGAGGAAGAACATTCAAGGCATTGGGGAAAGCCAGCATGAAGGCACAGAACTGAGAGATGGAGCATTGTGTGTGAGGAACAAGAGACAGCCATTGTTGGTGGATCTTAGAGCATGTGGAAGGGAATTCTGGATAATAAGCCTGGAAAAGTAGGAAGGGGCCAAGTCATAAAAGGCTTTAAAAGACAAAGAGGATTTTATATTTGAGCCTGGAGTATTAGGGAGCTCCTGGAGTTGTAATGACATAGTAGGACATGCATTTTAGAAAGACCACTTTGGAATATGAATGAAGGATGGACTTGAGAGGGGGTACTGATCAGAAGGTTATTTTCATAGTCTAAACATGAGGTAAACAAGGTGGTGGCTGTGTGAATGGAGAGAAAAGAACATATTCAAGACATGTTATGAAGGTAGAAATAACAAGACTTGACAACAGATTGGATGTTTAGATTGTATATGAGTAAGAAGTCTAAGATGACACCGAGATTGGGAACCTGAGTGATTAAATGATGTCCTTGATAGCAATAATCCTGAATTTCAAGTATCTACAGGACATTCAGTTCAAGATGACCAAAAAGCAACTGGTGATGTACGACCAGAATTCAGAAGACTGGCTATTTAGATCTAGGAATTAAGTGCATAAAAATGGTAATTGAATGTATCCATAAGAGTGGATAAGTTCACCAAGAGAGATAGTATAGAAGGAGATGGAAGAAGGACCAAGGACAGATCCTTCAGGGATATTCACAGTTAATGAGCATGATCTTCTTGATACACTGGGAAGGATCAGTCAGACAGATAAGAGGAGAACAAGGAGAGAGAGGCATTGAGAAAACCTAGAGAGGACAGACTATCCAGAAGAGTTTGATTGATAGTGTCAAAGACTGAAGAGGGCTCAATGAGGAGTGAGAAATGGAAATTATATCTGGCAATCAAGAGATCGTTGGTAACTTTGGTAGAGCAGCTTTAGTTGAATGGTGAGGTTCAAAGCCATATTCATCAGGGTTTAGAATTAAATGAAAGGAAAAGAACTGGAAGAACTGAGGGTAGATGACTTTCTCAAGGAGTTTAGTCATGAAGCAGAGGAGAAATATAGGATGATAGCTACCAGATAGAGATGGTTGGGGAAGACATGGGAATGTCTGGAGACAGCAAAGAAGTACTCAGGAGACAAAGAAGAGACTGAAGATTAGTGGAAGAGTAGGAAATGAAAGAATAGGGAAATCTGGTAGTGAAGATTGTATGGAAGGGGATAACCTGTGCATGTCAAGGGGCTTATCTCAGCAAGGAGAAGGACTATCTTTTCAAATTAGACATATGAGAGAGTGATAGTTGAGGAAATCATCTGATGATATGCAGGAGCAGGTGAGAAGGGGAGTTCTCAACAAGTGACTATTTTTTAGTTAAGTATGAAGAGAGTCCTCAGCTGAAGTGCGGGAGAGGTACCATAGGAGGCTTGAAGAGAGATGAAAGGGTTTAGAGTGGCCTCTTTAGGGACTGAGGCAGCAAATTAATTAGTAAGGTGTAGAAATGTTGCCTTGGGGAAGTGAGGACCCAGTTGCACTGATGTAACCAAAGTTTGGTCAGCCAGTCAGTCTAGTTTCTTGACTTTATCCACCTCTATTGGGTAGCATATGAATAGAAGTAAAATAAGCAGGAAGAGAAAGTAATCCATGGTAGAACAAGGCATGATCAGCAACAGCATAAGGGGGCAAGGGACTCTAGTATAGAGAAGAAGATGAAGTTGAACTGATTGATCAAAGGGTGGAGATACTGAAGGCAGGAAAGTGTGGCCAATTCAAGGGTCATAGCCTGGGAAAAACCAAGGGGCAGAGGGATTAGAAGTGACAGTGAAGGTGAAGAATTAAGTTAGGGTTAATAAATTAGGAGGGAAATGGTTAAGAATTATAGCCTTAATTTATAGGATTCATTTGTAAACACTTGCATGTTAGTGTTGAAGTAAAATGTTCTGATGGTTCAGGTTGCATTTGCTCATTTCAGTTGTGTCTGACTCTTCATCACCATATTTGGGTTTACTACTTCCTTCTCCAACTCATTTTAAAGATGAGGAACTGAGGCAAACAGAGTTAAGTGACTTGCTCAGGGTCATATAGCCAGTAAGTATCTCAGGTTAGATTTGAACTCAAATTTGGCACTCTATCAACTGTATCACCCAGCTGTCCCTCAAATGTTGTAGCTGTCATTAAATATCACTAGCCCTCTCTTTGGAGAAAGTCATTTATTCAATAGTTGGCTTATCCTGAATGGTAGAAGGAGCAAAGGATTCACCATTGTAAGATTGTTACCAGCTGTGACACTTTAGCTCTTTGCCTCAGTTACCACCCCTGTAAAACAGATGATCCCTATGGTCTCTTGCAACTCTAAAATCCAACATGCCATGTGTAAAGGATCTTGAGACTTGTCCTCTGGCCAGTAGAGTCTATCACATCTCTGAATCCCTGTGCCAAACAGGACTTATGACAAAGTTGTCCACAGTCCCTGGGTGACAAGTGCCTGGATGAACACTGGTACAAGAATATGCCAGTTCCCTGTATTGTGGTGACTGAACCCAAACTATGGAGCTAATGAATATTTTCCAATTCCTAAGACATAGCTGGCTAACCATAGAAATGACGGACAGCCTGTCAAAGCAAGACTTTCACCAAAATATGGTGTTATTAGGTCTGCTGAAGGTATGAGTTCTAGATTTTCATGATGGAAATGGCAGTCATCAGCTCCCTGCTACTCAGCAGTTAAAGCCTCTGCTGAAACCTAGGTTGAGAAAGTTGTGTAATGAAACAGGATCATAGATCAAGAACTGAAAGGAACCACAAAACTCATCTAGTTTAACTCCATTAGCTCAAGGATATGGAAACTGACCCAGGTAGTCAGTATCAGAAGGTGGGATTTGAACATAAGATAACAGCTCTAGAGTTGGAAGGGAGTTGAGGCTACCCAAGGTCCACCTTCTCATTTTTACAGATAAGGAAACTGAGGTCTATGTAATTAGGTATCAGGATTTGAACCCAAGTTCTACGACTCTGGAGTCAAAGGATTTCCTAAAGGGCATCAGAACAACCCTTACTTGGAAGAGACACTGACTGTCCTCTAGGAATAATCAAAACAGACTATGCCTATCCTTGGAAAAGGGTGCTTAGAACTGTTTAGAATGGCGTAGTAATTGAAAAGGATACTTAGTGTCTCTAACTTCTCATACACACTCACTCCTTTTTTTCTTTAGAAAAAAACAACTTGGATTTCCTATCATGTTCAGGCCGGAAGAAGTTACACACAGACGCGGTCTCATTCACAAAGTTCACATGGGAGCTTTGACCTGCTCCATTTTCAGTATGGGCTTGTTTATCCTCCTTAGGCAACCTGGTGGTTCCCACTCCCAAAGGCTCACTTTAATGGTTCTGGGCATGGTGCAGATACTCGATCAGCTTTATAGATCAAAATTCCTGAGCTCAAGAGATCCACCAGCCTCCACCTCCCCAGCAGCAGGGATTACTGATGTACGCCCTCATACCTAGTTCAAACACTTAAAAAAGAGTCCTGATAATTCTTTACCCAAATCATAGGTAATACAGGCAATAAGTATCAGATCTGGAATGTGAAACCCAATTCCTCTGCCCTTTTGACCACACCACCCTTACTCAAGATTCTGTCATAGAGTCTAACGCATGTCTGTAGCTTATTTCGTGCCCTTTTCTGTGCTTATGGCTCATTGAAGGGATTTCATAAACTATCTTTCTGAATAATTTCAATAGTTATTATCTGCAACAACAGTTAATATATTGCCCTTTAAGGTTTTCAACATGATCTCCATCCTTTATCTCATTAAATTGTCATAACGGCCATTAATAGCTCCATTTTTACAAATGAAGAAACTGAGGGACCAAAAAAATGAAAACGTTCCCCAGTCATGTAGCTGGTAAGTGTCTGAGGCAGAATTTACATTCAAGTCTTTCTGACTCCAAGTCAGTTCTATTCTGGATCCTCTTCTCTTCTCTCCCAGGTCCCATCAGTTCAACTATATCTTTAGGTAGATGGTGCTCAGTTCTACCTGTCCAACCCTCATCTCCTTCCTGAGAGCCACATCTGCGTGTCTACATATCTTCTGAACATCTCCATCTAAATGTCCTGTTGGAATCTCTAAAGGAATGTCCAAAATTAAATTCATTATCTTTCCTTTTTTCCCAAGGAGTTAAGGATAGAGGCAACGGTTCCATATATACCAAAATATTTATAGCATCACTGTTCAAGGTGGTACAAAATTGGAAACAAAATCAGCACCCTCTTTTTGGGGAATGGCTGACGACATTGCAGTATATAAACAGAATGTATTAATTAATGAAGTATCATATAAATAATTCAGGGAAACTTGAAAAGACTTAGATGAATTGATGCAGGGTGAATAAAACAAATAAGAGAACAAGTTCAAAATGGTTACAATAAAATACAGAAAGCAATAAAAGACATCAGAACTCATTCTTGACTGCAGGACATTGATAATGAAACCTATCTGCTTTTTCCAAGCAGAGAGGCAATGGAGTGCCTATACACAAACACAGAATGCCAAGTGTGCTGTTAGGCATGGCTATGGGATCATCTATTCTGCTTAATTATTTTCTTTTTTAAAATGGATAGTTCTATTGTGGATCAAGTGGATTATTAGGATATGAAAGCAATGTAAACAATTCAAAGCTTTAATAAAACATTGAAGGAGACAGCATAGTACAGTGAAAAGATTACTGATTCTGAAGTTAGAAAACCTGGGTTCAAATCCATCTTTTGACACATTGCCTATGTTACCTTGGGTAATTCACTTACCCTTTTATTAGGTCTTATTCTCCTCATCCATAAAATGAGGGATTTGGACTGGATTGTCTTTAAAGTTCCTTCCAGTCCTGTATTTATAATCCTTTTAAAAAGAAAAACAAGCAAATGAGAGCATTGTACTCTAAAGCTGATCATAAGTTCCTTCTAGGAGTTATAATAGTCTAGGTATTTTTTTTTGCCCACTTCAATATTACCATCAAGAAAATTCAGTTTGGATCAACCATTTCAGTAACCAAATGAGAAGAAAACACTGGCTAGATGGTTCTAACCTTGGCTTTAAACAGCCTTGTTCCTCTTAGCAACAAGCTATGTTCCTGGCTACACAACCTCAGAAGAAGAGAAATGAGGTAAATACTTGCATTAGGTAGTCCATGAGAAAACTCTATCCCTGCAGTGGTCAAATAACAAAATCATACTGCAATAATGACAGAAGTTGACCCCGACATTGGTGCAGGAACTCCCTCCCTCCAGTGCCATAGATCTGACCTCTGTAGATTAGCCTTACCATACCATAGTGAGGAGAGACTTTGCCTTCTCAAAGGCCATAAAAGCATCTGCCATGTTCTACCAAGCTAGAAAGGCAATGGTTATGGGTCTGCCAATGAGCATCATCTCTGATATCTGAGGATCAGTCTAGTTAAGTTTAGAAATATCCATCTGTGGTGTAGTTGGCCACAAGATGATGAATGTTTTTTCTTTCTTTTTCTCCTTCCCTTCCTTCTTTCCTTTCTTCTTCCTTCCTCATTCTCTCCTTCTTCCTCTCATCCTCCCTGTCCTTCTTATAGCAATTTAAACCAGCCATAAATCATAGACTCTTAGAGTTAGAAGGAACATAGATGTTCTGTAAGTTTCTTTCCTGCTCTGCAATCCTCTGAGTTCTAAGTAACTTTAGCAACCATAGAATTCATCCCTCTAATTTCCTAGATGAGAGAATAGAGATCTCAAGAAAAAAACTGACTTTCCCAAGATCATACAATCTATTAGTCATTGGCAGAAGTAACCCGAATTCAGATCGCTTGATTCTTAGCTCAGTATTCTTTTAATTACGTTAAAAAGCTAGATGGCAAAATACATAAAGAGCTAGATTTGAATTCTAGTTCTTCCTCAGAAACTTCTCAGCTGTATGACCTTGGGCAAGCCTCTCTCAACTTCAGTTTCCTCACCTCTAAAATAGGAATAGTAATAGCTCCTATCTCACAAGGTTGATGGAAGGATCAAAATGAGATAACACATAAAGTGCTTTGCAAACCTCAAAGAATTATATAAATGCTATTGTTGGTGAGATTCTCATTTTGCTATTAATATTTCCAAAATAGCCACAGTTTTAAAGAGAAGTAAAGGAGGACCAAGAGATCATCTAGATCAGAGGTGTCAAACTTGCAGGCTCATGGGAGGCAAGTCGGCCAGCAAAATTCCCAGGAGTGTCCAGGAACCAAATTAAAATGTATTTGAGAAATTTCAAACAAAGTAAAGTGCAATGTATACAATGTTAATTGTGTTTTTCTAAATCAATATGCCACCTGGTACGCATTTCTCTGAGTTTGGCACCAGTGATGGAGGGAAATCTGAGAGGTTCAACAACACCTCTAAAACTAATTAGTGGTAAAGTCAGGATTTTATGCTCAGTCCTATAGCACTACATCTGGTGTCAGCGGTTCTACCTACAAAGACTGATTTGGACTTAGCTACACAAAGACATTTAGGTTCCTACTGTGATTATTTTAGTATTTATTTAGTAACCTTGACCTTGACATTAGAGTTAGGAGGCACATGGCAAACCATCTGGTTCAATATACTTATTGAACAGATAAAGAAACTGAGGATATGACAGATGAAGCAATGCATCACTTAGCAAGTTAACACAGAGCTGGGGCTTGACCTCAGGTTCTCTGAATCCTAGACCATTCTATTCCATCTAATTCACTCTCCCTAATTCTGACTCCCCCCAAATGGTCCCAAAACCATCTCAGGAAGTTCCTAGCCCACCACTTCTTTAGGAAAAAAACACAGAGGGTAATGACTTACTTCAGCAGTTAGTAGAAATCTTTTTTTCACTTCTGAAAATCACTTTTCTTCAATTCTGATTTTACAAAGGGAACCATCTTGTGGTCCCCTGCATTGCACCTTGGGTCCTTCCCTCATTAGCATTCTGTGCATACCATGCTGACCTACTTTCTGATTTTCTTCTCATCCCTCAGCCCCAAGGGTGTGGGGAAACTCTCCTCACAGAGCAGTTGCCACTCCTCCCCATCTCAGTGTCTGAAGAATAGAAGGGACCATCTCATTTTCAATGACCCATTCCAACCTCACTGACTCTTTGTGACGACTTGATTTACGTTGTAATATGATTCTGAGATGTGGCAATACCCAAAGTGGTGATGGAATGTCAAGAGGAAGGGAGACAGGGGATATCTGCCCCAGAAACTTGATTAGAAATCCTTCTTTGTGGTATAAAATAAGGAAAAACACCTGGAAGAAATGTGAAACACTCTCCTCTTCACCCATATATTTTGTCTGGTTAATGCTGACTATCTGGATGTAAATATCGGAAGGGCTGACCCTTCCCTACACACACATACCTTTTGAATCTAAGTGTCAGCCATCACAGAGTTAATGTTTCCCATTCTTATACAGAAGTATAATAAAAAGATGAATTTATTATGAAAGGAATGATTTAATTAGATACTGAAAAATCTTTTTAGTATCTCTTGGCCAGTGGTAAAATGTTTTCAGATGAATCATGTTTTGAGATGTGCCCAGTGATTCTCATGCACTGGGCATCACTGACTGCTACAATGGGCAGTCACCAGCCACTTACCAGAATCTTCGTGGTATAAGCACTGTTGATGGCAATAGCATTCACCAGCAGCTCCAGAGTTTGCGAGTTGATGGCGCTGGGTTCTGGAATCTCCTTGTAGTGGACATCTCCAATGTATGCCTGCACAACAGTCATCCGGTTGGTGGTCAGTGTCCCCGTCTTGTCAGAGCAGATGGCTGTGGCATTGCCCATTGTCTCACAGGCGTCCAAGTGGCGTACAAGGTTGTTGTCCTTCATCATTTTCTGAGAGAGAAAAAGAGAAGGAAAAACATAGCCTCTCACAAGTGGTCAAGTGGCAGGAGCCTTGGTACAGAAAGAACTTTTATTATAGGAATGTGACAGAAAGGGGCCTAGATTCTAAGGAGTATGACTAATCAATTAAGTGGTATTGTGATGAGTTGGTCTGTTTTCTTTCAATGTGTAAAATCTTGTGGAATGGGACAACATTATCAGCCTCAAATATGACTGATTGATTTTTTGACTAGTTCTACCATTTCTTAAATTCCTCAGTTCTTCCTAATCACTGTTTCTCAATTCCCGTCCTTCCAAATACTTAGAGGCTTTCAAGCTAGCAACACACAAGAAGTAAATAAAAATTAAAAGTCTCCATTATTTATTATGGGACTGCTAAAATTGTGTATAGGATCTGAAAAAGTGGGCACATAATAACTTACAAATTTGTCATGAGTAAGAGACCAGTCTGTACCTTAGAGCCGATAGCACTTTTAATCTTGTTCTAAATGGCACCTTTTTTTAATAATAATTACACAAGGGTAGAAATTAGATCTATTAGTATTAGTGATATTATGCTACTCATTTAATATTTAATATTTGTCTTTTTTGGTGTAGGAAAACAATATCTTTATGATCATGTTCTTTTTTTTTTATCATCTCCCCTTGAGGAGAGCCTGTCTTTTGGGTTCAGGTAGCTATTTTAAAAACAACCCTACCTACTTGGTGGCAGATACTAGAATTCCAAAGATAGTGCACATGAGGAAATAATTAGCCTCTAGAGGGCTGCATATTCAAACCTATTAAGTGAAAGCAAATACTATACTGTCTGACAATGAATAATCTACCTTGGTCAGTATTGGCTACCTCCCAGGGGATTGGGCTGCGAGGGTCTAATGCATGAGAGCTCTCCATGGTATGAGCTATAGTACCAACAGATATAATCTGGGTGGGAAGTAAACTCAGTTTGTGAGACTAATCAAGAATAAAATTAGTTGATTGGCCAAAAGAGGGCAGGCCTTACAGTAGTTCGCATGAGATACCAAGCCAACAGGGCTCAACAGGCCTATCTGGGGCCAAAAAGAACACATCAGTAATGTTAAAGAGATAGGATTTGAAGGGGACTGACAGAAAAATGTGATCCAAGGACAGGCAAACATTTGAGAAATAGATTGTCAAGAAAAATCAGTTTAAATGCAAAGAGTCCATATCTAACATCTATCAGTCAACACACTATTCTTGAGCTCTGGTATGGCATGCCAATCCTACTTTCCTATAACTGAAGGGACTGCCGCTATGGACAGCTCCCAAGACTCAGTGTTTCCCCCAAATTAAAAGGGTTATGACTAAATGGCAGCTAACAGGTAGGAGGTTTTGAACTGTGTAAAGTACCTATCAGTTATAGGCCTGGAAACATTTTAACTTGAGGACTGGATTACTGAAAAACAACCCCAGGTGGCAAGCCAACTTTTTCATGTTTGAAAAGTAGTAAGTAGAGCAATGCAGTTATAATTTGCTGCTTTGGAGGGCAGCTAAGAAATCAAAAAGAATTTTCCCCATAATTCTGATGACTAGGGCATTATGCACTAGGCTTTACTAATGG
This sequence comes from Potorous gilbertii, assembly GCA_028658325.1. Lineage (NCBI taxonomy): Eukaryota > Metazoa > Chordata > Mammalia > Diprotodontia > Potoroidae > Potorous > Potorous gilbertii. The sequence continues at coordinate 47,430,386 of CM053772.1, read as the reverse complement.
AGCTTGGGATTTTAGGGGGTGAAGTTTCTCATTATTTGATGTACTCTAAAAATGGTAGTGATAAGGTGTGTATAACTTACAGTGAGATAGCCTTTTTTTGGCAACTTTCAAGAGATCTGTTTTCTATATGAAATTACAGCTGGGCACCCAACCCAAGTCCTAGCTTAGTAAGTGGCTCTTGCCATGTACTTGGATGACTCTTAAATCTTCCTCTCTATAAAACAGGGATATGACTCCTTGCCTTTCTGAGAATATTTCGTCACTCACCTGGGTGAAATCAGGGAAAATATTAAGGTAAAAGTATGGAGTACAGGAGCAGAGAATAGATAATATCCTGGAGTTGAAACTGGACCAGAGAACTGGAATTGAAACTCGCATGTCAATGGCCAAGAAAATTCCCCTGCCAACTCAGACAAATGCCGGTCCATTGAGTCTATTATTTGACTAACTAGAGAGATGTGAGGATATTATTATATTCTTTGGTAGGAGATAAAAAGACAAAGGTGAACCCCAGGCATCTTACTTTTCTTTAGAAACACATCTATTCATCTCTCATTCTTGAATCTGAATTTGGGGGGAGGCTCCTCCAGTATTGAGACCATTGCCACCTTTCAAGGCTCTTGTTTCTCTAACTTGAATCCTTGCTCTATGAAGAACAATTTAATTTTGTCTTCAACTTACCTCTTCCAAGCTTCAAGGGGACCCTTGGGTTCCAGTATTATACTAGGATGAGTTGAATAATTCTGTGGAGCAAGAGTTGAGGCAGGGGCTATAGAAATGATGCTCAGAGCTCCTTTCTAAGGCAGGTGGAGAGGCTCTATGGGAAGGGGTTGGAGCTTCACATGCCCTCTCCCTGAATGACAGCAGTCATCAGCACACTCTTCTTAGCTGCTGCTGTGACCCCAGGCTCTTGCCAAGCCCCAAGATAATTGTCCCCATTGCCCACCATCTGAGAATGAGAAACACAATGTGCTACAGGGTACTGCATCACCCGATTGGCTCATCTTTGGGTCCTTTTCCCTGCCTCTTACCTTCACAGAGTAAGCCAAAGAGATGGTGACAGCAAGGGGGAGCCCTTCGGGCACAGCAACCACCAGCACAGTCACCCCGATAATGAAGAACTTGACAAAGTATTGCACATAGACAGGAGTACACTCAGGCAGCCAAGGTTTCTTGTTCACCACGAAAGTGTCCACGGTGAAGTAGAGCACCAGAATAATCACCGTGATGGCAGACATTACAAGGCCTGGAACACAGGAGAAGACCAACTCAAGGACATACCAGGGTCCAAGGCAGGGATGAATCACAGACTCTCAGCATTCAAAATGCAGTCAGATGCTATGGAGTCCAGCTCACACCTAAAAGGAATCCTCTCTAGAACATCCCTGTCAAGTGGTCATAGAACCTCCAACTGAAGACCTTGAGAAACGGGGAACTCATGACAACCAGAGAATGTTCATTTCCCTTTTAGATAGTTCCAGATGTTAAGAAACTAATCCATACTTCAAGAAGAAAACTACCTCTCTGCAACTTCTCCCTGCTACTCTTAGGTCTATCTGTGGGAACAAGCACAAGCAATCAAATCCCTCTTCCACATTAAGGCTCTTCAACTGCTTGAGGATAGCTAAGATGTTTCCCTTAATATCTTTTCCAGGCTAAATAGCTCTAATTCTTTAAACTGAAAAGATTTTGGGAGACTAGAAATCAAAGCTTGGCTTGAGGATCCTTTGCAAGACAGGTAGGTCCTGAGGACTGCTTCTCCTGAGTATGCAGAGCTCCTGGATCAAGTATGAGAAAAGGAGAATACCTGGTGGGAGATTAAGGCTTTATTCCTGGGTCTTTCTCTACTGGAAGTAGAGAAAAGAATACTTGTTCTGATCTAAAGGACCTAAGTTTAAAGTCTTAACTTGTATGACCTTAGCCAACTCACTTCTTTGCCTCAGTTGCCCCACTTATAAAATTAAAAGGTTGGACTAGAAGGCCTTTAAGGTCCCTTCCAGTTCAGATTTAATATGATTAGGGTTCTATGTGCTGATTCCTGAATCGTGAAGCTGACATTCCCTGCCTCAATGCACTCCAGAAGGACCTGGAGATGTGTACTAGGCAGTGAATAGTTATCCTATTGCCCCTCCCTTTGCTTGAATGTTCTTCCTTCCCAAACCCTACTAACCCAGCAAGGCCCAGCTTTCACCTACTTCCAGGGCCACTTACTCTCATTTATCTTTCTCATTTCCAAACTCCTGTGGTATTTATGAGCTAGATCGTGTAATCCTTTATGTAGTCCTTCACAGCCTCATGTCACTTTCTATCCCTTCATATATGTATGTTAGACTTACATTGTATCTCTAACTAGAGTATAAGCTCCTTGAAGGCAGGAACCATGATTCCTTCTCTCTTTTTGCCAGTGTCTAGCATCGAGTTGTGTGCTTTTATGAATCATTTGAAATAAGCAAGTCATTTCTCTGGAAGATGCCCACCTGAGGAGTCTTACATAAACACAATGGGCTCACATCACTCATTTTGATGACATGGTTCTCTCACTACCCACCCACCATGAGGGCCATTCTCTCAGTTTCATCTAAGCCTTCTCCTGTGAGATCCATAGAACTGTAGCCCTCTCAGGTCAACAGAGACCTTCAAGATTGTCTAGTTCATCCTTCTATAGAGACCCATAAACTGGAAACAATTTATCCAATGTCACACAACTTGCTAGTGGCTAAACTGGGATTAGAATTCAATCTTCCCTTTCAGTCCCAGCTCTGTCACCAACTGATTCTCATTCATCATGGTGCCTATGTTCTCCTAGCTCCTTTGGAGGCCAAAACAAGGTCACTTTTTCTGTGTGATTTATGAACTGGCTCCAAGGTAGCTCTCAGAGAGAAGCTCCAGAAAGTTTTTATGAGAGTGATATTACTGGGATGCCTTATTAGATATGTCACTCACTCCTAAGGTGACATTCATTTGCAGGCAACAGCTCTGATGTGGTTTTAAATCATCAGCCACATTACTTTCTATTCATTCATAATTTCTGTGGAATGTGTCCCTCAGTGACTTCTAAGTATGTCTCTCCTATCCCCCTTATTGAATTAGTCAGTTTCTTCTATAACTTGCTCCCAGGGTTTCAGATAAGTCTCTGTCCATACTGGGGACTGTTGGTTTCCTAAACAGGATACTTTGGATCATGTTCTCATTACATGACAATTCACTGGACATTTTTGAGTACAACTTTGTGCTAAGTTCAACTCCATAGAGAGACGGTAATCCTTGAAAGGATGAGCCAAACCTCTCAAATAAATGGGATAAAGTTTATTCTGTGTTGCTGCCTAAGAAATAATGAGGATGAAGGAGTGGAAGTTATACGTCCCTATAAGAGAGAATTTTCTGACATTCAGAGATGTCCAACCATGGGATATGCAGTATCATGGAGGAATGTATTCATTAACTAATAACAAATATTTAGTAAGTTTTTATATGATCATGGAAGTGTAGTGTAGTCAACAGACATTTGGCCTCAGAGTCAAAGGGATCAAGTCTTACCTCTAAAAAAAACACATGAATTGAGTGACCTTGATTAAGTCCCATGACCTCTTTAATGCCCCTAGGCAACTCTCTAAGTTGATAAGTTACTGAATATATGTTGATTTCCGTTGGTAGAAAGAGGTTTCCTCACTGGGAGTTTTCTATTGCAATGAAACCACATTAGTACTAAAAAAAAAAAAAAAGAGCAAGACATTGTATGTGCTTCTCACTGGTTTTTAAAAAGAATCTAAATAATATCACCTCATAGAATGTCAGCAGTCAAAGGGATCTTAACACATAAAATGTCAAAGATGGGAGTGGCCAACTCTATCACTTTACTGAAGAGGAGAAAATTGAGGGAGAAGGGACACAGTTTGTTACAGGTTAGAAACAGAATGAACACTAGAGCTAGGAATCAGAACCAAGTTTTCTGACTTCAAATTCAGTGTTCTCTGACTTTTGGATTTCTGAATGGAAATGTAGATTGGACTACATATCTTGTGAGCTTCCTTCACATCCTAAATTTATGTCTTTCTAGTCTGTATGTGACACTTGGCAAGAATAAGAATCATGATACACTTATTGATGACTTTAGAATTTGCATAGACAGATGGGTGGATGGATGGATAGATGGATAGATAGACAGACAGACAGACAGATAGATGGATGGATTGATGGATGGATGGATAGATAGATATTTGGCAAGGGATTGCAGGAGAGCTAAAAGTCACTCCTCCAAGGGATGGACAAGCTGGATGGGAAGATGACATATGAAATGATGGACTGACAATGTTACCAGTGGTTAGTCTTTTAGGCAGTTAGAGGAAGAAGAGGTCTCCATAGACTCTTATGATCAGGGAATAAATATTGGAGGAGGTGAAGCTTGAAGCATAGGTTGGATTTAGATAAAGAGAGAAGAAAGCATCCCAAGTAGGGAAAGAGAGAGATCCAAGAACATGCATGGGGAAAAATTAGGCAGGTCTAACTAGTACTGAGGACCTACATAGAAGGAAAGAATATTGACTTTAAGCTTAACAGAAATAGGCTGAAATGATAACTGGAACACTTACTAGTTATGTGGCTCTGGGCAAGTCATGTAACCTCTCTGAGTCTCAACTTTCTCATGTGTGAAATTGGAATATATAATGCTAGTAAGTCCTTCCTGGCAGTGCTGGGAAGTAAATGCTCAGTAAACTTCAAAAGGCTAAGGAAATTGGGTTGGAATGGTAGACTAGAGTAAGGCCATGGGAGGGCCTTGAAGACAGTGCTTGTCATCACCACATTCACCATCACAGAGGTGAAGCCTGATGTGTTTGTACTCCTTTGTGGCTGCTGAGCAGTCAGAACTTGACAAGTGAGTCCTGGTCCATCAAGCAATAGCAATGCATCCCAGGTGCCAGGAAGGCCTGATGCCTGGCTTCTGCATGCAGCTGCAGGGCCCCCTGCTGCTCTGCCTTAAAAGCCACGTGTTCCAGGCCCTGCCTTACATGTTCAGAGCCTGGAAACTGAGCTCAAGATTGTTACAATGCTCCTCATTTAAATATAGTCAGCAAAGCCTGTAATTTCCTACTGTTCTCCAAACCATGGCTGCTATAATTAGAGCTGGGGGGAACAGCACCTGCCTAAGAGGGGAGAAGCAAGGAGTTTGTGCTTAGTTTTCACTACAACTAGTGTCCACATGGAGCCAGACAGAGTAGGAAAATCCTTGGTAACTAATGGGATAAACTGACCTGGGTTGATACAGCACTCTGTTCCTGGGAGACAAAGCTGTGTTTTCACAAAAGACCTTCAGGAGACATGGCCCCCCCATTCTTGTTTCCTGATTCATTAGTGGATCACTGATTTTCCTCATCAGTATAATGTGGATAATACTACTTTGGGGAGGTAGTATGGTACAATGGAAATTACGATGAAGACTTAGAATCAAACACCAGTTCTGCTTCTTTACCTATGTGACCTTGGGAAAATTGCTTCACCTCTCTGGAACACAGTTCTTCATCTTTAAGGTAAGAAAGCTAGACTACGTAATTTCTAAGGTACTTTCTAAATCTAGAGCTATAATTAACGACCTCCTCTTAAGAGTTCTTGTCAGGATAGCACTTAGTGAAGAATAGTACCCCTATTTGCCATTTAAAATACTTGACTTGCTATTGCTGATGAAGTTGACATTATTGGCTATCTGCTCCCAGTCTCACATAGCTCTCTATACAAAAGGGATTAATAAATGTTTGTTGAATGAATGTTGAATAAAACCTGGAAAATGAAGAGTGAAATAGAACTTTAAAATACAGTACACCTGCAATATAGTCTAGACTTCCAGTACCATTCTCATAGTTAGAGCTCTCCAGGGTACTGATACTAATATCTAGTTCTGCCAGTTAAATCCAAATAGGCAAACTCTTTTCATCTCCCTTGTATTCCATTTTAGAGTTCCAGTCCTTACAACCAGCAAGTTCATTATTATAGAGAGTGCTTCAAAAGCTTTAATGGATTAAAACTACATAAGACTTATGGAATACACTGTATAAAAGAATTATCACTCCTTTATAATGGCAAAATCATATCCAATATATAATAAATTAGACTATATTACAAAGTGAGCTCTGTGATCTGATGGATGGCCCAAAATAGCATTGTTCTGGTGATCTGGCAGTGGAGTGGAATGGAAATAACCCTAGATATTGACTCAAAGTATCTAAGTTTTAATCCCATCTCTTTTGCTTTCTAGTGCAGTGTGCCTCCAAGTCTTTCTTTTCTCTTTTAAGTAGAAATGCACTGTCCTGAACTGCAAATTAAAAGATACTTTTTCACTCAAATTCCCATGGTTATAACACATTCCCTTCATTTGTGAATGCCAGAAAAAAAGAATATATTCTCCAACCATTGAGTATATCACGTGTCATCTCTATGAGGAGGCTGAGGGTCATTTACATTACACATAGAAATAGGATCATTAAAGATTTTTGGTTCTTATCATAAAACAAGTGAAACTTGCCAACACAATAGGAAAAGTATCTAAGTCTTGAAAAAGAACAAAGATGGACGTCACCAGATATGTCTTTTAGTCATTCATTTATACAAAACAAACACTCCCTGGGAGTATACTGTATCGAAGAGACATTGTGCAATGTATTAGGGGAGACAAATGGGACTGAACCAAGTGTCTGCCTTCAAGGTGTTTACTGCCTAGTAGGAGAGATTATGATAAATGTACATATACACAAATAATTATATTTTCTCCCTACTGAGCTGAGAATACCTTTATCTGCTGTGTCTTGTAATTCACCATGGAAAATTGAGCTACCAGGTCTATTTGATATTTAACTCCTAGAAACCAGAAATATGATCTCTGACAAGAGAATAATTTATTATAATTATAACAAAATATACTATAATAAAATAATTAGGATTAAAACAAATCAAATAATTATTTATTAAGCTCCTATTGGGTGAACGGCACTGGCTATACAAATATAAAGATGGGATTCTTTACCCCCAAGGTGTTTCCATTCTCCTGGATATCCAATAAGGGTTACTTACAGTGAAACATGATCAAAAGAGAGCATTGTGGTACCCATGTTCATGTCTCCTGTCCTCTTTAAGTTTCTCTCCTGGTTGATTGTTTTTTATCTTCCTTTGTATCCCAAAAGCCTAGTTCAGTATCTTACACATAGAAGGTGTTTAATAAATTATTCTTGAGTCACTATTCATTCCACTCTCCTTTGTACTATAGTTTCAGATGTGTGTGCATGTATGTGTGTGTGTGTGTGTGTGTGTGTGTGTATATATATATATATGTGTGTGTGTATATATATGTATGTATATATATGTATATGTGTATTCTTCCTTCCCCATTAGATTTCAAAATTCATGAGAATGGAGCCAGTGTGATAGTTTCCATTATACTGCATCCTGCCCAGTGCTGTGCACTTAGAAAGCCTTTAATATGAATTGAATTGAACTAAAGCCAATATTTTTTTGATCAGATGTGAAGCATGCTGCTCTCATTTCATCTTGTCCCTTCCTTCTCCCTCAGCTGGAACACTCACCTGCCTTGCCTATCTGCACAGCCAGCTTGGTGAGTTTCCCCTGCAGGACTGATTTCTCCTTCTTGTGCATGTTGGCCTTCTTCTTATCATCTCCATCACCCCCTTCGGCACTCTTCAGAGGCTGCATCTCCATGGCCGCTGCCCCATCCTGCTGTTTGGCTACCAAAGCAGAACATACACCATCACCTTGAAGTCCAGAACCTCACTCTGCTGCATAGCTGTGATCTCAAGGAAGTACCCCTCCCTGCTAGGAATGACCCTGAGGCTGCCCAGAGGGCCTAGTGCCAGGAGGCAGGATAAGGAGTCCCCCAGGGGAAGTACTATAGATCCAATAGTTGGGCTAGAAGACTGTGGTCTTCAGCAAAGAAGGGTGAGGCCTTCTCAAGGAATCTGTGATTGAAGTCCAAGGCAGAGCAAGGGATGCCACCATGCTTGGCCAATAATATTCTAGGGAACCTTGAAGGAACTAGGAGGACAAATGTGGTTTTCTAGTGGTGAGAGTTCACGCTCCTTGTTCCGCCCCATCCCTATCCTGCTCAGAAAGTCCATCATATGGGTTATGGTCATTGGGCCCATCTTATGTGATTGGAACTTGATCTCAGTCCCATGACTCAGGAGATATGAGTTCATTAATAAACACAAGATCATTTGTCTATAAAGTGTTCAAGGCTATGATCTCCTAAATTTCCAAGGGTTATAGCATAGATCCTTATGGAAAAGTTTGGTATTCAGAGGGCCCAAAGGAGAGATCAATTCTAAAGCCTGGATCTACTAGGAATTTGGGAAGCAACAAAGGCATAAGTATCCAACCCACTTAATTCCTAACAATCATCTTACCCACTAAAGTGGAAGCATCACTGACCTAGGGGCATAACACATTGACTTCTATCCAAAATGGCTTGTTTCATGAAGCAGATAACAAAAACCATGTCTCTGCATCCCATCCTGAGCAAATTCCCATGCTTCTCTCATTCAAAAATGAGAATAGAGACTCAAGCTGTGCCTCCAAAGCAGCACCATAGCCTAGGCTGAGTTTTCACGTCTGCTCTTAGGACATCAGGTGATGGCCACCAGGGATGAGAGAAAAAAGTTATTCCCTATCCTTTAGTTCCATCCTCAGGCTTCCTGCTATCCTGTTTTTTCAACCCCCAAAGTCAATCTCAATAACATTCTCAAGCAAGAAGACCTGGTTGATGCTCAGACATTATATCTGTCCCTGGACCACACTGGGCCATGAACAGCTTCCATTCAGATAAGCTTACAGAACACCAACCAGAGCCCCTAGTCAAACTAAGTAAATAGAGGCCTGGGGAAACTTGATGCCTGGATTTCTATGTGGCTCATATTTGGATCCTCAGCATCTGTTCAAGTCAAGTCTTAGTAACAACTACACCCACTAAAAATGCTACACATCCTTGGATAGGTATGTATGTGTCTGGAAGACTGGCCTTCACTATGAAGCCAGTCTCTTTCCACTCTGCTTTTAAGTTCACATTCCCAGGAGGGGGACTTGGGCCACACATCACATACCACAACCTGGTTAAAATGGAAGGGTTACCTTTGCTCTGGCTGGTGTCCATATTGCCATCCTGCATTTTACCTACATGATAAAGAATTTTAACAAACAACAAAGAACAGACAATATATGGTCATCACACAGACAGAACACTGTGATGGACATTTAAATCAAAGACTGGGTAATGAACTGGTTTCTGGGATATCTCTTGGTTTGTGACTTGTGAGAGTACACGTCTAGCTAAGTCCTACACAGGAAAAACGGAGACCATTGTATATCCCTTTGGACTTTCAGATAGGGTCTACATATGTCTTTCTTTGGCAGGTGATAACTGTCATCCAAGGAATAAGACCCTCGAATGAAGTATCTGCTTATCTCTATATGATATACAGATACCTTTAAATATCCCCATGGTAACTAAAAAGTTTTACCACGTTTATTAATTTAAGATTAATATGCCATCTACCTCCAAAAGGATTTGAGGTAGCTTACAGATGAAAACAGAGAGCAAGATAAGACAAAGAGAAAACAGATCAAGGCCCATATGAAGAAAGAAGAAGGAGTAGATATTTTCAGGCATGTGAATTAGGTGGGATATAACACCTGGACAATAAAAATAGCTCTAATTTTCCAGGAAAATAAGGCAAAAACTGAAGTCGATTATGAATTTTTCATCTTTCTGATAAAAGAAAAGCAGCCACATTTCACTTTCAAAGTTTTCTGTCATTATGGTTATTGATTTATTTGGGGTTTTTGCTCCTGAACTGGGACAAGTTATAGTTTGGAGAAACCTAATTCCTAGTGGATTCAGAGCAGGGTACTACGTGAGGCTACCTATTGAACAGTACGAGTGATTGCTCTGAGATTTCCATCTTCCTTCCTGGTGCCTTCCGTCCCCTTTGTACAGAAACTCATGAGCAGTGAAACAGCCAGAGGATGAGAAACTGAATGGAGAACTAAAATATAGACATAGACATATATACACACACAGATGGATATAAATGTGTGTATACACATACACACACATATATGTATATATGCAAGGGACCAGGATTCTCCATATACTGTCCAATGAGTAAAAGGATAATTGAGAGTTGCCTGTACATCTCTGCCACTGCATCAAGGCATGACTTTGCTGATAAATAGCTATGATGATGATGTTTTGTGGGTTTTTCTTTGTCACCAAATGGACAGCTGTCCAGAAAATGTCAGCACTAAAAAGACCATGAGTAATTGCTGCCTGGATTGCTTCTACTCCTTAATCCATCAAGTTTGGTAGGGCAGAGCAGGGGGAGGCCTATTGCCCCGGTTGGCTCATTTGTCACAACAGCTTCCCACTATTTTCTGTGGCTCGAAACTATAAAGTGCTTGTCACTTTTTCTGAATCTTGAAAGGGAGATGACAGCACTATCTGATGTATCCCCAAGCAGGCATAAACTTTGCAATTCTTACTGGATGCAGACTGACCACCAAAGAAGATGCCACATTAGGTAATCAAGATGGGATCAATTTGCATGAGGAACAAGGCAAAAGAGAAGCATTGGGCAAAGGAATATGGGTAATATGATTGAAATGTGCAGGTTATTCACTTAAGTTGGCAGAGTTACATTGGGTAGGGAAGCTTGAGGTCACACAAACAACACATTCAAAGTCAAGGTGTATACAGACAAACAAACCAAGGTCCTATATCAACCTAGCTAAAAGGAACACATCCTCCCCATTTGGCTGATCCATCAATATCATGAGACAGACCCTCCTAGCTGCCAGTGACATGAGAAGAATGATGGTGGAGAGAAGAGGGTGTGAGACTGGGTAGTCAAGCTGGGATAGTCATTCCGTTAAGATATGGTCACAGAAGTGAAAACTGACTTAGCTGAGAAGGGACCACTTGTGGCTCTAGAAAGGGGGATCAACCTCAGTTAACTAATTAATAAGCTACAAGACAAAGAGATTTCTTTAATTTCAACTAAGTCACTTATACTTCAGCCAATTAGATGTTAAGTCTCTAGCATCTTGCATTTTTATCACTGCATTTGTATATATCTTTTAAAGAAATTTCCTACACATTATTTCCTAGAGCAAGAAGAGACTTCAGAAATAATCTTGTCCTACTCTCTCATTTGACAGGGGATACTAAGACCCAGAGAGGGGAAGAGACTTGCCCAGAGTGACACAGCTAAGAAATCTCAGGTCTGGGACTTGAACTTAATCCTTTAACTCCAATTTCATCCTTTCGCCACTGGGCAACACAGCTTCTTCTAGTCAAAAAAAGTGATATAAAGTTAAAAGTTGAAATGATAAAACTAAAGAGATTATTTTGCTATTTAATGTTTTAACTTTAATTTATTTCAATGTCTGCTTTTGCATCTGTGATATTTGACAAAAATCTTCCATAAGGGAAATTTCTTAATTATCCAGGCATTAGGAGGACACTGTGCGGCTATCTCCATTGGCATTCTTCAAAAACAAAAGTAGGAAAAGAGCCTTTCTCTTCAGTGTCTGGTGTCCAGTCCTACCCAAATGGTACTAGGACATGTGTCCAGGAATGGTATCTGGCTGACATCATTTTGCTTATCATCACAGTCCCCTGTGGCTTTCCTCAGATCATTTCTTCTTTGAAATCCTTAGTTACCACCTTTGTAAATTAATAGTATTGGAAGAGATGACCTCTGACCTCCTTTCTAGTTCTAAATCTATGATACAACATTTCTATACATCCTCCACTAAATAATCAGAATACAGGGAGTGCAGGTTTGCTAAGTGGTTTCTCAAGGGCTCAGGGGTCTTTTGGAAGGGATCAATTCCCCAAGGAGTTCCATTTCCCAAAAGACTCACCAGAGAGGGGCATGAAAAGAAACAAGAAAGGAAGTAGTTTCATTATTCCAAAAGACCCCAGATCACTTCAGGATTGGCACAGATTTGATGTCTGAATGCCAAGAAATAAGCCATCCTGGGCTTTGTTTAAGCCTTAATAGTTCCAAGATATTCACAAGGTGAGACAAGGGAGAAAAAAGGACAGTTACTGAGAACTATTTTCCAGTCTGTCTTTAAGGGAAGCAGTCCCATAGAGATAGGCCAAATAAAATATAAGAAATTCATGATGCACTGGATACACCACCAGAACAGGACTCAGAAGACGTGAATTCTGGGCCTTGACACTAAATGTGTGATGAAACCTTGGATAAGTCAAGGAAACTCTGGGCCTCAATTTTATCATTTATAAAACTCCAAATGATATTACCTGCCTAACTTCCAGGGAGAAAGCTAGCATGGTATGGGGGAGAGAGGGCATGGTTAGAAATTACTGGGAGAAGGCTTTAAATCCTGCCCATGACGTTATACTAACGCTGTGACTCTGGACAGGTCACTTAACCAGGCAACACCCTAAGACAGTAAGTCACAGAGAAAATGCCAGTTTACATAACTAAAGGGGCTCTCCACACCACAAATCTCCTATATGGTTGAAAACAGTTCTAGTCCCAAAGCAAAACAAAATACTTCCAAGATGATAAATGAATTTTATCAAATATTTTACACTTCTAAGAGGTTACTGCTTATTCCCCACGTGACACCTGGGAATTCCTTTTTCAAGTGGTCAGATATTCAGAATTGGTAAAGAACCACAATTGGACTCTAAGATGTCATACACAAGGAACCCTCCCTGCAAGGAACCCATTAAACCACTAAGGATGATGCAGAAAAAGAACACCCTTGATGGACTTCATCCTTCAGTGAGACACTGGAATCCCCTGGCATGTTCTCATCTGTCCCAGAGTAGTCTCCTCCCCTTTTCTCTTCCCTCCAGAAAGCTCCAGTCTCTTACCAAAGAGTTAAGAGTATAAGGATGTATGAGGAAGGAATTGCTTCACTTCTCCTTCCTCTAGATTCTGCCATCCTTTTAGTATAACAATACTAGAGGTGAATTAAAATAATCATGCTTGGAAAACAAAACGAAGCCTGCCTAGGAAAATGGACATCAGCGCATGATTTTAGGTGTGACAAAGGGCTTTTGTTGCCATTGCACTGTTTCTGATTAAATAACTCAATGTGCTCACTAAGGCCAATTCATTAATTTCATCCTTTATTGCCAGTGCTACCTACAAGGTCATGAAAATACTGGTAAACATATATGCTTTTAGGAAGATAAGAGGCTGGGAGAAGTATGTGTGACCAGACAAATTCTGCTAAACATTTGCTATTTTAGGAGTGGAAACAGGAGCTAGGAGGAACTTTCTTTAAAATTATGCCATTTTCCAAAAAACCTAGAGTTTATTATTCACAATTCTCTTTAGTTCCCATTTAGCCAAAATGACCACTTCCTCAAACACTGCCAGGCTCTGCCAGGAGGACGACCAGTCTGGTCTAGGATAGAAGAAGAGCTCTGTTTCTGATCCACTGTGACTGTCGATGAAACTATGCACATGGAGGTGGGCCTGGTGAGAGACAAATGTCATGGTGCAAGAGGACAGAGGCCTGGGAGCTTCCATTTGTCCCTGGGATAGGTTTTGCCACAGGCCCCATTCATGGGCAGCTCTAACAAGCTAAGAAGAAAACTTATAAAGTTAGAAAAACAAGGTTAGGATAGCCTAGGAAGTTGCATAAGGATTGAAAAGCTGAGCTTTGAAGCAAAGGAAACTGGATGTTCTCTTGCTGGAAGCTGGACAGCTCTGGGCAACAGATTCTTAGGAGAGGTGAGTCACCTTTCTCTATTGTCTACATTCATTCCCATCATTCTTAGCTTGGTACTAAAATGGACTTTGCAGGCTACTCAGGTCAGATAGCCTAATCCCACAGTGCACATCAAGATCATATTACTGTCTCCAACACTACAGGAAATTCATCATCTGTGTGTTTGGGGGAAGGGAGGGGAGGAAAAGGTCCAATAGAATCCTCAGCTGATTTACATTAGAATCTGCACTTCCACTCACTCTTTGCACAACTGAATTAAGACCCTTAAATCTCAGTATTTTAATCCTGAATAGCTTCTACTATAAATGGACTGCCCTCCTCCCTCAAATCCACTATGCTACCCAAAGCCACAGGTAAGAAGCCCAGGGTCTTACTCTCAGTTCCTAAAACATAAATGTGTGGTCTTGGGCCTTTAAAGAGAGAACAGTGGAACTGATCCATAATAGTGGCAGGCTAGAGGTGGAATGAGGTTGGAAAGAGGTGAGGAGTGGGAGGGATCCTGGCACTGCTGAGAGCATCTGTGCAGGCCAGATTCTCAGATCCCAATAACTATTCACTGGGTATTACCCCACTGACTCTTTCTCTGTCCAAGAATACACATCCTAGACTGCTTCCAAAGCTACATACAGCTCATGCCCCAAACATCTGAGTCTCCACCCATGGATGCACTGCCTTGCATACACATTCCTTTAAGAAGGAATTTCATGCTATTCTGCTGAGTCATAATATGGTAAGAGGCATGGCACTCCCTGGCAGAAGAACCAAGGAGAGAGTTTCCTTTTCTGTGAGCTTTGATCTTGGGCAGAAATTGAGCTGGAGCTTATAAACTGCCCCCATGAGAATGAGTTTCCTGTAAAGCTTTTACTCCCTGATGCTCTGTTTCTCAAGCTTTTCATCAACTTCAAGAGCTTCCTCCCATGCTTTTAGCACACTCACCACCCCCAGAGCCCCCAAATTCAAGGTGAGTTTATGCTAACTGAAGCCTTCCTGAACAGCTGCCCACTCCCAAGCAGGGACCCAGACTTCACAGCATACTGCAGTCACAAAGGGGATGAGCTCAGATCAACTCCCAAAAGAGCATTCTAAATATACTCCATGAGGCCTTTACTTCCCTCTTGTCTTCAGGGGCTATGTATCTTTAAGGAGTTACTGAGCTGCCCTTCAGTACCAGAGGGACTCTCATTTTCTCTTCCTGGAAGTGGGTACTAAACACAGCTGCCACTAGCAGAGAGCACATCACACACCCCACTCTTCCCCCTCTTCCACATCTCATTTAAGGAGGCAAGTGTTGAAGCCAAAGGAAAGCCTAGATTGTTTCCCTCCTCTGGCTGACACCCTTTCAGGGAACCATCCTTAAGAACGGATCCCCTCCCCAGAGGCATGGGAGGGGAAAACTAAGCCCTCCTCAACCTCCATCTTCCTTCCTTTACAGAGCCATGAGTAGAGGATGGTGAGGCTGGGTTACAGCTCTTATCCGACATGGATTATCATCCCTCTCTACATGGAAATGCAGATAAACTTTCTGAAGTAAATGGTAGCAGAGTCAGCTGCCATTAAACTTCTGGAGAGTCCTCCCCCAGAGTCTTCCACCGTTCCTCCTGCTGAAATCCACAGCAGATCTGCCTGAATCACTCAAAGCAATACATCTCCACTTTCTTCTACATGATAGAAGCTGAGGAAGGAAACTAATTAACAGCTGACCTCTCTCAAGGAGTCTGCATTTTCCCTAGGGCAAACATGATCTGACTGGGCTCAAAACAATGAATGTATTATAAGGAAGCCAAAGGAACCCTTTTCCTCAACACCTCTTTCTTCCCCACAAATCCTATAGATTGGCTCGCCTATGAGTAAAGTAACTTAAATGGAAACAGGATGGATCTTGTTTAAGAAAATGGTCATGGATTGGGAGTTACCTGGAAGAACCTCTGTTTTGTCCTGCTCAACACCAGGGTAACCCTCCTTAAATTCTGCTTTGCTTAACGGTCTAACAGGTGTACAGCTTCCCTGAATCATCTCCCTCAGTCCCATTTCCAATATCATCATTTGGCCAGTCCACAAGAAAGGATCACAATTGACTTTGATCACCTCTGACCAGCAACAAAGCTCCCCTTTTTCATTCCTGGTGTGCACCAAAGTTCCTGAGGCCTAGACACCAGGGGCAAGGTCAAAACCACCCATACCCAGCAAGATTTCCACCCAGTCTCCCCCCTCCCCTACTCCAAAAGTGCTCCAAAAGAATGCAGAGTTTCAGGAAACATATACCGCACAGCACAGCCAAGAGCAAAAAATGCTAGTCCAGAATCATTGAGGAAAAAAAACAAAAGAAAGAGCTACTTCAGGGCCTAAGCTAAGTGTCTACCCATTCATGATTTCGAAATCTATGAAGAAAGTTACTGGATAAAGTATCAGCATGCCACAGGATGGGGTCACGAAACTGTAGGTGAGACAATATCAAAATTCATTGAGCTTTTATTTTGGAGTGAAGGACCAGAGCCCTTGATGCTTAACCCTGAGGCCAAGCCAGAAGCATGGGCAAATAGATGAACAAGGGCATCTCTCCCTCACAGACAATGCTCATGGGTGCCGACGCTCAGAAGCGAGAGTGGCTCACAGTGTGGTCATGTTGCTTCAGAACCAGATTCCTGACCCCGGGTCATTTATTTCCCAAAGCTATGGTGAGACTAAGTAGGCTTATGAGAGGGTCATGCTGGGAGAAAGGAGCATATGTTGGGGGGAGCGCTTGGTGAGAAGATTCTTTTTCACCAAATACTCAAGCCAATTTCACCACTTTCCTCACCCCTTGCTCCATTCCAAAGCCACAGCCTCCCCAAAGTAGCACTGAGGGCCAGTTGGAGGAGATGGGCATCCTTTTCAAAACAGGCAGCTCTTGGGACAGGTTGATCTCTTGCTGTGTGTGACCTTGCCCCGAGGGTTGATAGTAGCGTGGCCCTTCTTATAAGCTACTGTCAGAGTGTGGAGAAGAGGCACTATCCCAAGATAACACATGCACATACACCACGTGTGCTGTTGAGAAGAGGAGGCGAGCCAAGAGAAAGAGAGAGAGAGAAAGACAGAGAGAGAGAGAACTGGAAGAGAAGTCCACCCAAGAAAAACCAAAAGCTCAGTATTCTTGACGTACCATTGACTAAGCTGGCATTTGCATTATCGGCGGTATTTGCACCTGCTGCACCATCTGTAGCTGCAGGAGGGTGGGAGGGGTGGAAAGAATCTACTGAGTAATAATGGATAAAAAGAATAGCACGTAGTAATAATAACATGAACAAATTCACATGACAAAATAGCAACATTTATGAAATTAACATGGCTTTGTTTTCTTGGGGGAAAAAAAACTTGGCTGAGAATTAAATAACAAAATGTTAGAAAAATGAGATGCCATCACAAAAATGTCAGAAAAGCCAGGAGGACAACTTATATATGGAGTATCTTGAAAATAAATATGCGAGGGTATTCAGTAAAGATTGGAGAGGACAATACACACTATACAGCACTGGGTCCCACTCTGCTAGGGATGCTTGGGCTTCTGGTTGGAGTGGAGCTCCAATTGGTCGTTCAGAGATGGGAAGCCCTTTTCCCAACTACACTGCTTGACTGAGTTGTGTGCATGCCAGCCTTCTTGATATGGAGCTATATGAGAAACAACTCCATCTACCTTTAGGAGACATGCTCCCAGGTCTATAGATGGGGTCCATACTCCCAGAATGACTGGACAACTGAGAGTAACTTGACTATGACCTGAACTTTCTCAGTTAAGTCCCAAGTAACACCTTGTCCGGACAGACCTTTGTCACAAGGATGCTAGCCCACTCCTAGAATTTCTGACTAGGACCCAATAAAGGGCACCCAAGAGGCTAATGATATAAAGGTTAAAAATTAAGCTACAAGGTGATATGTTGCATTTCAGTAAATGAAATTTAAAAATATAAGAATTGTGCCTTCAATATCTTCATTGGCTCTGATCACTTCATTTTAATTTTCAAAAACCATTAAGAAATCCAAATTTACACATCATTTCTATTCCTCAAGCTGGCAAAATTAATCACAAGTGGAATGTTCATATTCCATAAGTTAGGGTGATGTGGTAGATAGTTTGATGGTGTGTGGTTTTGTGTAGTGGTATGTTCTACTACACAACAGAATGTCATACTGCATACTGAAATACAGGTTGTGTCACACTGTATGGTAGTGTTGTGATACTATAGTATATGATGGTGTATCAAACTTTATGGTAATGTGTTATACTGTACGGTGTTGTATGGTTTATCACACTGCATGCTGGTATGTATACACTCACGCATTGTTATGATATACAATATGGTGATGTGACCTGAGACTATCACATGGCATGGTCATGTATTTAGGCTGCTGTGTCAGAATGTTATGCTTTATTGTGGCATATGTAGCATGATCAGCTATGTAGCACTGCATGATGTTGTCAAGTGTTAGGTAGTGGTTTGCAGAATGGTGTAGTTCAGCTATGTAGCACTGCGAGATGTTGTCAAGTGTTAGGTAGTGGTTTGCAGAATGGTGTAGTTATATATGGGTCCTGTATGCACAACCCTGAGTCCCCTGGGGGACAGTGCTACTATTAAAATGTCAACTACCCTCAGGCATTTCTTACTGTACCTGGAAGCTGAAGGCCATCCACTTTGGTCACACCTGTGTGATGATTTTTAAAACATATTAATGATGGAGAAATATGTCAGCTCTCTCTCTCTCTCTCTCTCTCTCTCTCTCTCTCTCTCTCTCTCCCCCTCTTTTTTCCACCCACACACTCTGTCTCTAACACATACACACATACACTTTCTCTTTCTAACATATACAAACATACATGTGTACACATGCTCACACACACCTGGATCAAACTGAAATGTAAACTGGCAAGTGGGCATCATTTATGACAAGGTTCTGAATAAAGGGGCATGTTGGAGCTGATTGGTCGTGGCAATATGGGAAGGAGGGAGCTCTGTCTCCCTACAGTGGCTGCCCCAGGGAAATCTTCAGTAACTTCTTGAATCAGTGCACTTCTCTGAGTCCCAGCCCTTCTCTCTCATGACACAAGACCAAGCTGAACAAGCTCATGAATGGACAAAGGAACAATTCCTATCATGTCCTAGAACCTCACCAAAATGCCCCGTTTGAGGGGGTGGGTGATGCCTTAGAACCAGAGGAAAGGTCACGATATATTTTGGCTATTTCCAGTAATAAATTTCCTGGGACAGGAACCTAGGATCCTAGATTTGGAGATAGGAGGTACCCAGCGGTACCCAAGAGTTCACCTTGAACTTCATCAGCCCCCTCAGTTTAAGAGGAGGAAATTATGGTCCAGAGAGGATTGACTCACCCAAGTTTCAAGGACAATGTTCTTCTTTCAGAAGCCCTTGTTAAAATAAGGTTCTATAATGCTCCCTTTAGGAATATCAAGGGAAAACAGGACAAAAGTGCTGGCTTGATGATGACTACATGGCCTAGCTTCCTCAGCATATGGATTGTCTATGTAGTCACTCTATATCCCCTCCTTCAAGCAGACTGCCATTCCTGTCCTTGTCTCTGAGATCTCTACTGGTTACACACAGCTGGGCTGCTTCTTTGGTCACATAGGACTACCCAGTCCCTGGGTAGACTACAAGAAGGGAGAATGAGTTGGAGATGGTAGACTGTCTACGATCAAGCACATTCCTCTGAGGGGAGCCATAAAACAAGACCTCACTAAGATCATCTCTGCCAGCCCTCAGACTGTGATCTTACAAAGCCCAAGTATGAGAGTTTTACTAAGCTTTGTGAGCAAAGAAAGCATTTGGGAATAATGCTCAAAAACTGTTTTCTCTAACAAAGGTCAAGAAGTGTGCAAGCGCATTAAAAGAGAAAACAGCTGGGAAATAACCGATTCATTCTAAACCGTCTGGAATTTCAACTGGGAGCAGCCTAAGAGATTGGGTGTCTGAAGATGCTTAGAGGGCCTTGGAAAGGAACAACCAAAGTGCCACTCAGGGGCTGGGCAGGAAGGCCAGCACTTTTTCTTATTACAGAAGGAACTTACCAGCTCAGCAACCATTTTAGATTTTCTTTGGAAGGGGGAGAGATTCAAGTTTAAATCTCCCTCACAGCTTGGAGGCCTGTGGTCCTAAGAAGAGCCAGGAAGGGTTCGCTCCCCCGGACTTTGGCTCATTGCTTCTTTCTCATGTCCTGGAGTACCCACAGCCAATCAAGATCACCATTACAAGAAGCAGATCCAGGCTGCATCTATACTAGCACCACCAAGAGGGAGGATGAGCAACTTTTTGAGGAATTTCTAAGATTGACAATTTGGTGGCCTTGCTGTATCATTTTTAGCTCTTGATATCACTTACTCACACTCCTAATTCCTTCTCTGTCTAAATTCCCCTGCATGATGGTTTAACTCTCCCCTTCATAGTAACTGGCACTGACTCAGCCTGGACAGACAACCATGAGCATCCAGAATCATTAACAGAGAAATCACAAGTTTGGCTGTGTCCTCTGACGGTTATGGGAAAGAGTAGCCATTAATCTGGGTGGAGAGGGAGTGGTTAAGGATTACTATATGCACAGCATACAAGGTCAAATGAAAACCAGGGAGACTTTGGGTAACCCCATGATTCCACTCAATACAAAAGGCATAGATAGAGACAGCAGTCTCCTTTCTTGCTACTCTTAGAGAGAATGATGGGTCAGTCCAGAGCATGGCTTCAACAGCCCCACCTGGCACAGACAACAGAAAAAAAAAACACTTGGGTGGGCTGAATGATATGACATGACATGACAAGACAAAAAAACTATTACCAAAAAAAAAGAGTCCATTGCCCAAGGGCAGAACAGGTGGTCTAAGTGCTGAAGGCATTTGCCTGCACCTGAGAGTAAATGATACTGTGGAAAGTATTTCCTTGGCTGCCCCCAGCCAAGTTCCTAAAAGGATGGCACACGTTGGACTTAGGAACAACTAGTGACAAGGGAGGGGGGTTACCTTTCTTGTCTTTCTTCTCTTCCTCTTCACCACCAGCCCCCAGCAAGGTAAAGATGATACCAGTCTGAGAGTTCACACCCACAGCGGTGACCAGCATCCTGCCAGAACCCTCCATCACATGGGTTCCTGATGGGAATGGAAAGGAGAGTCAAGTTAGCATTGTACTCACTCTACCCAGTCCAGTATCTGACTTCACCCCAAGTGAACATGACTGCAGCTACTGCAGACTCAAAATTCTCCTCTCAAAGATCCCACTGTTCACTGCCAGCTGTGAGTGTCCATAAGAATCAAAACTGCCATTTGTATTAATGTCACTAATGATTACAAAGCACTTTACAGGCACTAGCTCATTTGTTTTTTCTACCAGTTGAGTAACATTCAATTCAATTCAATATAATAAGCCTTTATTAAGCACCTACTGTGTGTCACTGTGCAAGGCACTGGAGATAATAAGGACAAAAATGAAAAGTCTTTGCTCTCCAGGATCTTATATTCTACTGGGAGGTAGGTATCATATACATTATAGTTTGTTAGCCTAATTTTATAGAGAGGGAAACCAAGGCACAGGGAAGTTGAATAACTTGTCTGGATTCACACAGCAAATACACTCTTCCTTCTCCTGACACTAGGGTCCAGTGCTCTTCCCGTGACACCACTTTGCCTTTGAACATGATTTTTTTTCTTTTCTCTTAATCAAATTTTACTTATGTTAGGAAATGATGATGAGATTCAAACCTTACTATTAACAATAATAAAACCTAGCATGTGTATAATGCTTTACAGTTTGAAGAGCACTGTCGTCTTTGAAAAGCATTGTTCTTTGTGGGTAACTTTGATGCTCACAGCAACCCTAAGGTGGATGCTATCATCCCCATTTTCCATCTAAAGAAACTGAGGTAGAAAGAGGTTAAATGACTATTTCAGGGTCACATAGCTAGGAAGTGTTTGAGGTGAGATTTGAATTTAGCTCTTCTGGAATCTAGCTTTATCCATTGTTCCATGCTCCAAATTCCAGAAGAAATAGTCTTGGATCCCATTCTCCTTAAAGACAATCCCGGGTCCTCATATTCTCAACAGTTCTTCACTCGGGCTCTAATTTTTCTAATATTTTGATAATTGAATTTAAATATACTTACTTTCCTTTGTAATTCTCTGTATTCCCTTTTATCCATTTAAAAACAGTACTCTAAGAAGTGCTCCCTAAGGATTCACTGTCAAAGGGTCCTATGACATATATAAGGTTAAAAACACCTGGACCGAAAACAGGAATAAGTATTTTTAAAATGTGTACTATGTGCCAGGTGCTTTACAAATATCTTATTTGACCCTTACTACAACCCTGAGGTAGGTGAAATCATTATCTCCATTTTATAGATGAGGAAATTCAGGCAAATAAAATTAAGTGACTTGCCCAGGGTCACACAGCTAGTAAGTGTCTGAGTCCAGATTTGAACTCAAGTCTTTCTGACTCCAGGTTCAATGGTCCATCAATGGCTCCACCTACCTCAATTAGGAGAGCCCTAGAACTCATACCCCTTAAGGATAATATTAAGCCTTAAACTATTGAGGAATGTCCCATTCACCAAGCACAAAGCAGTTATATTTAGTATGTGCTCAGGGAGTAGAAACTTAAAATGAAGCAAAAGAGAGAAAGTCACCCATCTTGTCTTTAGTCCCATTGTGCTTGTTTTGTGTTCTCATTCTCTATGGGTTCTAGATAGGCTAAATTAATAGGTAGGTGTGTTCCAGGTAAGTCAGGTATGACAGCATATATCTTAGTCCGTGTTTATCATGATCTCTTTGAGTTGGTCCTTTTAACTAAATGTGCAAGAAAGTACTAGTTAAGTATCAGCTTTGTCCATTCATTAATGGGTTTCTTTTGTAATTCTTTTTATGGAATTTTAATCATCTAAAAAAGTATTCTAAGACGGGGTTTGTAGACTTGCCTAGACTGTGGGATCCAGTGACACAAAAAGAGGCACACAAAGTTACAGACCAGAGAATGAAATGGAACTAAGTCAGAAGCTCAGACATGGTTCTCACTCGGCATGATAACTAGAATATAATCAGGGATCCTTCAACCTGTCCTTCTACTCCCTTCTTAGATGGATAGAGGAATTCTACCCATGCCACAGACAGACAAAACTGAGGCAACAGAGAAATTTAATCCATGATCACCTTGGATTCTCTCAAAATTAAAAGAAAAGAAAGAACAGTAACCCTAAATGAGCTCATTCTTGTTAAATAGCTTATTTAACCTGCTCCCAACTAAAGTAGATGTTGTAATGGTAATATTTGTTAATGTTTTTTCATCAGATCTAGAAGAGGGGATGGAAAAAGCAAAAATTGGCAATGAGGGCCAATTTCCACCAAAGATAATGAGACATCCATCACATTTTTGTCTACTCACACATATCTCAGTGGGGATCTCACCAATGCCTCAGTCTAGACAGAGTGAAACTTTATTAGAGCCAGTTCAGGGAGGCCTCATTTGATGTAGGGGACAAAAAGAGCAGCCCCCAAAAAACTATTTATAGCTTCATGGGACATAGGACTTGCACCTCAAGTCAGATCATCGGTTGATTCAGGAAACTACGATCTTTCCACCTGACTGGGAGCATGAGAACAGCAAGGAGATGAGAGTACAGTGGGAAAATAAGCACAGAGAGGTCATCTGTCCCCAGTCAAAGGTTTGATTAGCCCATTTCCACATCTCTGTATTTGCACAGGTTGTCTCTCATACCTGGAATGCAGCTCCGTCCTTCTTCCACCAATCACTATCTTCCTCCAAGACACAGTCCAAGCACCACCTATATAAAAAACTTTTCCTGATACTCCTCCTCTCCCCATTACAAATGCTTTCTCTCCCTGACTACCTTATATTCCACTACTTTGTATTTATTTTGTATTTTTCCTGTATTTGCTTATATATCAATGTGCTGTATCCCCAGTAGGATGTAAGCTCCTTGAGAGTAGGGAAAGTGTCATAGATTTTTTCAGAACCAAGGACAGCACCTGAAACATAAATGTTTCTTTCCTTCTGTCTTTCCAAACTAATTCATTTCAAAAAGAGGTGGCATAGTGCAGCCCCATTGGGCTTGAAGTCAGTATTACTTGGGTTCAAATCCCATCTCTGACACTAAATATATGATGCTAGGCAAGTCACTTAGACCTTTTGTGCTTCAGGCAATCCCCCAGGGCTTACCTATCATGTCTTAGGTGGTGTGAAATAAAATCATTTGCACATGCATTTTGAAAACTTTACTTAAAATATTGCCATTTAAAAAAATGTGATACCATTCAATCTTCTACATCCTGCTATAGTTATAAGGATGTGGGGAATTGTACACATTCTAAGTAAATAATATCAATGAAAGGAAAATTATTTTAAGTTAATGACTCCTCCTCCTATCATAGAAGTTCATGCACCCTAAGTGTGATGGATAGTATTGATAAAAACTATTTTGTTTTCTGAGGAAGGAAGATGGTAGGAATCAGGGAAGACTCAATGATGAAGGTACCATTGTCTCTGAATATGAATAACTCATTTATATAGCACATTGAGGCTTCCAGACTACTTTCTTCATAATAACCTTATGATCCTGTCTGGTAAGTAGTAGAAGTATTATTAAACCTTTTTTTATAGATGAGAAAACTGAGGCTCTGCATGATTAAACTTGGCCATATAGCCAGTAAATGTCAGAAGTAGGACTCATTCCCAAATCTGGACTTCAAGTCCAGCCCTATTCCCACTATGCCTATGTGCCTGACCTTTATTCAGTCCATAAACATATATTAAGTATTTACAGTATGCTGGGCTTGGTATTAGGGATCCAAAGATTAAACAGTGACAAACTATGCCCTCAAGGAGTTTACAGTATACCAGGCAGGATTGACTACACAAACAGATAAGTTTATCACAGAGTAGGATACAATGGAAGAAAAGATGAGGGACAAAATGCTCTAAGAATATCTGAGGATGGAGAGGCCACAAATAACTGGGGGTGGGAAAGGAGTAGAGGCAGCCCCTGAGATGACTCTTGAAGAAAGAGAAAGATGTTACCAAGTGAGGGTGAGGAAGGAATACATCCTAGGTATGAGGATTAGGCTGAGTAAATACATGAAGTTGGAAGACAGGCTACTCCATTTAGGGATCAGTGAGTAGTCCAGTTGAGCTACAACACAGAAAGTGTAAAGGAAAGGAATGGATCAAAAAGGCAGGCTGGAGAAAGACTGTGGAGGGTCCTAAATACTAGACTAAAGAGCATGTATTTTATCTTTGAGCCTATTGAAAGTTTTTGAGGAGAGGAGTAATTGGTCAGACTTATGTGTTAGGGCCATAAAAGACAGGTGTGATTTGTTAAGAAAGATAAGACGGTGGGAATTAGGAAAAAGTGAATTCAGGTGGAGAGAACAGGATGATGAGGCAGAAAAGGGAAAAATCTGCTTAATGGATGATGAGCAGAGAAGGATGGTTAGGGAAGTTAACTCAAAGTAGATTTGATGGAGGGTCTGAGTTCAAATTTTATTCAATAGGAAATGGAGAGGCACAGAACGTTTTTAATGAGCATGTAACATGTGCAAAGAGGTGCCTTAAAAAGATCACTTCGGTAATTTGGTGTGAATATGGTGTGAGGTGTCAGGGAGAGGGGGCAGGTGTAGACTAGAAGAAAGAGATCAGTTAGAATGTTGTAAGAATACTCAAGGCATCAGTTGGAATCATAAAACCAAAATACGTGAGAGCTGGGAGGACACTTGAAGATCCTCTGTGTATAGAGATCATACAGATGCAGCTGTGAGATACCTCAGACTCCAGTTCTTTCACACAGGCCAACTGATTCACTTAGATTTCTGCCTTATACGTTTAGGACCCATGAGTTGGTCCAGAGAGAAAATCCTAGCATGGGAACTCCATTCATAAACACAAACTATAAACCTTCTGTAACGTTGTATTAGAGAGTGGCCTGCGGTTAAGTGATTTGTCCTGGATCACATAGCTACTAAGTCTTAGTAGCAAGATTTGAACTTATCTCTGAGTCCAGCTGTCTCATCTACTCAATCACACTGCCTTCCACCTAAGGTCACACAACTTGGAAATGGGAGAATGAAGACCAAGTCTTCCAATTCCAAAACCAGGACTCACTCCACCACAGTTAGTCAGTCTACAAGAATTGTTTGAATGCTTGCTGTATGCCTGGTACCATGCTAAGTGCTGAGGATTTAAAGACATAAAACTGCCCCTACCAAGCCCAACACCTTACTTTTAATGAAAGCAGAGGCCCACAGAGGTGAGAAGATTTGGCAAGTGTTGGGAGCCTGAATTTCCTTTCCTCACCATGGATAGGTCTTTCCCTAGGTAGAAACCATTGTTTTGTGTAAAAGCCCCAATGGATGTGAAACAATGCTTTCACCAACCCCATTCTCAGTCCTGCCAACTGAGCTCTGAAAACTGGGGCCTTGTATCTCTCTAGGTCTTACCATGTTGGATCCAGCCCTAACTAGGTGTTCAGTGGTAAGGAAGAGAATAGGATTCTGAAAGGTTTTTCTTCAGGCACTAGATGACCCGATTCCTCAATTAGACCTCATTTTGTTGCTTTATTTGACTTGGCCATCCCCCTGCCTGTTGTCTCTGAGCTCAGACCTCTGGGATTCTTGCCTTTTCTCTGCCTTGAGGGGAACACACTCAGGTGTTACTAATTCAGGAGCAGGAACACAGTAGTGGCCCTAACCAAGAGTGTCCTTTCTTGGACAACTTGGAGACAGGAGGTTTCTTAGAACACCAGAGATATAAGGTCAGAGAACCAACTTAAATAATAATGGTAACAATAGCTGGCAATTATATAGCATTTTAAAGGTTTTCAAAATCCTTTATAAATATTGTCTCATTTGATCTCCACAACAACCCTGGGAGGTAGGTCCTATCATTTATAGAGAAGAGGAAACTGAGGCAGACAGATGTTAAGTGACTTAGTCAAGCAGGCATCTAAAGTCCTTCACAATCTGATTCCAGTGTGCCTTTCCAGCCTTATCACATTCCAGTCCCCTACTCAACATTCCACTCAACCTAGACTACTGACCCTTCACTGACCTCATTCTGAACTCTCCAGCACCTACGTGCCTTTGTTCACTTGGATGCCCAAATCTGTCCCCATGACTGGAATGGCCTCTCCTTATGACCAAACAGCTAAGGAAAGGTAGTTTGACATAGCAGAAATATCAACAGATTTGAAGTCAGTCTTTTGATTTGCTTTAGTATTTCTTAATGTCTCATAGAATTGCTCCATTTCTTACCGAAATGTCATTCCTGGAAAAACACTGCAGCCTACCTACCACACCCAGCATGCATTTCTCTACTTCCCCTTGAGTCACTCACAGCTTTGGTTCTTCAGAGATGCTTTTGGCAATTTTTGTCTTTGACCCATTCTAATTTTCCAGGAATTCAATTCTTGGGTGAGGTTTACCACAGTTGATTCTGAAGTACTAATTCTCCTTGCCATTTTCCCCTCCCTGTCCATTCCATTCTGTATCACTTGTTTCATTTTTTCCAGGCATCCATCTAGTCCTTGTAGCCAGGACATTCTTTTCTCTGAAATTCCACCTGGGCTAGTAACATATTTACCCTATTTTTGGTTCACCCCTTGGATTTCTCACAGTTCAAAGTATTTCTTTGTTATGCTAAGCATTTTTTAAAAATTTACACTTTCTCCAGCCTTAGCTTCGGAATTAGGAGCAGGTGTCTGGGTCACAGTTGGTTCCCACACTCCTGATTGCTACATATGAGTCCTACTTCATCATGAATTCAGTGGCTAAGACTAGGCCCTATTTTCTGTGAGACTTGAACTTGAATCTCCTTCCAAGGTTCAAGCCCCAGCTGCCTTGATGTTGGGATAAACCATGGCTGCCTGGCTGCTGGTTTGTCCCCTTCTCCTACTACTACTGCACATTAGGCCCTTGAGCTCCACTTCATTGTGCTGGACACTGGTCTGGCCCTATCTACTGCTATGGGATTAGGCTCCTTCACATTGGATCTTCCATCTCCCCTGGTATACCCCCACTCAGTGCTTCTGCAAGATTCTGGAATTCTTTTTGTCTGGTCCAGGCCTGGATAGAAAGACCCTTCACAGATTCTCTATGGTTTTCTTTATCACTATTCCTTCTAGGCCATTGTTAGAACTTTGCTTGAGTATCTGGGCGGGGGGAACTAGGTTCCTCAGAGTCCTGAAACACTGCCATCTTCCTCAATAAACATTTCAACAAATATTTATCAAGTATGTATCCACCATATGCAATGCAGAGAAGCAAATTTAGGTCTGACATGAGGGGGAAAGAAACCCTTTTAGACAATGAGAGCTGCTCTAAAGTGAAATGGGCTGCTTCAGAAGGTAGTGAGCTCTCCATCAGAGCTTTTTCAGGAGATGATCAATGGCACTTGTTATGGAAGCAGTACATATGCAGGCATAGATTGGACTAGATCAGGGTAGAGAACCTGAGACCTCAAGGCCACATGTGGCCCTCTAGGTCCTCAAGTGTGAAACTTTGACTGAGTCTAAACTTAACTTGGTCTCAGTCAAAAGATCACACCCAAGGACCTAGAAGACCATATGTGGCCTCAAGGTCACAGATTCCTCATCCCTGGAACTAGATGGTAGCTGAGATCCCTTCCCAACTGTGAGATTTTGAAATATATTATATGTCCTGGCTAAAGAGTCTTCTTTCCCAACAACATGGTCCACAGGCAGAATGCTGCTGGACTTGGAGGCATTCAGGCTTGGGTTTGTTTGCTCCAAAACAGACTCACTAGCCATGTGGCCATGGACAAATGGCTTAAAATGGAGAAATGGGGATAACAGCCATAATTATTACAGGACCTTCTCAGGGTTGAGGAACCAGTGAGATAATCTGTGCCCAGTGCTTGGCAAGCTGTAAAGGGCTATCCAGATGTCAACTGTTACTACTATCAACAAATATTTGCTGAACATTTCAGACACAAGTCCCTGTACCAGGCTATCTATAGTGTGGGCTTCAGAGGCTCAGAGGTTTAGAACTGGAAGGGATCTTAGAGGGAACTAGTTCAAGTCTTCATCTTATACATGAAGATACTGAGGCCAAAAGAGGCCAAGTATTAGAAGGGGACTTGAACTTGTACTTTGTGACTCTAAATATAGTGATCTCTCTTCTAAACCATGGTGCCTTCCTGTGGAACAATAAGATGAGAGGATCAGGAATGATTTTGCCTTTGCTGCAAACCTGTAACTGCAATAGGCAAGTTCTGGCTCCAGGTTTCTGAGGCTTCTTTGTAATACTCATAGCTTTGGGGCATGAAAGAAAAAAAGGGGGACATCTGGGAAAGGCATTAGAGATAAATTAGCCCTCTTAGTTGTAAATTCAAAATTCCCCCAAATGCTGAAAGAAATATGTCATCTATTACAGGGACCTGGGATGCCCCGAGATGACCCTCGGTTTGAGATGGGGGAAGAGCACCATGATAAAGGAAGCATGACTTTAGGCTAACCATTAGGCTAATGCAGGCTGCTTCAACTCAGCTTCAGTGGTGTAGCCTTGATAATAAGACTTCAATAAAAGCTCTGGGCTAGGAGTTGGGAAACTGGCTTCTAATCCTGATATTTCTCTGAACTGAGCTTGGATAAGTCACTTAAGCACACGGACCTGATTTATTTATGTTATTTTAAAAGGCACTTGTAAATTCCTCTATTATCTTTTGCTCTCATCACACGATCAGTCCACTTCCTCCACTAATCATGTCATTTTTTTCAGTAATATTGTGTACACCACATCTTGCACATGTGTCATTTCAATATGGTAGTGGAATTACACCCAGCATGCATCTCTCCATTTCCTGTGGAGTCACCCACAGTTTTGGTTCTTTAGAGATGATTGCAGTGGTACAAGATTCAAAACCAGACAGCAGCCTCAGAGGAACACTGCTGTTAAAACAATAGGCTTTGTTCCTCAGTGAAGTTCAGAATACTAAAAAGCAATTTTCCAAATGCAACTGAACTTACATGCTTAGTCCTAATTCAGTTCTGGTCCCAACTCATTGTCCATTTGCAGTGGGTATTCATTGCCATAGATGCATGTGGTACCCATGCAATGTACATCCTCAGATGAGGCTCTTAATCATTTTAGGGCCTTGGAAAATTTTAGCAGTCTTGTGAAACTGAAGAAGCCCTTCTCAGAATAATGATATTTTTTTAAAAATTATCAGTCATAATTATTATATTATTTTATATTAGTCATAATTGGAAGAAATGCTGAAATACAGTTTGAAGTTAGATAAATCAACTACTTTCCCATGCAAGTTCACAGACCCCCTGAAATCTATCCAAAGATTCCTTGAAATCTATCCATGGATGAACAAGGGATTTATGGATCCCAGATAAAGAACTGTTGGGCTTGAAGAAGGCATTCACTCTTTGGTAGATATTCTATTAGGCAAGATTTAGAATAAGTAAAATCCAGTTCAAAGCCTGGCTCTTCTATTCGCTACCTGAGTGACTTGGGTAAGTTACTTAACTTCTTTAGGCATCAGTTTCATCACCATATTACATGGTTTCTGAAGTCTCTTCCAGTTCTAGATCTAAGGAAGGCCATGGATAAGCAGGACACAGGGTGAACTATCTAGGGGATGGGAGTTGCTTTGTTTGAGAGAATCTCTCCATTGATTGCTGAACTCTTTCAAAGGTCAATAATCACCCAGACTCAGTTCCTCAGAGCATCAGGAGTACAACATAGAGAAGAGTTGTCAAAGAGCTTCATGATTTTTGGAGGGGGAGAAGGGAGCTAGTGACATCCAAGATGGAAGCATCCCTATCCATACCAGCATTCTTGTGCTCATCATCACCGCCATAACTCCTTCTCCTCCTTCTCGTTCACTTTCTACCACTATTACCACCAATTAGAAGTACTACTATTAGTGCTACTATAACTATTACTGCTATTAACTATACTACAGCGATTAACTATTACTTCTATTACTACTACCAATACTAAATTGGTGACAATGTTGACGATGGTGTTGACTACCATTATTACCACTTATAATAAGTAATTCCTATTTTAAAGCATTTTGGTTTATAGGAAATAGGTTCAGAGAGGCGAAGACACTCGCCCACTGAAAATAGCTCAGCTACCAATGGCTTGAAGGTAACTAAATGAAATCACAGAGTGTCAGAGGGGTGAGGGAGTCCTAGAGATGATCCATTCTAAGCCTGCCTTTTTTCAGATGATGAGACAGAAGCCCAGAAAGTGGAAATGCTTTGCCCAAGAGCACACAGAGAGGGACAGAGCAGAGACGTGACTGGAGTTTTTTGATTCTTGGTCAAGAGTGCTATCTACTCCCACAGAGTGTTGCATTTCTGCCTTCCCTAAAAGCACTGACAGACAACATCATGGAGTGAATAGAGAGCCAGCTTCACAGTCAGGAAAACATGGGTTTTAATCATAGCCCTGAAACATACTGAATATATGACCCTAGGTAAGATGCCTAACCTCTTGGTACTCTTGGCAATTAAGTTGTGGAGGGACCAACCTGCCTTGGTAGGGGGAGTCTCTTCCCCTGGGAGTTTATTAGACACTGAAATCACAGTTCTAGTCTCTATTTCCATTAATGCATTCTCTTTCTCCAAATGGCCTTATATTTACTTCTATGTTGTATCCCACCCCGACCATGAACTGTAAGCTCTTTTAACAGACAGGGACTGTTTCATTTGAGTCACTCTAAGACCCGTGCCTGGCACAATGCCTGACACATAGGGGGCACTTAATGAATAGCTGGTGATTTAAACTGAATGACAGTGAAGATGTGAAGAATGTACGGGAAGATTTTCATTTTTTTAATCCTTTCTCTGTAGGTTGGGTGGAAAGGGTCAAAGAGAGATATTATCAGGTCTTCCCGAGGTGAGATTAGCCCATTATAAGAAAAGTGCACCTATAGGCCCCTCCAATCTAATACTACATTTGCCTGTGTTGTCACTCACAGGTGATCCCTGTGCTCTCCCCCCACTCCAGCTTTCACTGAATCAGAAACAGAAAATAGAGAGTTCTCCCTCAGGGCTTCAACCCCTTTAAGGCTTTTCTGTTTAAATCTCAGGATGGCCAAATAGCACAAAGAATTTCTTTTTTCTCTGTCACACTTGAGCGGGAGTATCCCTGATCAGAAGAACTCTGTCCACTGATGTTGAAAGAAAGGGAATTGACTGCATTGGGAGTTGTCCTTGGCATGGGGCCACCCAGCTACCCAAGCAGGCAGAGCCCCAGAACCAAGGATCCCAGACAGCTTAGAACACGTCAGAGCTCCTTACTGGGAGGGCCCCAGGACAATCTTTCAAGAGCCATATCAATTCCTCACAGTCTTTGGTTTCACAATGGAGCTCAGGAGGCCAGAACTCTGAGCAACAAAGCATGGTACTGCCCAGTGAGAACATTCTCCCTCTCTCCTTAGAGCTATATGTGGTGTGGTGTACAGAAAAGAGTACTGGCCTTGGAGGTTGGGGAGCCTGGATTTCAGCCCTGGCACAGACAATAGCAAGCTGTGCAACCTATGGCAAGTTATTTACCCTTTCTGGGTCTCATTTTCTCCATCTATAAAATGAGGGGTTTGGATCAAATGAGTTCTAAGAATTTCCCCTGACCTAACATACAATTGATTCTAAATACATCTCTCTACAATCTTCCACCAGCCCCAGCCAGCTCCTAAAATGCAGACAACGTCAGCACCTTAAGCCCTGCTTGGAATATCTCTAGGCTATAGTCCAATGAGATAACATGGATTGTGCTTTGCAAACTGAAGTGTTGTGTAAAGGCTATTACTGTCAATGGTGGTGTTATTGTTGTTATATCTTGTTGGCATGAATCTGTGTCCTAAATTCCTGGGGGGGAGGGGGAGTTGAGAAAAGAGTGGGACGGACCAGGGATAGGGAGGCAGCATTATATTAATGGATAACATACTGAATCTAAGAGAGAGGAAGATCAATGTTCAATTACTGTGCTTAGTAGCTTGTGTGACTATGGGTAGGTCAACTAAACTCTCTGAGCCATAGTTTTCTCATCAGTAAAATGGGAGTATCGCAATTCTTTTTACATTTATCTCTCAGAGGTATTCAAATGCTCAAATGAGATAATACTATCTAAAAGGATTTTACCAGCGTTTCTGCAGAAGGGCTGGCCCTCTGAGATCACCTCCCATCCACTTTGTAAAAACCTACATATTGTCATGTGGTTCCCATTTAGATTGGGAACTTCCTGGAGGACAAGGAGAAGGTTTTTGCCCTTCTTTGTATCTGTAGTCCTTACCACAATGCCTGGCATTTATTAAGCATCTAACAAATGTGTCAGTGGGAGTCATGGTTTCCTCATGATTTCCTTCACACACTCCTCCATGGACAGTGAGGCATCCTACAAATGCAAAGCACCTGGCACACAGGAAATGTTTAATAAAATGTTTATTGACTGGCTGAAATGTAATAAAGGTAGAGTGGCATGACTATAGTTTTATTTGAGCTCAGACAAGACACATTTGATTCAACATTTATTGAAGGAACACCTGCTGTGTGACCTAGTCTGAACCGAGAAGATAAAGGGAACATGAGATGAGAGGCCCTGCCCTCAAGAAATTCAGAAATGAATTTATCCATCAATTACTTGTGTCCTACTTTTGTGTCAAATCTTACCTCCGACTACTGATATATTAGCTATGTGGCCAAGAACATATTACTACTGACCCACTCTGGTGGCTTGTTAATAGTTGAGCCTGACTTCCTTCCTCTGTATAATAGGGGTGATAGCAATACTTACTTTAGACAGTTGCTGAAAGGCACCAATGAGATCATGTATATAAAGAATCTAGTAGGCTTCCACTCTCAACTTTGCTGGGAAGGCAAGACACTCATACATACAGGGCAGCAATTATTAATGAGGTCAAAATTGCATACTTCCTTGGATTTTAAAGTGAAGAAATCATTGGAATTGTGATAGAATTTCAAGGAAAGAAAAGACTCTTGGTTTGGAGTGATCAATAAGGACTAGAAAAGGGAATAGTAAAGACGCGCCTTAAATGGTAGCCTGAATTTGGCCCAAACCAATGAGGACATTCTGACTTTTCTCCCTGAGCGTGGATGCCGAGGGGATTTGGTGCCCTCCTTTTCACTCCTCCTCCCTGGGAATGACATCTTCAAATGCCTGCAGTGCTCTCAGAATTCATGGAGGGGCCTCAGGACAGAGGCAAAGAATAAATGCCATCCCTTTGTACAGGTGGAAAAGCTCTGCTCCTGGGGTGGGAAGGAGAAAAGCAGCTGAACATAGAACGTGACTGTTAAAGCACTGAAGGCCAACGTTCTGGGATACAACAGAATACAGTGTTAAAGGACAGGGGGCTTCAGAGACAGAGTCGGCTCAGTTGGTCCTCTAACCTCAGGGAGCTAACCTGACCTTTGCCTGTCAGCTCTGGAGTCTAGAACGATGATGCAATTCCTATCTCTCACTCTTATTAGTCAATGGGCCAATAACAACCTTTCCGTGACTTTTCATTAGGAAGATAGCTCCTGGATCATGGTATTTACACCTGAAAAGGACCTTCAAACAATGCCCCCTCTCACGAGTCCAAACCGTTTCATTTTACAGATGTTATATTACTTGAGAGACAACAAGGTGTAGTAGCTAGAAGGCTAGCCTTAGAATACATGAGTATTCCTCTAGCCTCTGAGGCATGCTGACTGTGTGATTCTGGGTAAATCCCTTAATCTTTCAATGTCCCAGGCAACTGGGGTCATCCAACCTCCAGAGAGAAGAAGGTAAGGCAGTATATTTAAGTGAAAAGAACACTGAACTAAGGCAGGACATCTAGGTTTTGGCCCTGATTCTGTCACAAATTCTGTGTGACTTTCTAAATCTGTTTGTCTGTAAAATAAGGAAACTAGATGAATTTATTTCTAAGATCTTTTTCAGCTGTAATATTCTATCTCCTAAGGCACCTTCCAGTTCTAACATTCTATGCCCTATCATTCCATGTTCTAAGGTCCCTTCTAAACCAAAGTCAACATTCTAATATTCTATGGTGAAAAGTCACTCCTAGCTCTGACATTCCTTGTGATATTCTGTCTTAAAGTTCCTTCCAAAACTAATAGACTGTCCCAATATATTAGGTTCTAAGCTTCCTTCCAGTCGTAATATTTCATGTTCCATTATTGTATGTTCTATGTTATAAACATCCCTTTCAGATCAAACAGTCTGAGCATTCTATGTTCTAAAGTCCCTTTCAGATCCGACAGTTTTAACTTTCTATGTTCTGAGGTCCCTTTTAGATCTAACAGCTCTCACACATTTTAAACATCTAAAATTAATTTACAGCCAGGTCAGACCAAGGTAATCCAGTGGCCAGACGCTATGATATTCCAGAGGAAATAGCTGCTTCCTGTTTATCTGGAAGAAAGAGGCACAATTCTCATTTCGTCCTGGCTTCAACATCAATGTCATTTGGGAGGAATGAGAACAAAGTTCAGCATTTCACAGAGTGAAACAGGGGTTGCTATTTAGTGAATCAAGTCAAGTTTCAGTAGAATTAATCTTGGTTAAACAGTGAAAGGTAACTCAAAACTAATGACCTGCCCTATAAAGACTTTACATCATTTCCCCACATATAAGGTGAAGGTGGGAAATTGTCTCTGACACAGAGGGAAAATGGCACCTTCTAGGCTGGGAAGGATTTCATCAGTCAATTGTAGGAAGAGAGAATGACATGGGAATTTCTAAAATGGAAACAGGGTATCACCTCATCTCACCTGAAAGCAGCATGGGGTCCTTGTCCACTGATTTGCGGACCTGGTCAGACTCTCCAGTTAAAGAGCTTTCGTCAATCTTAAGGTCATTGCCTTGGATGAAGATTCCATCAGCAGGAAGCAGGTCACCTGTTAAAAGGAACAGAGGAAAAACACAGATGAGGAAGTGAATGAAAATCCTTCCCTGAAAAGGCTGTCCACCCCCACCCCCCAGCCCATACCAAAAATTGTAGTGTCCTTAAGGGCCTACAGGGGCCATTGGAACCTGGAATCGAGATCACTCCAACTAGAGCAAGGTTCTTGACTCTTTTTGAGTAATGGATCACTTGAGCAATCTGATGAAGATCATGGACCCCTCTCAGAATCCAGTTTTTAAATTCATAAAATAAAATACAGTGGATTACAAAGGAAACTAATGATAGCAAAATAGTTATCAAAATATTTTTTAAAATAAGTTCATGAACTCCAGGTTAAGAAACCCTACTAGAGGGTCCCAAGCTATAACCCATTCCATTTCAACATCTAAGTTCTCTGTTCTAACATTTAGACCAATACAGAAATTCCAGCTGTTCCCTAGCTCTCCAGCATTATCAGACATAAATTTCTGCTTAAGTTCTCTTCCCGAGGCATAGAATTTCCATCTTCTCCCTTCTCCTCTTAATTACTCTCATCTAAAAGGTATCATCTCTGATCTACTGATCACCATAAGTTCTGAATAATTAGTTGTATATTCTCCAGGCCTTTGGACTGGTTGTCCAATGCCTGGAATGCTCTCTTTCCTTACCTCCATTGCCCAGAATATCTGATCTCTTCAAGACTCAGCTAATACTCATCTATCTACATTTCGAGTTCCCCTTACTGTTTTTTACTCCCCCTCTGAAGTGACTTCTTTCTATTCTGAATGTATTTTAGGTACCTTGTTATTTTACGTCTCCCCCATTAGAATATTAACAGCAATAACTAGCATTTATACATGCTAATGTCTCCCCCTTATCATACTGCCTTCATCTGTCCTCTGTTTTCTTGCATGTATTTAGACTTTTATAGATCAGCCTCCCCCATTAGAATGCTAGCTCCTTGTTCTGGCTTTTTTTTATCTTCACTGATGTGTGCACAGTCTGACAACTAGAAAGCACTTAATAAATGCTCATGGGTTAGTTAGCATTTCTACTGTGCAGAGGCAAATCCTAGAGTTGTATATCTTGTAAATCTAAAGGCAAGAAGAAAATATGGTCAGAATCACAGAATTTTAGTCTTAGAAGAGATTTTCTTAGCCAACTAGTTCTAGTCTAATGGTACTACAAAGGAATCCTTCTTATGTATATTTTACCCCACTTTCTGGTCCCTTGATCCAAATGAAGCCTCCCTGGAGCCTGATGATTTCTCTGCCCTCTCATGTTGGCAAATATTGTGACCAGCTCAAATGCTGTGTCATTAGATGAGACAATATATTATGTGTATATATGTATGCATGTATATATGTGTGTGTATGTAGCACATAGATACGTCAAATACTTTAAAATCTTTGAAGAACTAACTAAATTTGCTATTATTACCAATATTCCTAAGAGTATCTGACATAGAAAAGGGAAGGGAATTGTTCTAATTTGCATTTCTCTAATTAGTAGTGATTTGGAGCACTTTATTTTAAAACATTGCTATAGATAGCCTGGGTTTCTTCCCTTGAGAGCTGTCTCAGATTGGAAAAGATGATATAAAAGGAAAAAGATAAGTGCTGGAGGGACTGTGGGAAAATAGGCACCGTAGATGTACAATTGGTGTATCTGTAAATGGGGACAAAACTTTTGGAAAGCAATTTGGAATTATACCAGAAAAGTTACTAAATGGTCTGTGTCCTTTGATCAAACTGTACCACTGCTAGGCCTATGCCCAAAAGTGATCAGTGAAATAGGAAAAGAGCCTATATGTACAAAAAATATCGATGTCAGCTCTTTTTGTGATGGCAGCAAACTGGAAAGTAAAGAAATGCTCATCCATGAAGGAATGGCTGACTAAGTTGTGGTATATAAATGCAGTAGACAATCATTGTGCTATAAGAAATGAAGAAGTAGATGATTATTTTTAAGGTATGCAACACATATTTCCATATTAGCCATGTTGCAAAAGAAAACATAAAACAACAAAAATAAAATTTTTAAAAGTATGCTTCAAGCTGCATTCAGGGTTCATCAGTTCTTTCTCTGTAGATGAATATTAAGAAATGAATTACTTTAAAGAGACTTGGACAGATGTATATGAACTGATGCAGGATGAAGGAACCAGATTAGAAGAATAATATATATTGCAATGTCAATATTTTAAAAACAATTCTGAAAAATTTGATAAATTGATGAAGGATAAAATGAATAGAAACAGGAGAACAAAGCATAGAAAAGGGCAAAGAGCTAAGGTTGTTCTAGACAAAGGGAATCCAGGAAGGTTTCAGAGAGAAAGTGAAATAAGAATCATACTTGAAAGGATGGTACCAGGGAGCATTAGGTTTAAAGCATGAGACCTGAATTCCAATCTCAATTATTTAATCTATAGTTATCAAGCTATTACTTACTAATAATGCTTACTAATCGAGGTGCTAGTGGACAGGAAGTCAAGGAGAACTTGAGTTCAAATCTGGCCTCAGGCACTTAGTGGCTGTGCGACCCTGGCAAGTCATTTAGCCTCATCTGCTTCAGTTTCCTCATCAGTAAAATGAACTAGAGAAGGAAACAGCAAACCACTCCAATATTTTTCCCAAGAAAACCCCAAATGGGGTCACACAGAAGTAGATATGACTGAAACAACTGAACAGCAACAATAATCTATTATTGGAATTTGAGACAAGTCAATCAACATCCATAGGTCTCAGTTTCTTCGTTTGTAAAATAAGGGCATTAGATTAAGTGACCTCTGAGGTCCCTTCCTAGGTCTCAACCAACAAATGTCTAGATTTTTTTTTTAACCAGACTTCCACTGATTATTTTTTCAACGATTGCTTGGTCTTGAGACTCATTGGAATCTTGGTTCTTCCTTTTCTCAACAGATGAATCACAAAGGTTAAGACCTCCCTTTGGGCTCACTGGCCTGCAAGTCCATACTGGAATAACCAAACGTTGATCTTGTTCTCTCCAACCAAGCAAGGCTTGAGTTAGATGCCCAGGCTAGCCGATCGCACATCATCTAAATCCAAATCAAGCACAAAAACTATGGAAGAGTGGAAGATGGTAGAGATTCTAAGGTTGCAGTTGTTGGAGGAGGGGGGAGGGAGGAAAACTTACCGTATTTTACCTGGGCAATGTCACCAACCACGATCTCTGCCACTGGAATCTGGATCACCTGGGCTCCCCGGACCACAGTAAATTTCTGTTCCTGTTCAATTCTGCTCTGTAGACCCCGGAACTGCTTCTCCTTGCTCCAGTCATTAAAGGCAGTGACAAGAACAACACAGATAACTGAGAGAAGTATGGCGGCCCCTTCAATCCAGCCAGCTTCCGCCTCCCCTTCATCTTCAGCCCCAGCCTGGGCTGTCGCACACCCTGAATGGAAGAAGGGAAGAGGAACCATAAGCAAAGTCAAATAAGACCAGGGAAAGAGCAGGCCAGGAATTTAGCTCATCAAATTTAGTTCATCAAAACAAGACAAAAATAGCTTAGAAAATAAGTGACCCAAACTGACCAACCTACCAGAAAGAAACCTGCCCTCCCCAAAGGCTAAACACTAACAGGAAAAGCTCATCAGGCACTACTTATTGATCACACCTAATATACAGATAAGACCTTATAATTTTTAAAAATTTCACACCTTCTCTTTATAAGAATCTAGGACTATTATAACTATTTTACAGATGAGAAAATTGAGCCCCAGAAAGATTAAATTATTATTTATAATTACAGAGACTTTGGGTAAGTTACTCATCTGATTTGGTCATCAGTTTCTTAGAGTGATAGGAAGCAAAGGATTAGAGTTGAATGGTATCTTAGAAATCCTCTAGTTCAAACCCCTCATTTTAAGTATAAGGTCCAGGGAAATTATTAAGTGATTTGCCTAAGGTTACATGGGTAACATGGAGTAGGTGCAAAATCGAAACCTGGGTTCTCTGACTCAAAAGCAAGACCTCTTTTCATTAGACCATGCTGCTCTTCTCTTTCATGGTAAAATGGAATCTTAAAAGTCAATAAATCAAAATCTCTCATTTTAAAAATGAGGAAACTGAGACCCAGAAAGATTAAATGAGGTGGCCCAGCTAGTAAATGGTCAAGGTAGAATTCTGGGGTACTTTCCAGGACTTTTTCATTTATCAAGTGAGAACTTAATAGATAATCTTGAAGGTCACTATAGACACATCAAAAGTCACATAACTAGTGACAAGTTGCAATTAAAAGTCCAGCTCTTCTCACTTCCAGTCCAGCCTCTTCCCATCATGCTTGCATCTTAACGACTGCTCACCTTCGGTAGTTCAAGGAGACACTATTTATTTGCCAAGTAAGTATTTCTTCCAGTTATTCAGGGGAACAGTTTGGAAAACTTTCTTAACTATAGATGCCTGACTCAGAAGGGCAATTAAGCTTTTAAGTACAGGAGGAGAAGAAACACAAAAGTACAAATTATCCCCTCAAAAACATCCTCCAAAGGAGTTGGGGCTGAGGGACCAGGGGCCCAATTTTGCCCCAAGGAAGAAAGAAGGGTGATTTATGGTGAGCAGGCAGGCTATAATGAGAAGTAATAGCATGCAAAGTAGGAGAAATCAAAGCTGAGAACTAGAGAAACATTTCTGGCAAAGAACAGTATAAGCCTTTCCAATTGTCTGCCAGAAAAATGTTGAACTCTTTCTGACTGACAAAATCTAAAATTAGACTGACCAAAGCGTTGGAAAACACACCTACAGGGCAGGCAGCAATCACTTCTCCCCTTGTAGAATGAAGGGGCTGGACTGGGCAATCCCTAAGGCTCCTTCCAGTTCAAGCATCCCATGAGCCAATGATGATAATAGGAAAAACACAACTAAATAAAATGTTTAGGTAAAATGGAAATGGTGTACATATCTCATTTTAAAATTACCTTTCATATACCTTCCTTCTAAGACTGACTTCCATCTATGCATATATTGTATATTCACAGCTGTTTGCTTCTTGGCTCCCCAATGAGAAAGTAAGCTCTTGGAGGGCAGGGACTGTGTTTTTACCTTTCTTTGTATGTCCAGCACTTAGAATAGGACCTGGAGTATAGTTAGTGTTTAATAAATGCTTATTGACTATAACAGCAACCACACTGGCATACCCATGATGGCTGCTAGTACAGGTTCTTAGATCTGCTGTACCAGGAAAGACAGCTGTTTTAACAGGTCAGTAATCTTTTTTAATTACATTCACTAGTACAAGGGAAAAATCAGCTCCCTGAACTTCAGAGAAAATATAAACAGAGAAAATACAAGCAGAGAAATAAAGACCAACAGATAGGGCTCTACTCCCTAAATCAAAGCAATATTGCTATACACTTTACATACATCCCTGGATCGCGAGAGCCTTTACATCTGAGCAGTCAGGGCATCTGAACATACAGGGAATCACAAGGCCCTTCTCCTAAGGAAACCCCCAAAGCAAAACTTCAACTCAGAGTATATATACACTTCTCAGAGCCAGAAGGCATCACAACCCTCCTGACTCAGTGCTTAACTAGAAATTAGAAAACGGTATGAAAGCCTTTCTACAAGCAAGCCTCCCCTAAGCAAGCTTTCCTTACTAGGCTCCATGTGAAGTCTATTAATGGGTGGGGAAGATCTTAAATCCCATTAACATTACCTCAACTAACTCACTGAGTGACATCTGGCCAGACAAGCTGTGATTTGTGCAAGGCCTCTATATTAGTTATTAATAGCTTTTGATTTCCTAACTAGTTTAACAGCTTTTCTGGATCAGTCCTTCTGTGATCTGAGCCAGCTGTTAAGACCTCACAAACTATGAGGTAAATAGCTTGTCTACATATGTTCTATTGTTGCATATGTGATATGGATGCCATCATGCTGGCATTTTTTTACTTCCTCTATCCAAAACTACCCAATGTTGATTCTATGATAGAAAATATACGGTTAATCAAAAATTATGATTAGCATACTCAAGTTTTCAAAAATAATAATAAAGTCAAAATAAAGCCTGGTGAAAAGGACTTTAAATCCTAGAAAAATCTGAGAATGTGTAATTAGAGGGAAGGTTTCTGAACATCTACAAAAAGAAGTAGCAGTCATTAATAGACAACATGGGTTTATCAAAAACAAACCGTAGCAAATTTACATAATTTCCTTTTCCAACAAAGTTACAAAACTGACAAATTAGTGTAATGTTGAAGACCTAGGCTATCTGAACCCCTGCCATATATGACAAAGTCTTTCCTAAAATGGATGATAATGTTCTAGGAGAGTTTTGGAACTATATGATAATCCTGCTCCAAAGGGTGTTGACCAACATCAACCTAGAGACAAATCTGTAGTAGAAGACTACTAAATCTTGGCCCTATTCAGTTTAACATTTATCAAAAACTTGCATGAGGGTACAGATGGTATGTATTGCCAGATTGAAACTAACTGAAACAAAGAGGAAAAGAACGTACATAAGATGAGAGAAT
The DNA here is from genome assembly GCA_028658325.1 of Potorous gilbertii. NCBI lineage: Eukaryota > Metazoa > Chordata > Mammalia > Diprotodontia > Potoroidae > Potorous > Potorous gilbertii. The sequence goes on along the minus strand of CM053772.1, from coordinate 47,388,209 downwards.
CAAAATCCAAAACCCCACAAGGCTAATCCAGAAAGACCACGAACATCAATTGATATAAAAATGTGCTTGGCCTTTCAAGGTATTCTTAAATTTTGGTCCTTTCAGTGCTAGAAAAATAAGCCAAACCTAGCAAGATAAAACTGAAGTAGTGAAAAATGTACATTGTTACACTTGAGTTCAAGAAATTAATTGGGTAAGTCCATGAGTACAGAATGGGGGAGATGTGACTAGACAACAACTTATATGAAAAAGGCCTGGAAGTTTTACAATTTGAAAAATCAGTGAGGCCATAGTGAGGCATGGCTCCAAAAAAAAAAAACTCACAACAAAAAAATACATTGTTAAACTGACAAGAGAAATACAGTGTTTATAATGAAGGGGGCAATGGCCTCTGTATACTCTACCTGATCAGAACATCTCTCTAGTATTCTATTCAATTTTGGACACCAAATTTTTAGGAATGACTTAGGTAGAACTAGGTACCATGGGTACAAAGTGAAAAGAGGATGCTCTCAGTTTTATGTAATGAAAATCTTGCTAGAATTGTACAAAAGGGGTGTGGAGCAGGTTCTTCATCATTAGAGGTCCACATAGAGACTAATTGCTTCCTTCTTAGACTGTTGTAAAGGGGATCCTTGTCCACATATGGGCTAGGGTAGATTAGATCCCTCCCAACCCTGAGAATCTGTGATTTAATGAGTTATTTTCCATCATGACCATTGGAATCCTTGTACCATGCTAATGATTATTAGAACTCAAACTGTAGTCCATAGGATCCAAGATTGAGAGCAAAAAGAAAGCTTAGAAGTAATGTATTATGTCCCTTCTGATCCTTTCACAGATAGCAAAATCAAGATCTTATCTCTCCTCCATTGGTGAGAAGGATGGTTTTTATTCATCTTTGCATCCCCAAGAGTACCTGGCACAATCCCTCATGTTCTCTTGGCTTATGGTTTAGCATACCCTGGGCTATCTCAGCTTCCATATCTTTCTTCACATGCTGCTTCCTCCAACTAGCATGTCCTTCCCTCTCAGCTCTGCTCATTTCTTTCCTAGTTTGGCAAAATGTAGTATAGGATCTAGAATTGAGAAGACCTGTTTTTATGTATAGTTCCTGACACTAGTTTGGGATGACTAGGTACCACTCTCTCAACTTCTCTAAACCTCAGCTTCTTCATCTGCAAAATGAATACATAACATTAGCAACTCTCTCATGCGGTGGATGTGAGACTCAAAGGAAATAGCATATGCAAATTTTAAAGTGCTATATAAATGGCAGCTATTATCACTATTGGTCATAGAGCACAACCCAAATACCTTCCCTAATGTCCATCCCCAACATGTCTTCTCCACCTAAACTTCCAAACATTATGTCTGTTTAATGGAACTTCCTTATATTGCTTTGGATGAACTATTTCTCTCCCCAGAAGACTAATAAACCCTCAAGAGCAATCAGCTCATCTCATTCTCTTCTGTACTTCCCAGAGTGCCTAGCACAGGGTCTTGTTCATAGGAGACAACTGATATATGCTGAATTGTATTTGTTGAAGAGAAGAGGATAAACACGCCGAATAAACATTTGTTGGAGAACCAAGTAGCTTTCCTGGCTCCTCTTCCAAAGATCACAGCTATGAATTCAACATTACAGAACTACAAATATTGCTTTACCATGTTTCTCATTTCCCATTGGTGCCAAAAGAAACCAATATTGCTTACAAAAAGACTACGAGACAGAAAGCTAAACATATGCAGGGTTTACCAATTTTAAAGAATAAATTATGATTTACTTAAGACAACAAAACTTTGGGTAGGTAGGTGGTGCAAGTGGATAGAGTGCTGGGTCTAGAGTAAGGAAGACTCATCTTCCTGAGTTCAAATCTGACCTCAGACACTTACTAGCTGTGTGACTCTGGACAAGAAATTTAACCCTCTTTACTTCAGTTGCCTTATTTGTAAAACGAGCTGCAGAAGGAAACCACTCCAGTATCTTTACCAAGAAAGCCCCAAATGGGATCATGAAGAGTTGGACATGACTGAAAAAGGACTTAACAACAACTGAATACGACTTTAACTTTCTCCAATGACTCAGAAGTTACTTTGGGACCATTACAATGTCTGTAGGCACATCAAATAGAGTGCTAGAATTGAAGTCAGGAAGACATGGACTTAATCCTGCCTCAGACACTTACTAGATAGCTGTATGAACATGGGCAAGTCCCTAAATCTCCCTCAGCCTCAGTTTCTCCATCTGTAAAGTGGGGACAACAACAGAACCTAATTCAAAACGTTCGGGGGATCAAATAGGATAACATATTTAAAATGCTTTGCAAACTTTAAGGCAGCATAAGTGCTAGCTATGATCATTGTGCAGGAAAGAGCCCCAAGGAATTCTTAAGCATGTGGTAAGACATGAACAGCTCTGAAAAGGTCTCTTCCTGCCACAAAACCCTCATGGATAGCTGAAATTCCAGCATTAAATGGTCAGTACCTTGAGCTAAGTATTGAGACAATACATGAAATACACTTTACAAACCTTGATGAGATATATGTATGTGTGTGTTGTAGGTTAGCTATTATTACTCTCTATTCTCCATATATCTTTATATAAAATGGGAGCCCCATCCTGCAAAGAGATCTTATTAAGTCCCTTAATTAAGTCCCCTGGGGATAAATGAATTTATCAGATACTTTGCCTTATGGAAGACATAGGTGAAGAAGGTGTAAAGGGGAAGGTGGAACAGAGATTAGAAAAGGGTAAATCTCCCAATGTTCTATAGAAGTTATTCAGGAGTTAATTTCAGGGAAAGTTCCATGCCTATACCCAGAGGAAAATTTCTTTCTCTTTACTTTAAGGTGGCCTAAACAAATTTGAAAATAGTGGTTAGAATGAAAGACAGAGTCACAGTGGTAGTCAAGTTGTACATACACACACACACACACAGAGCTACTAGCATAGCCAATTTATGTATGTGTGTATACATATATATGTATATACACACATATATACATACATACATACACACACACACATATATATATATATACATATACATATATATATATATATATATATATATATATATATATATATATATACATAAATATACATTCTCCAAAAAACTTACTGGGATAGCCAACTCAAACACCCACATAGATAGATATAGCTATAAATATATATAGATATGTATGTATATGTGCATATATATATGAATACATATATTTGTATATATGTATATCAGTTTGTATACATATACATGCACATATCTATAAATTACTGGGGTAGCCAACTTATACATACATACATACATACATACACACATGCACATTTACACAATAATTCTTGGTGTAACCAGCTTGTATACACACATATACCCCCATATATTTACAAAATCAATGCCAGTTTAGGTGATTCAGGAAAGGTAAGGAGATGGCATGTGAGCTCAGCTTTGAAAGAAAATTAGGGATTCTAAAAGGTAGAAGCAAACAGGAAGTAACTGTCAGGCATGGAGGAAATCCTGAGCAGAACCACAGAGACAGGAGATGAAATGCCCTTTGTGAAGAGGAAGGTCAAATTTAAATGAATTGCACAGTAAAAGGGAATAATGTCTGATGAGTCTGGAAAGGTAGGCTGTAGCCAACTGGTGCGGGTTTTAAATGCCAAACACATGAGTTAGTATTTGATACCAAAGGTAACAGGGAGCCACTGATGTTTATTGAATACCAAAGGTTACTGAGCAGGGGAGCGCCATGATCTTATTTGTGCTTAAGAAATATCATCACTTTGGTAGCTGTGTGGAAAGTGGGGTGGAGAGGAGGGACAAGAGATAAGGAGACTAGTTAAGAGACTATTGTGTCCACAATGACAAGAGCACACATCCATTGAAATATTTACATGAGGAAGTGACTTTCTTGACTATTTCAAACACCTTAGTCTTTGATATTATCCTGGGGTAAAACCCATCTCAGAATAAAGTTTATAAATACACAAAATAAAATGTATAGAATCACAAAGAAAACTAATTATTTTGAAATAAAGATGTCATTATATTGAAATAATGATATCATTTTTTCCCATGTAGGCTCAACAGCCCCCTGAATGGGTTTGTGGACCTCAAGTTAGTACTTCCTACTCTAGCTCTTATCATTAGCCAGAGGAGGAAAGGAAGATTCAGGGAAGAGAAGCAGGCTGCTCAAGCTCACACACTGAGTTTGTAACAGAGTTAGGGCTGGAATCCTGGGTGATATGAATTTGAAACTGGTACTTTACATCACATCAAGCTTCCTCTCATTTCCTCTGGAGACCAATTATAGAGAAAACTTTTTAATAAGCAAAATACGGTAACTATGCATTAGTGAAACCTCTACGTTATTGGTAGTGGGAAATCTTGTATTATAGTCCCAAGGGTGTGATGAACGAAAAAGCTTAAAGAGAAGAAGAGGGGGGAAAATAGGACTAGCACCATGGACAGCAGAGTGGAGGTTGTTGCGGGGAGGTGGAATGGGGAATGAGGAATGCAACTTTTCCACTATAATGGATTCTTCTCTACTGGGTTTGCCACATCACATGAAAATCTGACCATCCAAAACTAAGTCATTCTCTCAAGTCAAAATATTACAAGAACTTAACCCTCAGTTAAAAATACAAATTGCCCTGGGAAAGGTAAGCAATTACTCTATTGTCCACTTTGAAAAAAAAGGAATGTGATCCCATCTGTAAAAGAAGAACAAAATTGTCCTGGAGCACTGCTTGGGGACAAGACAAGCCTAGACAATAAAAACTTGGATAATAGTTATAAAGGTGGTGATAGTGAAGACGTTGATAATGATGATGGTGATGATGATGATGATGAAAGCTGATACTTATAGAACAAAACCCTTTCCATGCATTATTTCATTTGAGTCCTACTATACGTCAATTAAGTAAGTGCTATTTCCAGCTCCATGTTACAGATGAGAAAATGGAGGTTCAGGGAAGGTAAGTGACTTACCCAGGGATATACAGTTAATAAATCTGAGGAAGGTAAGGAAAAAGGCCTGGAATATTACTTAGAAAAATCAGGATCTGAGAGGCACAGTGTAGAGGGCTCCTGAGTGAGGGAAACTGGTTTCTAGAAGCACCATGGGAGCCCAGCATGCCTGGCCACCAAGGATGACAGGGAGAAAGTTTAGGAGACTTAGAAAGACCGTGAGGAATACCCAAAACAACCTATTTCATTTGTCCTGCTGAGGAGAGTGAAGATACATGAACATGGCTCTGATTTTTCCATGGTTTCTTATGATTTCTCTTGAATGATCCCTACACTAATAAAATGCAGGTGGAAATATAAAGTTCATCCAAGGCTGGCTCTAATAAAAAATTATGAAACCAGAGGAGCTTGCCCTGGAGCTTACTTTTGATACATTCCAGGGATCTTATAGCTGCATTTTGCATTTTGTCTTGACAACATAACAATCACTTCCCAACAATACCTCAGTACTTTTCCTTGGAAACAAATAAGCAAAACCACCAGATGGAGGAATCGTGATGGACAAAACACACAACATTCAACTCTATTTTTCAGAACAAAAGAATAGGTTATCACTGCTTAACAGAGAGGGATGAAGTATGCCTTAATAGCCACCATCTGAAACTATCAGTCTCTGTACTTGATGTAATTTGGGTTATCTTTTCATGATCTTTTCATGCCTTGGATCAAGCACAATCCGTGGAGTCAGGAAGAACTCAATTCAAATCCTTCTCTCAGCTGCTTATTGTGTGACTTTGGGCATGTTACTTAACCTTTCTTTTGGCTTCAGTTTCCTTATTTGTAAAATAAGGGTTTGGATGAGATGACCTCTCAGCTCCCTTTCAACTTTAAATCTCTGGTCCTAAAACCAAGAAGCCTTCAGTAGGCAAAGGAATGAATCTCTAATAGTATGATTCCAGGCACCAGGAAGTGGGGAAATATAATTAGGAAGGTTTCTTTGGATCATACCATGCCTGCTCATGTTGAAATCACATGTCAGAATGGGTACTCTAGAGTGACAGAGCATTCTATACTATTAGGTTTCCTCTGGCACCCTGACTCCCATGTCTTCTAATAGAAAACAGCAGAAAGAATTGGGGAATACTTGAGAGATGAACAGTCAGTAACCTCAGGGAACTGAGAAGGGAAAAAATAAATCTGCATAGAAATATATGCCAAGGCAATGAATGACAACCCAGCCTTTACATAGAACACTGGCAGGGAGGCTGTAAAGGGTCTTTAAAGGGCTGTGCTCTGATTAGACCAATAATTTTGAGAGGAATTCATTCAGTCCTGAGCTAAATGCAGTAATTACCAATCAGACAGTATTATCAGAAGAGGTCTAAAATAGGAAGACTCTGAACATCTGTATGTGTCCTGACTTCTCTCGATGGAGCATACTGCTAACCTAGCCTCTTCTATGCCTCACCCCACCTACAGGCTGCTATTTTTAAATGTGGAACACCTTGTGCCATTGGACGCCCCCTCCAAAGTTCCTAGGGAACTTATCCCGCCTACTACAGCATTTTAATTTTTTAAATGAATCTAACTCTACCTGTAATCTATAGGGAAGCTCTCAGATGAATTCCATTCCAAACCTGAAGACACCCACCAGAAGGCTTGTTCCATAGCAATGGGTCTCAACTGGGACCCAAGTTCCCAGGCAGGCTGGAGAAGTTATTATTTGCATATCCAATGGATTGATCCAAAGTCATGATTTCAAAAGGAGGTTGGGGGGGGAGGGGAGGGGATAGGAAATGGGAAGAGGCATTTGTTTGTTTGTGTTAACGATTTTCTGGTCTACATAATGCAAACTAGTCACTATGGGACAAGATGGCAATGTACTGTGTAAGACAAATGACAACTTCTCTCAAAAATACAGAAACTCATTTTTATAATTCCTCCTTCCACCAAGTTCAATCAATCAAAAAGTATTTATGAAGTGCTTACTATGTACCAGGTCCTGTGCTAAGCACTGGGGAGGCAAGGCCTTGGGATTCTTACATTCCATAGTGAGAAACAAAATATAAATATACAAGAATATGCAAAATCTATATGATGTCATTTTTGTGCAGAAGAAGACATTAATGCAGTGCCTGGCACACAGAAGATGCTTAAGACATGCTTGTTGCTTGATCAGCAACTAGAGGGATAAGAAATAATTTCAGGAAGAAGGCAGTTCTTGAGCTGTCTTCAATGAATGTAGGGATTCTAAGAAATAAGAAGGAAGTATATCAGGCATGAAGAATTGTCAACGCAAAGGCTTGGAGATAGGAGATGGAAAGTCATATGTTAGGAATAACAAAAAGACCGCTTTGGCTAAACCATCCCTATCCTCCTGAGCCTCAGAAAAATTGCTGCTGATTCTCCTCCCTTTCTTTTCAAAGTCTTCATACTCAGCATGGGATAGTGGAAAGAAGGCAGAAAATAGAGACAGTTGACATGGTTTTGTTGAATGGTTCAGTTTCGAGCTTTGTGCAATCTTAGGTAAATTATTTAATCTCTCTGGACTTCATGTCCATCACCTGTAAATGGGAGTGACAATTCTTGAGCCATTGACCTCTCAGAATCACTGTGAGGAATGTGATTTATGCAAAACCTGGGAAAAAATGTTTTCAAGAAGTCAGCTGAAGTTGAACTTCAGGGCCACCCAAAGAGTAATAGAAAGGCCACGTGAGAAGGCTACAAGATCATAAACAAGTAATTATGGAGGTAAGGAGGCACAGAAGATGTCGTTTAAGAAATGAATGAACAAAAAGAAGATGGATTTATCAAGTGGTAAGCCAATGGAAGGCCCACGTGCTCTACTGGTAACCTCCTGATGTGAAATGGAGAAGCTCATGTGGAGGTCATGGATCATCACCATCATTATCCTGGAAGGTGAACGCTGTTATTATTTCCATTTTGCAGATGAGGAAACAGTCACTGAAAGGTTAAGCAACTTGTCCAAGGTCACTTAGCTGGTAAGTGTTTGAGATTTGAATGTAGGTTTTCCTGACTCCCAAGTCTAGTGCTCTATCCACTGTATTACCTAAATGGCAAGTTTAGCTGGTAAAAATATTAATTAATTAATAATAGTATTTATATAGCACTTTAAAGTTTGCTAAGTACTTTGTAAATATCATCTCATTTGATCCTTATAACAACATCAGCATATAAATGAGATAATATCTGTAAAGCTCTTAGCACAGTGTTTGGTACATCATAGGCACCTAAAGAATGCTCAGAGCAACTAGCTGGTGCACTGGATAGAGCACTGAGCCTAGAGTCAAGAGGACTTGAGTTTAAATCCAGCCTCAGACACTTACTAGCTGTGTGACCCTGGGAAAGTCACTTAACCCTGTTTGCCTCAGCTTCCTCATCTGTAAAATGAACTGGAGAAAGAAATGCAAACCATTTCACTATCTTTGCCAAGAAATGGGGTCATGAAGAATAAAACACAACTGAAAAAAAATGACTAAAAAATGAATGTTTTTCCCCTCCCCTCCCTTCCTTTTCCCTAGGGCATTGGCCTAGACACTAAAAGAGATAAATGTAAAATTTTAGACGTAGGGTTTAAGAAATCAACTTCCCAATCAAAAGATGAGGAAAGTGTGTTTAGGCAGCAGTTATTTGCAAAATGAAGTAGGTGTATAAACATATTACAACCTCAAAAGGAGTCACAGCGTGATTTGACCATCAAAGAAGTTAAGGAAGATTAGATTTTATTAGCCCAAGGCCCATCGTGCTCCAAACTAGAGAAAGGACAGTACACTGCTCAGCTCTGCCCTCATCAGAACACACCTGGGAGTGTCATGTTCTGTTCAATGAAATCAATAATTCAACAAGCATTTATTCAGCACCTACCATGCTCCAGACATTGTGCCAGGTGCTGGAGACACAAAGAACAAGGAATGAAATGGCCCCTGCTCTGAAGGAGCTTGCTTTGTATCAAAGAGATACCATGTGCACAGAAGAATGCAAAAAATGGTTATATACAGATTAAAACTAAATAAATACTAGGTAGTCAGGGGAACAGCACTTGCAGTTAGGGGGCTGAAGAAAAATTTCAGTTAGAAGGTAATGGGCTCTAGATTTTAGGGAAAGTATCAAAAAACTCAGAGGAGATTGACCATGATAGTAAATATCCACCATCATCATCATCATCATTGTAACATGAAGAAGCATTTATATAGCGTTTCAAGGTTTGAAATGTCATCTCATTTTATTCTCACAAAAAACCTTAGGAGGGAGGTGCAATTATTCCTTCCATTTTGTAGATGAAGAAAATTGAGGTAGGTAGTGGTGAAGTAACTTGTCAAGGATCACACAGATAGTAAGCATCTAAGGCCAGATATGAATTCAGGTCTTCCTGACTCCGAGTCTGGCATTCTATCCACTGACCTACCAAGCTGTCTTGTGAAAATTACGTGACGGAATTAGAATGTTCATTCAGTCTTTGGAAGAGCAGGCTTGGGGGAACATGGTAGCTAGCTTCAAGTATTTAAAGGGTCATGACCTGGATGAAGGACTAGACTTTTTCTAATTGTTCCCTGAGGGCAGAGCTAGGGACAATTCAAAGAGTTAAATGTAGGACTGACATCAAGAAAAACTTCCTAAACTATGCAAAAGGGTAGCAAGCTGCCTTAGGAGCTGGCAGGTTCCCTGTCAGCGGAGGGAGGCCTCAAGCAAAACTTGTATGACTCTTTGTCAAGTATGTCACGGATGGGATTTTTGTTCACACACAAGTTGGCTTGAATGGCTTCTGTGCTCCCATCTAAGTCTGAGCCTCTAATAACTGGCTGTCAGAACCTCTCATTTAGCATTCAACAGATACTGACTGGTGGTGTTATCTTGCCATGTGTGCAGTGTTTGCCTTCTCAGTTAGGCAGGAAGCCCCTTAAGGGCATGAGCTATGTCTTAGACTTCTCTGCATTCCAGTCAGCAGCCTCTGAGCTGAAAATAGTGGAGGCATATCGGATGGAGCAGCCGATCCCCTGGTAGGTTGCTGCAGCCTTTATTGTCTGTACTACTGGGGTTATATTCATCACATGCTGCCTTGTGACATCTAGCTGGAGAAATGGAAGGCATGGCCATTCCTTAGAATGATACCAAATTTCTCCTAAAATACATCTTAGGGTTTCTCTGGAAATCCTTCTCCAATATCTGATCCTGTCAGGCAGGACCTTTACTTAGGTTCTCAAAGGCCATACCAGAGAGGCAGCAGTGCAGTAGAGAAGAAAGATTAATGAACCTGAAGTCAGATGACCTGAGTTTGAATCCTGACTGCCACTTAGCATTTTTATGACCTTGGGTCAGTCACTCCAATTCTTTTGGGCTCAGTTTTTTTCATTTTTTAAAGGAAATTAGACCAGAAAACCTTGAAAGTTCTTTCCAGTTCTAAACCTGTTACTCTATAATCCTACAATTTCTGGCTGGTACCTGGCAGGGTGAAAGGGTTTAGAACCCAGACCTAATGATCACCTATTATGTGTCCCTTGTCTAAAGACCAGCCTAAGTTTGAAGAGGCTCGTCACCACATTGGCCACAAGAGGGTGTAGTTTTCAACTACAATTCCCAAAGATGATCTGTTAAATCACAAAGGAGTTGCTATGTGCGTTGGTGAAGAGAATGCCCATACAACAAAATCACAGATGCTTCAAGTGCTGAAATGTCTGGTCAATTCTTCTCTGATCCTGCATTATAGGGGAAGGCCACCCTGGCTTCTCAAAGATTATAACAACATCGATGAAACTTTGACAGCTTTTGCCAAGCTTAGAAAGGCTTTGGATGTAGGCCAGGAAGCATCTGAATGCCTGTTGTTTGAGAATTAAGGCCTGGGTATGATGAATTCCCTGCCCCTCCTCCCCAGCTATAGCAACTTATAAAATCCATGTATTAAATTGTGATCTATGTCAATGTTCAAACTATTAAAGAAGGTCCTTTAAATATGCTCTGAAATATGTCCAATACCCAAACAGAACTGCAATTGCCCTTATTTAATTCTTGAAGTTTTCCTATGGGTATGACAGACAGCTTGGGTGGCACAATGGATAGAGTCAGGTCTGAAATCAGGATGACTCATCTTCCTATATTCAAATCTGACCTCCAACACTTAGTACTGCTTACCAGCAGTAAGAGAATGTGTAATGGCATGTCTCTGACTATAAGATCCTTAAAGGCAGGGAGTAGTTACCTTGACTCCACAATAGTGCTTAGCACCATTCAAAGGCACATGCCTGGATGGTAATCATAAATTTGTGGAACTGAATTATTTTGTGACCTGGAGCACTTACATACCATACCCACTTTTGCTTTCTATGATTTTCTTAGAATATCACAGGAAGATAGTTTAGAGCTGTATACAGTCCAATCCACTCATTTTACACATGAAAAAATTGACACCCAGAAAGGTTAGATGAATTGTTTAAGGTCACAAAGGTAGAAGTATCAAAACCAGGATCTGAGTCTAGGTCATCCTATTCCAAGACCATTGCCTCCTTCTACTGTGCAATGCAGCTTCTCTCAAGGTCTGTTCTCCAAGTATTCCACATGGAAACATTTCATCTTTCCCCAACTAAATTGCCAACTTCCTCAGTGATGAGAGCAAGGACCCAACGTTGTCGTTGTTGAGTTGTTTTAATCATGTCCAACTCTTCATGACTGTATTTCAAGTTTTCCTGGCAAAGACAATCTCCATTTTCTTCTGCAGCTCAATGTAGGCACTCAAAAAAAAAAAGTTCTTGAGTGATGAATTAAATTCTCACTTGTTAAAGCTCAAAGACCATGGCATAATTGCTCTGTTTTGGAAGAAACCAGTGGCTTATATCGTTAAGGGTGTTTACAGTTGATGTAGCTGAAAGCCATTGAGGTCTAATAACTTACCCAAGATCACAGAGCTAATTAATGGCAGAGCTGGAAATAGAACTCTCCCCCAACTCCTGACCTCTCAAATCCCCTGGAACCTGAGAATCAGAATGACCTGGATTCAATCCTGCTTTAGATACTTACTAGCTATGCAATCTTGGACAATTCATTTAGTCACTCTAGGACTCAGTTTCCCCACCTGTAAAATGGAGGGGATTGAGTTTGATAACCTCTAAGTTCTATTCTAGTCTCAGATCTATGTTCCTATGAACTCTGAGCTCAGTGTTCCTTCCTGTACACCAGAGTGCCCCACTAGACCAAAATTTAATAGGTTTTTCCTTTTCTTGGAAAACTTTATTTCAATGCCCATGTGAAATTCTACCCTATTACTCTTTCTTATCCTGTTAAGTAAATTACCCCAAATGGGATACTCAGTCTATACAATCTACCTCTATTTTCTCACCATCTACATTCTGTCTTGACTCCTTCAAAAATCTGGCTTCTGCTCTCACTAAAACCAATTGTTGTCGCCTTGTCAGTCAATGGTTTCATTCCTACTCCATCTCATTCTCAACTACTGAGTTCTATTTGACATAGGTTCCTTAAGAGTGGGGACCATGGGAACAGAAATCAGCTTTGAATTCATATCACTATTTCACATAGTACTTCACACAAACTTGGCCTTGGACAACTGTTCGTACAATCAGTTCCTTGAACCATCTTTCAGGCCTTAAAGTCTCTTATGCCATGTTCTCCCCATAACACTTCTCCCCTTACTCTATGTAACACCTCTCTCTCTTCTGTCCTACTTCTCCAGTAGCCCCTCTTGCACCCTGAAGCTCAGGCTTGGAGGGCCGCTCCTTTATGCAATAATCAATCTCTAGAGAGCTTCCCTGCTCAAAGGGTTTCAATGACCCCCTTGCATACACCTGACATCTAAATTCAGAGGGCCAGTCCAGACCATGTGCCCTCTTTTCAACCCAATATCTTCAGTGTATTAGAAAGCGTTTCACCCTTCATATCCCACATAGTAGCACTGCAGGAGATACTCAAGAGCCAGAGCATGGCACATCTGAATATTACATTCTAGTATTCCATAGACAGTAGGTTAAACACTATAGACTTGTTCTGAATTAGAGTTAAAGAAATCATAGGTGCTTTTTTTTTTGCAGCAAACAGGGTAAAGTGAATTGCCCAGGGTCACAAAGCTACTAAGTGCCTGAGGTCACATTCAAACTCAGGTCCCCCTAATTTCGGGGCCAGTGCTCCATCCATTGTACCACCTAGCTGCCCCTACACATGCACTTTTAAAAATTGAAATATAAAGGAGTGAAATATCTCTTTTCACTTCTACTTCTGACACTTAGCTGTATAATTCACAGACTTATTGCTAGGATCAAATATGATAACATATATAAAGTGTTTTGCAAACCTTAAAGCACTGTGGAAAGAATAGCTATACCTATTATTATTAATGCCAGCCACTAGGATTATTTCACTTTAAACTTAACATTTAGGTGAGGTACTGAAAAGAGCACTGACCTTTAAGTCAGGAAAATCTGAGTTCTAATTCCATCAGATATTTACTACCTAGGCAACCCTGGGCAACTCACGTCACCATCCTAACCTCAGTCTCCTCATCTGTAAAATAGGTATCGTAACAGGACCCACTTCCCAGGGTTGCTGTGAGGATCCAATTCAATAGCATGTGTAGTGTTTTGTAAGTCTTAAAATGCTATATGAATACTTGCTATTCTTATTACAATTTCTGATTGTAATCACACTCCGGATCTCTCTCTCTCTCTCTCTCTCTCTCTCTCTCTCTCTCTCTCTCTCTCTCTCTCTCTCTCTCTCCCCCCCCTCTCTGTCTCTCTTTTTCTCTCTCTTTCTCCCTCTCTCTCTCTCCCTTTCTCTTTCTCTGCCTCTGTCTGTCTCTCTCTCTGTTTCTCTCTCTCTCATACACACACACATATACACACACAGAACTAATTTCTTTCTATTTTTGCAAAGTCTCATAGTTGTGCAATTCTTTTTTTCCCCATTCTATTATGTATATAGAAATGTCTATTTTATTCAGTATTTGTTAAATAAAAAATAAAAATAAATTTAAGAAAAAGAAAAGTCTCATGATTAAATATCATAGCAATATTAGATTAATTTTAATTATTAGATTGTAAGCTTTTTGAGGGCAAAGATTATCTTTTGCCTTTTTTTGTACTCCCAGCACTTTGGTGCCTGGCACACAGTAGCTACTTAAAAATGCTTATAGAATTATTGAATGTATTTAATTAAATAATGCAGTTTAACTAGCTGTAAATGTCCACAGTACCAAAAAGAGCAGCACTTGTGTATTGAGGATTTTGTTTTTTAGAGCAACAATGGCCAATTTCTAGATGAATCTTCTTTTGGGACAGTCTGAGCTTTTTTGGGGAAGGGTTGTGGAAGAGGAGGTTTCCCTGGAGCAGAACCTGAGCCTTCTTTCTGGGTCTATTTAGAGTCCTCTCCCTTGCTCAGCTTCTGAATAGAGAAGTAGTCAGAGAACTATATATGGGATGGAGGGCTCCAAGTTGGAATGCCATCCCTTCTCAGAACTACTCATGCGACCTTGGTTCTGTTCCTGAAGTTTCCCAAGCCTTAGATTCTCTCTATAAAAGAGACAGGGAGGGAAAGGAGGTCATCCGAGGTGATCTCTAAGGTGTCTTTGAGCTGCAAAGCACAGTTAACATCAGCCTCCCTCAACCAATTCCAGTTGATCAAGCTCTTTATGAGGAAATGAACAATTTGACTTTTTAAAAGATTCTTTAACTTCAGTTAATAGATATTCAAATAACTAACCTTTTATCAGACATCTTCTGCCCTCCCTGCTATAATGGCCACAGTACTGAAGATACAGCAGGTATTCTCTCTGTCTCTGTCTCTCTCTTCATGCAAACATATGTACATACACACATATGTATCTGTATGTGCATACATGCATATATATGGATATATTTATATGCCCATGTAGGAAGATATGTGTGCTTATATAAGTGTACGTGTATATATATATATATGTATATATATATATATATATATGTGTGTGTGTGTGTGTGTGTGTGTGTGTGTGTGTTATATACATATATGTTAATGTATATACACATATAGTTGTGTGCATGCACACGCATGTGTGTACTGTGTATATTAATACATACTATGTATGTGTGCAAGTATGTGTATGTGTGGGTTTTTTTATATCATTGAGCTGAAACTGTGTAAAGTTGGTCAAATCCCTGACACATAGATTGGCCTGATTTCTAAAATCTCTGGCACCATCGTAGAGGGCGAATAGATCCCATTTACCAGGCATTTATTAATCACTTCCTACTAGATGCCAGGCACAATGCTGAACGGATTCCGTTTGTGCTAAAGGACTATGGCAATGCCAATATGTATAGTAACAGCAGAAAACAAGAGACAAAGAAAATTCGAAGAGAAAAAAGAGCTTTCTCCCAGAAGAACATACGCTATGTTCAGTAATAAGTATGAAAAGGGTATGAAGTAATCAGGGTGAGATTGAGAGCACCAGGGCACTCAAGGAGGGAGGGAGAGAGGCTTTAGGAAGGACCTTGTCCAGGAAGAGGCTGAGCCTTGAAGGAGGTTAAGGATTCCAAACAGCAAGGGCATCCTGGGTAGAGTGAGCCATTCTGGGCAAAAACCCAGGAGTGGAAAGTGGATGACACAGACAGGGAGCACCTTCCAGACTTGCTCCCTGGATTCCTTTGGCTATTTAACTAGTTGATGGTAAAAGTCAATCTCTTATGACCTTCCTTCCTCGATTATCTCTCTGAATTCTCTGCAGCCTGCTTGCTTCTCATGGCCCAGAAGAATCACTCTAGTCCCGGCTCCATCATGAAGAGACTGCGCGACTTTGGGCAAATCCCTTCACTTCTCTGAACGACAAGTCACCTCATCAGCAAAACCAGGAAAGAGGATCGCTATCCTGCCTATCGGACTGCACGTTGTTGCGGAAAGAACGTTAGATGTAGTGTTAGCAAATTTCAGTTCAGTTTCTGGTGCTAACACTGTTTAGCTGAGTGACTTTGAACAAGGCACCTCAAGGACCTGAATGCCTTCAGCATCGCAATAATGAATACTAACGATAATAACAGTAAGCACTTACCTGATGCTTTAACGTTTACAAAGTATCTTCCATGTATCATTTCATCTGACCTTTACAACAACCCTGAAAAGTAAGTGCTACTCTTGTTTCTGTCCTTGAGTCATTTCAGTTGCGTCTGATACTTTGTGACCCCATTTGGGATTTTCTTGGCAAAGATACCTGAGTGGTTTCTCCATTCCTTTCCCCAGCTCATTTTACAGATGAGGAAACTGACGCACACAGCATTAAGCGACTTGCCCTGGGTCATACAGCTAGCACGATTCTGAGTTGGATTTGAACTCATGTCTTCCTGACTTTAGGTCCACTACCCTGACTCTATCCACTACATAGCTGTGCTAATACTATCCCCATTTTACAGATGAGGAAACTGACGCACACAGCATTAAGTGACTTGCCCTGGGTCATACAGCTAGCACGATTCTGAGTTGGATTTGAACTCATGTCTTCTTGACTTTAGGTCCACTACCCTGACTCTATCCACTACATAGCTATGCTAATACTATCCCCATTTTACAGATGAGGAAACTGAGGCTAAGAAAATTGATTTGCCCAAGGTCACACAGGAAGTGTCTAAAGAAGGATTCAAACTCAGGTCTTCTCAACATCAAGTCCAGTGCCCCTATCCATTTCAAAACCTAGTTGCCTCACAAGGATCATACATTAGCTATCTCACAGGGTTTTGTGGTAAAAAAAAAAAAAAAAAAAGGAAATGCATTGTAGAACTTAAGAGCGCTTTAGAAATGTAAATTCTGGTCGTTATTCCAGACACAAAATGAGATGACGGCTATTGCTAGGATCATCCCCATCATTATTAATGGTAGCAATGAATGTGGTGTAGCAATGGTTACATCCAATTCCTGGGATTCGGTGGAAGCAAAGCCATCCCACAATTCCTTCAGAACAGACCCCACAGACCAAGAGCAACATGGGGATTATAAATAGCCACTTTCTGCTTTTGCCAGTGGAGCTCGAGTTATTTCTTGTGCAGAATTTCCTGGAATTCATTTTACATTCAGTGTCGAGTTGACAGATTTGAAATGCTGATTTCTTTGAGGTGGCAGAATTACATTGGCCGCCACTGAGTGTCTATTTCCAGGCTAGCCTCCAAGACACTTTGTGTATGTGTATAATGGGGGAGTTGACAGATAGCATCTGAATAACTGCCATCTGCTAAAACCTTCAGGTGAACTGGAATTGTGCACTGATTGCCCCCAACACTGAACGAGAAGTCCTTGGCCTTCAGTCCTTACCTGTGTGTTCTTAGAAGGAAAACATTGGCTGAGGAGTTTTCATGGAGTCAGAAGAAATTTCAGGGGCTCTCAGAGACCCAAGAGGCAGCTTTTAGGTGTTCATTCTTTTTGGTCAAAATAACCAACACCTCCCACACCCCCCAAAAAGCCTCACAACTCTGTGCATTTCACTGCTGCTGATGTGCATTTGCCCATGGTTCAAAGCTATATGCCTTTGTTCTGTTTGAAAAGAAAAATGATTATTTTGAGAATCAGTACAGTGTAGTGAAGGAGGCAGCTAGGTGGTACAGAAGATAGGGGATGAGGCCTGGAGTCAGGAACACCTGAACAAATCTGGCCTCAGACACTTACTGGCTGTGTGACCCTAGGCAAGTCACTTAACCCCATTTGCCTCAGTTTCCTCAACTGTAAAATGAGATGAAGAAGGAAATGACAAACCACTCGACTATCTCTGCCAAGAAAACCCCAAATGGGGGCATCAAAAGGTTAAACACAACTGAAAACAACTGAATAATACAATATCATGTGGAAAATGTATGGGACTCAGAGTCAGGAAGACTTTAGTTCAAGTCCTGTCTTGGACACTCATTAGCCGTGTTACCTTAGGCAAGTCACTTGATCACTCTGTGCCTCAGTTTCCCCATTTGTAAAATGAAGGAGATTAATTCTAAGGTCCTCATCGAGTTCTTTATCTATTATAAATAATAAAGCCATCCTAGTCACCCAAAAGGGCCAACATTTCTGCGATAGTCTCCTGCAATCAATTCCCCTCAACTTAACAAAGGATTGTACTATGTGATGGGAATACAAGACAAAAACGAAACAGTCAAAAAGTTTGCATTCCACAGTGAGTAAACACAAGGTGCAAAGATAAATAAACACAGTGTGTCCCAAAAGTCTTAGCGAGTCTTTAAACTTCAATAGTTTAATACTCTATCCCTCCCCCGCCAAAATCAAAACTACTTTGAATTGCACTAGGACCTTTAGGACACTCAGTAGCATAAACTATGTACAAAGCAAGTGTAAACTAATGGAGGGGGAAGGCGAAATGCCCTCAAGCACTAACATCTGGGACAAAGAGAAAGAGCCAAGACAGGAAGGCTTCCTGCAACAGCTGAGCCTTGAAAGAAGCTAGGAATTACAAGTCGGAAAAACAAAAGTTGAAGGAATTCTGAGTGGATGGGTGTGCTGAAAGATAATCTTGTGTGATAGCCAAAGAGGGGAAAAGAGACTGTCTCAGAAAGAGAATCGGACTGGAAAGATTGGCTAATGCCACATTGTGAAAGGCGGACCAGAGAAATCAGGGAGGAAATAGAGGCCTTGCAAAAGTTCCCATTTTGCATATATATAGTATATATAATATATACACACAAATATTTGTGGGTATATGTGTGTGCGTATACACATGCATGCCCTTTATATATACACATACATATATACACACAGGTGAATAAATATCTATATAGGCATGTGCATGTATGTATGTATGGTATATGTATACCTACATATATACACACATGGAACTATCTACATGTGCATCTACACACATATATACATATACACAGATGGGTAAATGTATGTATGTATGGCATATGTACATATACACAGATAGATAAACATCTATCTGTGTGTATGTGTGTACATATTGTGTATATACATATACACCCTATATATACATGTATATACACACAAACACACATAAGTACAAGTGTATGTTTGTATGTATATATACATATACACTATATATACATAAGTAAATATCTATATTATGTATATGTATGTATGTATATACATATATACCATATATTTATATATATACATATATACACACAGTTAAATATCTACATTATATACAGCGTATATACTCTTTATATATACATATATACACACAGATAGGTAAATATCTATACTGCATATGTTTGTATATATGTATGTACTGTATGTATTTATATAAATATATATATCCTTTATGTATACACACATATTCACATATAAGTTCAAATGTAGGTGTGTATATATATGTGTGGGCTGCATTAGCCTTATTACCTAGCAACAATCCATTTACCTGACCATGAGACTGTCAAACAGCCAGAAAAAACTTGAGCCCCAAATTAAACAATGACTGTGACCCAAAGGAAAATGTAGCCACTGAGCCCCGCTGCTTTAATTGAGAAGCAACCAGCTGAGCAACCCACGAGCCAAACCTGTGAATGCAGTGGTAACAATGCTAGTGGTTCTCAGAATTATGTTTTTAAATAAATAAAATAGAAAGGATTATGAAGGAAACCAATTATATTGAAATATAGTTATCAAAGTATTCTTAAGAAAACAAGTATTCTGAATAAAACTTCACATACCACAAGAGACTCTTTTCCAAAGTTTGCCAAGTACTTTATACACACGAACTTGCTTAAATAAAATAATAAGCCTGTGAGGGATATACTGTAGGAATTGTGATCCCCATTTTATATATGAGGAAAATGAGACTTTGTGAAACCAACTCCTATGGTCGGTCACATAGCTAGTAAGGAAGATTCAATTACGTTAGAATCTAGTTTTTTTTTTCTGACTCCAAATCCAATATCCTATAGCCTAAAACTGGTTTAATCATATCTATCTGGAGTTCTTCCAGCAAATCTCAGTTTTTCTCTGTGTTACAGTGGATAGAATATTAGAAGCTATGAATTATGTGGAAAAGAAACTTCTAGAAGAGGTGAGTTGTGACAGCATCTTGACAGTAAGAATGAAGAGACACAAACTGGGGGGGGCGAGAATCTGGGGCCATTGAAGCTAGAGGGAAATTACTCCATATACATCAACAACTACTGAGGGTAACATTTTGCTACAGCTCTGTGTAGTAACTGATGTTCATGATGATGACTACGCCATCAGGGAAGAAAAGGCTGAATTCTGTTTAGGCTCCTCTGTTAAATAAAGCAGAGCGATATAGAATAAATTTTGGGAAGATTTGTATCTGTTATTTTTAAAAATTTAAATGGTATTTTAATAGGAATTAAACAGTAATTTCAGCCAACTAGAATATTCGCTAGCTTAAACACTTCTTGCCCTTTAGCCAAGGCATTGCAGGAATACTTGGAAACCTTGGAAGGAATTGAAATGGCTGCACTTCATGTGCAAAATCAGTTTATTATCTCAAAATCAGGAGGGACTTTAGGTGTCATTTCATCTGACCCCATTATTTTAAAAGTAAGAAGACTGGCATGGAGAGATCAAGTCCCTTCCTCAGGGTGGCACATGAAAAAGCTCTATACAGAATCTAGGTGCCCTGATGCTCAGTTCTATATCTTCAGCCCCTATTATTTTATATCTAGGTGTCCACAGATGATGACAGAAAGAGTACATACCTCCTCCTACACAAGTACCTAAGGAAACACCTACATTCAAGGCATAGGAAAGCCTTTATTTAACCCCCATAGAAAAAGCAAGAGATTCAAAGAATTCATGGGAGTCCAGTAGATACAAAAAATACAAAAGCTAATATATGGTTTAACTGGAGAGGCTCTGGAGAAAGTTACCATCCATGCTTCCTGAAAATATCCACTGAAATGGATCTGTTAATAGGCAAAGTAGATTGAAGACATTGAGTCAGTAATAGCCATTAACACCTTAGCTGGAATTAATTTTTCAGATCAGCAGGGCCTGGAGAAACAAGACATAGTGGAAGTAGATCTGGATGAAGAAAGGAAAGCTTTGGACACAACAATAGTTGTTTAATAGGAAGGAGGAACTATAGCAGAAGATAGAGGGGCAAAGACAGGGAGAGGCACTGGGCATGAACTAGTCTTTTCTGAGTGCCAGCCTTAGTGAGAAACAATAAAGTACTTAGGAAGCAACCATACTAGGCTCCATGTGCTTGACCCTTAATCATCAAGGCAGTGCTGTTAATCGAATAAATATGGGGCAATACATGGGCAGGGAAGAGTCCTCAGCCCTTTGCCCTCAGAAATCCTTCTGTGACTAAAACCTTTCAGGGATGAAATTCAACTTTGATCAGGTCATAACTATAGCTAGAATTGAGTTCTTCTTTATAGCTTATCTACAACTTGAATGCCCCTCTACCCTACAATCCATTGGAACTCAGGTAAACTGAAGGCAGTTGGACGAGATAGTACCTGGGATCCTTTCCAACTCTAACATCCTGGGTTCTAAGGTTCTTTCCAATGTGAACATTCTATATTCCAAAGTTCCTTCTGTCTCTGACATTCTAAGTTCTAAGGTTCCTTCTAGCCATAATGTTCTGACTTTAAAATCTGCTCTACCATTCAAATTTATACAGACATCAGTATCATGCTACCTAACTTTCACTCACTCTAGCCTTGCCATTCTTACTGTTCACATAACTGGTATGTCTACATGCATTCCTCCCTTGAGCCTTTGCTTACACAATAATCCCACTCTAAAAACTCTTCCCCTTGGGAGCCAATCTTTCCCTTCCTTAGCTCAAATCCCACTTCCTCCAAGAAACCTTCCCAGATCATCTCAGCTACTGGTAGTCTCATTCTTGGAACAGTAGCATTTACTTTCTAGACCACTAATCTAACACTTGGCATGAGTTACCTGATATTAAAGTTAAGTTTTTGTGTTTAAGACTCACAAAGGACTTAAAGCGTCACTATAAGCTCCTTGAGCAAAGCAGAGACCTTGGTTTATACCTTTCTGGAGCCCTGACCTACTACAGGGGCTCAATAAATACTTATTAATTGATGGAAACAACCAATCTGTAACTACAAAGAACATCTCTTTGCCTTTGCTCAAACTATTTTTGATAACTGAAAGGCCCTTTCTTCCTCTCCTCCTCCACTGAAATCTTGCCCATCCTTTAAAGGATATGATTAGATTAATATACTATAAATATTTATTTAAAAAATATACTATGTTCCTGGCACATGGTAGATACTATATAAATGATTATTACCAAAAGTTCAATGGTAATGCCAACTCTTCCAGGAAGTGACAACTCTTGTTTTCCAATCCACCATAACACAATACAATGCAACTGGTGGTACAGGAAGCGCAAAATCACCAGCCTCACTTTGCTCCCTCACTTAAATCCAATAGAATTACAAGTCATGACATCGTCTTCCTGAAGCCACGGTCCTCTTAGAGGATGAAAGATAAACCACAACCACACCATGGCAAGAATACGATTCTTGAAACTGGGAAGACCTGAGTCTGAATCTGGCCTCAAACTAGTTTTGTGACCCTGGATAAGTCAGTGAACATCTCTTAGCCCCCCTTTCCTCATCTGTGAAAGGGGGATAACAATAGAACCTTCCTCACAGACTTGCGAGGATGATATGAGATGACATATGTAAAACATTTTGTAAAGCTTAGAGAGCTATAAAAATGCTAGTTATAAATACAGTATAATACAACACAACATGCATTTACTAAGTTCCACTAATTTGCAAGGTGCAGAGTTTACTGGAGTTATGAAAGCAAAATAAAAACCAATCCCTGTCCTCCAGGATTCTAAGCAGTAGAGAAAAGAGAAATAAAGTCAGCCTGTGCAAAGGTATGGAGGTACATAAAGGACTGTCCAGTATGGGAAGCAACAAGCTGACTTGTTTGGCTGGATAGTAGAATCTGTGGAGAGGAGGGATGTGCAGTAAATCTGGAAAGGGTGCCTTAAGGCAGATGGTGAAGGGCTTTAGTTGAAAAGCTGAGGAATTTGTATTGTGATAAAGGCACTGGAGCATCACCAAAGCCTCTTGGGCATTGGTATGATATTGTCAGACTTGAGCTTTAGGAAGACTTAGATGACAGCTCTATGTAAGACAGATTGGAAAGGAGAAAGGTTAGAAACCAGGAGTATAATTAGGAGACAATTACAAAAATCCAAGGGAGAGGTAATGGGCACTGAACTAGTGTCAGACTGTGTAAAGGATGAAAAGGGGAAAGATGTGAGAGGTACTATGGAGGCAGAATAAAAAAAAAAAGACTTGTCAAATGATTGCATCTGACAGAATGAGGGAGAAGGAATGCTGAGGATGACTGAGGTGGCAAATATAGGTAACTAGAAGAATGGTAGGGTCCTTAGTCAAGAAAAGAGGCAAGACCTGAGGGGAAGGCACCAAGTCCCATTTTGGACTGGTTGAGTTTGAGGTGACCACAGGATAGGGGCATCTCTCTATTCATTTTTCTCAGTATTGTGTACTGTAGCTATACGTGTTGATGTTTTATCCTACTAAGACTAGGAGATCCGTGAGAGAAGGGACTGTCTTACATAAATTTTTGATCTTTCCAGCACAAGACATAACTCTGCATGCAGGAATTGCTTAACAAAAACCTTATACTTTTAGTTATGTATAGCCATAGTTGCAACATCATTTAGAATACTTGAAAGTCACCCTTCATTACAGCATTACAGCTAGATGTCCATCTCAAGACTCCCCAAACTGACAACTTGTTTGGCAGAAGAGACCATTGATTCCAAATAATTTGTATGACCTCAATAAAAATCCTGGTCCCTAAATAATTCATGATGATTGTCTTCAGGCTAATAGTACATCTCTTTTGCCCACAAAGATAAAGGGTTAATAATAGATTAGGGACATTTGGGTTATTCCCCCACCCCCACCACCAAGTCTGCACAGCCAAATGCTGTGTCAACCCAACCTACAAAGGAAAAGGAGGGGAAAGCTCCTGATGAGCTTAACCACATTGAATTGAACCCATTTCTAATTTTGAAAGTGTTCATAACTATGTAGTGATGGGAACTATTCATTATGGTTCTCAGACATCCACAGAAGAATGTTGTTCTAGCTTTGAAATACTGCAGAGGGAAAAATGAAAGGTTAAGCTATTGCTTCCCTTCAGGAACCGAGGCCATTATCATGGATTCTGCATATAGGGTGTGATCTCCTGGGCAGACAGAAAATAAGTCAAAGACTGGGTAGGAAACTTTCTCTCTATTGAGTACCATTGATTCATAAGGAAAATCAATTGAGGGCCTCCCCAAAATAAAATGCCACTTCATTTAGTTGAGTTTTGATTTTCATTTACATTTAACACATTTTACCCTGACTTCAAATAAGTTCAGGAAACATGAAATTCTAATCAATAAATTTAATACACTCATGCAATCCTCGTATCAAAAAGGCTCCTTCCTGATGCGAAGAACCTGGTATATTATGTTAGAGACCTCTCAAGTCACAGGCTCACTGCACCCATCCGGATGATCCTGGCACTTCAGAATCTCTTTCTCTCCCTCTCTCTCTCTCTCTCTCTCTCTCTCTCTCACATACACACACACACACACACACACACACACATACACACAAGGTAATCACTATTTGCAAATTAATGGAAACAGACAGGACGTCCATCATGCTGGTGGAAATCAATCAATCAATGAATGCGCCAGGCATGGTACTAAGTTCTGTGAACACCAACACAAAAAATAAAACACATCTATGGAAAGTAGCCATCCCTATCAGTGAGCAAGGCACCCCCAAAAGAACTTAGCAGTGTCAAGGACTTACAGTCATAGACTGCTAAGAGGGGAGTCAGAGTCAGTTCTCCAACACAGGGGCCCCCTCCAGGTCCCTCTGGGCATTGCTGAGTGTTTCCTGGACGACCTGCCTCCCTGTGTTCTCTCTAGGCATCACTAGTTACTGCTCCCTGTTGCCGTCTTCCTGGACTCCCAGAAGGTGGAGGACATTTGGTCACTGGCCTTGTTTCCTGAAGTTCTCCTTCCCTTTCCTAGGGGACCAGATCTTGAACAACTAATCCACAAGGGAATGACGCTTGAGGTGTGTTTTTAGCACAGTGGCTAGCATGTAACTTGAGGTTTTTTTTTAATCTCCATTATTCTAAAGCCTTTTTTTATGTTTCGGTCCCCTCAGTCCAAGGTGTCACATACTAGAGTTCTCTGGGGGATTTGTACCCAAGTGTCTCTCTGGGTTCATGGTACCTCCACATGGGGATATAATAGTGAAGGGCTAGTCACCTATGTGATTACTGCTGAGTTGACTCCCTTAGATATGGTTAGGGTAACTAGGAATTTACTGGATTAACTCTCAGTAATTTGGAGGGGTCAGGCTGGGGTATGAAGGAGCTCACCTAGGTAGTGACCATACAGCAGGGGACAGCATACCTTGGGAGAATGCTCTAAGCACCCTCCAAATTGTGGCACCCCAAGCTAAAAATTCAGTTGCCCTACTCTGATTAAAACTTCTGAAGGCAAGCAGGGTTGGAGTTGACAACCTGTGTAAGACCAATCCAGGCTCTGGAAACAATGTACTAGGGAGTAGTAGCTGCATTAGAGGCAACCAGGTGGATAAAGCTCCAGGTCTGGAGTCAGGAAAATGTGAGTTCTAATCTAGCCTCGGATACTCACTATCTGGGTGACTCTGGGAGAGTCATTTAACCACTGTGCCTCAGTTTCCTCAACTGTAATATAATAATAGTACCTATCTCCATGGATGATCATGAGAATCAAATGAGATAATATTTGTGAAATGCTTAACACAGTGCCTAGCATACTGTAGGTGCCTAATAAATGTTTATTTCCATCCTTGTTACTTGGAAGATTGGATAGAGCACTGTTCTAGGTTCTGGACTACCACTGACTCATTTTATGAATTTGGGGAAATCATTTGTCTCTGAGGCTTGGTTCCTTCCTCTATAAAATGATGGATTCAGAGCTCATGACTCCTTAAGGTTCCTTTTCAGCTCTGTGATCTGATGATTCTCAGCCGCCCTAGGTGGGAGAAAACCTAAGGCTGGCAACAAAACAGCAACCACCCATCCTTACCTTCATTCCCCTCTCCAGGAGGATGATAAAATGAAAGTCCCAGAGAGATGATGGCTGCAATTTCCAGGATAATAAGAGTCACGTCCTGTAGCGCTTCCCAGACTAGCTGTAAGAACGTTTTTGGCTTCTTTGGAGGTATAAAGTTTTGCCCAAAAATCTGCTTTCTCTTTTCTAGGTCTGGAGCAGTGCCTGGCAATCCTGCAAACAAATTAAAAAAAAAGTGAATCTCATCGAAGTTAATATGGAAAGATGATGTCCTTAAGACACTAATTAGTGCCCATGATTCCCAGCCCCAGGTAGAGGCAAGGGATGACCAGTTTCCAATGAGAGGTGATGTGTATGATGAAAATACCACTGGACTGAGAGACAGGAGACTCCAAGAGTGTATATCAAAAACTAAAAGGGTACTCAGAGATCATAGAGTCTAACCCTCTCCTTTCAAAAATGAAGAAACTGAGGCCAGGGAAATGTAGCTACTTGCCCAAAGTCATACAACTAAATAAATATCAGAAGTGAGATTTAAAGCCAGGTCCTTGAACTCCAGGGCCAATGCACTTGCCTATGTAGATTGCACCTTAGGGCTGGGTGCCATTAACTCCCTAGACAACTTTGGGCAAGGGTTAAACTAGAACACTTCTGGGACTTATGCAAAAGAAAATGTCTGCCAGCAAGTAAAAGAACTGGATTTCATCATAGGCTGTAAGGTTTTATATTTCACTCAATTAAATTTGATATCTTTCAATTTGGCTGCATTTTCTGATCTTTTAAGACTTGCAGTCTATGCTTACTAGTCCTAAGTCCTCTTTAGAGATGATACACAGGCTATCTGTAGCCTTGTCCAAGTCAGTGTTTATGCAAAGGGTGTCTCAAGAAGGCTCAGGACAGTGTGAAGCTTTAATAGACTTATTTTAATAACCTGGGAAAGAAAATGAAGAGTTTGGCCACCCTCCTTTGGAAAGGACATTTAACCCTGTCTAGGGGTCAGCCACAGCCTTATCAACAGGTGAAGTAGTTGGGAGGAAGGGTCACTTCTGCCCCCTCCTCAAGAGATTCCCCTACCTATTGACCTCTGCCTGAAAATTACCATTAGGGCTACATTTCTTTTACTGGAATGTCTGGGCTGTTATTTATCAGTTATGCCTTGAGATAAGTAAATTTCTAATCCTTTCCTGTGGGTTAGCATTTATCTATGTGTATTTTGTTTGGAATACCCTGGACAAGTCACTTAACCTTCAGGTTTCTCTTCTATGAAATGGAAATTGATAACAGCACTTACCTCACAGGGTTGTTGTGAGATAATCTAGGTAAAAATGTATACATGAAGTATGCCCAAAATAGGAGCTGTTCTCATGATGATTACATGACTTCATCTTCTAATGCCCCTGGAAGCCTGGCAGATTTAGCTACTATTCAGAGATGTGGAGTCTCAGGCCATGATTCTGGCCCAGGGCCACACAGGTGAGTCAGTGAGGCCAGCCAGGGTTAGAGCCCACATCTCTTGGTTTCAAGTTCTCCATTTTGCCACCTCCCAAGACCTTGAGCTAGCCCTCTGTCTGCAGAGTATTCCCGCCTACCACTGTTTTCTCAGAAATAACAGCTGAACGGCACAAAAATATTTGTGTTCTGCTGGTCCCACCCCCAGGAAAGTAACCTGCCAAATGGTTTCCACAACAACCAAACAATCAGAGGCTGATTAGATCTGAGCATTCAGACCCCAAACACGAAGCTCAGACAAGGCAGGAGGAGGACTTCGCAAGCAGAGGGGCATTCCGATGAAGAAGTCAGAGCCTGGACCTGCTTTGCCACTAGCCAAAGGCCTTTCAACGCAGCAGTGGGTGAGGAAAGAGAGAGGGTGTCTCCCTACTGTCTCATAGAAACCTAAAAGAGGGAACGGGCTGTAAACCAACCTCCCCTGTCATCCACAGGGATACTGCCCCTCCCAAGGCTGCCATGGGAGTCAGGTCAGGGAACATTTGCCAGGATCCTCCAATGCATCAGGCATGGTGCTAAGCGCTGAGGATGCAAAGGCAGTTACATACAACAGAGGGAGGCAACCTGCAAACAACTGTGTACAACATAGAGACAGAATAGATGAGAAATAATTTTAGGGGGAAGGTGCTAGCATGGGGGAAAAGCTTCTTGCAAAGAAGGATTTTTGCTGGGATTTGAAGGAAGCCAAGCTAGGAGGCAGAAACAAGGAGTGGGAGAATTGTAAGCAGGGGAAAGGGCTCCAGTTAGGGAAATAAAATGCACTGCGGAAAGAATAACAAGGAGGCATAAGGAGACTGGAAAGGTGGGAAGGGGCTGGCTTAAGTTTGATTAAATTCATGCCGACCAAACTTTACTACGAAAGCATGCTTGGAAAAGGGTTGTTATTATTCATGATCCCTTTTGGGGATATCTTTTTTAGTAAACATACTGGAGTAGTTTGCCATTCTCTTCTCCAGCTCATTTAACAGATGAGGAAACTGAGGCAAACAGGGTTAAATGACTTGCCCAGGGTCACACACCTAGTAAATGTCTGAGGTCAGACTTGAACTCAAGCCTTCCTCTCCACTGCTCTATCCACTGAGCCACCTAGCAGTCCTAGGAAAAGGGAGGGACACATGAACAAAGGGAACAGAGGGGAATGGAGAAGAAAGCAACATGTTGACATGGAGTTGGGAGTCACAGGTTCAAGACCCAGATCTAACAAGTATTAGCTATGTGCTCATAAGCATATTATTCCAACCTTCCAAGTCTCAGTCTCCTCATCCTCAAAACAGGGACAAAGTAAATGGGTAGTGTAGTGGATACAGTGCTGAACTGGGAGTCAGAAGGAGCTGAGTTCAAATTCTGACTCAGTTACTTACTAGCAATTTGATATTGGGCAAGTTACTTAACCTATCTTGGCCTCAGTTTACTTATCTGCAAAATGGGGACAATTATTTTGCAGGGTATCAAATAAGATAATAAATATAAAACCCTTTTCAAACCTTCAAAAACTATATAAATATTCTAACCATACAGGTGATGGGAAGGAAAGTGTTTGGTAAAGTTTAAAATGCTGTATAAATGTGACTATAAATTTTAGATTTTAAAGACCATGGAGATCATATGATCCAGTCCTCTCTTTTCTATCTGGGCAAACAGAGATCCAAAACAAAGGGAAGAAATTTGACTAAGGTTACTTTGGCCAGATCATAGAATGGATCCTAGATTTAGAACCAGAAGGGATCAAAGAGGCCATGCAAACCCTCTAGTCTTTGTAGTTCAACCCACTAATAGCAATGGCCTGATGAATGGTGGTGTGGAGTAGTGGGTGGGGGCCAGTGTCAGAGTTAGGAAGTTCCAAGTTAAAAGTTCTTCTTCTTACCTATATTGGCTGTGTGATCCTGGGCAAGTCACTCAACAGTGTTCCAAATAATTCTCTAAGACCATAAGTTGTAGAATGAGGGGCAGTGGGCATTCTAAGGGTTCTCTAGAGCAATGTAATCACAGGTCTGGATTAACAGCAATAAAAAAGTGATACAGGCAGGCATCAGTGATGGTTCAGAGAAAGGAATGTCAGCACTGGTGGTTAGAAAAGATTTCATGGAGGGGAAGCCAGAAATGTCTTCTGAAGGATGAGTGGGACTTGTGGAGGGCCAGAGGACCTGAGTAATGGCATACTAGGAGGGGAGAACAGCATGGGCAAAGAACAGGGACAGAAATTTGCAAAGTCTATTTAGCAAATTATAAAGAAATCAGTCTGGTTGGATAGGAGACTTCAGAAAGTAGTTGGCATTACCTACCACTTTAAGTTTTGTAAAACATATCTGTAGACAATATAGATGATATAAACATTTTTAAATATAGGTATAGATATTGACACAGATATAGGTAAAGGTAGAGGTAAGTACAACATTCAGAAGAGAGTACAGCAGCAGAGCAGGTGGAAAGGCTTGACTATGCTAAGAGTCCAGAAGCAGGACAGCGGATGAGGTTGGGGGGGGGGGCGCTTATGAGTTGGCCAAAACTGAACATAATGTGCCAGATGTGGTTTGACTACGATGGAGTTCAAGGGGGATGACTATTTCTCAAGTCCTCGATACTAGATCTCTTTAAATTCAACCTCAGATGGAATTTGCTTTAAAAAAAAATTGTTCTACTATTGCTTAAAGAGAGATGAGGGAAGCCAGAAGGACACAGCTCTCACTATGATGTGGCCTCCTCCCTACTTATCCAACCTCATTTCCACTTCCACAGCATAATGGATAGAGCACTGGATGTAGAGACAGAAACACCTGGGATTGAATCTTGCCTCCTTATGAGACCCAAGACAAGTCCCTTAACCCCTCTGAGACCCTCTTTTTAGCTTTGTACTCCCAGCACTTAGCATAGTTCTTTACATATGGGCAGGGCTTAATACATAGTTTTCACTCCAGTAAAGATATTAATTAACAACATGATGTGATGGAAATAAACCATGAATATGGACCTAGAAGAACCAAATTTGAGACCCTAACTCTGATACTGTCCCTTCTCTTCAATGTTGGACAACACACAATACTTCTCTGGACTTCACCTTCCTCATCTATAAAATGGGGAGAACACTGTCTGTAGCCCCTACTTCACAGGGCTATTGTGAGACTGGCACAAGTCCTTCCTGGGGGAGAGGACCAGAAAGAGAACATGAGCAAAGGGTCCCCTTAAAGTTCCACTCTAATATTCCCACTCTCCTTCCCCCAAAAGAAGTTTCAAATAGACATTAGAGACTGCTATTCTGAGAATAGACCCAATTCCTCCAATTACAGGTCCAGAAATCAAGGAAGCAAAATGGTGTAGCAAATAGGGTTGGATTTGGTTTCCCATTCTTTCTCAGATACTTATTAACCAGGTGACTCTTCTGTATCTGGGGCCATCTCCAAATGTTCTGATTCCTATCTTGTTACTGGGACCAGATGTCTCCAGAGGAGAAAGTGACTTTGCACAGCCCTCCCTCACTGAAATCCAATTCATTTACAAGTCATGGCATCACCTTCCTAATGTCACCGGTCCTCTTCAAAACAAAGTGACCCTAGGCAAATTATCGAACCTCATTCAGCTCTACTTTCCTTATCTACAAAATAGGAATGATAAAAATACCAATAGGGTTGTTTTTAAAGATCAGTGAGATAATAGCTATAAAGTACTTTTCAAACAGTAAAGCACCATATAAATGATCCTCATCACCATCTCTAGGGTTCCTAGGTCTCACCAAGAGGACCCCAGAAGATGGATTGTCTAAAAAGCAATTTGTAGACCAGGTCCCTGTCTGAGGGCCAAAAAGTATTGGCAAGAAGACCCTAGCCCAACTGTTGGGATGTGCCACCATATGAACCCACTACTTAGCTGTGAAATTAACAAACCTATTTTGGGGAGCATAAACAACAGAGAGCAGTGGGAAAAACTAATAGCATTCTGAGATTCAATTTAGATTACAATGCATCTCACCATTTAGCATATTAAAAATTAATATGCTGTGTCAAATACCTCCAGATAAATTTAGGGGAGCTAACTTGAAAAAATGGCAAAAAAAATGAAGGCTTTGGATCTCATTATGGAGAGTGACTGTTTGGGAGGGAGCAGCGTTTTTTGGGGGAATTTTATTTGTATTTTTTCATTTCTTAAAATTTTATAAGTAAAGGGAGTATAGCAATGTGGAAAAGAGTATTAAATCTGGAATCAAGAAGCCTTGGGTTTTAATCCCAGTTCTGGCATTGACTAGCTGGGTGACTTTTGGCCAAGTCAAAGGATCATGGATGTGGGTAGAGGTTTCCAAGATTACATGGCTCAACCCCTTACTCAGGCCCATTCATGGATTTGAGAACTCTGATTCAAGCAATAATCAACCACACTCCAGAGGATGAGTAACAAAGGGGAGCTGCCCACCTCTGAGTGATAGATTCAAAAGGCAAAAGGAAATGGACGTTTTTAGACACAGGCAATACAGGAATCTCTTTTCCTTTTCATGTTACAAATGCTGGGGAGGAATGAAGGTTTTGGATTCAATTATGGAATGTGATTATTTAGGAGGAGGGCACGGGCAGGGGGCTTTGGTGGACTTTGTTTTTCTTTCCTTTTCAGTTGGGGGTATGAAAATGGGAAGAAGAAAAAATAAATATTTGTTAAATAACTAACTTAATAATCTCTGAGTTTCCATTATCTTAGTGCAGAAAAGCCTTAGATTCAGTCAAAGGCCTTGGGTTTGAATTTTAGTTCTAGAGCTTACTAGCCTTGGTGATGCTAAGCAAGTCACATCTCTTTCTTGACCTCAGTTTTTCAGCTAAGCAATGAGGTAAGGGTGGAGGGCAGATGGACTAAATAATCTGTAAGGTCCTTTCCAGGTCAAAAAGCCCATGATTTAAGTAAGCAGTCATCCAATTTCTACCTCCCAGATAATGTTTATAAAATGGCTTGCAAACTTTAAAGTGCCATACAATTACCAGTTATTGTTGCTGTATAAAAGTAACAGTCAAAGGGTCCCCCGGAGTTAGATGGAGCTGTATGGCCCATTGGGAACAATTGAGTCTGGAAATCCAGAATGAGGTAGCTGGGGTCCCAATGCTTTCAGTTGACTTAACAAGAAACCTTCTTGTCCTGCCTCCTCTTGCTTATACTGAGCAAGCAAACCAGGCTACAAAGCAACAAACCATGATGCCAGGTTAGCATGAGGGTGCTGCCGCCAGAGCTCTTGATTTGGTTTAGAGCTGGAAACAACCTTAGAGGTCATCCAGTTTAATCCCCTTATTGTATAGATGATGAAAATTGAGGCCCAGAGAGAAAAGTAACTTGACCAAGGTTTCAAAGCTAGCTAAGGTGAAGTGGGATTCCTACCAACATCTTCCAACTCCAGATACATTAGTCATCCAATCACTTCACAGGACAGAGGGACTGGGTTCAATCCTCAGCTCTGCCAATACCTGTGTCACCTTGAGCAAGGACTTCCAGGGGCCTCAATTTCCTTACATGTAAATTAAAGAGGTTAGACTAAATTCCCTTCCTCCTTTAAGTTGGCAATGCCATGACTTTTGTCTAGAACTACCAAGAGAAGAGCCTCTACATGTCTTGGAAATTCATTAAAGAAAGAGGAAAAAGCAATATCTTTCCACTAGCTCTTGATGGGAATTGGGAACATATAGTATTGACTGTATGTTTAAAATGTCCCCTACTGAGAAATAATAACTAAGGGACTTGGGGAATTCCAGAGGTCTAGGAATACCTGTGCTGATGACTCATCAAAGTGAGTGCCCTGGGGAGGTGGGTGGAGACCGTAAGCTGAGTCAGGGGAGGCTGGATTTGCCATTGTACTCAGGATGTTAGTCATCTTGGCTCTGGGATAGAGCTAAGTCTGGAAACAGGGAACTAAGAGGAAGCCCAAGAGGAGTACATGGCTTTGAAACAGAAAAAGAAGCCTGCCCACTCCAGCACTCAAGGAGAGCCAATGGAACCAGAGAAGGCTCCTAATTTTAAAAAAAATGGCAGTTGGATACCAGATGACAGGAGATTAGGAATGACTTCATCTGGTACAATTCACATAGGAAGCTCCAGGCTGGACCTGACCCAATTCTTCATTATCACTTACTCTTTCATTTCTGTTTGTGTTTTTAATCAATCAATCAATAAGCATTTATTAAACACCTACTATGTGCCAGGCATCATTCTAGGTGTTAGAAATAAAAAGACAAAAATTATATAGCCCCTGTTTCTTAAGAAGTCTGCATTCTAAGTTACATATGGACAATGTGGTGGAATTAGTAATGAGCTTACCCCCAACAATGGCAACAAGGTTGGAATGTCCTAAGATCAAATAGTATGGAAATTCTAGCTACAATGGCCTTCTCAGGCTCAACCAACCTCTTCCATGCATTCTTCTAAGCATGCTTTTCCTCAGTACCAAATATAGACCAGTCATTCCAAGATACTGTAGACACTTTCCCATTATTTGTGAATTCCTTAAATTTCTTACTATATTACCAGTTGCCATTTGTTTCAGCTTTTAAGAACAGCTCCTGGGGCAGGAGTGTCCCAGGGGAAGTAGCTAACTTGATATTACAATAACTGATCTTGAAATTTTCAAAATACTTTACATGCCGGGTCTCATCTGGTCCTTACCACAAGTCTATTAAGTAGGTGCCCTGTATATTTTTATGGTTCTTTGACAGACTAAAATGACTCAAAAAAAAGAAAAACTTTGAGTGGCTTGCCAAGAGTCACACAACTGGTAAGTGTCACACAAGATTCAAACCCAAGTCTTCTTGATTTCAGATCTGGCATGGAAACTCTACCTTCCCCTTCCCTGAAGGTCTTCAGAAAGAGATGACCATTTCTATGGGGTTGTTGTAAAGGGGATTTCTTTACTGGTATAAATGAGACCATGAGACTTCTAAGATCCTCCCCTACTCTGTGGCTCTGCGATTCTGTGTGCTTCTGAATTTCCCACAGACTGTGCAAGGTGTTGTCTATAAGCAGAGGCATATATAATATACACCAGTCCTGCAGAACCCAGGAGCCCACTGTCTTTATAAAATCAGTAAGGTTAAAAATTCCTGAGGTCATACATCACTTTGTACTCCCCAGAGAGTTTTCTCAAGGGACAGGCATAAATTAGTGAAAACTTACAATCCTAAACTTTTAGACTTGGAAGGGTCATTAGAGACTATATGCATTTCCAATCCATTCTTTTCACAGAAAAAGAAACTGAGGTCTAGAAAGAAGTGACCAGTCTAAGATCTCAGCCTGAACAGTCAACAGGACTGAGTTGACTTCCAAATCATAATCGTCAATTTTGGTCCTGCTCCATCTCAGTATAATTCCTAGCTCACAGTGGGTGCTATATAAATGTTAGCTTTATTATTACTGCTTATAGGGGGGGAGGAGATAAGATAGCAGAGTAGAGACTCACCTATGCTAGCTCCGAACCCACAGCCCATGGATTTCCTCTAAAAAGAACTCCCAACAAATTCTGGAACAGTGGAAGCCACACAGCAACACAGTGAAGGAGATTTCCATTCCAGAGAGCCCTGAAAAACTGACCCCAAAGGTCCATCACTCACTGGATGGGAGTGGAGCCCAGCCCTTCCCTGACCACGTGGCAAAGAGAGGAACAGATCCGAGCAGGCTTCAGGGACGGAATCTCCAGTGGCCGCAAAGCTCCCTCCAGTGCACAGGTCAGTGAGAGACAGTTCTGGGCTGGCCAAGAGGGGAGAGGGGTGTCTCTGGGACTCAGACCCCCTCAGGTGGCAGCAGCAGAGGCAGTGGCAGAGGCAGCGAGGCGGCCAGAGGCTCCCAGAACAGGCAGGAGCTTGGCAGGAGCTCCATTACTGAAGGTCTCCACATAAACCGCCTGAGGGAACTGAAACTGGGAGGCAGCCCTGCCCCAAGCTGAGCACCAGAACTTAAGCTCCCATTGAATAGCAGTCAGGCTTGCCACCAAAAGCCCTGAGGCTGGAGAGCAGCATTTGAATCTCAGACCCCAAGCACTAGCTGGGAGGATCTAGGCAGGGGTGGAGAGGAATCTCAGAAGTCAAGTAACTGGCTGGGAAAATGCCCAGAAAAGGGAAAAAAATAAGACCATAGAAGGTTACTTTCTTGGGGAACAGATGATTCCCTCCTTCCTTTCTGATGAGGAAGATCAATGCTTACCATCAGGGAAAGACATAGGAGTCAAGGTCTCTGTATCCCAAACATCTGAAATAGATATCCAGTGGGCTCAGGCAATGGAAGAGCTCAAAAAGGATTTTGAAAATCAAATTAGAGAGGCAGAGGAAAAACTGGGAAGAGAAATGAGAGAGATGCAAGAAAAGCATGAAAAATGGGTCGATAC
>CM053772.1:47320485-47351843 GCA_028658325.1 Potorous gilbertii | reverse complement strand
TTGGTGATAGGGGAGATTAGAATGCTCGGTGTCTTTGGGTGGGGAGAGGGGACAAATGGGGAGAAAATTTGGAACCCAAAATTTTGTGAAAATGAATGTAAAAAGTTAAATAAATAAATTTATATTTTTTAAAAAAATTATTACTGATTATATTATCATTGTATTATCTCCCTAAATCACATTCGTTTTAGTGTCTTGTCCATTTATAAAATGATCATTCCCCTACATTCAATTCAATTTTATTCAATCAGCATTTCTTAATCATTCACCTAGTGTATATGTAGTATGGTGCTGTGTGCCAGGGCCACAAGCACAAAAATAACCGAGGATCAAACGCAAGACCATTTGACAAAAAATGCTCCCCTCCTGCCATACCGACAGCATGTTTCTCCTGACGCAGGACAGCACCATGAATGTTTTAGAGCACATGATAAACACCTGTGAACTTGAAATTGACATAACAGAAGAACAGGGTCTTCATGAGAGGACAGAACAACCA
The DNA here is from genome assembly GCA_028658325.1 of Potorous gilbertii. Classification (NCBI taxonomy): domain Eukaryota; kingdom Metazoa; phylum Chordata; class Mammalia; order Diprotodontia; family Potoroidae; genus Potorous; species Potorous gilbertii. The sequence continues at coordinate 47,351,344 of CM053772.1, read as the reverse complement.
ACCCCACTGTACCTTGTACTGATTGGAGCATACCAAGGACACCATCTTTCTCTTCCAAATTTTCAGAGGGACAAGGACAAACTCCAAAGCATCCAGACCAAGACAATAATAGATAACTTTAATCATATCATATAAGGCATGTGTAGAGGAAGAATGTTGAATTAGAAGTCAAGAGATAGACTCTAGCCTCAGCATTGTCTCATACTACTTATCTCATACTCATAAGTAAATTGAAATAAGACTCAATCTCTCTGGGCCTCAATTTCTTCATCTGTAAAAAGGGAAAAGTCAAACTAAATGACTTCTTAGGCTTCTGTCTACCTCTAAAAACTCTGTTCTTGCAAACTAAGCTTATTTTTTTTTTGTTCATTTGTTTTAGATGTTGAGACTCAGAGGGAAGATGGTGACTTTCTTCAATCATTTGAAAGTTTATCAACTGGAAGGAGCAACAGATTCATTTTGCCTTCCCCTGAACAACAGAATTAGAAGGAATAAGTAGAAGCTGGAAGAGAGGATAAAGTCAGTCCAATATTAAAAAAGAATCTTCAGAGCTATTCTGGATAGGGAATGGGCTGTCTTGGCAGCTTGTGAACTTTTTTTCTCCAAGCGAATACTGGATGACCACAAGAGGCAGTCTCCTTCAACACTGATCATCTGTGATGTGAAAACCCATTGATGTTTTTCATATGAAATGTTACCAAACTAGTCCTCTCCCTACAACCCTCTACTTGTAAAGACGAGTTTTTAGCCTAAACCCAGTAGGTGACATTTATCCCTGCTATTGCTAGTAGTAAGACTTCAATAATCACTCACTTATGTAGGATTTCCAATAACGCTGATTTTCTCACAAGAACTCTGGGTCATAAGGGATTCCCAAGTATTTATATCCTCATTTCACAAGGGTAGAAACCAAGGCTCAGAGTGTGGTCAAGGTGACTTGCCTAGAATCTCACAGTTAGTAAAGTTAGAACAAGGACTTACAGAAGATGGTACTGCTGGAAGATGCCTCAGGGATTACCTAAACCATCCAACCTCTCACTGTAAAGATGCAGAAAATGATCAGATAATCATGAATTTTAGAGCTGGAAGGGAACTTAGAGGCCACAGAGTCCAGTACAAGGCTATACTGGAGTCAGCTCTAATAAGCTCAAGCTGATTGCTAAATTTTCAAGAATATTTACACTTCAGAAATATGCAAATACTACAAATCAGGGCTTGATTTATTTTTCTGTTGATTGTCTAGACTTCAGAAAGTGATTGGGAAAATATTAATAATATAGACCAAACTGAAAAAGTGTGCCATGTGCATTTTTTTTTGGTTTCAGAGAGCTGGTTGTTAAACATTTATCAGCAAACCCTTCATCTGACCCCTTAATTTTATAATGGATATCCCAGAGACTTGATCAAAGTTACAGACCTGGTTAATTGTCAGGGCCAAGACCTGAGACCAGGGCAGCTAGGTAGTGCGGTGGATAGAGTGCTGGGTCAGAAGACCTGAGTTCAAATTTTGCCTCATAAAGTCATCAGCTGTGTGACCCTGGGCAAATCACTTACCTTGTTTTAGGTTCCTCAAACATAAAATGTAAAAATTCATCTAACCTATTTGTCTTAAGTTTCTCATCTGTAAAACAAATAATAACAACCTCTACCTTCTAAAGTTCTTGTTGTAAGGATCAATAAATGAGATAATATTTGTAAAGTACTTGGCGCAGTGCCTGGTACGTGGTAAGAACCATATAGCCTTCTTATTAATCTGCTTATCAAGTTCCACTCTCCACTTTCTACTTTCCTCCCACCATCCCCAATGCTCATTCAATTTCTTCTTGTTAATTTCAGCCCAGAAAAGTGGTCCTTAAAGACATGCTCTCTGCCCACTGAATTGCAAGAGAAATTTGGTCTACATGGCTCACCCCAATTAGTATCTGCCAAAGTGCTTTTGGAAGCTTGAGGAAAAGTCCCCTTGGGGAGATCACGGAACTAAACAAACCCTGACCTTTCCAGCCAGGTTCTGTCTCAGCCATGATAGATCTGGCCCAGAAAGGTTGGCTCCCCAGTCGATTACCTCATCCTCATATGCCTTCACTGATGTTGCTCTCTGCAAGCAGAGGCAGCCCAGGGGAGGTAAAAGGCAAGGTGGTATCATTGCAAAAAGAATAGATAGGAAACAGAAGGAGGGGGAGCTCCTATGAACAATCCCTCTTTCTCCCCCCCAAACGACTTTGGCCAGGAATAGCACCACTCTGGGAAGTGATAGCCCAGTCTCTGAGCCAAATCTGAGGAGAGGGGTGGAAGGGATAAAGGCTTGATTTTTCAGCTGTCCTGGTTGCTGTAAGTAGTAGGTCATTTGTATTTGATACAAACAAACATAAGGCTAGTGGTCTTATGCCTAAATAAGGGATGGAGTATGGAAACCTACAAGATGTGATTTGGGGAGGGACTACTCAGCAATTGAAAATCATAAAATGTTAGAGATTAGGATCACTGAGTCGAAACCCTGGCCCAAGTTTGTAGCCACTTACTATCTGTGTGACCTTGAGGGAAAGCCATGGAAAGAGTGTTGGTCTTAGAGTCAGGGAACCTAAGTGCAAATCCTAGGTCTGCCACTTGGTACCTCTGTTACCTTGAATAAGTCACTTTCCCTCCATGAGCCTCAGTTTTCACATCTATAAAAAAAAAAGAAACTGGGCTAGATGACTTCTAAATACTATTGTAGATTCATGATCCCATATGAATAATCACATCTCAAAGAAGTAATCTAAGCTATCAACAACTATATGAAAAAAAGGTTCAAAATTATTAATGGTTCAATATAAACCAATTAAAGCAACTCTGAAGTTTTCACGTCACACCCAACAAATTGATGGCCAATGACGACCAAAAGGGAAAATGACAAATTGTTGGAAGGACTAGGCAATATAGTATTGGTAAAGCCATGAATTGATACAGTCATTCTGGAAATCAATATAGAATAAGGCCCCCAAAAGATATGAAACTGAATAATTAACCCTTTGATCCAGGGCTAATACTGGCAGGTCTAACCTTACCCACAAAGAGACAGAAGAAAGAAGAAAGATACCCATATGTACAAAAAATTTATATTACTTTTCTTTGTCATAACATAGACGTGAAGGGATACCCATCAATTGCAAAATGACTGAATAAATTATGGTAGATGACCATGATGGAATATTATTGCATTGGAAGAAATGATGAGAGGGAGGGTTTCAGATAAATCTTGGAAAATTTATATGAACTGATGCAGACTCAAGTGAGCAGAACCAGGGGAACAATAACAGCATTATAAAGGAAAATAATTTCTAAAGACTTAAGAACTCTGACCAACGCAATGACTAACTATGATTCCCAAGGATTAGTGTGAAGAAAGCAAATGTTTCCTGACAGACACAGAAGTAAAAGATTCAAGAGGCACAATGAGACATAATATTTCACAGAATGAGCCATGGTTACTATGAGAATTTGTTTGGCTTAGCTATAGATATTTGTTACAAGGGTTTTAGTAATAACCTTTTTTTTTAATTGGAGGGTAGGGAGATGGGAAAGAGGGGCAAGTTATTGAGACAGCTTCTTAAGAAAGAATGAGAAAAAAGAGGATCATTGAAGCATTTTGTATATATGCACAGAACAAGATTGAAGGTCATAAGGAAATATACACAAAGAAGACAGTTTTGAAAATTACATGTTGAATATATTATATACTTAAAAAGGAAAATCTGCATAATAAAGATGTAAATTTCAGTATAATCTTTTTCTCTAATATTTTGTCCATGGAAATGCTCGTTTTATTTGGTGTTTAAGTTTGAAATATGTGTGTGTTCATGACTGCACATGTATGTGTGTGAATATACATATATACATGAGAGAGAGAGAGCGAGAGCACAAAGGGCTCCGAGTCTGGATGTGAGAATTGGGTAGGAGTCTATGATCCCATTGAAAAAGGGTGTAACTTTCTTCTACAGCCCTCTTGCAGGAACCTGGAGGGCAGGAGCTGTATATTACATCGTATTGTGTTTTCTGAAATACCTAACGTTGTAATAGGAATTTAATAGTTTCTCAGTATTTTCAAAGTAGATAAATAAATTCTCTGATCATGTCACCTCGCCTTTCATTTTCTTCATCTGCAAAATGAATCGAGCACCTACACTACTTCTCACGTCAGTATTGTGAAGAGACAATGGGCAAATATTGCAAAGCAGAGTCCCAAAAGTCTCAGTGCAGTTTCAAGCTAATACTATGGTATGATTTATTATTTATTATTGTATTATATATTGTATTAGTTGTTATTGCTATCATTATCAGTACTGTGATTGTACAGTCAGCAGAGGCCCAGACAGGCAAAGGGATTCACCAAAGTTCACAAATCAAATCTGTGGCAGAGCCAAGGCTAGACCATCTTGTCAAGTGGTCATTCCTGCAGGGGGCTGACGTGGAGTCAGATCCCTGTTCTAGCCCAAACTAGAACTTAAGCTACCACTTAATAATATCTGTGTGATGTTAGATAAATAAGTTGTCCTCATTGGGTTTCCATTTCTTTTCTCCTCTGAAAACTGAAGGAGTTAGATTGGATATCTCCTAATCCCTTCATATTCTCACATCCTATGATTTCTATGTAATAAAATTCATACCAACTGTATGCTGGGGCCATTGTGCTAAGAATACTGGATTGAGAATCCAGTTGGATCCAGGTCCCAGTTCTAACAATGACTTGGTATGTAATCTGGCTCAAATCAGTCCATTTTTCTAGTCTCTGTTTCCTCATCTATGAAATGAAGAAATTGGTTGGATTAGATGATCTAGTTTCAAGATTATAGTATTGTCTGTCTTGAAATGTAAGGACTCTTAAGGACTTCTCTCTCTCTCTCTCTCTCTCTCTCTCTCTCTCTCTCTCTCTCTCTCTTTCCTCCTCTCCTTCTTTCCCCCTCTTTCTCTCCTCCTCTCAAATCTCTCCCCTTGCCTTTCTCTGTATTTCCCGCCATATAATAAATGTATCTATGTGCATACAGACACATGTATGCATGTATATTTGTATATACATGTATGTATTAATATATACATGTATGTCATATGTAGATGTAGTATCTACATATATATGTAACTGTCAGAAAATTATCCTATTAAAGCTAGAAGAACAGAAGTCACAATGTACCGGCCATATCATTTTTAGGGGATTAGACTTAGTCATGTGTATCATTTTTGCTGAAGATGGTTTACAAATAGAGGGATAACCAGGATGGTGAAAAATCAGGAAACCATGCACATCCACCAGAACTGGGAATATATCAGCCAGAAAAAAAAGACCTGGAGATCTCTGTACCCAAACACCTAAAATTCTTTCTCCTTACTTCTACCTCCTCATGCCCCTGTTCTCAGCTAAAATTCTACCTTCTGCAAGAAGCCTTGTTCACTCCCCCTTAATACAATGCCTTCCCTCTGGTCATTAACTCCAGTTCATCTTGGGTATATCTTTTTTGTATGTAGTTGTTTGTCTCCCCATTAGATTTTGAACTTGTTGAGGCAAAGACTGGTTTTTTTCCCCTTTCTTTGTATCTCTGATAATCAGTAAAGTGCCTGGCAAATAGTAGGTAATTAATAAATGCAAGTTGATTTCATTTGCTCAATGACACATTGAACCTGGCATCTGAAAGAACTGAGTTCAAATCCAGTCTCAGACACTCACTAGCTGTGTGACCCTAGGCAAGTCACTTAACCACTATCTGCCTCAATTTCCTCATTTGTAAAATGGATATAATAATAGCACCTCCCTTATAGGATTATCATGAGAACAAAACAAGATATCTGTAAAACCCTTTGCAGGCTGTAAAGTGTGATATAAATGTTAAATATTATAAATAAATAAATATCATCATTAGATAATGTTAATATTTGCTGAGATATGGAAAACACAAGAACAATTATTTAATGCTGCTGGGTTATTATGTAGCAAAGGGAAAAGATTTAGTCTGTGTTTTCCACAGAGGAGAAGTAGGACTCAGGTATATGGTGGGAAACTTATAGGATAGCATATGGCACTATTTAAAGAAAAGTATGTAAACAATGAAGCTGTCCACCAATGGAATAGACCATCTTCTGAAGTCATAGATTGAAGAGAAGGCGGCACAGTGGAGAGATTGCTGGACTTGAAGTCAAGAAGACTTAAGTTTGAATCCTACCTAAGGTACTTTCTGGCTGTGCGACCTTGGACTAGTCACTTAATTTTTCTCAGACTATTTCATCATCTGTAAAATAGACATGGGACAGCTAGATGGGGCAGTGGATAGAGTACCAAGTCTGGAGTCAGGAAGACCCAAGTTTAAATCCAGCCTTTACTAGCTGAGTGACCTTGGGCAAGTCATGTAACCTCATTTGCCACAGTTTCCTCATCTATAAAATGAACTGGAGAAGGAAATGCAAACCACTTCAACATCTTTGCAAAGAAAATCCAAAAAGGGATCACAAAAAGTCAGACATAATTAAAAAAATGATTTAAAAAACAGATATTATAATAATAGTACCTACTCAAGAGCATTGTTGTGAGAATCAACTGAAATAACATAGGTAAAGCACTTTACAAAACTGAAAGCATTATATTCAAGCTAGCTATTATTATTTAGAGACAGAGGGACTTTAGAAAGCATCTAATCCTAACCATTCATTTTACAGTGGAGGAAATTGAGGCCTAGTAAAGCGAAATGACTTGGTTACAACACACAGCTAGTGAGGAGGAAAGCCAAGAACAGTGAACTTCTTGTCACTGGAAATGTTCTAGGAAATCCCAGATGACTAGATATCAGGGATTCAGTAGATGGAGATCCTGCATGGGAGGTATGGGGGAGAGCTGAACAAGATGATCTCTAAAATCCCCTCAAATTCAGTTTAAATGACTCCAAGGTTCTTAAAACTGTGCTCCAAGGCATCTTGGTAACAAACATGACATGGAGAAGAAAGCCTCTGAGCCAGCAAATCCTGACTTATATTTAGTGCCCATTGTCTGCCTAATTGGGATGTTCCTTTGCTTGAGTAAACTATTTCAAGTAAAAAATAATCCTAATAATCAATTCCCCCAGACTCTCCATCTGCTGCTTTGCTTTAGCACAAAAACAAACCATTCACTCCCAACATGCGGGGAAGGCTCCGCCTCTTGAGCCCACTTGCTCCCAAAGCACCTTCTGTTACTGGGGATCAAAAAGAGTCAGCCATGAAAAGGGACCCACACCAACCCTGGGAAGCCAGGCTGGAGTTGGTGGGGAGGTACCCCCAGAAGAGGCATTTCAAAGCTCATTCCCAATCCTGGTCAACCCTTCCTTGGCTCCCAGTTCCAAAGGAATATACCCACAGGTTAACGAGGCCACAAGGTGACAGAGGGGATAGAGTTCTGGGCTCTCCGTCAAGAAAGCCTGTGTTTGAACTCTGCCTCAGACATTTATTAGTTATATGACTCTGGGAAAAGTCACTTCCTCTTTTCCTGACTCAGTTTCTTAATATGCAGTCTGAGACTAATACCAGCACCTTCCTAGTAGGATTGTCATGAAGAGAAAATGAGACGGCAACCCGTGACAAGTGTTCTACAAACTTCAAAATACCATATAAATGTTAGTTATGAATAAGAATTGTTGCTGTTACTGTATCTTCATTGATAAGCAATTTTTTCCTTAGACAACATGGGATATGCTTTGAATGGTTACAAAGGGAGAACGAGCGAACAAGTTATTTGTGAAGTAACATGAGCAATTCCTGTGTCACCTTGTAATGTGAGTACTCTCCCAATTCCCATGATTATAGCATGCTGTCTTGTGAAACTACTCCCTAATACTTGGTACATGCTTTGTATTCATTTACTTGTATGTATGTTGTATCCCCCAGTAGAATATAAGCCCCTTGAGGACAGGACACTCCTCTCATATATTAGGTGCTTCATATCCAGGGTGTCCCAAAAATCTTAGTGCAGTTTTAAGCTTTAGGACCTTCTAGCTGCACTAAGATTTTGGGGACACCCTACATACATACATATACACAAACACGTATGTATATGTATGTATATTTGTTGACATGAGCTGAATTTTCCATTGCAAATACAAACCCTGGTCCAAATGTGTTATCCTTCACTGTTAAGGAGGACTGTTTCTAATATGGGCCTCTAATATGTCAGTATTGTCTGAATGTAACTCAAGGGATCTCAAGGACAGTGAGACAATACCTCTGTCCTGTCCTACCAAGCTGCAAAGTTTTCTAAAGTGGTACCATGCATGTGCACTGTCCAAGACAACCTCCCAAAACTCAGAGTGGCTCATCTATCATCACTAGGCAGCTAGGTTATACAGCAGGGACCTGGGTCTGGAATAAGGAAGACCTGAATTCATATCTAACCTCAGACACTTAACTGTGTCTGTGTGACCCTGAGCATGTCACTTAACATCTGTCCGTCCCAGCATCCTCAGCTATAAAATAAGGCTAATAACAACACTTGCCCCCCAGAATTATGGACAAGACTAAATGAGATGATATTTGTAAAGTATTTCGCCTAGTACCTGCTGTGTGTTGTTGCTGTTTAGTCATTCAATAGTGTCCAACTCTGGGATCCCATGAACCAGCTACCCATGGAGTTTTCTTGGCAAGATATCGGAGTGATCCGCCATTTCCTTCTCCAGTTTATTGTGCAGGTTGGGGTTAAGTGACTTGCCCAGGGTCACACAGCTAGTAAGCCTCTGAGGTCACATTTGATTTCTGGTTTTTCCAACTCCGGGCCTAGTGCTCTGACCTACTGTGCGACCTAGTCACATGGTACATAAGAGGTGCTTAATAAATTCCCGTTTCCCAACCACCAAAAGAATGTTAGCCATGAGATACTGAATGTCTTTGACTACAGCAACTCATGAAGAATGGTTACTATGAGGAGTTGCTATCTGCAATCTATTCATAACAAAAAAAAATCAAGGGTACTTGAAACACTGAAATTAAATAGCAAAGTTTATGTCATATAATTATCATTTCAAAATGTCAGTCCTGAAGGAGAATCCACATTTTTCCCCATGGATTCAATTCAGCAAAAATGTCTTGAGTACCAACTAGGTGCAAAGAACTATGGTTGATGCTAGAGATATAAAGGAACATAAATAAATAAAACAATCCTTGCCTTGAAGGAGTTTACATTCTCTCTGAGGGGTATGACATGTACACAGATAATTAATAATAATACAGCACTTATCACGTGTGAAGCGCTGTGCTAAGCACTTTACAAACATTACTTCACTTGATCTTCCCAACAACCCCTGCTTTATCTTCATTTCACAGATGGGGAACTTGAGGCAAACAGAAGTGAGAATGAAAAAGTCAAAGACAAGGATCAAAAGTGAAGATGAAGTAAAATTACACGCAAGGCAATGCGGAGAGGCAGAAAGCACTATGAATAGTAAGTAGGACGTGCGGGAACAGCTCTGTATAGCAGCATGCAAGCTTTACTTCCAGAACCTCATGCTGTCAAAGGCTAGATCCCACTGAAAGATGGCTACCATCGCCCTCCTCAGCAGAACCTTAGCCTTGATTTAATGCTTGTATGGAGCAGGATCATCTATTCTGGCCTCTCTATAAAGCCCATTAAACAGGCATGGTCTCTGACCTCTTAAAGACTGCAGTGTCACATTGGGGCAGGAAGGAGAAACAAAGAAAGGGGTGGTAGGAGACCGTATCCAAACAAAGGTATCAAAGGTCAGAGCAGGCAGCAGGACAGGAATCTAAGTAGTGAAACTATGAGCATAGAAAGATCATAGTGAAGAAAGTCATAGCTAGAATAAAACAGAGGCAGGAGGTGAGGGAAGGAAAGATCCTCTGGATCTAGGAGGAATAAAGGTAAGCTGGTGATGGTCCCAGCAATCAATCAAAGCACTGATCCTGGAGCCAAGCTTCCCTCAGTCCAGAGGTACCTGTATATCTCTTCTCAGGTCAGGGATAAACTGGTCCCTAGATGTGGGCCATCCTGAACCAGAAAGCTTAGGTAGGAAATTGGCCATGCTTGATGTATGGGCGCCTAGAGGATGGTGGCCTGAGGTGGATTCTGACACAATCTAATAATAAAACAGGCAGAAATTCTGGAAATATATCAAATAAACAGAGAAAATTAGTTAAATATTTATAGTATATGCAGGCAAAGTGATGTGAACAGTTGGTGGGGAGTCATGCTAGCTGAATTTTAGAGCTAACACCACCCCCCTTGCAATCAGATCATTTTTCTGACTGCAGTTATGATAATAGCACTAATGAGGAGGAATTTTGGAGTTTGTATGGAGTTTTATGCTTTCCAAAGCATTTTCATGTTTTTTTCATTTTATCCACACAACTGAGGTAGGTAGGTAGGGCAGAGGACATCACCTTCACTTTACAAATGATGAAAAGTGAGACTTCTACAGGAAGTCTAAAGAATGAGGAACAGGGTGAACTGTAAAGGTGGCCTATGTGTCTTGTTGAATTCTTTTGATTTTGAAGTGACAGAAATCTATTTATGACCATCTTTGTTGTTTCCTTGGTGGGAGATCTGTATCTTAGAATCTCCAGTTTTCTTTAAGACTCAGCTCAAGTATCACCTTCTGCAGGAGGCCTTCCTAAGTGCTCCAATTGCTAGAGCCTCCCTCCCTCTGTAACCTTCCCATCAGGTCACTCTATGTGTATGTATGTATGTATACATGTGTAAGTAAATGCTGCCTTTCCTGGGTAGAATGGAAGTTCCTTGAGGACAGGGTCTTTTTCATTTTTTCTTTGTAGCCACAGAGTCTTGACCTAGCAAGAATTTAACAAGTGCTTACTGATTGATTGATAGAGGTGACATATATCTACTTAGAAAAGGAAAATCGGTCCATAGGATTATAGATTTAGAGCTAAAAGTGACCTAAGAGGTCATTGAGTCCAAATACCTTATTTTTCAGAATATAAAGTTGAGGTACATGGAGATTAAGTGATTTTCCCAGGGTCATACAACTAGGAAGTGTCACAGGCTAGATTTAAATCCTGGAGCCTTTCTGACTGCAGGTCCAGCACTTTATCCACTAGAATGCTGCCTCAAAGGGACTAGGAAGTGCTACGAGTAGAGAATCACAAGCTTACCATGAGGTCAGGAAGCCACCTAACTGGTTGAGAGTGAATCTGAAATTGGAAGAATGTACTAATGAACTCAGTCTTGAAAATGCAGGTAGCAAGATCCGAAACTCACTATGGCTATGTTCTGTCCAACAAAAGGGCACAATTCTTATCAGGGATTATTGGGACAGGAAATGGGAATGAACACAGTGGTACCATTTCTCATCCAGGAAAGATCAGGACATCCAGCCTAGACCTATAGGGAAACCTCATGATAAGAATATTTAGGAAATCTAGTCAACTCTATTTTTTCATATTCATTTATCATCTTGCCCTGCTGTATGATTTCTGAATTTGCAGGCACTCCTTTACTTGTTGACAAATCCTAGAAAACATATTCCGATATCCTGTGATTTGTGAAGATACAGAAAGAAGGAGGAGGAGGAGGAGGATTCCTGGAAATGGAATACAAACATGTGGGAGAAGCAGAATAGCCTGGCCAAATTAGGAGAATTCATGTCTATGGATCTCTCCTTTCAGAAAGCAAACAGCCTGAGAGCCAAGAAGGTCAAGGGGTTTGAGATTTGTTGGAATTTCAGTGATGAAGGACATTTGTTAAGTGATACATAGTAAAAGAAATTGCTGGGACTAACAATGGGAAGACTTCTAAGGTTCATTCCAACTTCAAATGTAGGATCCTGTGATCCTGATATCAATAGCAGAAGATGGCATCATTTTCCAAGATAGCTCCATAATAGATCTATTAAAGGAAAGAGCTCTGGTAGGGAAAAGGCTTGTAGCTCGAGAAATAGTTGAGTCGGCCCACTTTGGACCACTTTGATAATCACTCTCCCCCCTAAGCCTCTTGGCTCTGTAATTTTAGAATTTAACCCTCTAAAAACTGCTCCATATTAAAGCTGGGGTTCTTGACCTAGGGTCTATGAAATTTTTATGTATGTTGATAACTGTATTTCAATATCACTAGGTTTTCTGTCATCCTGTGTGTTTTATTTGTTGCACTTTAAAAAACTATTGTGAGAAGGGATCCATAGGCTTTTCCAAACTGACAAAGGGGCTTGTGATACAAGAAAAAGGTTGAGACCACTAGCCACTAATCCTTCTATTGATCAGAGATGCCAAAAAGAGGATCAAGAGAAGCCTCCAGGCATCTATTTTCAGCTACAAAAGAACTAGCAGTCTAGACCTCGTCAGTGATCAAGAATCTGGTCAAAAGCTTAGAGTCCAACTCCACAGCTTACCAGGTTACATGGCGCCCTAAGGGTCACCATCTAATCAGAGGCAACATCTCAATAAATCCTAAAACTTCCTGCTCAACTGGAATATTGACCTAGTCCTTATTAAGTCATTACAAGTTATTGATTCAAGCCAGCCATCCTTCTTGTCTATTCCTTATCCACATCTCAAAGGCCCTTATGAAATTTCAGATGAAAGTAATTAAGTGTGCATCCTCAAGAAACCAAACAACTTCCCCCAAAGGCTTCTTCTATGGGCTTCCTGAAGGGCCAACAATGTTTTAATTAAAAAATGAAAAGTGTTGTTGGATTTTTTTTCTTCTTTAATTGTGTGACACCAAGAGGCATCTAAAATTAGTCTCTCTGTGTTAGCTCTTAATTATTTGCCCTAATAGAGGAAAGTAGTAGGGTATATTATCCCCAAATAATCCTAAATAAATACTTTATCTCTAGACATCTATGCTTAATGGTCTAGGAATTCACAATGGTTCAGCCCAAACAAGGAAGTTACTTACACCAAGAAGAACCAATTCAGAGTCTTTGTGCCTGAGAGTGTGGCATAAAGGATGGAAAGATGACCATAGAGACAGGAAGACACATACTGCCTACATGACTCTGGACAAGTCACTTAACCTATCAATGATCTAGACAATTGTCTAAGACTATAAATTGCAGAGAAAATGTCAACCAACATTGGGAGAGGGAGGTTATCTGTCAGTTCTTTGTTAATGAAAGTGTAGGTCCAGTCCCTGTTCCTACCTCCCTGTTACCACAAAAATGAGAAGGCACTATAAAAGTCACCTTGAAAGCCCAGTAAATCTAGAAGAACTAAATGCTACTGTTTGTACAGAAATAACAAAGAATGGAGGAGGCTGATAAGGGCAGGGGACCATGTTCTTCAGAAAAATTTCACAATGGCATTTTAATAAGGAACATTAGATAGAACTGAGTTCTCTAACCTCTCAGAATGATGGCAAACACCAGGCCAAGAAGAGCTGCTCACTTTCTTGCTAAACTGGTTCATGTCTGACTACCAATCTGCCCTAAACTAGAATTTATAATACAATACTTTTCACTTTAAGATCTAAGTTCTGGTGATTGGTAAGAGAACCTCAAATCTGTTTGCCTTCTAGTTCCTGCTATGTGGCAGATGACTAAACAAAAGTAGATACAACATCAAGAAGGTGATTCAAGACAAGGGAGTTGGTGACAATGTCAGCAAGGAATTGGAAGGCACATTTTCCGTGTATACAACAATAAAACATCCAGATAACTGTAGCATTTAGATATGCTTAAGTAACATCTTTGTTTTCAGAGTGAATGCCAAAGAAAAGTTAGGAGCAGAATTAGGTGAGATGAGTTCAGACTTAAGTAAGGAACCATCACATTGACACAGCTGATCCAATAATAGCCATGATTTAAGGCCAGGTCATATGCCATGGCTACCAAGTACATTAGTTCAGCATCACAAGGTGGCAGTATCTTGGGTAAATCTCCAGCCTGATGTTTAAGGACAGTCACTATTTGGCTCTTGCCCTTCTTTAGAGCATCATCTCAAATATTAGTCTTCAAAAATTCTTTACTCTTGCCAAACTGGAATATTAACTGTTCTCTGAATCTGACACTCCAAGCAACACTTGGAGAAAAGATAGAGAGATGTGGAAATGTAGTGAAAAGCCTTGGAACTGGGTGAATGATCTGACCCAAAAGTAGTCTTTAATGGACTGATATCAACTTTGAGAGAGGTTTCTAATGGAGTATCCCAAGGTTTTTGTCAGATAGCATGTTTTTAATTATTTTGTCAATAATCTAGATAAGGGAATAGATAAATTAATATGCATTTATTAAATACATTATATGCCAGGCAATAGGGAGAGCTATATAGGTAGAAGCACATACACAAACACATGCACATGTGCATGTTATGGGTGGAGAACCATAAACCTTTATATATAAATACATATTATGAAATATAAATGTAAAGTGAATAAATATACATATATACAAAATACTTTTTAAACAGTCATTTGGAAGGAAGGAAGGACACTCTTCTTCCTCATGAAAGCTTCAAGCAAAATATGGTGTTTAAGCTACATCTTAAAGGAAGAGACTCTGTGAGATGGAGGTAAAAAAGGAAATTCATTCCAGACATGGGAGAGAGCCAGTGCAAAGATAAGAAGATAGGACATAAAGTATCATGTATAAGAAAGAAAAAAGATCAACTGGACCTTGGACTGTAGCATTCAGGAAGGAAAGTAAGGTCCAATGGGGCTGGAAAGATTAGTTGGGGATGGATTGTGAGGAAGGAGCTGGGGAGTGACTCAGTCACTTTTATGGAATCTTTCTGGAGGAACAGGGCCCCTATTCTCCTTAGGAAGAAGTGCTGAATTTGAGCCAAGAATACAGTTCCATAAGATCATTGATCAATGAATTATCAATTTAGAGTTAGAATAGCCCTAGCATCTAGTCCAACTCATCTATTTGATAGATGAAGATACTGAGGCTAAGAATGGAAAAATGACATGCCCAAGTTCATACAGTTGGTAAGTGACTGAGACAGGATTTGAATCCAGGTCTTCCTGATTCCAAATCCAACAGTCTAGTCACCATATCAAGAGGAACTGAAATGACCCGTAGAGGCTATTTAGTCTAACCTCTTCATTTTACAATTGAAGAAGGTGAGTCTCATTAAGGTTAATTGAATTCAGATCATGAATGACCAGATAGTGTGTTTCAGAGACAGGATTTGAACTCAGGTCTTCTGACTCCAGAGATAAGACTCCTTCTATTGTACTACATACAGAACTTGAGGTATTCTAGGAAGATAAGATAGAGATAATATGCTGTAAGTGCAGAAAATCAGACAAGGAGCTCAGGGAACTCAAGAGACAAACATAGCTAGCCTCTTGACAGTTTCAAGGACTGATTCCAATGACTTTATCAAACATCAAATGGAGGGAAAATGGTTGAGAATTTTTCCTGACATGAGGGCTTTGACTTTTCACAGTGATACAGGAATGGAGGTACATTCACCATTACCAGGTATAATTAAAATGGAACTATATTCTTGGCTCAAATTCAACACTTCTTCCTAAGGAGAATAGGGGCCCTGTTCCTCCAGAAAGATTCCATAAAAGTGACTGAGTCACTCCCCAGCTCCTTCCTCACTCACCCGTCACTGACACTCTCTAAATAAATGCACAGTAATCACACTCAACACTCAGCTCCCAGGGACCCAGCTCATCACTATCAATTCAAGCAACCCTGTGACATCGAGCAGGTTAACAGCAAGTCCCACTAACAGACTGGGAACAAGAGAACCTGAAATGAGCTGTGATTATAAAATAGGACTCTGCTGGGTACTGCGAGCATTCACACTAGTGCCTTCCCTCTGAGACTAGTTTCCATCTATTCTATGTATAGCTCTTCTATGTACTTAGCTTGTTTCCTAGTCATCTCTCATTAGAACAGAAGTTCTTCAAGGGTAAAGACTGTGTTCTTCTCTTTCTTTCCATCTACAGAACTTAGCATAGTCCCTGGATCATAGTAAGTACTAAATAAATGTTTGTTGCCCGAATCTAAAAAGCATTAAGAAGAAAATAGTCCCAAAGGGCAGAGGGAACACTAAAATGATAATGGAATGGCACAGACTCACTAAAAAAACATGTCAATATTCTCCTCACATTCATTTTGCATGAAATTATGTCAACGTGACTTCTCTAATGGTGTCAGTTCACTCCAGTTATTTACATCATGCATACTCTGTGTTACATTGTCATTATAAGATCACAGAACCATAGACTCCAGAAAGGACTTCAGAAACCATCTAACCCAGCTTCCTCATGATGATCTCACATACTCTTGGATCAAAGAACTTAAAACTAGAAGGGACCTTAGAGATTGTACAGTCCAGAATATTATATCTACAATGGAAATCAAAGACAAACCATCCAACTCCTTTATTTATTGATGAATAAATGGAAGCCAAAGAAAGGTGAGTGTCTAGGACAAAATCACACAGATAACTAGTGGCAAAGGTATCATTAAAATCCATATATCCTAGCTACCAAATCCAGTCTTCTTTCTGCTACAGCACGGTGCCTCGTGTATGATTCCTGTTGGGGAAAAAAACCCAATATTATCAGTGTCCCTACCTATTTTTCTATCTAGCTAATTCTCTATATATTTAGTTCTCTATACCTCCCTGTCTCTCTATATCTCACTGTCTTATCTCTTACAGATTAATATATGCATATGTGTATGTCTGTATTTAGCTATTTCTTTAGCTTCTAGCTTCTAGCCTTCTGAATAGAGACAGATGTGTATACATAAATGTACAAATATATATGTATATATATATTTCTCCTATCTCAAATGTGTCATGTAACAAAATAGAATTTACTCTCTTTTTCCCCTCTCCTCCAAATGTACTCCTTTTTCAAACTTTCCTATTTTTATTGACACAACCACCTTCTTTCTTGTCACCCAGGCTCACAATCTCTGTGACATCCTTGACTTCTCACTCTCACTAAAATCATCCAGTGAGTTATCAGGTTTTGTTCATTCCAACTCTGCAGCACTTCTCACATCCCTTCTCACATGGCCACCAACCTAATTCAGTCCCTTATCACCTCTCAGTTAGATTGTGATAGGCCCCTAGTTGGTCCTGTCTCAAGTCTCTCTCCACTCCAATACAACATCTACATAGCTGCCTAAGTCATTTTTTCTCAACCATAGTCTCTCCATGATTCCCCTACTCAACAAATTCCATTTATTCTCAAATCAAATCTAAACACATTTGTATGGCATCAAAGACCATACAAATGTGGCCTCAATCTATCTTACAAGTCTTATTTACACATCATTCCCCTCCACACACATTCTGGTCCTACCAAACTGCCCTTCTGGTTCAACATGTATGCTACTTCCTCTCGTGCTGCCTGTACTTGAAATGTACCACTTCCTTACCTCTAGCTTTCAAAATCCTTAGTTTTCTTCCTTCAGGACTCAGCTCATGTTGTTACTTACATGAAGTCTTCCTGAATCATCCCAGCAGCAAGCACCTACCCTCCAAAATCATTTTATATCTGTTTTATATACATATCTACACATGCATGTATTATCTCCAGCAGCTAGACAGTAAGGTCCTTAAGGGTAAAACTTATTTCATATAGTTATGTGTTGTATAGCATTACATAAATATATGTATATAAATATGTGTATATACCTACCTATAATATATACATAAATGTACACATATGTCTGCCATTATACACAGTATGTTATATAACATATATAATTTATAATATATACATCAGATAATAAATGATACATTATAAAATGTATGATAGATACATTGCATATATATAACATTGCATAATATTATATATACACACAAATATACATATGCATTATGTTGGGGGGAGAAAGAGAATATACTTTCCACTATTTTATGAAATAGGTAAGCCCTTCATAACCTTAGAATGCTATAGAAAGTAAGAAAATTATAGCATTATTATCGCTACATCAGTGCGGTTGGATGTCTTGGTTCATAGAGAACAGGAATGTTGTTTAGGGAAGTATTTCATATAATTTCACTCCCAGATCTCTTAGGTTACATGGCGTCAAGTTCTATGTTCAGAATATGTAATACTCTTACAATAATTTGACCATTACATGCCACAGAGTAAGATAATGACCTCTAAGGTTCATATGTTTCCTCTTCTTCAGCTTTAGGGAGTTTATTTCTGATTAAAACGTTAGTAGTATAATCAAAGTTACTCCGAGCCCCTAGTTAGGAAATTCCCTAACATTCTTCCACGGTTGGTTCTCTGTCTAACTTATACCCCTGACCTCTTTGTGTTTGAGACAAATATTGTAAGAAATGTTTGGGTAATAAAGCAGCAGATTTTATATTTCAATGTTTGTGGGTGGGATCATGGTGGGAAAAACTCAAGGAACTTTCCTGAGACCTTGAGTAGATGAATACAACTGGTGGGAACAGATTGAGTCTTCTCCTCTGAAAAGATTCAGTCTGTTCAGATGGTGGGATCTGCCTTCTTTGCCACAGCTCAACCATGCCTTCTCCCTTTCCTTTTCTGGCTGCTTCTGGGCCGCTGGTTCTTCTCAGCTCTTCCTCTCCACTTGGAGATCTTCAGAAACTTTCTGGTTATAAACAACTCTTCCCTTTTACACAAATCCCTGGAGCCTGACCAAGTCAATCACTCGATGACTTTGATTAAAGTTAGATGTACAGGCCCTGTTCACCTTCAGTTCTGGCTGGCTGATTCATTCAAGAAATGTTATCACCTTAGCACAGTAAATACTGGTAAGTGGGCAGAGATGAAAGGATGAGAGAGTGTTAGCGTTTAAGGAACCTGAGAGAATATACAAGTCTTTTGGAAGAGCAACATAGTGCAGAAAGGGAGACTGTAGCTAAGAAGAGCACGAATACTAATTCTGACTATGCCATGTGTCTCACGTATGATCTTGAGTAAACAACTTAACCTTTCAGTTTGCTCATTTATAAAGAGAAGAATCTAGAGTACATACCATTAACGTCGTTTCCAGTCCAAAGTCTATCATCCTATGATTTAGGCCAAACCTGTCCCTCTGTATATGCGTAACTGAGGACTAAAGAAGGGATGTATCTTACACAAGGTAATGCAATTAGGGAGTGGCAGAGACTCCTAATATTTAGTTTGGTGACTTTCCTACAACATCACACTACTTTTTGTGACAGGTTCAAAAGGACCTAATTCTTTTCTATCCCCATTTCAAAGCTTAGTGCTCAAGAAATAAGAAAGAACTTGTCTGCATAAATTGTTACCTCCGTGTTTAGTTAACAATGAGCTTTGCAAACTATAAAGTTTGACAACAATGCCAGCTGTAATTATTCCTGTTATTGTTATTAATAGGTGTATTTTTTATTACCCAGGTGCCTCAGGGGCTGATAGAATAGACCTTAGAACTAATCTTATTTAACCTCTTTATTTTACAGATGAAGAAACTGAGGGTTAGAAAGGTCAAGTGACTTGAGTGACATCCCCAGCCAACCATTCTCTCTCATCATCTGTTCTGCCACCTTTTCCTTCCAAAGCACTGGTCTTTCTGAGACATAATTCACGCACTTTTGGAACTATCACCCTAAGGACATGCTGTCCTGAATCATGAGTCAACCAGCTAAAATACATATGGCTTACTAGGTATAGCTGGCATCAGGCCCCACACCATGCTTCAAAACCCATTCAGTTATCTATCCAAGACATCTCCTTACCCTGCTGTGACATGTAAATCACCCTCAACTCAATTCTGTTACGTCTTACTCTGAGAACAGTTAGCAAATCCATACTGTTGCTTTTGGAAAGAGTATGTCATTTGAGTTCCTGTGGTACCACTCACCATCCTGGACTGATCCAAACCAAAACATCCCTCCCTGATTAGCATCCACTTATATAGAGTATATAGTTTGCAGCTTTAATAGTTTAAAAACTGCATTGAGACTTTTGGGACATCCTCTATCTGTCATCTTCCCCCAATGGAATATACACTCCTTAAAGTCAGGTACTCTTTTGGCTTTCATATTCACATCCCCAATATTTGGAAAAGTACTGGATACATAGTAAGTGCTTATTTTTTCCTTTATTGAATCATTTATTCATTCTTTGCCAAAGATAATAAAGGTTTTAAATTTAAATCAAGTTTAAAAAGCCACAATTCAAATCCATGTCTCCTCACTCCATACCTAGCATTTCTTCTTCTTTCTACTCTACCACATCACCTCCTAGAAATGGTGGGCACCTGAACAAATAAACTTTGAATGAAAATGATTGGTATTTAAGAACCATATATAACAAAGTGACCAAAATGTACCATTATGATCATTCTAAATAATGCCCTATAGATAAGGAAGAAGTATATCAAAGAATACTGACTCTGGGGTCAGAAGATCTGAGCCTAAATCCAGGCTCTTGTGCTTACTACCTGTGTGACCTTGGGCAAATCACTTATCTCCCTGAATTTGGTTTCTTCATTTGTTAAGTGATGATAGTGAGCCAGATTGCTTCTTAGGTCCTTTTGATCTCTCTATATATGATCTTTTGGAAGTAAATGTCCTTTTTAGCCTTCAAAAAGTTCAAAACTTTGAGAGCTACAATAACTTCCAAATTGGGGATTCTGTATCTCTAGGTTATAAGGTCCCATTAGGAATTATTCTGAGGTGCAAACCCCAATAGATCACATGAATCTGAACATCTATCTAGAGAAGGTAAAGTATCAAGCAGAGATGTTCCAACATTTGTACAACTTGGAAATGAGATGAATAATCATTCCCATGAACACATTAGTAACAAATCAGCCACGTTGTGTTATGGGAAAGAAGATATAATCCATATAACAATATATGGATTTCTACAGCCTCTGGTTGCTCCTCCTCTTACTAAAACCCTCTCTTCAAAATCAAGGGATGTCCCTGCTATCTCCAGATCAAGCCATAGGCAAATCTCTTTCTGTCCATAGGAGTGTTAGGGCATGCTAACCAACCTTCAGGCATTGTACTCTAGGCATGATGTATTCCAAGCAAGATCAGAGGGGTTCTTGAGCAATACGTGAATGAGGGAGGCAAAAGTAGTGTGAGTCCTTTTTGACTCTAAGAAGAGACATATTAACAGTACAGCAGACACCAGAATTTCTAGCATTGCAGCTGTAGCCAGAAATCAGACGGCTGGATGGCTGGCTCTGGCATGTTTCTCACAGACACGACCACATCTGTTTGGGATAATTCTGGATCCAAATACAAATTAAAAGGCGAGAGAGAGAGACATCTACTCGGGAGGGAGGCTCTTAATTGTCAGCAACTCCAAACAAATACAAGGCCCCTCACTTAAAAATAACTGTGGTAGCTATGAAAAGAAGATGGCAGTACCTAAGGCTGGCTCAGACAAGAGCTGCTTAGCAAACATGGATTAAATAAGTTTTGCTAACAGAGAACAAGAGACCAGGAGAAGCAGAGTTAAACATGATGATAGGTCTCTTCTCTTGCTTTATACAAGGTCTGGGTAAACTTGTAATGGTTAAAGTCAACATTCACCAGTTGGCTAGATGTGTTGGCCAATGTCCAATGTGAACACATGTATTCAGAGTATACATGTATACAGTGCCTCCCTAAGTACATCTAGAATTCAAAGTCTCCACTGACCTCAGATAGGTTGACAAATCTCAACCTGTGTGAATGAATGTGAACTTGATGGATTGGTAGAATACTAAAACTAAAAAGGATCCCCCTTTCCAGTCCCATTATTTAGGGATTTGAGCCCCAGGAAGGTGAGGTAACCCATTTTCTTTTTTCCCACAACGAGTTAATATTAGATCCTTGACTAGAATCTTGATATCTTAACTCTTGGTTCAATGTTCTTGCTCAGGCACCATCCTGACTCATAGGCCATTAAAGTCAACTCTACATTCAACATAAGTGTTCATTAGAAATTGCACCCATTTTGAGAATAAACAGTACCCATACACCATTTCTCCTGGTGTCTTTGGCCCAGGCAGTTCAACAACAACAAAAAAAAAAAGGGTTCAAATGTCCTTGAATCACTTTAGAAATGGTTCTAAGTATCATGACAAGTCATATTGTTGCCAATATTATCCAAAATGTAAGGCCATAGAGAGGATATGATGATGATTTTACCATGGTATCCATGCAATAGGAAACTTAAACTTAACCATGTTCCAAGGACAGAGAGAAACACCTAAGACTAAGCATGCATAATCAGAGCAAAGCCTCCTCCAAACCTTGCCCAAATACTTCTTTCTCACAATATTTAATTGTATATAATCACAGCCAATTATTCACATATAGTATCTAAGAAGACTCCAGCTGTAACTAATAGCTCCCCTGTCTTTGGTGTGAATATTCCATGGACTCAATTTGGGAACTATTGGTAACAGGAATTGTTTCAGAAGGGCAGGACCTGGGAATTTCATTGATATGAGGAATTCTGGAAGAGGAAACTCCCTCAATTAATTAAGATCAGTGCCTGCCCTGTTATTTATCGTATTATGGGGTTGTCTGGGGCAACTGAGAAGTTAAATGATCTGTCCAGAGGCTCACAGTCAGTATGTGCCATGGATGGGCTTTGAACCCACATCCTAGAAGATCAACTATCTAGCCACTATGCCATGATCTTTCTTATGTATGTTAAATGTAAATGAGATAACAGAACTGGGAGGAAATAAAGTGGAAAGAGAAGCTAGAGCTCTACACATGGTTGTAAAGACCTAGGCATGAAACATACCTCAGGAAGTTAGTGAATTTATGATGCCAGGTGAGTCACTTGATCTTTCTCAGATTCAGTTTTCCCCATCTGTAAAATGGGGAGAATAATACCCATGGAAATTCCCTCCATTGTAGGACTGTAATGAAGATCAGGAGAGTTGATGTCTATAAAGCATTTACAAACTTCAGGCAGAAGTGGAAATGGCAGTTTTTGTTGTAAGCAGAAGAACAAACAGGCAGAGCCCAGGCGTCAGAAGGCAGAGAGAGGTGGGCAACAAGAAGAAATGGGAGGAGGCTGTAAGGACTCACTTTTTATCAGAAAAGGGGAAGGCAACTGGGCTCCTAGGATAGAGCTGCAAGGGACCCCAAAGGCCATGTAGTACACCTTCTTCGTTCCACAGATGAGGAAACGGGCTGTGGGAGCAGAAGTTAATTACTCAAGTACAAAAGTAGAAATAATCAAAAGCAAGATTTGAACTCAGGTCATCAAATTCAAGACTCAGAGCTCTTATGAAAAGTCTAAGAAGAGTGGTTTCAGGGAGCTTTCTATGGTGGTAGGGGATGGATTATTAGAATCAGGCTTCTTAACCTTAGATCCATCAATTTCCAAGGGATCTCAGATAGATTCCAGGGAGTTCATGGTCTGGGATGGGGAAAAAAAATGCATCTAGTTGAAATTTAACATTTCCTTCAATTATTTTAAAAGTATATCAGAGAAGGGATCCATAGATTCCACCAGTTAATGTCCAATGTGAATGAATAGATGTGGACACGGTGCTTTCTTTAGAATATTTAACATTCGGTGTATCTATTGACCTCAGGATAGATTGATAAATCTCAAGCCATGTAGCTGTACATGAACCTGATAAATTGGAAGAATGTGAAAGCTAGAAGGGATCCCTATTTCCAGTCTCATTGTTTGGATGAGGAAACAGTCTCAGGATGGTGAGACAACTTTCTTATAATCACAAAAGGAGTTAATATTAGAACCTTGACTAGAATCCCAGTATCTTAACTCCTCCTTTAGTGTTCGTGCCCATATACCAATCATGCTGACCCACATGCCATCAAGTTCAGAAAACATAAATGAATCCAAAGTACATAAAAAATTAAGAATTCCTGAATTAGAGAAACTTGGATGCAAATTCCTAACAGAAAGGCAAGTCAACCTGAGCGAAAAGGTAAGATCTGGGAAAAGCATACAGCCTCCTCAGTGTTCATAGAGCTTGAGAGAGATGTCAGGCTAGTCTGAGAATGGGAGAACAGAAATAAGGAAAGCAAGCAGAACTCTTGGTGAGTCATACAGAGAAAAACTTGGGTCAGAGAGTCCTTAAACAATGTATCTTCCTTCTGGTCAAAATTCAGTTTGACAATTTCCTATCCATAACTGCCAACTATCATTTAGTTTAGACAAGGGCATCCTCAGATTCTACAGTTCTATTTCTAGCAAACTAAAGAGCTCATGAAGTGGGAGTGACTTACCATTAACAAGCTGAAGCAACTAACAGAAAGACAAGAAGTGTGTCCTGTGAATAAGAGCCAAAAAGGAGAGATTCCTCAAAAGCAGGAAAAGAGATCAATAGTGAGAGTGAGAAGCTCCTTTGTTGAAAGGGTGCTGGAAGGTTGAAAGAGCAAAGGATTTGAAGTTAGAGGACCCTGGGAAATCCCATATCTGAAGGAAATTACCTGTGTGTTCTTGAGAAAGATACCTAACCTATCCAGAGTAGGATTCTTCATTGGCCAAATGAAGCAGCTGTATTGCATGGCCACGAACATCTTTTAAATTCTGAATATCTACAATCCTATGAACTATCCCCTACGATAAGTCATTTTTGTGTATATATTGTCTCCATTAAACTCTCCCACAATAATGGCAAATGGCAACAAACGAGTTGAAATCCTTCTGCCTTTGTCAGAGTAATCAAAACGGCCCATTCTTATCCTGTCAACTTTCTCCTCAGTCCTTGACCCAAGTCCATAGACTTAGAACTCAAGGAAAAGAGAATCTAGCAATGCTGATGAATTCCGGCAAGTAACACATTTCATTTCAGTGATTCCATGCCAATCCAATTCTCAAAGGCCAGTCAAGCCTTAAAGTAGTCAGAGAGAGAACCAAAAGTAGAGGGTCCAGAGGACAGAGGTCACCCTCCCAGGGCAAGTCAATGTATGCTGGTATTAGGCTGTTTGTTTTCACTAACACCAGAAACTCTTGCAAGGCATGAAAATTCAACCAAGTAGTAACAGTGCATGAATGGGGTTAAACAACATCAACTTTCACATCTTTGTCTTTACTAGAAATCAGCCGGATCTGAGTTGTGGGACAACAGACCAGGATAGGAGTAGACTGACACAGAGCTATCCTTTCCAGAATATGGCCACAGGATAAATTCAGAGCAGTAAGAATGAGAATGACAAGAACCATAGGTGACAGGTACTGAGAAGGAAATGACGAGACATGAATGTATCAAAAAGGCTGCTAGATGGTTCATTGGACAGATTATTAAACATCAGAAAGACTTGAATTCAAATCTCTAGACAACTTACTCAGACAGTTTCATTAAGTCATTCAACCTCTTTCAGTCGTAGTCTCCTTATTTATAAAGTGGGAAAATATAAGCACCTACTTCTCAAGTTTGCTATAAGATACGCTTGTTTTCTTTCTGTTTTTATTTTTATTTTTCTGCAAACTTTAGTTTATAATACTAGCAATTAGGTCCCTAGAAGGACTTAACATGTTAGAATAAATGTGATATAATGGATAAAATGATGCTTTGAGGAAAACTTCAAATTCAGGTCTTCCTGTTCTACCCCTTACACCAACAGCTTCCCCAAGGAGTTTGCCCAAGTAAAGAAAGTGGTTCAGGTAGTGAATGACATGGCAAAGATGGAATATGTTTTTTTTTTGCCATCACATCCCCTAGAATAATGCCCAACACAGAGCAGCTACTTAATGAATGTTTGCTGACTGTTAGATTAAATTTGAGTCAGAGTCTCACATCACCTCTTAGAAATTCCCTCCTTCAAATGACAAGGCAATAAAGGAAGAAAAATAACAATAAATCCTCAAAGAGAGCAGCCTCCTTGTCAGGTGATAAAAGGGTCACTGCGCTTGAAGACAAGCATTCAGTTGAATCTGATTTCTGTGGCAAGAGGAGAAGTCTCAAATGTTTCTATGAAAACAGGTTCACTCATGCTATACGAAATGATGAACAGGAAGACTTCAGAGAGGCCTGGAAGGATTTACATGAACTGATGCTGAGTGAAAGGAGCAGAACCAGGAGATCATTGTACACAGTAACAACCACAGTATGCAAGGTATTTTTCTGGTAGACTTAGTCCTTCACAGCAATGAAAGGACATAAAACATTCCCAAAGGACTCAAGGCAAAATGCCATCCACATCTAGAGAAAGAACTATGGAAATGGAATGCAAAATGAAGCAGAATATTTTCTCTTGTATTATCTTTTGTTTTGTTTAGGTTTTTCTCATGGTTTCTCCTATTCATTTTAATTCTTCCATGTAATACAACTAATGTGAAAATGTGTTCAATAAGAATCTATCTGTAGAACCCATATAAGATTGAATGCTGTCTCAGGGAGGGAGGGGGGAGGAAAGAGGAGAAAATCTAAGACTTATGGAAGTGAATGTAGAAAACTGAAAACAAATAAATTAATTTTTCGAAACTATGTTTATTCTTATGTCTTCTTTTTTTCAACTCTGGAAATTCTTTTACCCCTATCAGTGAGTTTGGAGGTGAAGAGGTAACTTATGGTAAAACCAGGTACTTTGATAAAAACCAAAGGAAAAAATGGGATACAAATTTTGATGTTTACCAATAGCTGAATATGGTGGAGAAAAAAAATCTTTGACTTGGAATTGGGAGAGTTGGGTTTGATAGTTGGTAGGCACCTAATTATTTTCATGTTGTTGTCCCCATCAAAATGTAAGTGCCTGGAGGGCAGGGACCCTTTCTGTTTTTCTTTATATCCCAAGCTCATAACATTAAGCCTAACTTAGGAAGACTCTAATTAATGTTTGCCAACTGGCTGACTGTCTGATTACTGGTTCTGCCATGTGACCTTTGGCAGGTCACTCCAACTTTGTGGGACTCACCATGTGCATTTATAAACTGAAGAAAATAATATTTGATCCAATTGTGTCACAGAGTTATTGTGAGGAAAGCACTCTGTTCACCCTGAAGCACTGGAGGGATATAAGACATTTTATTGACTATTTGAATTAGTTCAAACTAAAATTAGACTGCCCAGATCAATAAATCATCTGGGAAGAAAGCTTGCCCTGAGCCTAGAGGTTTTTAGAGGAAATCTCAGCTTCCTCTGTGTTCTGGGAAACCTGAAAGGGCTAGATAAGTGTGAACTCATGGGAGTGTTGAGTCCAGACTGGTAGCTGAGATGGGTTTAAGCCCCATCAGTAGAATGTCAGCTTCATAAAGGTAGAAACTATTCCATACAATGCTTGGTCCATAGTAAACACTGAATACATGCTAGTTGACTTGACTTATTTTGTTATCATATGTAGCACAATATACAGTGTGACCTTTGGGCAAGCCACCCTCTTTCAGTCTCAGTTTCATCATGTGAGTCAATGGAGGAGATGGTACTTTAAATATTAATTAGTACCCTTTTAATAGTTCTGCTTTTAACTAAAATTTTTTACATACTAATATATAATCAATCTTTGCAAGAAACGTGAGAAAAAGGTGTATTCCTTTCTATTTCTATTTGGTTCTCTCCAGATATCTATCATATCTAGCTTATATAAAATTCTGCTCACTTCTTTGACTTCTTTCTAATTTATTTTTGGTTAGATGTATCTAATTCTCAGGGATATAGATTAAAGTCCTCACCATTATAGTACTGTTATCTTTCTCCTCTTGTGATTCATTTAACTTTTCTTTTAAAAAATTAGATGCTATAGTATTTGGTGCATATAGATTCAGTATTGATATTGTTTCATTGTCTATGATAACTGTTATCAAAATGTATCTACCTTGTTCATTTCTTTTAACTAAATCTACATTAGCCATAACGTTGTCTGAGATCATAGGAGATGAGCAAAGGAGACAAGCCTTTATTAAGGACCTTCTATGTGCCAGGCATTGGTGCTAAGTGCTTTGCAAATGCTATCTCATTTGATCCTCACAATCACCCTGGGAGGTAGGTACTATTAATTCCATTTTATAGGTGACAACACTGAGGTAGAAAGAGGTAAAGAGACTTGCCCAGAGAGACACAGCGAGTAATGTCTGAGCCTGGATTTGAACTCTGGTCTTTCTTACTCCAGGCCCAGAGCTCTCTCCACTGTACCATCTAGCTGCCTCAATAAACATTTTTTAAATGTTTACCATTTTCCAGGCACTATGCCAAGCAATGGAGATACAAATAAAGGCAAAAACATGGTCCTGGGCCTCAAGAAGCTTACATTCTAATGGAGGACAAAATTTGTTCATATAAGACATACAGGAGGCAAATGGAAGCTACCATCAGAGGGAAGACCCTGGGGGAGAGAGAAAGAGAAATATCTGAGTTGATCTGAGTTTTAAAGGAAGCTAAAAAGCAGTGCTGAAGAGGGAGAACATTCCAGATACAGAAAAGGCAAAGAGGCTAGAGTGTCTTGTCTAAGGGACAGCAAGGAGACTAGTGTTCTTGGCTTGGAGGGGAGACCAGTGTTAGAAGACTGGAGAGGTAAAAAGGGGCCAGCTTGTAAAGGACTTAAAAAGCTAAATAGAGAATTTATATTTGATCCTAGAGGTAATAGGAAACATCTGGAATGTTTTGATTGGAAGGGAGAGGGATGACATGGGTAGAGCTTTTAGGAGTTTACTTTGACATCTGAGTGGAAGATGGATTATAAAAGGGAGAGACTTCAGAGGCAGGGAGACCAACGAGAAAGCTATTGAAATAATTCAGACACAAAGTCATAGGCCCCCATCAGGGTGGCCGCTATGAACAGAGAAAAGGCAGTATGGACATATAGATATATACAGGCCTATGTGTGTGTATGTGTGCATGTGTGCGTGTGTGGTGGTGTTGAAGTAGCAATGACAGGCCTTGTCAATAATTTGGCTTTTTGGATGAGAAGAAAGAGTTGAGAATGCTGCAGACATTTTGAGATGGGATGACTGGGAGGATGGTGGTACCCTTGACAGCAACAGGGATAGGAAGAGAGGAGGATTTGGAAGAAAAGATAATGGACATATGACTTTATGATTTCTCTGATATCTATTTAGAGTTGTCCAAGAGGCAATTAGTTGGTGATGCCTGGAAATGAGGAGATGGTGTGTAAAATAGAGGATGATAACAGCACTGTGTTATTGTTTTATAAGGGTCGTTCTGAGAATCATAATATAATACAGATTTTTTAAAACTTAAAATTTTCTAATGGATTATACGATCATGGGTCTCTGTAAGGGACCATAGAGGTTTTCAAATGCAACTTCCTCAACTTACAGATGAAGAAATTGAGGCTTAGAGAGTGAAATGAATCATTACCCATTCTTATTTTTTGCTTGTTTGTTTTTAGAGGCAATCAGGGTTAAATGGCTTGCCTGAGGTCACACAGCTAGTAAGTGACCGAGGTCAGATTTGAACTCCTGACTCCAGGATCAATGCTTTATCCACTGCACCACCTAGCTCAACCTCTTACTATTAGTAACCTACATGTGTATACTACTTTGACATAGCAAAGCACTTGACAAACATCTCATTTCAACTCTACAATTACCCAAGGTATGATGGGTATTATCCCCATTTTACAGATGAGGAATCTCAGCCTCACTGACTTTAGTACCCATGATCACACTAATTGGGTGGAGGTCATAAGAGCATCTTCCTTTCAAAGTTGTTGTGAGGAACAAATGAAATAATATGGGGGAGAGGCAGAGCCAAGATGGTGGAGTAAAACAGAGACTTGCTTGAGCTCTCCCCCAAACCCCTCCAAATACAAATGACTCTAAACTAATTGTAGTGTAGCAAAACCCACAAAATGCGGACTAAAGCAGGTGGGACCTGAACCTAGGTTGCCTCACTCCTAGTACAGTGCTCTTTACAAAACATCATATTGTTTTACAGCAAAAGGGTAATGTCTTCTGAAAGAATCACTAGCAAACAAAGATAAGGACCACTGTGGGAATTCCCTTCAGCAGTTATCCTTCAATCTTCATCTCATCATACAATACCCATAGCTCCCTGGAAATAGGAGTCTCTATTTTAATTGTGGCTGGTTTCTAATGGGGAAAAAATATCTTAGGTGAGATCCAATATTTGAAATTAAATAAATACTAACACAGGCACTCAGCATTCCAGTAGCTTCATTCTCTCCCATTTGTAAATCTGTGGATAGCACGCCAAAACTTGTCCTATGAACAATCACAGTGGGAAGAGCACTAGATTGTAGAGATCTGAGTAGTAATTAGTAAGGACCTTGGACAAGTCATTGCTCCAGTCCAGACCTCATTTTGCTAGTCTGTAAGATGAGGATGTTGGACTAATGACAGCTAAATGGCACAGTAGATTGATGGCTGGTACTGGAATCAGGAAGACCAGAGTTCAAAACCTGCCTCTGACACTTACTAATTGGGTGGAGGTCATAAGAGCATCTTTCTTTCAAAGTTGTTGTGAGGAACAAATGAAATAATATGGGGGAGAGGCAGAGCCAAGATGGTGGAGTAAAACAGACTTGGTTGAGCTCTCCCCCAAACCCCTCCAAATACAAATGACTCTAAACTAATTGTAGTGTAGCAGAACCCACAAAATGCGGACTGAAGCAAATTTCCAGCCCAAGACAAACTGAATGGTCAACAGGAAAAGTCTGCTGTGCCAGTCTTTAAAAAGAGCATATAGACTGGGCCCCAGCAAACTTAGAGCAGGCCAGAGGGACTGAATCACTGGCAGCAGAGGCAGTTTCCACACTTGTCAATCTATAAATGCCAAATACAATTTAGAAGATCAGTGGGAAAAGTCCGTCAGACCTGGATCAGAAAGGAGCACAGATCGGCCCTGGGTTGGCAGAGGTGGCAGCTTCTTCCAAGTCTCTCAGCCCACAGATAGTAAGGGGATCAAAAAACTTGTCAGAAGGATATTACAAAAATCATTTTTTTAAAATAAATTTATTTAACTTTTTACATTCATTTTCACAAGATTTTGGGTTCCAAAATTTTCTCCCCATTTGTCCCCTCCCCAATACACTGGACATTCTAATTACCCATATCACCAATCTGCCCTCTCTT
>CM053772.1:47188825-47319985 GCA_028658325.1 Potorous gilbertii | reverse complement strand
TTGTGGCAGAGAGTGGATTGAGGTCTAGATATCCCGATGCTCTCACTTAGCCAGTTTGTGGCAGAGAGTGGATTGAGGTCTAGATATCCCGATGCTCTCACTTAGCCAGTTTGTGGCAGAGAGTGGATTGAGGTCTAGATATCCTGATGCTCTCACTTAGCCAGTTTGTGGCAGAATGGGGACTTGAATCCAGGTCTCTTGATTCCTTGTCCACTGCATTTTTTACATCATTATTCCACGTTGGTCTGATGCTCCATTTTTCTGTTTTAGACAATGCAAATTCCTCTCCAGTGTCATGAAGATGCCTGTGTCAGGGAGGGAAGGGGCTCAGCCCAGCGAGCCAGTGTGCTGGAAGGCAGACAGCCTAATCTGCTACTAGTTTAGGGCTGGAAAAAGGAATTAGGGCACCCATTACAGGTTGTTTATTCTTCCTTTTTAGTTTCTGCATAGTCATGTGACTTGAGTGCGGTGGGGGAAAAAAGTGTCTGGGCTGTTCTCTGGCTCCCAGGCAGTGTCCAAGGTCAGCAGAGCAAAGCTGCGGACCTCCCTCGGCTCTCTGCAGTGGCTGCGGTATTGACACAGCAAAACTCTCCCGAGGAGGGAGCAGAAGCCACAGCTGGCCCTCTGGGTTCAGCCACCTGGGTGCATCCTTGGCCAACAAACAAGTGGGAAGCTGGGAGGCAGGAGACTGGGGTTCTAGTCTCATGTGTCACTGACTTGCTGCTTGACCTTGGACGAGCTGCTTCCTCCTCTTGGGGGGTGGGGCGCCTTAGGTTCCCCCTCAAGAAAAATAAGAGGACTTAGCCTTGGGTGATCGCAGGTGCCTTCCAGGTCTCAAATTCTAGAATCACAAAATTGCTTGGGAATTCTTGAGACCTTGAAACTCAAGAAAGACCCTTTTCCCCAAAGAAGAAAGCCTAGAATTGTAGGGTAATCAGGGAGTGGGAGGAGGAGGTAAGGGTGTGTGTGAGGGCAATGAGAAGAGATAGAAGTGGGGGGTCACAGCGAAAAGGTATCTCCGTGAAGCAATGACTAACTGATGTAAGTAGATTAAGGACACAAGTCCTTAGGGAACCACAGCATTGATTGAATTACATAATATGTTTTAGATTGAAATGAAAATGTTTCCCCCTCAATTTTTCATTTTAATACTTAGTGTTTGTTGGTGTTGTGGGAGTGAAGAAAACATTCATCAAATATTGAGGATTTACTTTTTGTAAGACATTGTGCTAGGCTCTGTGGGTGACACAGACACAGACTCATTGGCTGTGGATTCAGAGGACTGGGTTCAAATGGTACTTACTACAGGTGTAACTTTGGGCAAGTCATGTAACCTGTTTTCCAGTCTATAAAATGAGTGTTGAAACAGGTGGCCTCTAGGTCCCTTCTAGCTGTCCGTCTCTGAATCTATGAAATGTAGCATCAAAGACATTGTCCCTACCCCCCCTCCAGGAACCAGATGTGAATTCAAGTCGACTCAATAAGCATTAAGGGGCTCTTTGGTGTGCTAGGCAGTGGGCACACAAAACCAAAATCAGCCTGTCTCTTCTCTCTAGAAACTTATGTTGTATTTGGTGGAAACAACACTGATACTAAATACTAAATAAATACATTAATACAGTAATGACGCATTAATACTAAAATACTTAGGAAATATTTTGGAGGACAATAACAGCTGGTAGAATTGGAAAGGGTCTCTTATATAGGCTGCAGCTGGATAGGATACAAGATATAGAACACATTTACAGGAGAAATTACCAAGTAGTATAAGTGATAATAGTGATAATGTACTGTAGGCTGTTGGACTGATAGATGGGATGGATGTTACTGATCATCTACTTAGTCCATTTCCCTTTGGTATCATAGATGCTAGTATGTTAGATTCAGAAATGGAAGGGATTGTAGAGGCATCTGTTCCAGCTTCCTCATTTTTATAAATGAAGCTAAGATCTGGAGAGATCCTACAGATAACCGAGCTAGGATTCACACCCAGGTCTCTCAACTTCTAATCCAGTGCTCCTCCTACACATGTGGTGTGATGTACTCCCTAGGTGATCCCTGTGTGGATATCCTCCCTCCAACTTTCTGTGGGGCTCTGAAGGATTGGGTGACCTTCCAACCCAACCTGGAACCTAAAAGACTGTCAGTGGAGGCGGTGGGCAGGGGGGGGGCACAGAAGGGGAGGGATGGAGAGTGGGAGCCTAAGCATCTGGGATGGCACTCTATTGGTTGCTTTCAAGGACTCTGGGGGAGAACTCTGTAACCAGAGCAGATCTGCATTGACTTGAAACAAGAGAGAAGTGTTCCGAGGCCCTTTTGGGGTAGGAGTTTCCTTGTTATAGGAAAGCAGTGTTTTTGTTCATTTTGGCAAAGACTTATGGGGAGATAGTGGAGGATAGAAGAATCTGGTGTCCATGGGGTCACCAAGAGTTGGATATGATTGAAAAGATGAACAACAAATTGGTATATAGGATGAATGACTATATGAATGAGTAAGTGAATGACAAAACATTTATTAAGTGCTTTCTGTGTGCCAAGTTCTATGCTAAGCATTGAAGATACAAATACAAAAGGGAAGACAGTCTCTGACCCCAAGCAGCTTACATTCTAATGGAGGAGATAAAATATGTAAGAGAGTGGTAAATAATAGTGATGATGATGACGTTATTAATAGTGATTTACCTAATGCCTTGACCTTTGCATATATATTTTCATTTAATCCTTGGAACAACTGGGTGAAGTTTCTTAGAGAAAAGAAAATTGAAATCCAGATCAGTGGAAATGATTTATTCAAGGTCACATAGACCAAGTCAAAGTCTCCTGTCTCCTGTTCTTCTGTTTACTTCTAGTTTTATGTGCCTGTGTAAAATGAACTTTAGAGACAGTCGGACAGTCTAGTTTTCCTCAGACCTTCCCATTGTTTTTCTTCACTCATTTTCTCCTTTCTTCATTGTACTATCAAGAGGAAAAACAGAACTGAAGAGTTCTTAACAATTGCATGTTGGTATTACAACTTTGAAAGATAAACTATATGTGAGTATGTGTGGATGTGTATGTATGGATCTGTATGTATGTGTAAGCTGATGAAAATGTTGGAGAACTTTTGAATCTACCCATGGTTGTTGATGATCCAGGGGATTTAAATGCTTTATATTGGTTGGGAGAATTTCCTTTATTATCATTTAACTAGAGCTAGACCTGTAGGCAGGTCTGAGTTCAGTTTTCAGCTCTGTTGCTGGTCAGTTGTGTGGCTTCAAACTACTTAATTTCTCTGGGACTCAAGTTCCACTCTAAAATGAAGGTGTTGGACTTAGATGTTCTCCAAGTATCTTCTCTAGCTTTGATATTTTATGAATCTAACTCTGTGTTGGAAAGAATTAAATTTGATTCCGTAAGCATTTAATCAGAGCAGCTAGATGGTGCAGTGCACAGAGTGCTGAGCCTAGCACAGGAAGACTCATCTTCCTGAGTTCAAATCTGGCCTCAGACACTTATTGGCTGTGTGACTCTGGGCAACTCACTTGACCCTGTTTGCCTCAGTTTCCTCATCTGTAAGGTGACCTGAAGAAACAAATGGCAAACCAAGATCTTTGCCAAGAAAACCCCAAATGAGGTCACAAAGAGTCAGACATGACTGAAATGTCTAAACAACAACAACCCAAAGCATTTATTTAATCAGTACCTACTATGTGACAGGCTCTGTGCTACTTATGAAAGATTTAAAGGCAAAAACACAACAGTCTTTGCTCTCAAGGAGTTTACATTCAACTGGAGGGGTGCAACATGCATATTAATAAGTAAATGCAAATTATATGTATGATAATGCAAAGTAGTTCATCCTAGGTGCTCTTTCCCAGACCTCCTTTCTCTTGTCTGGGTTAGATATCTGAGATACTGAGCTCCAGCATGGCAGGGAATATGTGCCTCAGTTGTTCCATTTGACATCCATGGCCTAGTTCTTCTCCATGTTGAGATAGGACATTCCATCAAAGCTCTTCAGGCATATATGTAGGCACAACATGAAGAGAGGGAGTGTGGTTAAATGAGTATATCTTTGGACTGGAAGCCAGGAGACAGGCATTTCTCCATCTGCCCAAGCTCCCTGCAGGGAGGACTGATATATTGGAACCATAGAACCTGAGTGTAACAGTGGAAAGAAACCTCAAAGGTCATTTAGTCCTTGACAGTCTAGTCAAGGAATAGATGATTTATTTTACTGAGGAAAAAGCCCCGGAAGTATTTTGTTACTTGGTTAGATAACTAACTGGTTAGTTAGGAAAGGCAGTGATTTTTTTGGCAAAGAAAAGGATATGGATCTGGTCCCATTTTTTCCCCTTTGAAAGCAAACTTTACTTATTCTATATATTGTCTTTTAATGGGTTTTCAGACTACTGTCATGATTGAATCTCCCAGTTATTTTTCTTTTCTGTTATTTGCAGCTTTAAGGACAGAATTGTATTTTCTGAATTGAAATTATTTCTACTAATGTCCCTGCAGTTATCAGAGAGATTGGTCCTTCAGAAATGGCTAGCAGGATGGAATACCAATCAGCATGCTGATATTGAACAACTATTATGTTCCCACTCAGTACTATACCCTGTGGGGAATATAAAGGAATATGCCACATGCCTTGCCCTCATTGGACTTACAGGCTAGCTTCAGAAACAGACTGTCATACAAGAATCAGTTTCAAGAATATAGAATGTCAGAATTGCAAAAGATATCAGGGGGTATCTAGTTGAACCCATGAATGTAAGACAGCATTTATGAAGGGCTTTCTACATGCCAAGATCTACACTAACCACTGGGGATTCAAATACAAAAGGGAAGACAGTCTCTGCTGTCAGGGAGTTTCCATGCCAATGGGTGAGATAAAATAGATTGGCAAGTGGTGCATGAGAATGACAACTGTTGAAATAACATGGCACTCTTAACAGTTATGAGAATCCTCTTTTTGACACACATGATGCATGTTTATCCAACTTTTTGCATGGAGATTGACATTTGAGGATGCAACATATGACCTCTTTGGGCAGCCCATTTCAGTTTTGCAGACTAAAGTGCTATGATAATTTTCCTTACAGTAAGCCTAAATTCTGCCTCTTTCCTTGAAGACCTCCACTGTCAGGAAAACACATTCAGCTGTGGGATAACTCAGATCATTCAAGCCTATAGCTGCCTTTCTGCATTTTCCATCTGTTGCTTATTTTTCTATCCCTTTGAGTATTAAGCAAAACATGTCTAAAACCTTTACTTTACTATGTTGACTAAGGTCTAAGAGTGAATTTATTCAGTTCTCTTGCTTGATTCTGCCAAATCTTTCACTGTCTCCAACCATCTTCTCTCCCCCTTACCTTCAATCTTAGAAGATGAAGTGGTCTTCCTCTTTGCCAAGATAACCCATTGGTCTAGACCTTTGAACTCAGCTAGTATGGCACGGCTATACTATTCCAACCTAAGTCTTCTGCCTCTCATTCTGATTCCTTTCCCATTATTCTATACTGCTTTCCTTAGAAACAGGAGATGTGCAAATTTAGAGAACCCACCCAAAATGTTCATATGGACTATTTGTGCCTAACCTTCCAAGACTTCATTGGTCTGATCAGCCACCATTGGACACACTGTACCTTGACCCCAACGTGGTGATGTCATTTTGGTCCTCTTCTAGAATAAAGGACTGCCAGCTTCTTCCTTGTCACCAAATTCAATGATCTTTTCTCCTTCTGTCCTTATCTTCCTTGATGTATCTGAAGCTTCTGAAACCGTTGACCAGTCCTTCCTTCTTGGTGCCATTTCTGCCAATTGACGATGCAATTATGGTTTTCTTCAGGCCTTCAAGTTACTTTTTGTCTATCTTTGTCATCTCTTTCCCATCCTATTCCTATATCTTAAAATACTCTGTAATTTTGTCCTTGTCTTTCTCTCTATACTTTCTTTCTTGGTGACATCATCTTCTCCCTTAGCTTTAATTATCACCTCTATGCAGATGACTCCCAAATCTATAGCTACACCACTGGCTTCCATCCAGAGCTCCCATTTCCCCTTTCCAACTTCTCACTGGATATTTCCATTTGCATGTGCCACCAGCACCTTAATCTCAACATGACCTATACTGAATTCATGTCTTCCCTCCCCCAAAGTTCTTTATTTCTGCTAATAATACTACCATTACTGACCAATCAGATTGTGACCTCAGAGTCACCTTTGACTGCTTTATCATACTCTCATATCTAATTTATTTCCTGTCAGTTCTTCCATTGGTAATAACTCTTATGTCCTTCCCCTAATTTACATTTTTACTGCAGTAATCTGTTTTATTAAGGCCCTCTAATCTAGGCAATGTGGAGAATCTCTTCTTGACTAGATCATTGTAACAGTCATGTCTCCCTTTCTTGAGTTTTTCCCTTCTCTAATCCAAGACTTCTTAAATTTTTTCCACTCATGACACCTAGACCATCCTTTACGCAGTTGCCAGGGTTATCTTTATGTTGTACTTCTCTGATGATACTTGTCTACTAAAAAAACCTCCATTGGCTCCCTATTGCCTGTCAATTAATGCAGACTCTATAGATCCCAGCATTCAAGGCCATTCACAACTTGTCCCACCTTTCCAGCCTTATCACCTCCTATTCCCTGTTCATGTTCTTTCAATTTTGGCCAAATTGAAACAACCATTCCCTATATTCCCTCTCTTGTGTTTATGCCTTTGCCCACTCCCTCTTCTACTCCTGCAAGGATTGTCTCTACTGCCATTCTTCCTCTGTGTTCCAACGAATTTTCTCCTCCTTTCCTTTAAGATCCGTGGGTTCAACTATCATTGTTATGTAAATGACTTCTACATTTACATAGCTAGTCCTCCTTTCTCTCTTGACTTCCAATTCTGCTTCATCATTAGCCTCTTGGACATGACCTGGATATCCCATAGGCATCTCAAACTCAAACCTTTTCAGAACAGAGCTCATCTTTCTCGCTAAGTCCATATACTCCAAACTTTCCTCTCTCTGTTGAGGGCACTAAGTTCATTGTTATCTTAGCAGCCACCCAAGCATGCAACTTCAGAATCATCATTCCTTCACCCCTCTCCCCCATGTCTAGCAAGGCTACCAAGTTTTATGGATTCTATATCCATAGCATTTTTTCCCCACATCCATCCACTTCTTTCCATTCACACCTTGACTATCTTAGTTCAACCTCTCACTTGGATGATTGTATAAGCCTCTTCATTGGGATCTCTGTATTCAGGCTCACCCCAGTCCATCTTTCCCAGAGTTGGCCAAACTGCTTTTATTGAAATACAAGTTTGACCATATTCTTTCTTCCCCTGCTCAGGATGCCTCAGTGGCTCCTTTTTCCCTTTAGGATGAAATATGAATTCCTCTCTTTGGCATTCAAAGACATTAATAAGAATGTTCCAACTGATCTTTCCAGA
The DNA here is from genome assembly GCA_028658325.1 of Potorous gilbertii. Classification (NCBI taxonomy): domain Eukaryota; kingdom Metazoa; phylum Chordata; class Mammalia; order Diprotodontia; family Potoroidae; genus Potorous; species Potorous gilbertii. Next base: position 47,312,556 of record CM053772.1, on the reverse strand, counting down.
TTGATGTCACCCTCCTTCATTCATTCTACTTTCCAACAAAACTGGTTTACTTGAAGTTTCTTGTAAATGATATTTCACCTCTCTCTTCTCAACTTCTGCTCAGGCTATCTGCCATACCTTGGACATTCCCTCTTCCTATCTCTAACTCTTGGAATCCATATTGCCCTTCAAGCCTCAACTCCAAAACATCATCTCCTATAAGAGGCCTCTCGACTTCTGCCAAGTTCTTATTGCTCCCCTGAGAAATTGGAGTTTTTTAAAATTGCTGTTTATTTTCTGTGTACATGTTGTTTATTCTCATATTTGTAAACTCCTTGAGAACAGGGACTGTTCCATTTTTCTCTTTGAAGCTGGAGTCCCTGAGTAAAGTGCCTGGCACACAGTAGGTGCTTAATAAATGTTTATTGAATTAAGTTGAAGCCACAACTCAGGTGCTGCCTTTTCTATAGTTTTCTAAAACATTTCCAGTTGGAAGTGATCTCTCTCTCTTCCTCTCCCCCTCTCTTCCTTTTCTTTCTCTCCCTCTCTCTCTTCTATTTTTTTATACAATGTTGCCTAGTCTTCTATGCTCTTATCAACTTTCCTCTTGTAACTTATTTATACATTTCATTCACCATTGTTCCCCACCCCTACCCAGTAGACTGAAAACTTCTTGAAAGTAGTATTTATTTCATATCTATCCTTGTGTCCTAGTGCGGATTATAGTCCCTTGTACATGATGAATGTCTGCCAGTCTAATTAGAATTCTAAGAAACGTAGATAGGGTACAACCTCATTTTTAGACTATTGTGATAGTCCTCTCTTTCTTTGGTTCATTCCCTCTACAACCCATCGTTTGCACAATTCCTTGGTTCATGTCACTTTTCACCAAAAATTGCTTACCAAACAATGTAAACTATATTTTTATTTCTAGCTACAAGGTTCCTCAATATAATTAAGTGTATTAGCATCACTGATGGTACAGACACCTAAAAAAATGAGACATGTACTGATAGGTTTCACTGTTGCCTAAGAGTCAGTGTTGGTTCTGGGATGAAGCTTGAACATAACAGGCCCAGACAACCAGTCATCCCCCAATCTTCATGCTGATTCTCAGTGTCTGGGTATGGTTAGGACTAGCACCTTTTATACCCAGGAGGACAAAGGGAACTGGATCCCTTTATACGCGTACCAAACTAGGGCAGACAAGACTGAAGTCACCTTGAATTACATCAGTCATTACAGTTGAATAAGTAGGAGCTCAGGGATTGGAAAAATTCCTTTGGAGTTGGGGGGATGCACTTATGGACCATTCTGTCATTTTGGTTTCTCTTTCCTTGTGTCCCCTTTGCCTCCACCCCAAGGGAAAGGGATTAGTCTATATATACTTAATATGTGTTTGTAGAAATAAAATGAAAAGACTAGGAATCTCAATCTGACTGCAACATGGAGGAAGGATTGGAAACTGGAGGCAGAGAAACCAACTGGGAGTGAAGTAAAGTCAGTGAGCCTATGCTAACCCTGGTCCAGTTTGAAGGGAGTCCTTGCTCTAAAGAATCAGGGTTCAAATCCAGATGTTTTCTACTAGTTCTACCTTAGGGTAATCATATAATCTCTGGATCTATAAAATGAGAGGTTAGACTAAAATCAAGAACTCTTACTTAACCTGGGGTCCATGAATACATTTCAGGAGGTCTGTGAACTTAGATGGGAAAAAATTATATTTTAAAATTTCAATGTTATTGCTTTCCTTCAAAATCCTGTGGATTGATACATTTAAAAATATGAATCTGAGGAATTCATAAACTTCACCAAATTGCCAAAGGGGACCTTGATCCCCCCAAAAGTAAAGCATCCCTGGACTAGATGGTCTCTGAGCTCACTTCCAGTTTTATGATCCTGTGAGAGGGGATTTTATGAGAGACATTTAGAATGAAAAGCCAATGTGTGTGTGTGTGTGTGTGTGTGTGTGTGTGTGTGCGTGCGTGTGTGTACACCTATTTCTCTGTGATTAGCCTCGGGTTTTGTGAGTTAGGTGAGTATGCCCAAGTCCCTGGTGTATGCTCCTCGCTTCATGCCACTTTCCTGCTTAGCCTCTTTATGAATGATCCAGCCCTTTCACTAACCCCTTAGGTGGTCTTTAGAGTCAGGAGAGCTCTTGCTGAAATTGTACAGACAGTGGAATGCTGAGCACCATTTACCCAGGCTTGGAAAGAAAAAGCTAAGGAATGGAGGTATCTGTGTGGTGATGACACCCAGCCAGAAGAGGAGAGTTGCAGTAACAGGAAGGAAGAAGGAGAGTCAGAGACAGAAAAGGCTGGGTAATGAAGCTGGAGGATAGTGGAGAGATCCTTTAAGCCAGTCTGTAATCTACAGTAAGCTTGGTGAGGCAGTGTAGAGAGTGGTGGCTCTGACAGTAGGGAGACCTGAGTTCAAATTTGGCCTCAGGCACTTATGAACTGTGTGATGCCTGGCATGTCACAATCTCTGTCTGCTTCAGTTTCCTCAACTATAAAATGAGGATGGTACTAATAGCACCTATCCTCGAGAGTTGTCTTGAGGATCAAATGAATTAATTGGAAAACATTTAGCATAGTTCCTGACACATAGTAGTTATTCAATGAATGTTTATTTCCTTTCTACATAGGAGAAAACTCAGACTGAGAGGGGCAGGGGCTTGCTTGACCAAAGGCACCCAGATGCATCCAGGTCTCTTGACTCCCAATCCAGCGGTCCTTTAACTTTACTGTGGTATTTCAAGATGTAAATGGACAAGGAGTCCAGAAGGCTTCATTTTAAATGGCCTAACTCCATAATTTCCCCTGGGTTTGGCCTTTAGTTATACAACTCAGCTCATATTGTCTCATTTCCAGCACGTGATGGCTGAGATGGTCTTCTCACAACCACTGTCATACCGCTTTGCTAAACTCATTGCCTTGATAGCATCACCCACATGCTCAAGGATCTACAATATTTCCTTATTTGTTATTGCACCAAGTCTAGATTCATTTTTCTGGTTTGAGGTCCTCCATAACCTGACATTTGCTCTCCAGCCTTAAATCCCACAGTTACCTGTAGCTATCACATGCTTCACTCAGGCTAGGTTTGTTCTTGTATGCCAAACCTACTGTATTCCTGTATCTCTCTGTGTCTTTGTTTATGTTTTTCTCTCAGCTGGGATGCTGTCCATCCTCTTTTGTCTATGTCTACATCCTCCCTATCCTTCTAGACTAGGAGTTTTGAACTTGTAGTACACAGACCCTCATTTGTCCATGGACAGGTTCAGGGGATCTGTGAACTTGAGTGCGATATTTACCATTTTATGCAGTTATTTAATAGCATTATTCTGAGAAGGGGTAGATGCTCAAAAACCCATTCCCAGAGAGTCAGTGACTTGCCCAAGGTTGTCCAACTAGTGAGTGGCAGCTCTGCCTCATTGGAGTAGGAGGGGGTGTGGTGGTCCAAGAAACTAGAGAAACAGAGGTAGGAGCCCCAACAGACCAGCCAGGGGGAATCTGCCCTATCCCAGTCATGGGCTCCGGGCAGTTCTGTTGGCATCAGAGCCTTGGTAGAAGAGAGAGCAGCCCCTGCCCATTTGTAAACTGGGGCTTTGTCACATTTTGTTTGGATTTATTGTCGACTTTATCTTTATAGCCTTAAAGAACCCTTAATTATAGGTTTGCAGGCAGGCCTTAATAGCGGCAAATATCTGCTGATTAGGGATGCAGCCGATTGAAATTCCCAAGGCTTCCTACCCTCCTTCCCTGGCCTGGCCTGGCCTCTTAGTACATTGTTGAAGTTCCAGAGATGGCACTTTGCCTTCTTTTGGACCCAGTATTATCATTTCTATCTCTGCCTCTCCCCCCGCCCCTTTTCTCTCCCTCCCTCCCACCATTGCTATCTCTTATTCTCTCTCACAGACAGAGCCTGGCTTCTTAGAATCTGTAATGTCGATGAAGATAAACAGCCATGTTAATCCACAAAACACGAGAAACTGTGCTCAGAGCATGGAAATTTTTGAATGAATCAAATATCTGAATCAATAAGTATTTATTGAGTTTGGGCTATTTTTAAAATTCAGGCCTACATTTATTATGCTCCCACTGTGTGCCAGATGATGCTGTCTTTGGGACTGGGGATGCAAAGACAGAAATAAGCTTATCTTTGCCTTGAAAGAATTTATGCTCTCCCAGATGATGTCCCTGACGTTGTACTTTAAGGAAGCAAATGGCCCAGTGGTAATTGCTTCCTACCTCCCCTTCCTGAAAAGTTTTTTAGATGTGCAATCTAGTTATGACAGTCCATGTAGGACAGTGGGATAAATTGTCTTGGAGGTCAAAAAATCTGGATTTTATCTTGGGTTCAATCACTAGCTCACTGTCCTTTTCCATTTAATTTAATTTCATAGTGCCTCAGTTTCCCTAAATGTAAATCATAGTTAGGAATGTAATCCTCAGGGATCGTTTTTTCACCCCCATATCCTAGTCCTCATGACACTGACTGGTAGACGGTGGATGTTTAATAAATGGTGGTTGATTTGAGTTGAATGATGAGAACTTTTTGTCACTTTTTTTGTTTATTCTCACGGATAACAGTTGCCATGGAAATCACTAGTAAACTGCTATGGCTTACATGTTGAACATTGACTGTGGAAGTATTTAGAATTCGAAGGGACCTTAGAGGTCAGCTAGTCCAATTCCCTCTTTTTTACAGAGGAGATGACCTGAGGTCCCCAAAATGAAATTATCTGCCACAAAACACACAAATAGTAAGTGGCAGAAATAATATATGAACCTAGGACCTCTCATTATTAATAGTTAGTTGATAGCTCCTCTCCCGTGCTACCTCCCACTCCTGAGGACCCTCTTGGGTCACAGTTTTTATGATTTTGTTATCAAGGAGAGCTGGGAAAAGGAGACATCAGCTTGGAGGAGAAGGGATTGGCTAAGTCCCCTACAGGTCCTAATTCTTGTCTCAGCTTCAGCCCTCCCAGCCTTTCCCAGCAGCTCAGGGCGTTCTCAACAACAGCCATTCAGCTACTCCTCTCCTTTGGATTCTCCCAAACACATCCCAGCGTATTTATTCTGATTTATTATGTCTGAAGTACTCCCCCTTTCCTTCCTCCCAAATCCTGGTCTCACCCTCTTTCAGTCTCTGGCAGCCTAAAGCGGGCATCACCTTCCCCAGGATTCTAGGAGTCAGTCACTTTGTCTAGCTTCAAGTCTGTATGGATCATGCTCAGAGGCCCAACCTGATACTGATCACTGCAGGAGAGATGAGGGATGAGATCTACAGGAAGGGTGTTGTGATGCGGGTGTAACTTTTGAGTCTGGCTTAACCCAGGGATATCCACAGTGATCCTAGTGGTAAAAAGAGTGCTGGACCTAGTATCAGAACAGTTTTCTGTTCATTTATTATGTGACTATGGGCAAAAACAGAAGGATCCCCCTAGGTTGGAGGCAACATGGTATAATGGAGGGAGCTGTTGACTTAAGACTTAGAGATCCTGGGTTCAAATCTTCCCTTTCTCTTTATTCTCTGTGTGTTCCTCGGCAGGTTGCTTATTTTTTTTTTTTCCTACTGGCATCTAAGTTTCTTTCTGTGAAGCCAAACAAGGGAGTTAGATTAGGTTAACTCTCAGGCTCCCTGCTGATCTCCATCTTGGCTTCTTTCTATAAGGACTTTTGCCTGATTTCCCTTAATGTTAGTGCCTCCCCTCTGTTGTTTCTCTCCAATTTATCCTGTGTGTAACTTGTTTATGCATAGTTTCCATGTTGTCTCCCCTATTAGACTATGCATTCCTTGAGGGCAGGGATTGCTTTTTGCCTTTCTTGGTATCAGCGTTTAGCATAGCATCTGGCACGTTACAGACACTTAAATATTTATTGGCCTAAACTGACCCGAGTCTTGGTTTCCTGATCTGTAAAATGGGGATAATGTACTCATATAATGTTATCGTGACGAAAACTTAATGTACAATGGACGTTTTATTTATTTATTTACCTGCTCGTTCATTCATTTGTTCCTTCGTTTGTTTATTTGTTTATTTATTTGCCTAAGGTTGGTAAGATAGTGAACTGGCTATGATTCTTTAGTAGAGAAGATTCACTCGGCTTCACATGCAGCATATTAGAGGAAACCTGATGCAGCAGGTAGGATCCTAGAGTAGGAGATGGAAGACCTGGGTTGTCATTTATCAGCTGTGTGGCCTGAGGCCAATCACCTCCTCCCCACCCCCTTTCTCTGAAAAATGAGCATCATAAGATTTAAAGCTGATAGGGATCATGGGAGACCAGTTAACCCAACTCCAGATAATAGTCCCTAGCTGACCAATTGCCAATGATTGGGAAGAAATAATGGAGAAGAATATACTTTGGAAACTGTCAAATCTTATTCAAATGTGAGAGATGGTGGTGATGATCATTTATTTTTAATAAAGTATGTTCTACTTTCTCTATTGTTAGACCTATACCCCAAAGAGATCAAAGAAAGGGGAAAGGACTCCTGCACAAAACTATTTATAGCAACTCTTTTTGTGGTGGTAAAGAACTGGAAATGAAGAAGGTGCCTCTCAGTTGAGGAAGGACTGAAAAACCAAGCATACAAATGTGATGGACTTATATTGTGCTCTAAGAAAGCTGGGAAGATTGTATAAACTGATGCAGAGAAAAGGGAGCAGAACAGAAAAAAGGATTCATAATAAAAACTTTGTTGTAAAAGAAGCTAAGGAGATTGAGAAAGAGGGAAATCCATAACTTGAGTCTTAGAAAGTTGCCTGAGCTTCAGAGATGACAAGTGACTTGCCCCATTTCACATGGGACAGGATTTGATCCCAGGACCTCCCAAGACCAAATCTGGCTCTGCACTCACTAGATTAGTCCATCCCTCTATCAATAAATATTTATTAAGTGCTTACAATGGGCCAATCATGGAGCTAAACTATTTCCTGCTATGTCACCTAGGCTATGTCTTATATTTATGGCTCATATGCTGAATGTTTTTATATCTGAAAATGATCTTAGAAGTCCAACTTCTCTTTTTATAAGAAAGCTAAGGGAAATAAGGGATGTGTGTCAGAGTCACATAGGTAACAGTGGTATCAGGTCTGTCCTATGTCATCTTATCCCCTCATTTTATAGGTAAGAAACAGGCCCAGTTTCCTAGGGGTAGGTAGCTAGCATAGAAGATTGAGAGGTATAGTCAGGAAGACCTGGGTTTAAATTCTGCCTCAGACACTTATTTGCTGTGTGATCCTAGGCAAGTTGTAACCTCTTGTTGCCTCAGTTTCTTCATCTAAATATTGGAATTAGTGGCCTCTAAAGTTCTTGGTAGCTCTTTATTCCTAATCCTATGAGGTTAAGACACTGTCTAAGGATCCTCAGTTAATGAGCATCAGAGGCAAGATCTCTGTCTTCAGAGTTAATGTCCTTTCCACCACACTCAGTGAGGATTCAAATTCAGGTCCTTTGCCTCTAAATTCACTGCTCCATAGCAGGAGTCCATACTCTATATTCCCTCTCCCTCTAGACTGTAAATTCCACAAATACAGTGACATTATTGCTTTCGTCCTTGTATCTCTGCCAGCATCAGCACCCAGAACCCTAAAGTCCACTTTTGATTGGTGCTTACAGAAGGAGGGGAATGAGGAAGGGAAGAAGGCAGACAGGAATGGACAGCCTATGTCTTGTCTCTGCAAAGATATCAGTGACTCTTTGCTGCCAGGCCCAGCAGAGAGGACAGGAGGGAGAACAGATGTCCAGTATCTCCAATGCCAAATGTGGGATGAAAAGGCGCACAGTTAGAAAGAAGAGAGCGGATATGAAGGGAGTTTTAGTCAATTACCAGGTCCAGTCACCAGGCCTGTTGCAAAGACCAACCAAGGCTGTCGTCCTTGGGAGTGAGAACCAGGGACATGCTTACTTCTGTTCTGATAGAAGCTGTTCAGGCCAAGCAGTGTACTCCAGGGTATGTGGGCCATCCCGAGGAGAGCCTGGGTGGTCACCACATTTGGCAGCCAATCCAGACTTCCGTGCCCCTCCCTGGCAAGAATTTTAAGCTAACTTGGCCTTTTGCATCTGAATTTGGTTGGAAAGTTGATTTGTTGAAGCAATTCTTGAATGTCAGAACTGGGAAGGGGACTTGGAGAGCACCGAACCCAATCTTCTCACTTGCCTTAGTCAGCCCCTAGAAACCTTCACCTCAGGGACTTTCCTTTTCTCATTGGTGGCTCCTTCCCTGAGACATCGTTTTGGGAAGGAGACCAGGCCGGGTTGTATCTTACACTGAAATTTCTACAGGATTCTTTCCTGTTTTAATGCCTTTTTCCAACCTGGGAATATTCCTCACACTATCCCTTCTTCCTGATTTTCAGCATCCCAAATCTGTTGTCTTCTCCCATTAGAGTTCAGGATCTTTGAAAGCAGAAACTTTTGCTTGCTTATGTGTATTCAATGTTTGTGTATTCAATGCTTATCAAAGTGACTGGCACATTGTAAATTCCCCTAATAAATGCTTTCTTGCTCCATCCTTCCATCTGTCCATCCATCCATCTGTTCTTTCATCCATCCATCCATCTATCTAATATATCTGCGCACCTGCCTACCTGCCTATCTATCTATCTCTCTATCTCTTATCTCTCTTTCTCTTTCCCTCTCTATATCTCTCTGTCTCTGTTTCTCTCTCATTTGCCCAAGGTTGCATAGTTACTTAGTAGTAGAACCAGGTAGAACACAGGTGTCCTGATACCCACAACCACCTTGAGAGGTTAGTAGTACAAGTATGATTACTACCATTTCCTGAATGAAGAAACTGAGATGAAGTGAGATTCCATGTTTGCTTCCAGGGTAGGCAGCAGGATCTAGTGCTGTATGTCTGAGGTCCATGTCCCCAGACCCGAGACCATTGGTTGAAGCCTATATCTGAGGTAAATATTCTCCTGGGCACAGGCTGGCAGAGCTGCTAGATACCATCCTTTTGGGGCAGTGCTCAAGGGAGTGCTACTCAGCAGGTGACTTCCTCCCCATCCCCAGGGCACTCGGGTCTTCATTCCCTTTGGGCTCATTTGTGGCTTGGCACGGCTGGCCCAGTGAGGTACAGCCTCAGATGTTTGTTGCTGCTTTGCTCTTTTGCCAGGAAGACAATACTTGTGAATATCTGTGATGATCTGAAAGGCTCCTGCCTCTGGGAATTTGGAGTCAAGGGATAAAGATTGCAGCACCACAGATGATAGATTTAGAACTGGAGGGATGCTCTGATGTCATCTAGGCTCATTCCATTCATTTTAGAGATGAAGAAACTGAGATCCATGCTGGATCACTCATTTCATAAGTGAGTGATGCAGGATTCAAATCCAGGTCTTCTAGATTCCAAATTCAGATAACATGTGAGCATGAGGAGAGCATTTCTCTTGTCCCAACGATGCCTGCATGCAAAGGATTTGCCAGCTTTTGATTTCCTTCTTACTTGTCTTCTTGTCTGCCTGGTCTTCTCTGAACTCTCCTCTTGGTCCCCTTCCTCTTTGGGGCAGTGAGTCCCCTGCAATATTATGTTTTCTTTAGAGACTCTGAACACAGGGGCTTGGATTCTGGGGAGGTTTGAAAGAACTCTTGGTCCTGGGAATCAAAGGAACAGAGATTTAAAGCTATCATGGACATTAGAGATCATCTGGTCAACCTCTTCATTTTATAAGGAGGAAACTGAGGTCCAGAGAAGAATCATAAATTTAAAGATAGAAGGGACTTTCAAGGTCATCTGGTCTAACTTTTACATTTTATAGGTAAGGAAACTGGGGCCTAGAGGGATCAAGTGACTTGCTGAAGAGCATACCGATAAGCAATAATAAAACCAATCAATCAACATTTATCAGTAAATAATAAGTATTTATCAATGAGATATGATATAAATAATGAGAGCAGCTAACATTTTTAGAACTTTAAGGTTTACAAAGCTTTTTATGTATAATATGTTAACTTATTTGAGATAACCCTCTGAGAGAGGTTAAATGTTTTCTCTTGGGTTGTACTGTTAGTAACTTCCTGAGACAGGATTCAAATCCAAGTCTACAGACAAGACAGAGCCTACTGGTATATCCATTACGCTTCCTCCTACAGCTAATCTACCTTGCCTTACCTGTAAAAAGTGAATATACGTAGACTATGCTTAGCACCTGCAGTAAAGCAGGTTATAGTAAAGATAATTTTATTAATGATAACAGTGGTGATGTTTTCACTCAGTCTACAGAAGATGAATTTACATCTTAATACTTATTTAATTTAAAAAAGCTGTTATTTTCTCCACTTTTGTCCATGTCTGCAGAACATTAAAGAAGGATGATCAGGCAGCAGGCATTGATTAGCCCCTATAATGGGTCAGAGCCTGGAGATACAAAGATGGAAATAAAAAGTCCTCCCCTCAAGGTACTTAGCAGGTAGTGACTTGTTTCCTGACGGTTTCTATCTGAACCCCATCAGTCAGAAAGCATTTATTAAGTGCTCACTCTGTACCAGGCACTATTTTGCAAAGAAAGACAAAAATGTAATCCCTACTCTCAACACACTCCTGTTCTAATGGAGGAAGCATCACGTTAATTACTAGGTACATACAAGATACAGTATATACTGAGGAGATGGAAATGAAATTGACCAGGGGAAGGTTGTAGGAGCTGGGTGCTTGGGAGAAGCAGGAGCCTGAAGCCTTATTCCAGAAGGTGGAGTTTGAGGAGTTTTGAAGGAAATCAGAGACTCCTGAAGGTAGAGGTGAAGGAAATGCCAGAAAAACGATAATAACTGACATTTCCACAGCTCTTTAAAGTTCAGAAAACACTTTACAAACATATTCTCCTTTTAGCCTCGCGGTGCCGGGTGATGAAGGTGCTGGAGTCATTTGCACTGTTTTATTCAGATCAGGAAATTGAATCTCAGAGAAGTTAAATGACTTGTCCAGGGTAACATGACTAAATAATTGCTGGAGGAAGGCTTGGAGCTGTGGTATGATAAATGACCTCCTTGTTTCTCGTCTTTTCCTCGAGTCCATTCTTCACAAAGCTACCACTTCAATATTATTAGGGTTGTGAGATCTCTACAAGTTATTTAAACCTTCTGGACCTTATTTCCTCATCTGTAAAATCCCACTGCTTGTACTAATAGCTAATAAGTAATACCCTGACATTTCTACAGGGCCAACAGTGTGACAGGCACTATGCTGAACACTATAGTTATCATCTTATTTTATTCTCATAACCACCCTGGCTGGCACGTACTGTTATTTTCTCCACTTGACAAAGGAGCAGACTGAGATGGACAGAGGTTATATGACTTGCCCAGGGTCTTACAGCTTTTAAGTGTCTGAGACTGGGTACTAGCCACCTCACTGTCCCATCTATGGGACTGTTTTATTTACAAGCATTTAGGGAGGGCTTGTTTTGGGCAAAGTTTCACGCTAGGTTCTCTGAGAGGCACAGTAGACATGTTGGACATGGCCACTGTTTTCTGGAAGCTTCTCATCGAATTGGGGGAAATGAGAGATGCAGACATGAATCAATGAAAGCACACTGCAAATCTTTATATGATTTAACTGCATCAGTAAGCGTTTATTAACCTACTGTGAGCAGAGTCCTGTGCTAGGCACTGGGAAAGAATACTTAGTTAAGACACCACAGTCATGGAGTTTATAATCTTGTAAAGGTATGAAACATGATGAAGTCACTCATGGGCATGAGAGACCTAAACAAAAGGCTAGATGAGGCAGCTAGATTGTGCAGTAGACAGAGCTCTGGACCAGGAGTCATGAAGACCTGAATTCCAATCCAGTCTCAAACATTTACTAGCTGTGTGACCCTGGGCAAATCATTTAACCTCTGTTTGCCTCAGTTTCCTCAACTGTAAAGTGAAGATAATGATAGTGCCTCTGTCCCAAGATTGTTGGGAAGATTACATGAGCTATTACCTAAGAGTGCCTCATAAGATAGTTGGTGCTTAATAAATGCTTGTTGTCTTCCTTCCTATTTGAGGCCCAAGGATGAAGGGGAGAGGGGTGGAGGTGGAATAAAGGGAGAGAATCAAATGAAGCTTCATATTTGAGTTGAAATTTAAAGGAAGTCAGTCCATAGACTAAGTGCACAGAGGTGGGAAAATAGACAAGACACATATGAGGTTTCAGACATGGTGAGTCAAAAGTGCTGGTGGGAAAGGCTGATAATTGGAGTTTTGGACAAAAAGGCTGGAAATAGAGATTTGGGAATCTTCTGCATACAGGTGACAGAATTATCAGTACTAATGGATTAGTTTTCCAAGGGAGTCATAGAAAGCAAAAAAAAAATGGCCTCATTTTACAGATGAGGAAACTGAGGCAAACAGGGTGATGAGATTTGCCCAGAGTCACACAGTTAATTAGAAGCTGAGGCCAGATTCAAACTCAGGAAGATGACTTGAGGTCTAGCACTCTATGCACTGCTCCATCCAGCTGTCCCTTCAGTAGAGTATAATGTCTTGGAAGCAGACAGTTTTTAATAATTAGGGCCTGGTAAGGTTTGGATGTCACAGAGAATGCTCCTAACCTCTCTCTACCCATTAGAATGTGAGCTACCCTAAAGGGAAGGACTGTTTTTACCATTCTTTTTATACCCAAAGCTTAGCCCAGTGCCTGACACAGAGAAAGTGCTTCATGAATGTTTTCTGATTTGATAAGGAGACAATAGTGTCTATTTCACCAATGGTGGAGGCCAAAGAACCATGAGGAACTTCTGATGGGCCATGATGCCTTACTTCTTCACTCACGTCCAGCATGAGAATTTGCAGAAGGACCTTCTAAATCTCCTGCCCCCATTAAAACAGTGTCAGATCATTTGTCTCTATCACTTAACCCAAGTGTGAGTTAGAGCTGGCATCCAGTGGTCCTATGAGTTTCATGCAGGGAGTAGGTTCTAATGAGGGAGGGACAGATTTATCTTCTCCATTGTCTGCTACTTTAACTTCCTGTAGAGACCACTTTGGTAAGTCAAATCTGCTTATGAAACCAGCTCAAGGCCTGGGCACTGCAAGACCTCCTTCTTCCTGAGAGTGTGTTCCAGTGAGTGGGCCCTGTGAACAGTCATAGAACAGGAGAAGGAGGTGGTGGAATTGTGGGAGTGAGTGTGAAATAAGTCCAAGGCTGGTGAATATGTGGGCATGTGGCTCCCTCCTTGGTATCCAGATCACCCACACTGGATGTATCATTGTCCAGGAGAACTGGGTTGAACTGCAGAGATCTAGAGACCAAATTCCACCCTCAGGCATTTTGAATAGCTTGGTGTAATGGAAAGGGGGAGCACCAAGGCTTTTGGAGTCATAGAGTCATAGATTAAGGGCTGAAAAGAATCTTAGATTTCATTTAATTCAACTCTTTCATTTTACAGATAAGGAAATTGAAGGGTCAGGGATGAAAATGACCATGATGTGTTCAAGGTCACTTGTACAAAATCATACAGGTAGTAACTAACAAAGCCAGGATTGGAATCTGCATCCTCTGGATCCAAGTCTGGTACTCTTCCCATGATACCACTCTCAAAAGATTTGGGTTTAAATCCCAGATATATTGACTAGCTGTGTGACTGTAGTTAAATCACCCACTCAACCAAGACAAGACAACAAACGTAAGCATGTGCAAAGCATTGTACTATATACTGGTGATGCAAAAAAAAAGAAAGAAAATAATATCCGTCTTCAAGAAGCTTTTAATCTATTAGTTTCCTACTCTGCATCTGTAAAATGGGATCAGTAACACTTACTCTGTCACTTTTACTAGGTTGTTGTGGAGGAAAGCATCTTTGCAAACTTTCACCAAGAAATCTGGACCGTATCTCATTCACACTTGGCATCTCTCTTAATGGCTGATTGGCACCATGTCCCATGCACAGTAGCTACTCAAGAAATTTGTTTTGAATTTTATCCAATAAAACCTTAAAATGCAATATCCGTGCGAATTCTTGGAATTCTCGTGATTCTTACTAGAACAGCAAACTCCCTCACTTTGTTCTCTAGTAGGAAATCCACCTAGACCTGTGAAAAGCGAGGTGACTTGGGAGATAGATGGATCCAGAATCAGGAAGACCAGAATTCAATTCCAGCCTCAGACACTTCACTGGGTGACTCTGGGCAAGTTATTTAACCTCTGTTGGCCATTGTTTCCTCATCCACAAAATGGGATTATGATAGCACCTTCCTCCCAGGGTTGTTGTTGACTCTAAAATGAGATATTTGTGAGCATTTTGCAAACCCTAAAGCACTGTGTAAATGCAGGCTATTATTTTTTACTATCATTCAGACATATCTGGTTAGTTTCCCATATTTGATACTTCAGGCATAATTATTGTTACTATTATCAAGGATACATTGCTAATGGCAACAAATTAACTTGAATAAATCAGTCAACAAGCATTTTTGTAGCATTTATTATGTGCCAGATACTGTGTGCTAAGGGCTAGGGGGATACTCAAAGAAGAAGTAAAAGCAGTTTCTGCCTTGATGGAGCATCCATTTTAATGGGGGAGTCTGTATATAATTAGGTCTCATGGCAGATTCATCCAGAGTAGAAGGATGGTAACTTCAGAGAGAAAGGCATTAGCACTAGACTCTAGGGGTGCTGAATAAGCTCTCTGGCATTTAAACTCAAGGTAGAAAGACTCCCCAGATGCTAAGAGACGGAGGGGAGGGGCAGCTCATTCTGTGTACAAGGGGCAACTAGTGCAAAGGCATGGAGACTGGATCCTCAAGTGTGAGCAAGAACAAGTAGAGCAGTATGGCTCGATGAGTTGCTGCACGGAGGAGAGCTGAATTTAAGAAGACTGGAAAGATAGTGAGGGATGAAGTTGGGAAGGGCTTTAAGAACCAAGAAGTTTAAATTTGATCCTAGAAGTAATAGGGAGTCATTGGTGTTTACTGCATAGGGGAGGTGGGTGACGTCCTTAGGTCTATACTCTTTTTGGTGTGTAGTGGATTTTGGAGTTGGGAGAGACTTGAGGCAAGGAGATCAGTTAGAGGATCTTGCAATAATCCAGTAAATTAGTATATATTTTAGGATATTGGTTGCCTGGGTGGAGAAGAGGGGGATTATGGGAGAGACATTGTAGAGAAGGAAATGACAAGATTTGGCAATTCCTTAGATATGTGGGATGTGGGAAATGGAAAAGAATGTATATAATCAGTCCTGAAATGCCCTCAGGCCATCTCCCCACCCTGTCCTCATTCTATCTTTTCTCCTATGTCTTTTTTTTTTTTTTTACTAGATTTGGCATCTGATGACCTGGTTTGGGTACCAGCTTTGTTATTCTATCTGTGTGATATTGGGTTAGCCTGTCATGTCTCTGGGCCTCAGTTTCCTAATTTGTAAAATGACATATTTGGACCTAATGGCTTCTGAAGTCACTTTTAGCTCTAAATTTAAATGTTCCTGTTGCCTCCCACCCCACCCCGCTTCCCAGTGGCTAAAGGCCCCTGCTTGTTGCCCTGTCCTGTCCCTGGGTTTGGGAGGTAATGGTTGTGCACCAGATTGTCTTGCCTGGACATAGTACCTGCTCTGAGAAGAATCTGCTTTTAGGAGTCCACATCCAGAGCCTGTGCTCAGCACTTTATTGCCCAGAGGTGCCCTGCCAGGCTCTGTGTTAATGGCCTCAGTCATGACCTCTGGAACTTTGCATCCACAAACTAAAATAGTGGATTGCCTGGCCATGGGGAAGCTGGAGCTCTGGCTGGATTCGGCTTCTTCATCTGGGAAAGCCTCAAAGAATTCAGTTAACTTTTCTTTTCCCATGGTCTTCCAACTGAGGATGATCCAGTATCCATTTTGAGAACTGGAAGGAATCTTGGAGATCAATCGGTATAACTCCTCCATTTGACGGAGAAGAAAATTGAGTTCTAGAAAAGGAAAGTGGTTTGTTGGGTCACACATAGGAAAGAAACAAAAGTAGAACCTGATCTCAGGTCTCTGCTATGCCCTCCTTCCCCCTCCACAAGACTGATGTCTCCCGGAGATGTGGGTGTCATGTTGGGTTTTTTTTTCCTCTCCTCCTTCACACAAGGAGCACTGGGTTTAGGGATGAACAGGGTAATTTAACTTCCCTCCTATGATTCATTAGGGCCAACTTTAGAAACTTCAGATAAGAAGAATAGGAGAGAAAAATAGGAGAGCAACTGGATAGTTTTGTAGAAATACTCTGACTTATAAGACTTTCTGGGTGTTGGATGAATGTGTGGATGGGGAGGAATCATCTCCATGGGAGAGGAGTTGATATACTTGGGATGTGGCCAAGGGCAGGCCTGGGCTTCTGACTAGGAGTACCTACCTCTGTCACTTAGTTACCTCTTATCTCTTCTGTTTCTTGCTTTTCCCCCACTGTTTCAAATTTACTCCTTCCTTAAGAACCTTTCCTACCCCAACCCTGCTCTCCCCAGCACAGAGTAACACATCTAAAAGGTACCCTGGATAGAGTTTGAACCTGGAGTCAGGAATGCCTGAGTTCAAATGCAGTCTCACGATGGCCATGTGACCTTGGGCAAGTCACTTCACATATGTTACCTCAACTGGAAAATGGGGATAATTCCTACTTCTCAGCACTGCTGGGAGGATAAAATGAGTTCATATTTGTAAAGCCCTTTGTAGACCTTAAAAAGCTGATTGTTACTAGTTATTATGAACAGAGATTTTACCTGAGTTTTGCTACGGAGCTCCTGTTATCTTTCCTGTTTTTATAAGACCATAGGATATAACATTTTAAAGCACCCTTGAACCCCATCCCTCCCCTCCCTTTACAAAGGAGAAAACCCAAGGCTCAGAGTACTCACCGTATCACAGACTTGGGGCTGAAGGGGACTTCAGAGCCCAAACTTCACTGAATCAACCCCCTTCATTAAAGGATTTGTTCTGTAAAACTTAGACTCAGTCAAAGGGCCACACCCAAGGACCTAGAAGGCTACATGTGGGCTCAAGGCTTCAGGTTCTCCACCCTTGGGTCAAGGTTCTCATTTTAAAGAGGAGGAAACTGAGATCAGTTAGGTGACTTCTTCAAGATTACACGGATTTAATGCAGACCTGGGATTTCAGCTGAGGTTGTTTAACTCTAACACTGTCCCTCTTTCTGTGTTGTCCCTTGCTACAGATTATTCACTTAAGGGGCAGAGCCAGAATTCCAAACAGACCTCATTCGAAATCCACTATTCTCTCCTGTATACTCTAGGGGAAGCTGCTTCTCCTCTCCGCAGAATCCCAGAATTCCCAAGGTGGGCAGGACCCTGCAACCATCTGCCTGCTTTTCCAAGCAACATTTTTCCCAGACTCAGACCTACCTCTTTTCTTCTTTCTCAAATCCTGCCTTCTTCAAGAAGCCATACTTAACCTAGAACTTGGGCAAAGAAAAGTATGTGTGCTCTGGGTCAAGCCGTAGCTCCAAAAATAACCATGAGACACATAGAAACATAGTTAGGGATCAGAGGAGAAAATGGAGTGGCATTTTCAGCTGGGGTAAATATACCCCAAATGCCCAGATGTGATTATTTGCTCTAATAAAGTGGAAAGAGCATTGAGTAGGAGGGAACAAACTCAGAGTTCTAGGTCTGGCTTTGACACTATCTTGCTATATGACCTTGGCAAGCAATTTCTCCTCTTTGGCCTTCATGTGTCTCACCTGATAAAATGAGAGGATTGACCTAGGTCCCAGTATCGTCATTTCCATTTGACAGAGGTTGAGGTTAACAAGTTGAAGTGACTTATCCAAGTTCACTTGACTGGTGAGTGATAGAGCTGGGACATCTTGTATCCACAAGGGTGTTCCTTTTCCAACACCACCATTGCTTCCCCTTTAATCCCATAGAAGATTCACATTCTCATTTCTCACCTCCCTTACTCTTTAAGAGTGATTCCCCATGGATACAGGACTGATTAGAGTCTGCTTCCATGAACCTCTGTAGCTACAGCCTATGCTGATGTGGGGGATGCAAATGGGTCAGGGCCCCTTGGGTCAAAGGGTAGCAGCAGAGGATCGTGGATGTATAGTTGGAAGGGTCGTTTGAGGCCAACTTGACCAGTCCCCTCATTTTTACAGAAGAGGAATCCAAAGCCCCTAAAGGGTAAATGACTTTCCCAAGATCACAAAGGTAGTAAGAAGCAAATGGGGGAATGGAACCCAGGTCCTCTGATTCTTGGTTCCAGGTCCTTTCCACTGTACCCAGAATGAGAAGGAAAACTGAGTTCCGGGCAATCCATAAAACAATAGAGATAAGGAGATGCTGGTTGTATCTGATGATATGGCCTGAGGAGAATATTTCTCTTTTCAATCTTTCTTTATCCTTGACCTTTCTGTAAGACCTCCCCTCCTGCCTCCCAGGATTCCTCCTGACCTAATTTCTGTTTCCCTTAATATTCTTTCCTCATTGTCTCTCTCCTTGGGCCCTCCCTTGGGCTTTGGTGAAAGACCAAGCCAATCAGCATTTAGCTATGGCCTTGTCCAACCTTGAACACTACAATGTCAGAGCTGACAAGGACCCTAGAGATCATTTTGTTGAACCTTTACTTTTTTGCGATGTAGAAGCTGAGGACAAGGTAAATGACTTAGTTGTCCAGGTCACAAAGGAAATTAGCAATAAAGTCAAGACTAGAACCCAAGTCAATGTCTCTCCCATCATTTTTTCATAAGGAGGGCTTTCTCCAACTTGTGTGTGTGTTGGTATCTATATCTATAAAATCTAACACTTGGAGGTAGGTGCTTTTATTATTCCTCTGTTGCAGATGAGAAAACAGGTTTAAAGAGGTTAGGTCAATTACTTAGGTTCACATAGCTACTATGTGTGTCTGAGGCCACATTTGAACTCAGATCTTTCTCACTTCCAGTCACATACTGTAGCTTAAGTCTACACTATCTAGCTAGCTGTAAAGGGACAGTGGAGGTTTCATAGAGAGTGTATATGACTTGATCCAGGACCAGAAGGACAGGTCAGTTTGGATAGGTAGCTGGGGTTTAGACTTGATCTCAGAGATCCTTTCTAGCACCAGGCTTCTAATTTTAAAATGGTCCATGATTCTGCAAGCCTATAATTCAATGGTTCTAAATTATTAAAGTCACCATGACATTCACAGACATCCTTTATTTTCCCTTCCCATTAGCTTTGTAAAATCATATATGTAGCTAGAAAGGAAGAAACAGAAAACAAATGATTGAAAAGATCTTACAAATTGGAGCTGCTCATGGGAAGGGGAGTCCATTCGTTTGGAGACAAAAGCCAGAAGTTTTGGTGTGATTCAGGGATTTCCTTGAATCCATTTCCATTTCCTTCAGTGCCATGCATGGCCACCATCATCTACACGAGCTTCTGTTTTGTACTGTACTAGTGCCACTAACTGGCCTCGTAACTGGCCTGGAAGCAGATATTTGTACACATTTCCAGCTTTGAGGATAAAGTAATGAGTTTTTTTTAAAGCAAAAACATTGGAACCTACATGACCAAAACAACATGGTCTCTACCATGGTAATCACGTTGGGAGGTCATAACCTTATTCCAATGATATGATCTTGGGTCAGAGCAATGGAAGGTCATATACCACAGTGTGAGTTATAGACTAAGAGAGTACAAAGTGGAAGGGACTTCAGAAACCATGTCGATCAGACTATATATGAGCAAAACTTCCTTGCACTGCAGGTATGACAGTTGTTCACCCAGTTTTTGCTTATTGACCTCCTATAAAAGGATCTCACTACTTCCCAATGTAGTTCATTCTGTGAATAGGCAACTTATAATTATCAGGAAAATATTTTTCCCCAAATGTCAAGTCTAAATTTTCTACTTAACTTCTCTTCATTGCCTTTGTTTCTAGCTAGCATTTACATGATGCTTTCAGATTTGCAAAGTGATTTACAAATATTATCTCATTTTAT
Source organism: Potorous gilbertii (assembly GCA_028658325.1). NCBI lineage: Eukaryota > Metazoa > Chordata > Mammalia > Diprotodontia > Potoroidae > Potorous > Potorous gilbertii. Next base: position 47,292,680 of record CM053772.1, on the reverse strand, counting down.
TTTGATTCTGTCTTCTGGAAGTCAAATGGACCGTCTAGAGACTTGAGATTCCGTTCCTAAGCTGTGTCATACATCTCTAGCTGTGTGATGCTGGCCAATGTGCTGAACTTCAGTTTCCTGTAAGATAGATATAATAATACTTGTGCTATCTGCCTTCCCAGTGATGTGAGGAGAGTACTTTGTGACCATGACAATATGGAAATGTGAATTTTTAAAATTAATTTATTTGTTTTCAGTTTCCTACAATAGAAATGTGAATTGTTAATTAAACCATTGTGGAAACTCCTTTTTGGAAATTCTCTTCATAAGAGAATCAGCCTCAACTCTTTAAATTTGTATCTCCTCACCTAATTGTTGACCTTATTTGCCACAGTGGGTCTCAACAGCTTTTAACCATTTCTATTCTCTAGAGATACTGAAGTTATTTAAACAAACAGACACAAAGCTCTTAAAGCTGTTTCCAGAGAGGCAGCCTTATAATGTGCTGAATAGTGGTCTCCTTGTTAGAATTAATGTACAATTAGACAAATTCATTTGGAGTGTTTGTTCAAAAAAGAAAAATCAGCCATCTTACCCATCTGTCTACCTGATGCACTTTATGATGCATGGTGTTGCCATCTTTGCTACCTTGCTTGAGCTAGAACCTCTGCTTAATGGGTAAATAGGATAAAATTTAATTTCCTCTTAAGTACAGGCTAATCATTTATGGTTAGGGTATTTGGTGTCTGAAATAATTAGTTTTACATTATACTTGGAAAAAACAACAACTGAGAAATGTTATTTCTTGTTGCCAAGCATCAGATTAGTGAAATTGGACTACAGCTGTGACTTCTGGGAGTGCTAAAAGCTTTGATAAATTAAAGGATTTAACCCCAAGATATTCCATTTACCAACAGTATCTACTTGTCTGTGTATCTCCAAGTCCTCAGAGGAGGGTATTGGCTAGACTCAGATTGGTTACCCCCAAACTCCTTGCTTCATGCCTCATCCTTCACTCTTATCACTAACTACATTGACAGGGGCTTTGGTTGTTCTGGAAGCTCTTTTGGATGGCTTTTCCTGTGTATGTATGTATGTGTGTGTATGGTTGATTGGATTGCTCTGTGTATGCCTATATTAATCTTATCCTATAAAGAATGGATTGGGAAAGAGAGTCAATAAACATTTATCAAGGGTTTACTACATGTCAGGCTCTGTGCTGACTTTTGGGAATGCAAAGAGAGACCCAAAAGAGTGTCTCTATCTTTAAAACTCACGTTCTAATAAACAAGAAAACATGCAGATAACTATGAACATACTATCCCTATCTATCCATGTGCCTATGATTGTGTATTTGCCTGTACCTATATCTGCATCTTGAGCCCACATTTCCTTCAGAAAGAGGGGCATGCTTCCTCATAGAGTTTTTGAATGGTTGGTTATAGATTGATCAGTTCTTAAATCTTTTCATGTTCTTTGTCTTTATCGTGTTGTTGTATAAAATTGTTCGGGTTCTGTTCATGTTACTTTGCATTAATTCATGCAAGTCTTCCTAGGTTTCTCTGGAACCATCCCTGCTATCATTTCTAAAGCACAGTACTATTCCATGACATTCATATACCATCATTTGTTCAGTTATCCCCAAATTGATGGGCACCCCCTTTATTTCCAGTTCTTTCCATCCTTTCATTGCTGAAATCATTGTGTACCCATGACTGGCATACTGTGCAGACTTGATTACAGCTGAAAGATGATGACAGTCAGAGATGCTTACATCAGGAGAGCACTTTGCAATTTCCAAAGTACTTTTTCTATAACATATCTATGAGGTAAGTAGGGTAATATTATTATTTTCACATTACAGTGGAAGAAACTGAGACTGAGAAGGGATGTTTGTTGAATTTGATTTCAATCCATTATTTTATCATTAGGGACACTCCCTAACAGTATGGACTATAACCCATAACAAAATGTTTTTTTTAATTCTGTTGGATTCTTATCCTTAGCTTTCTATAAATTCTATAGAGAAAATCTAACCAAGTGTATTAAAGATTTTCTTTTGGAACTTTTGTATTTCTTTTGATGTATTTGACCTCATTTTCCGTTTGTGGCTAGTCCCTTTCCTTTTTTGGTTATATTCACTCTTAATTTTGTGTTTTATACCACTTCTTACATGCAAAATCATCCCTGATAATTTCTGGCTGTCTGCTTACAGCCACTTTGTGCCTCTCCATTGCTACAACCACAAAGGGAAGAAATTATCTTGTAGTTTAGACCATTTCATCTAAGCAACATCACCTCATAATTTTCTTCTCTCATTTTAGCACAAAATATTAGAAAGGAGCAGGAAATAAGGAAATTAAGTAAATGGTAGGTGTAACAATGAAGACAATTGTATTCAGGCAAAACTACCAAGTTTAAAAGGAAAGAACTTCTAGAAAATAGGGGTGAAGAGGCTTGCCCTCTGTGTGTTCTGGTTAAAGTGGTTTTTTGAGACTTACATGAACTGATGCAAAGTGAAGTGAACAGAATCAGGCGAACATTGTACACAGTAACAGCAATGTTGTATGATGAAAAATTGTGAATGACTTAGCTACTCTTATCTATACAGTGATCTAAGACAATCCCAAAGGATTCATGATGAAAATTGTTATCTGCCTCCAGAGAAAGAACTGATACCATCTGAATACAGACCAAAGTATACCATTTTTTCATTGTCTTTTTAAAATTATTTTTTGTGCAAAATGATTAATATGAAAATATAATTTATATTTTTGTATGATTTTGTGTGTGTGTGTGTGTGTGTGTGTGTAAAACCTATGTCAGCTTGCTTACCATCTCAGGGAGGGGATAAGGAAGGGATAGAATTTGAAACTGAAAACTTTAAAAAAAGTTAAAACTTGTTTTTACATATATTTGGGGAAAAATCAAATATCATTTTAAAAAATAAAGTGATTTTCTTCATGAACCAAAGAGCAGGTCCAAAGAGTTTGCAATGAAATTTTACCTTAGCTACAGAGAAGACACTTCCTGCAAGTCCCTCTCTAGTCTCCCCTACCCAAGGGGGTGGTTTGTTGCTCATATCAGCACAGACTCACCAGTCTTCAGTTCCCAGCAATGAGAAATGTGTCCCAATAGCTTCCCTCCTTCCTCAGTGTCCATGAAATACTGAATTTTCTTAAGAAGAAAGTCCCTTACCATGAGTTCTATGTGGTAATGAAGACTGAGAAATCAAATTGCTCTTTTCTCCCTTTTCTGCTTCTTTTGGGCTTTTCATCCCCACCCCCTTCCTTCTTGCTCATATGGCAGATGGGAGACTGAGTAAAAGTGCAAGGATGAGTGGGACGAGTGATGGTTGCTAACTCTATTTCTCTTGACCTTTTGCTGTACAGTCTGCTTAAGAACGGGAGCACTTGCTCAAATCGGAAATGATAAATTATGTCTCCCTTGATCTTGCTCCAGCTAGTAAAAGGAAGTAGGTTAAGAAAAGGCAGAGCTACAGAGGGCAGTTCACTTCCCCTGTCAGAGCTTCAGTATCTTCCTCTTGAAAATGAGGGGTTAAAATTAGAAGGTTTATTCTAAGGCCCCTTCAAGCATTAAATACTGTCAGTTATGCATATATATTTATTTTCCTCTTCAAAATTTCCCAGAAGTTTTATCCTTTGGAGATGCAAAAACCCAGGCATTTTGCTTATGAATCTAGTGCTCATAAGCACATCAGTGGTCACCTAATCTAACCCATTCACTTCACATATGAGGCAAAGGAGGCTGAGGGAGGTGATTTTTGACTTGCCCAAGGTCACAGGTAGTAAGCATCAAAGGTGGGTTTTGAAACTAGATCCTCTGACTTCAGACAGGTCAGAGCTCTTCTGTATTATGTAGTTTCTATTGCTTGCATAAATGATTATAGCCCAGGCATCCTCTGGTCTATTCCATTTTATGGATTCAAAATCTTGTCTACCTTCAGAAACCGTGACCTGTCCTAACAGAGATAAATAGCCTGAGGGACAAGAATTTCCCACCCCCCCCAAAATAAAACATCTGAGGAAAGTGATACCATTTATGACAAACATGTTATGTCTCCTCTTTCCTCTCCATTGGGTGGTAGTAGGTGGGGAGTCCAAAGTGATATAGGATCCTTAAACTCTCAAGTGAGGGAAAAATATGTCTCTGTACAGATATCAATAGATCATAATCAGGTAAAGGTAGTTAGTCCTCTTTTCCATGATAAAGCAGAGACTGTAATAACAAGGCAAAGGTTCTGTAAGTTTTAGCAGATTCACTTGGGAGTGGGGGTGGGTAGGGTTAGCCCTGGACCTGTTACTTCAGAGAAAATAAAGCTCCAGAGGGGAGAAGATTTGTGTGAACAATAGCAGCTGTCCACGATATTTCTTTTGCCTTCACCCACTTTGACTCTTTATTCCTTTTTAAAATTCTTAGTCTTCCTGTCTTTATATCCTGACTGCCTTTTGACCCTTACTCCTCCTTCTGTGTTCTCTGTTCTGACAACTCTTCCCCAGCTTCTGTGGATTGTCATGAACCCTGCTGGCTTGCTTGCGTGACCATGACTTTTAGTTATGCCCTGTTGGTTTCCTGCATTCTCATCTTTCCTAAAGATCTGCCATACTGAGGCATTGTTTCTTCATTGACTTACTCCATGTGTCCTTGCCTGTCCTGGCTGGGGAGCTTAGTTCCTCTATGAATTTGAAAGAGCAGTGTTCTATGGACTGAGACTGTTACTGAGTACAGTCTAGGTAGTTAGTTGTCAAAATTAACACTGTATTAAGAGGACCTGAGCTCTGGTCCATGCTCCACCATATTTCCCTTGAAAAGCTTTCCATATATCTTTGCTAATCTTCTGAATACCATTTTATTGTGTGATTTTCATGCTCAAATACCTTGGATGACTATTTCCTACAGCATCAAGTTTATATTCTTCTGTCTGGCTTTCAGAATTCTCCATATTCTAGACTGATCTAGCTGGCCAACCTTTTCTCCATCACAAATCCAGAACTCTAGTTAGGTTCATATCTTCCTTGTCCTGTCAACATGCCATCCTTTAGAAAGAATAAGGTTGAATCAACCACATGTGTGGTGCTGTGATTGTATGGAAACTCAGGATTTTGATAAAATCAATCTTTTATAGAATTGAAAAACCAAGGTACTTCTCTGTTTTATCAGATTACTCATCTTACAAAATGTTTCTTTCACCTTCTTTCTATGTATAGCTATGTTTTCATTATTTCACTATTTCCGTTGTGCTTCAGCACATTTCTGGCTGCTTCCAGCCTCTAAATCTATGACTATATGATCCTATGGCATATTTAGAAGAGAGTGAGGAGACTAGGTTGGCTGGGTGGAAAGCAGATGTGAGTGAGCATTGGGGGTGGGGATGGGAAGGATAAATTTAGATAGGGAGGGTAGGGACAAACTGTAGAAGACTTTGAATGCCAGGATGAGGAGGTTCAGTTTTATCCTGTGAGCACAGGAGAGGCTTTGCAATTTTTGAATGGGGGATTTTGAGCTTTATAGAATTTCTATAAGTTCCTTGGAGGGATGTCCTTATATCCCAGTCTCTCCCAACTCTGCAGTAGCATTTGTATTTCATCATATAGGTAGTTGACTCTGTCACCAAAAAGTTATTCATATGGATATAGTTGCGCCATTTCCTGGTGGTCATGACTCTCCTTTTTATTTTTTATTTTCTTTTAGAAACAATGAACTAGACATAAACCTTCTCTGTTCACTGTTATTAGAATAAAAAAATACATTGACCTGATCCCAAGAAGTAACTTTAACTTCCAAAGAGCAAAGAGCCCCAGAATGTAAGGAAACACAGAAAACATTAGAACATAGAGTCAAAAGAGATCTGGGATCAGTTTCTACCTCTGAAAGAAGGGAACCATGGACAGGTCATTTAGTCTGTCAGAGCCTGTTTTCTTATCTGCAAAGTGGAATAATAATACTTGTAGTACCTGGTTGTGAGATTCCAGTGAGATTGTGTGTGAAGTGTTACTAAACTTTGGGTTGCTATTTGAATTTCATTGATATGAATGATATTTGTGTAATTCCCTCCTGTAAAAAGAGGGGGTTAGATTAGATAACCTGCAAAGGTCAAGATTAGATTTGACATAGATATCTGGAGACAAAGGGCATTCTTATATTACCAAAATAATAATCTACATAGAACTTTACCACTTTACATACATTTACTCACTGGATCTTTACAACGGTTCTATAATGTTAGAAGAGTTAGTGTTGCTTTCTCCATTTTGTAGGTCACAGAGTGAAGTTATAAGGGAGTGTAGAAGGCATCTAGTCCAATATGTATCTAAAAAAGAATCTCTATTATAGCATTTCTGGTCGTCTTTCCTTTATTTACAGTCCTGTAGGGTGGGGGAGCCCACTACTTCCTAGCATATCTCTCAGGATAGTTTATGTGCTGGTCAATTTCAGTATTTCTAAGAGAAGAGACAAAGACTGACTTGATCTAACTCCAGAGATTATTGAGGGTATATATACAAACCCATTTAGTGGAAATACCATCTCATATAAGAAGGGATCCAAAGAGACTTGTAAGTTCTGGTCCACTTCACTGCTGCCTGCTAGATTCACCTTTTGTTTAGCATAGGCTAAACGAAGCAGTACAGATAACTGCCCTATAAAGGTGACTTCAGACAGGCAATAGCTAAACCACTAGAGGACCCCAAACTGTTGGGGGGTAGTTTTATATTGAGGTAGACAGCCTAGCAGAGCAGTTTTACACTGAGGAAACTGGAAGCACCAATGTAGAGTTAAGCTCTAACCTCTTTTGAATATACCAATTATGAATTAGTTAGATAAGTATAGGAATTCCTTTGGTATTAGGAAATGCATTTTCTTCTCAGAGCCACCTCTTACAATCTTACACTTTCTTCAAGGTTCATCTCATGTGCCATTTTCATGTTTCCTTCCTCCCTCATTTTCTTTCCTCCTTTCCTTCCCTCCCTCTTTTCCTCCCTTTCCCTCCCTCCCTCCTTCCTTCCTTCCTTCCTTCTTCTTTCTTGATTCTCCTGGTCATCAATGCTATTTATCTCCTGAAATATACACAGATTGTATTTATAACTGGTTAAATCTTATATCCCTCTAACAGAATTAAACAAGAAATTTTTAGAATATAAACTCCTTGAAGGTGGGGTCTGTTTTCCAGTTTGCCTCTGTATCCCTAATAGGAAGTAGACTGACACATAGGAGGTGCTCAGAAATGCCTGTTTGATTTATTTGAGTGTTTAAGTTGATTCAGTCACATTTCCTAGAAATGTACTCCCCTCTCTGGTTGCTTCTTCTGTGGTCTTTTCATTCCTTTCCCTCAGATTGAGAGGCGGTGTAATGTAATAGGTAGAGTTCTGGGCTTGGAGTCAGGAAGTTGCTGTTATTTAGTCATTTTAGTTGTGTCCTACCCTTCATGATCTTGGCAAAGATACTGGAGTTGTTTGCTGTTTCCTTCTCTAGCCCTTTTTACAGATGAGGAAATGGAGGCATCAGGGTTAAGTGACTTGCCCAGGGTCACACAGCTCATGTGAGGCCACAGTGGAACTCAGGTCTTCCGGACTCCAAGCCCAGTGCTCTATCCACTGTGCCATCTAACTGCAAGAAGACCTCATTTCAAATCCTGCCTTAGACATCAGCTGTGTGACCCTAGGCCGGTCATTCAACTTTTCTCAGCCTCAGTATCCTCAACTATAAAATAGAACTATAATAGCACCAACTTCAGAGTTCTTGTGAGGATCAAATGAGATAGCATATATCAAATACTTTGCAAACCATACAACATGATATAAATGTTAGTTATGATTATTATTTCTAAGAACCTAGTTTCTTAAAAACAAAACCCGAGTTTCCAAGGTCATGTTCTTTTGTAGACTATAGGGGAGGGCCCTGGATTGAAGCTGGCTGCCTGTTCCGCTCGGCTGATTTGGCACTGTTGTCTTTCCTTTGGACCTTAAAGCTATTGTACACATCCTAAAAATAACCCATGCCACTTGGCATTGCTGCTTTGTGACTAATGGCTGAGACCCATCATCATGCAATTAGAAAACAATCACCTTTCCTTTGCATTTTTGATTTTGGGGAAAAGAACCCAAACCAGAAAGGTTTGGTACATTTTGACATGCACTTTTTAGTATATCTTGGGGCAAAATTTGTTCCCACTAGAACACATCTCTGGCATCAGAGTGAACAGGGTGAAAAGAAATATTCTATACACAGATTCCCTTTCCAGGCATCTCAGTAAATGCTGAGAAATGTTGGATACTTTCACTTGAATAAACCTCCCTGAAATGAAAAAGTGACCTCGAAATGACAGAGGCAGCATGGTTTGGTTGAGTGTGATATAAGGAGCATAGGTTAACATCTCAGGGTTAAGGAATAGAGTGGACCTGTGTTCAAATTACTTTTCTTCCACTTTCTTTTTTAAACATCAGAAATCACCTTTTCTTCTTTGTTGTCAATTGGCCCTTGCTTCCTTTGTACTTGCTGTACCTTTCTTAAGGGATGGGCTGGGAGGGCTAGGAGATTGTGATTCAGAGCAGCTGAAAATTTCCAGCTTGCTATTGAATTTTCCTATAATTCTGGGTATGTCATGACATTTCCCTTGACTCAGTTTTCTCATTTATAAAATGGATGAGTTGGACTAACCAAGGTTGCCATCAGTTTTAATCAGTGTTTTGGTTAGGTGGCACAGTGGATAGATTGAGCACTGAATCAAGAGTCAAAAAAGCCTGAGGTCAAATCCAACTTCAGGAACTTACGAGCTCTTTGACCCTGGGTAAGTCACTTAACTTCTGTCTGTCTTAGTTTCCTCAAATTCCCTGGGTTTTCGTAAGCATGAAAATATAATGAAATACTGCCTGGTATGTGGTCAGTACTTAATGCTATTCTCTTTTCCTCTGTATGTTCATGTCTGAACTAGTATACATTTCTTTCCTTGGATTTGTTGTAGTCCCCTGGATTTTCTTGTCTGAGCCTCTCCCCTGAGATCTGCTAATCAGCCAGAGTAACCTTGATCCGGAAACAGAGAAGGCAAATTGGTTAATACTGTCTGTCTGGTGCTGCTGCTGTCTTGTTCCTGCTCTAGGCCTGAACCCCATCTCCTGAATCAATCTCAGAGATTAGAATGATTTTTTTTAGAACTGCAGAAGGCCTTTAAGAAGTCTAATTCAATCCCCTCTCTTATTCCAGTTTTGGAAACTGAGTTCAAGGAAGGGGAGAATTTATAATCGATCAATCAACAAGCATTTATTAAGTTCCTTCTTTGTACTGTGCTGGGGGAATAAATACAGAAGTGAGATGTCCTCAAAGAGTGGCCATTTGACTGGAAATTACAATATGAGAATGGACTGGCTTGACTCCTTCCCCCCTCCCCCAGCCCCCAAACCCAGCAACTTTCACTCAGCTCACTCTTGGGCTCCAGGGTTGTAGAACAGTGAGGCATTGTGTCGTGGTGGACGGATCATGGAGTGGATATTGGATACCTGGGTTCTAGCTTCCATTTTGCTGTCAATCAGTCAGCATTTATTTACCATATATACTGTGTGGCATGCAAAGAAAGACAAAAGGTGGTCCTTGCTCTCCAGGACCTTTTTGTCACATTCTCATTCTGAACCTCTTTTTCTTCTGCTGTCAAATGCATGGGTTAGAGTAAAGGATCTGCAGGTCCTATCTAGCTCCGAGAGTCTGTAACTCATTGTCTGGTCCATACATTTTCACTCGAGGGCAAGGCCCTGATGTTTTAAGACTCACATTTGGGCTGGAAGTCAGGGAATGTGTGCTGTCTGTCCACCATGCCAAAGACTGGGCCAGAGATTTGGCCAAGGCACGCTTCCCTCTTGCCCTATGTCTGCCCCGACCCACCCCTGCCTCTCTTTACAGAGAGCATCTGGCACCTAGAAAGCTTCGTTTCAGGAGCCTGGTTCCCAGCTGTCTCCTTTGGATGGACTTTAGTGTTATGACCCAGCTGTCTCTTGGAGCTGAGTCAAGCCCCTCTGCCTAGTTAGGTTCCCCTCAGGCCTTCTGTATCTTCCAGGAGCCAGACTTTTGTTACTGTCAGATTTGGGCTGGGCAGGTCGAAGTCTTCATAACGCGTAGATAGAATATAAGAACTGAGAGGATTCATCTAAAACAATCCCTTCCTTTAACAGATGGAGGAGACTGAGGCTCAGAGGGGTGCCGTGATTTGCCTGGAATGGTAGCGCCAGGACTAGAACTCAGCTTTCCTGGTCCTAGTTCATGCTGTACTTTGTCCACTTTACTGTGATATACCTAGGAATATTGTAACCATCTTATTTCTCCTTCCTGGCGTCACTGTCTTGGCCCTACTCTTTCTGCTCACCACACACTGGGGCCCAATCCTGGCTCCTTTCCCCAAGCTCCAGGATTGCCGGGCACCACATACTGAATGCCAGGGGCTTGGTGGGTCTGCCAGGGTAACAGATTGTCTGGAAGGGAGCTGAGTGACCCCCTACTTCCCTCTTTGGGCCACATGGATCAGCAGCCTAAAGCCCTCAGTGCTGGCCTGAGAGGCAGAGCGTTGCAATCAGTCAGAACTTATTGACTGTAATATCGCCTGTGTGCCCAACCCTCTGCTGGGTACTATGTGGATAAAGCAGAGAAAATAATTCCCCTTCTCCCTTTTTAAAAAAATGTAACACTTGGAGAATAGTTTTGTTCAAATGTGATATTTTTCAATATTTTAGCAGAGGTCAGAAGAGAGAGACATCAATAAATGAAGTCTGGAATAACCAAGGAAAGCTTCTCAGAGGAGATAAGACTTGAGCTGAGCCTAAATGGTGGGTAGGATTGGGAGAGGAGAGAAGGTATTCCAAGTAACAGGGAAAGGGTACAGAGGTGAGAATGAACATGGTAAAGCTTCGGGAAGAAACTGGATTGCCTGGAGTAGAGGATGAGGGTTGAGGAAGGTAGCTATAAATAGTGACCATCAGGCCACTTTGTGGAGGGCCTTGAAGACAGACTGCCTCCTTGCCTCAGATCTAGTGATCTATCATCTCTTTCCCAAAGGTTTTGCAGTTTGAGGCATATCCTCTTGGTCCTTTGAGATCAGGCTAGTTATCTAGTACAACACAAGAAGCTGGAGAGAAAAAGTAATGTCTCACTCCCAAAAGGTTTTCTACCAACTGGGTAGAATATGTCTCAGGAAGGATTGGTGAATGTTTGAGAACCCATTAATTACTAGGCATTTAATAACTATGTACCGGTCAAAATAAAATGATCAAGTCAGAAGAGATCACAGGACACAGAATTCTGAACTGAAGGAGGCCTTAGAATATAAAATGTTAGAATATCAAATTTTAAAACATTAACCAGTTTTATTTTTGTGGCTGTCTTTTGTTTTTAATGTCACTCTCTTTTCTAAATACATCCCTTCATGTCCCCTACAAAGCAAACCATCCGCCATAACAAAGAGAACCCTAGCCCCTAATCAACATTATCAATCATGTCCAACAGTGCAGGGGTGTCCTAGAGTCAGCTTATACCAACTTTCAAGAATTGATTGTTAAATTTTCAGGATGAGTACTTACTTCTCAGAAATCAGTATTTGGTGCAATTCAGGGCTGGATTTAATATTTTATTGTCTAGAATCAAAAAACTAAAGGAAAAATTATAATAATGCAGATTAAATTTCAAAGTGTGTCATGAGTACTGTTTTTTTGCGAGTCAGTTGTTAAACATTTACCAGAACACTCATGTTTGACAGAATATGCAATATTCTTCAACCTTAGTTCAAAGTGGGAGGAGAAATGTGCATAAAACGTAGAATGTTTAGAGCTAAAAGGGACTTTAGAGCATAGAACCTTAAAAGTGAATGAGGCCTTGGAGTTTGGAACATTATAGCTTCAAGGGACCTTGGATCACATCCAGTCCAGCCATCTCATTAGACAGAAGAGAAAACTGAGGCTTAGGAAGGATTTGCCCATTGATGGAGTAGGGTCAGTGCTCGGCATGGTGGAACATAAAAAATGTGTCCCCCAGTCTCTGCCTTCAATGAACTTAGTTTAATTGGGGAGAGAGAGGATAGATACTAAGCAAAGGCAGTATATATGGAGGGCCAAGTGGGTTCAGATAGTAAGTGTTTAGAGGTTCATAGGAGGGCTGAAAATCTTTATGGAGACTTGATATGGACTTTGAAGGATGGCACTTAATGTAGTCAGAAACAGAAGGAAGGGTTTTCCAAAAGAGGGGCAGAAAATGTCCAAATGCCCATGCTCTAGATGAGAAAGAGGAGTGGTCTACTGTTTGTCAATATCAGCAGTCTTTTTAATGGTCGTTGCTCCCTTGTTATTGATGCAATAATAATGCAATAAAAGACTCAAGTATTTCCACCCTTTGGGCTTTCCTTTCTTTGTCCAAAAAATGAAGACTGTAGATGCCCCTTAAACTCTGTTCCAGCTCTAAAATGATCCAATTCTTGTAGCTTTGACTTGTCTCAGGACACTCATTGGATGTACTGAATTTCAATGTCTAGTTCAAGAGCCAGACCTCTGTCTGCCTGGCTCCCCCTCTGTCTTTTAAGAACCCAATAACCTAGAATGGAAAGAGACTTTCTCTGTGTGTATAGATTCAGCTGAATTTACATGAAGCCAAGTTTCCTTGAGAGAATATTCTGAGTCAGTAGCTACTGGACCATGAAGAAATGCTCTTTGCCAAAGCTGGGGGAGCCAACTGAGGCTGGAGAGATCCAAAAAGAAAATGACTCGGAGGGTGGAAGAGCAAATGGCATCTTGAGAAGAATTCCCATTGTTTTCCAGTGCTGGATTCACCCTGAATTCATAGAGTGACCTTGGCCCAGTCCTAGCTTCTGCTTTTCATTTCCCACTTTAGACAGAATGGGATGGTGACTCAGGAACTGTTTTAAGAGGTGCTCTGAAATTATCCACCAGTCTGCTGTCTGTTCAACTGAGGACTGCCCAGGCTGGAAATTGTGAGGATCTTGTGACCCTGTCTGGTCCATGCCTCACCTTATGTTTCTCTCTTTCCCTCTCTCTCTCTCTCTCTCTCTCTCTCTCTCTCTCTCTCTCTCTCTCTCCCCCTCTCTCTCTCTTTCTCCCTCTCTGACACTCAACAGTTTTCTCTTTTATAAAACATCATAGGAATCAATTCAGATTAGTTTAAAATACATAATATAATAGATAATATGTTATACATCACACGTCTCTGTTTATCTTTAATTACAAGGGGCAGTGTGATGTAGAGAAGAAAGAGCCAACCTCAGTCAGGAAGACCTGACTTCAAGGTCTGCCTCTGACGCATACTAGATATGTGACCTTTGATGAGTTAGATTGGCATTCAGTGCTCCCAGCCGATTCTCAAAGATTAGAAATTGTAGAGCAGAGAGCTGATTTGCTTTGGTAGAGTCATGTGGTTGAAATCACAGATCTGAGACAAAAATGAAATTGATTATAAATAGAAGAATATTATAAATGTAAGTAAAAATGTACTTTTAGTAACTACAAAGAATTGAACCTATCTGGGGCACCCTTAGGTTCATAAAACTCTTTCTCTGAAAAAAAAACCCATAGCAACAAAAACCTAACACATTATTGTTTTCATTTGCATTTTGCAGATGAAGAAACCAAGGCTTGGAGGGACCAACCGGTGGTCACACAGTTTTTAATAATCAGATATGAAATCTGAACTCAGATCTTTTGATTCCAATCCAGCATTCTTTCCACCATACATGCTGCCTCTCTAAAAGGAATATGAAATTAAACCACTTAGGAAACCATCAAGACATATAAGTTTTGATCAGTGTTTAGCAATTTGATTTCCAGTCTAGAAAATACTTGTTCCAGGCATAGTATCAGATTTGGGAATAGGAGCTGCTCTACTCCCTCTTTTTCCTACCTCTACCCCTTTCTTTCTCCTTCTCTATCTCTCTCCCTACTTCATCTTCTGCTTCTTTCTTCTCCCACCATCTATTTTTCCCCCTTTTCATATATCTCTATATATGTATATTTGTGTATGCATATATATGCACACACATACACATATACATATGCATCTTCCTCTGTGTCTTTGACTCTTTCTTTTTCATGGTAGAACGTAAGAGCCCTGGGTGTATCATCCAAGAATCTGGGTTTGAATCTTGGTTTGACTAATGAAAACCTTGGGCTAAAATACCAAACTACTCTGGGTTACAGTTAAGGATGGTGAGGCTAAAGGAAGGGATCAGGAATCAATGAATAAGCATTTATTTAGCTCCTGCTATATATCTGGCACTATGCTAAGTCTAAGGGATACAAATACAAAAGGGATCCATCCTTTCCCCGAAGGAGAGTCCCTTCTGCTCTACTGAACATGCTGTCAGAATACCCCAGACCAATCCTCCTTACCTCATCACACATGGTTTGGGGAGGGGAGCTCATTCTACATAGTGGCCTCAGTTTCCTTATTTGTTAAGTGGGGGAACTGGGCTAGATGAATCTATAGTCCATTCCAGATCTAAATTCCTTAAATTTTGTATTTCTCCTCTTCCATCTCTCGCCTACATTCCTTTGCCTATACTTCTTTCTGGCATCTTTCATGTTCCTTACTTTATCACTTCCATTTCTCTATTTCTTTATCTCTCATTTTCTTTCTTCCTCTCTTTAATTGACTCTTTGTATTTCTTGTCTCTTTGTTTATCCATCTTGTCTCGTTCTGACTCTCTTCTGTGTATCCATCCTCTTTTCCTCTTGCTCTGGGCATCTCGCCTCAGAGGAATGAGGGGGGAGAATGTGGATCTTCCTTTTGGAACCAAAGAACAATTCCCCATCCTCCTGGGATCCTGACTGCATCTCCTCCATGAGCCTAGTCTTTCAGCCCCACTTAGAAGTGGGGCAGGTTCAGTGGCTCTGGGGTGGAGGGGAGCAGGCCTATCATTGCCATCTGGTTATCGCTTCCTAGTAGCAGGGCGCTGTAACCCAGCACCTTCATGAAATATTACTGACTGGGTGCTAAGGCTGAGTTTTGCTACAGGGGTGAGTATTTTTGCTTTTGATTTTTGGTTAATTCTTTGCTGGAAGTCACCTTCGGGCTCTATCCCACTGCTTCCCAGTTGCCTGTATTCAAGCCCAGGTTGGGTTTCTCAGCAGGACCCATCTGCAGATTTGGTCAGCGATTCAATTCAGCAGAAATATAAATAGAAGCCGGGGCATTGGGCTCGGCGGGATAATTTTGCCTTTTGCCTGGTTGCACAGTCCTTCGGCCCTCTGTTCAAACTTGGCCCCTCAGCACGTCCTCAGGTCAGTATCGGATGTGGCGCCTCCATGGTAACCTGGGGGGTTGTGTGTCTCTTGGCTGCGATGATGCTCAGGTTGCAGGGGGAATGAGGAGGAGAAAGAAAACATCCCAGGCGATGTGAAATCAAAGGTCCCCGGGAAAGGTCACCACTCTGGCTGGGTAACCTCCTTCCCCTCAGTTTATGGAGAACTAGTTCAAGCTAGGCAGACTGTAGAGGGGAGGGGGGATGACTGACTTTGCTGGTCATTCTTCATTTTTCCTGGAGGTCTTTCCCTCCTGCAAAGGACGCAGGGAATTCTAGAGCTACTGTTATCCAAGTAGTGACAGGCTTCTCAGAGGGGCAAAGGATTGCTTGGGCTATGGGCCATGTGTGCCTTCTTACCTCTACTGTCTTTGCTCCTAATTTACCTTCTGAGTTATGACCATCAGGAGGTCTGGCTTCTTACACTGCTGCTGCCACTGACTCACTGTGCGATGCTGACAAATTCACTTGACCTCTATGGCCCTCAGTTTTGCACTGTATGGAAGGAGTAGGGATTGGGTTGAGAAGATCCATCCGGGTAGCCTACTGGGCATTTTCTATGACAAGAACCCAGAGCTTTCCCATTTGTTCCTGGAGCCAGTGACTCTGGTAATTGTAACCCTGTCTGTGAGGGATGTCCTAATCCATTCCCTAGCAACAAAAAGGCGATAGCCCAGGCAGCTTTGGGTGTTATGGAGCCCTCTGCAGCTCTTAGAATTCACGTCTTCTTTCCCTGGGGTGGCAGTGGCCTTGTAATGTATCCTGTCTTCAGAGAGGAGGGGAAGGGCCTGGGGAAGCTGCCTTCTGTCTGGCCTCAGTTGTGCTGGTGAAGGAATGAGGGGGCGAGCCTGTTTCAGCTGGGCTTAGCTAAACCAGGACTCTATGCAGAATGGTTTCCCCTCTCCCCAAACCTGGTGTGAAGATTGAAGGGGGAGATTAGCCTGGGATATTTTTACAGGCTGGTAGCATGTGGTCGGCCTCAGGGAGGGGGAAATTGGAGCCACATGCTGCTAACTGATCTGGTGGTTGTCACAGTAAGTCTTTTCTAGGCGGTCTCCTACATCCCTTGGAGTTTACATAAGAGCAGAAGTGAGCCCCCTTCCCCCCAACCTCATAGGCCCTCTAATGATTGTTTCTAGACATAGTATCAGCCTGAGAGTTGGAGACAGGCCCTCCAATGGCTTAGTTTTCCTTTGTGACCCTTAGGGGTCTCTCATTCAGTAATTCCTTAGTTTCATAGACATCCATCTAGAGCTGAGAGGACCTAACACCCCATTCAGTGTGACCCCCTCAATTTTGTAGACAAGGACAATAAGATTAATAGGAGTAATGTGACTTATCCAAGGTCATTCATGTATGTCATACGTGACAAAGTCAGCATTTGGACTCTGACTCTAATCTTCAGTGCTCTTTCTAGTTTACCATTTATCTGAAATCTTTCTTTCAAATATCTTTGTATCACCTTTTTGGTTAATACATTTATTAAGCTAATTTTGTCGTATAGAGGATACAGTACACTACCATGGAAGAAGCTTTCAAGTCCTCTTCTGCCAGCTTTTGACCTCAGTTTCCTTGGCTAAAAAATGAGGAAGTTGGACTGAAATAGCTTTTTGAAAGCTAGCTGTGTTTTGGAAATGACACTCACTGAGTTCTCCTTGTTCATATGATTATTTGCTTCTGCTATTGTTAATATTGTGATTTTGGCCAAATCCTTTCCCCTCTCTGGGCCTGTGTCCAAGGAGGGAGTTTGTCTAGAGGATATCACTAAGGTCTCCTCAAGTACAAAAACCTTTGATCCATTGGGTTCAATTCTGATCAAGAAATATTTACTATGTGCATGTTTCTGGGTTGGGGATACAAAACCCAAAACCCCACACAGTCCCTGACTTTGTAGAACTTACATCTTATGGCATTTTTAGACAAGATTTCCTCTTAGGAAAGTCTTCCACAATTAAACTTGCTTTGCAAGATCAATGATCCTTCCTTGTTTTTTCATTTGACAGTGACATAGTGTGTTTTTCACCTAGCTTTAAGGGTATGGAAATGACTCTCATTAGGCAGTATTTACTAGCAACAGACCCTTCTATCCCTCAGAGGGCTACTCTTAGAGGAGAGTCTCCTTGGCAACTTTCCAGTCCTTTGGCACTGTGGCCATTTTTAAGACAGGTTACACAGTTTGGCCAACAGTTCAAAAACATTTCACCCTTGAGTTCCTTCCGATCTCTTAGGTGGATACCATCTGGTCCCAGGGCTTTACCTATACCTAGCTTGTCAGTGAGATTCAGTCATGTCCTGTGAGTCCATGGCCTTTTGTTCTTCTACTACTGCTTCAAGGGGCCTCTTGGAATGGGGATCTCCTTAATGTCTTCCTCCAAAAAAAAACCTATCAAAAACCGAAATGGAAACAAGGTGTTGACTATGGCCCTCAGCCCTCTTGTTATTTTCCTTGTCATGCCTTGTACACACATACTAAACATATTGGAGCCCCCACCGAGTGCCTTAGATAGCAGATGAGCCTGTGGATTACAACAACATATCTTCTGCCTTTGATTTTTTTTCTTTGCTTAGAGCAAGTCATCTTTGAATAGATTATTTGTGACCTTCTCATCCAAAAGAAGGTTGATATGTTCTGATTCAATTCAACTTAATAAATATTTGCTAAGTGCTTATCCTATTCCTGGAACTGTGCTAAGATTACAAAGGATTACATAGAAAAAAATAAAGAGTTACAGAGAAAGAAAATAGAGGGTTACAAATCTAGTATTACAAAGAAAGAAAACAAAACAGCCCCTGACCTCAAGGAGTTTTCATTTTACTCTCATAATGACATAATAGTTTTATTCACTGCTTGGAACCGTGGATGATCTCTTTCTCACTGGGATCCAAAGCTTTGTGCTCTATGCAATAGATTCTGGATATAAACCAACATAAACTCTAGGGTGGTAAGGCTTGCAAGTTGATGTACTCAATGTTATCATGCCCATTTTGTAGATGGGAAAATAGAGGCTCTGAAAGTTTAATATTTATTAATAATTTGCTCAACAGATACTTGTTGATTGGAAAGGCATAGATAGAATGATCAAACCATGGAGTCAGAAGGCGTGAATTTGAATCCAAGCTCTGACACTTTCCCAGCTGTGGGACTAGGGCAAGCCACTTAAAATCCTTAGCTGTTAGTTTCCTCATCTATACAACAGGAAGAGACAATCTTTTGGCAAATCATGTAGTCTTTCAGTGCTCTAGGTACTCTAGGCCACTAAATTCTACAGCGGTTAGTTTTCTAAATTGGTAGAGAGAGTTTCATCATTTGGAGTTTTCCACATCAATGAAATCTTAGGTCCTATTAAAATTTTTTTTGTAGAATCTGTCTCACAAGGATGTTGGATCAAAAGAGATATGCCTACAATGTTTTGCAAAACTTAAAATTCCTTGTAAAATTCAGTAATCATTTTTATTATTCATCTATAAAATGGGTATATTACCCTTGCATTGTCTAAATCACAGGCTGATGTGAAGAAAGCACTTTGTGTTCTGTTCAGTATTATATAGCTATAACATACCCATCAGTTTGGGCTAAGAGACTGACCTTTTGCCCTCCCCTGCATCCCCAGTGTTTTCTCCCTGTCTCCTTATGAAGAGGCTTTCTACAGATCTAGGTGACTGGGTTGGGAGGAGGGAAAGGAGGATGAAGATCATTAGAGTTTCCCTTTACTATCACTTAGCCTAATTTTCTAACTTCCTTGATTTCTCCCCTTCCCCCAACCTTAGTTTATTATTCTGACCAAGTGACCTATAGTAGAGCTTCCTGCATACCTCTTTGTGCTTGAAGTAGAAGATTCCTGGCCACTGAAATTCCACTGTCTTTTCATTGTCTGATGACATTTTCATCTTCTTACTTGCTGTTCTTCATACCCTGTCCTTCAGAGAGTTCTCTCAAGCCCAATATGTTGCATGTGAGGTTGCAAACTAGATACTCCCACTTGGTTCGACCCCTGCCATATGCAGTAAACCCTACGCAGTCTAGTGTGTGAATGGTATTTGGGACTGGGAATAAAAAAGTTAGGCTCCTCTATAGGTTCCAATATCTATAAACTGTATGACCATGGACAAGTTACTAAACATCCCCAAACCTCAGTTTCTCTATTTGTTAAATGAGTATTATAGTTGGGAGATTCATAAAATATGTTTCAAACTTTAATGGGCTATTAAAATGTCAATTTTTTCCTCTATCTAGAACCTTAAGAATTTTAGATCTAGAATGTTCATAGAACTAAAAGACATCTGAGAGATCATCTGGTCTTATCTCTTCATTTGGGGGAGGAAGAAGCTAAGAGGAGAAATATTTTTTAGGGTTTTAGAGTTATAACAGCTTCCTCATTTTAAAGCAAGGATTGGGAAGCTAGTTTTCATGAGCCCTACCCAATGACCCACCTCTATTCTCCAGATTTATGGATGGTAGAATACTCCCAGGATTAACTAGCTTTGTTCTGAATGGGCAGCTCATTAGCCT
Source organism: Potorous gilbertii (assembly GCA_028658325.1). Lineage (NCBI taxonomy): Eukaryota > Metazoa > Chordata > Mammalia > Diprotodontia > Potoroidae > Potorous > Potorous gilbertii. The sequence goes on along the minus strand of CM053772.1, from coordinate 47,272,893 downwards.
GAGGCTTTTTAAATTCTATTAAGGCCTGAATGGAAAGGTTTAGTGGGGCTGTGCATTTGGCAGGGTTGTTTAGGACCTTCCTTCAGAAGTATTTTTTGTCATCTATTGGGGATACTCTGGGTCTTTCATCAAGTCTAGTCTAGCTCTCCACCTTTCTCCTCACTAGGCTTCCCTTGTACCTGGAATTCCCTCACCCAGTGGATGTGGACTCCATACACATGCCAATACAAATCCATATGGATTTAGGCCTATACCCCTATTGACTTCCTTTCCTTCTTCCCTTTTGCTCTTTGAAGTCTTCTCTCTAGCCCTTCCTTATGCACTTTGTTTCCCCTTCCTGCACAGAAATATCCCTCTTTCTTTTGCTGGTACACTCCTTAATTCATGCTCCATCCCCTCTCCTGCATCTTCCTCCTCTCCTCAGATATCCAGGTGTGCACACTACACAGAGTTCCTTTCCATCATCCCCTTTCCTTAGTCTATAGTATAGTAGACTTGTAATGCTAGAAGGAAGCTTTGAGATAATCTAGCTTACTCTACTTCTTTTAGAAATAAGGGTCTCTAAATCTCAGAGAATGGAAGTGACTTGCTCAGGGTTCCGCAAAGTGCGATTGGCAGTTTCAAATTAGAAGCTAGATTTTTCTGATTCCTGATTGAATGCTGTTCTTGGGAAATTCTTTGCCTCCCTGACTCTTCTTTCAAGCCTAAAATATATTTTCCCTTGATGGTGTATTTTAATTTTATTTTTCAACTAAACATTTATTCTCCTTCTCCACTCACCTCTCTTTTCTTTAAAAGGGAAGAAAAAAAGCAAATAAAAAAATCCTTGTAACAAATATACGCAAACCAAGTAAATTTCCCCAAAATGTATTCTTCTGTAGTTTTTGGTTACTCCTTATTCTGTGTAATTTCTTGCTTTTCTATTATACAACAGCAGGAAGAAAGGAACAAGCTTTTTATATGAGCTCTAGAGTTACCTTTTCTGTTGATATTGATTTTTTTTCCAGAGTCCATAAGTGGGTGGTTCAGCCCCAATCGATTCACATGGGAATTATCTCACCCTTGAGGGGAAAATAGGAGGAAGAAGAAGGATCTCAGGATCTCTGTTTTTATTTCCACATGGATTTTAGGCCTGGAAGAGGGGCATCCATCACGAGAGTCTAAGTAATAAAATAATTAAAGGGCTGAGTCCTCTTCTGGACTTCGCTTTTATGTTGAGCTTTGCAAAAGCATTATCCTGCTATCACCTTGCACCTTTGGCACTCTCTGCCTTGGGAAGGCCGGGGCCAGGAATAGCAAACTTTTCTAGGTCACAGCAGTTGGGAAACCCAGCAGGGCCTGGACTTGTTTACATCTTGACTTCTGCTTTGAAGCCTGAGATTATGTAGGAACATCAATCTTCCCCCTATTGCTCAGAGGACTTGAATCCTCAATCGTTATATGATTTAGTTTCTCCCTCAACCCATTTTCTGGAGGTGGGAACAGAGGCAGTCGTTCCTACTGGGCATCACTAACAGAAGATTCTGTATGGCTCTGCTGTGAGGCAGCAAACCTGGTTTTAAACACAGATAGAGTAGATAGTGGTGGTTTAGAGGGTGTGATTTTGGAGGCATCAAGAAGACCCTTCTCACTGAGCTTTAAATATCTCCCCACCCTGATCACTGCTGCCTGAAATTCTGTGATTTTCAGCTTTTCTGTTTTTAATCTGGGGTAAGCATTATCCTTTTCCTGCAGTCCTGGTTGAAACTGTGATTACCCCTGCAAGAGGTAAGTCCCCATGACCTCACTAAAAATGATTCTGCCAGTTTTCTTCCTTGCTAAGATGGTCTAGGATAATATGAAAAACTAGCTCTGGGAAGGTGTGGGTTAGGAGAGGCATTGAACTTTAACAAGGGCCCAGCTGTATAAGGCTTGGTTTGAAGAATATAGGATTTGGAGCTGGGGGCATTGTTTCTACGCTGACTGGGTTAATTTTGGAGTGACTTTGTACAATTCAATTTAGAACCATAGATTCTGTGAGTCTAAGGTTTGGAAGGGATCTTTGAAGTCATATAATCCGAATACTTCATTTTACAAATGAAGAAACTGAGACCCAGAGGGATTTGGGAAATGGTCTGAGTTGACTCATATAACTTCATAAAGCTGAGATTTGAACCCAGGCCCTCTGACTCAAAATACAGCTCTCCAGTGTATTTCCTGACCTTCCTATCTTTATGTATTAAACAAGGTAATCAGAATAGATGGTCTCTTAAGGTCCCTCTAAGTCTGTAAGTAGAATCGCTCCTAGTTAATGACAAATGAAGGCAATTGCCATGAACCCTGAATTGTAAATGAATGAGCAGTGACTCATGGAGACATCTGGGAAAGGGGGTGCTGGTGATGGACAAGGAGCTCATCCAGGTGTTATTGGTGGGGACAAAAAAAGACCCAAAGCTCCTATACATACAGTTATCCTGGAAGTTTCATACTTGCACAGAGATAAAGCTATAAGACTTCCAGTGACTGTTCATGGATGGCCTCCCTGGATTGCTCTTTCCTCACGTTGGCTGCAGGATTGCTCTCGCTTCCTTCCTTCCTACCCCTAGTACCTTCCCTCTGGGAGTACCTTGGATTGCCTTATAGGTATAGGTATATGTAGATACACATATATGTTTGTATTTATGTATGTGTATACACACATGCATATCTTATATGTACATAGTGATCATTTTCATGTCTCTAATTAAAATGTGAGCTTCTTTTGGACAGGGACTCTTCTTGCCCTTCTTTATATCTTAGCACTTAGTAGATGTTTAATAAATGCTTATTGGCTGATTAACTGTCCCTCTCCACACCCATCAGGGCATCAGCTACCCTTTTGTAATATCTTTCCTTCTGGAAGATGATAGTTAATGCCTATTTTAACTTAATCTCTCATAATGAACATGGTAGAGATAGAGATGCTGTGATCTGCCTTGATCTTGAACCCTTGGGAAAGTCACTGTAGAAGATGGATGTAATTGGATCCAATTCTTTCTCTCCATGTCCTTCAGAACATGAATCACCTCCAGATTTCTGGGATGGGTTGGGTATGCTCCTCAGTAAGCCAGGGACAATCAGTTCAACACATATTTATTAAGAAGTACTGTGCTAGGAACCTGGGGAAATATAAAGTTTTGTAGTTGTTTAGTCATTTCAGCTTTGTCTGATTCTTTGTAAGCCCATTTGGGGTTTTCTTAGCAAAGATACTGGAATGGTTTGCCATTTTCTTCTCCAGCTCATTTTACAGATGAGGAAACTAAGGCAGACAGGATTAAATGACTTCCCCAGGCTCACAAAACTAGGGTTTGAACTCAAGTCTTTCTGACTCCACACCCAGCACTCTATCCACTGTGCCACCTAGCAGCCCCTAATCTAATCAATGCCTTCATTTTAAAGATGAGGAAACTGAGATTCAGAGGAATTAAATGACTTGCTTAGAGTTACATAGATGTCAAAGGCAAGATTTTATTAATCTTCTTGGCTCTACCCTTTTTAATGTATAGTAAATCTCTGAGGTCACATTTGAACTCAGGTCTTATTGACTTCAGGTCCTATTCCTAATCTGCTCTACCACCTACCTGCCTTTCAAAGTTTATATCAGACATTACCCGTTCAAGGCCTCATAGGGTTTGATTTAGCTCTATTATTTTTCCTGTTTATGAAAATAATGCACATTTTGATAGCATTTTGTGGTTTACAAAGTGCTAGCCTACAAGTGCCCAGTCCTGTGACATAGGCAGCATACGGTGTTTGAGTTTTGCGTATTGGTCTGGGCCGGTGCTTTTCTTGACTATAGGGAACATGACATGAAGACCACCTCTCTACCAATGCAGATTGCAGACTGACTGTGTGTAGCCTTATGGTCACTGAGAGGCTGAGCAACTGGTCCTGGCTTACATACTAGGGAGAGGGCAGGGCTTGAACCTGGGTCTTGTTACTTCATCCACTCTATTTTGCTTCTTCTCCAGTATTAAAATTATTCTCATTTTACAGGGGAGAAAACGGAATTTTGTAGAAGGAAATGCTATAGTAGAGGTGGAAGGAACGTTAAGAAATTGTCTGTTATAATTCCTTCAATCACAGGGGAGAAGATTGAGACCCAAAGAGGTTAAACCAATTGGCCAAAGTTATCTGGGTATTGCTGGGATATGCTTCCAGATTCTCTAATTTGGAATCTGACATGTTTTCTGCCTCACCATGCTACATGTCACAGAGCTGGTCAGTAGCAAAGCTGAGATTTGAATCCAGGCCCTCTGACTCCAAATTCAAGACTCTTCCCAAAACATTCTGTTTTCTGAGTGAGTACTGCCCTCTCTTATACAAGGCAAGCCTCTGTTCTAGCCAGACAGGACTTCTCATTGTGACAGCTGTTGCTTCCTTCTCCTTCCAACCCCCATTACTAACCCTCCTGGTAGATGAGGGCAGGGCCTGGGAATGTTGTTTCTCAGACAGAAGTTCCGGGAATGACTTGACCATGAGCCAACTTTCATCCCAGGCCGGTGACCCATCAGTGACTTAACAGATTGAGAATCAGACTCTGGTTACCTTGAGTCCACAATAGCCCATACAGAATAATCAGGGCCCTACAAAAGGCTTCCCTCCCTCTTCTGGGTACTCAGGAGACACAACAGCTAGGTCAGAGACAGCTGTCCTAGTAATAGCATGGGGCACATAGGGTTCTTGATGAATGACTATGAACGACTGGATGCTATGGGGGTCAAGTTCATCAGGTCACTGAATCCTGGAACATATGCCTCCTTCATATTTCTATGTATCTATTAGGTATAAAGCACCTTCCAAAGCACTGAGAACACAAATATAAGGATGAAAGATGGTCCTTGTCCTCATGGAGTTTGTATTCTACTGTGGAATGCAGTGATGTAATTTGAGGAGGCAGAATATACTAGCTATTGAGGGAGTGAGGAAGGCTCCTTATTAGAAGCAATTATGCTGAGTCTTGAACAAAGCACAGGAGTCTAAGAGTATATCAAATGGAAGGCAGCGCTCCAGGAATAATCTACACTAGGGAATTTTAGCCTGGGGCCTGGGAACTTGTTATTTCAAAAATCATTTGATAACTATTGCAGTATAATTTGTTTCCTTTGTAATTCTGTGTATTTTATGTGCATTTAAAAATATTTTTTCTGAGAAGGTGCCCATTAGCTTTACCAGAGTGCCCAAGGAGTCTATGACACACAAAATGATTAAGAACTCCTGTTGTTAAAATGATGATGATGATGGTGATGGTATTACTGTAATCCTTTTCAGTTTATCAAGTGCCTTTTTTCCTTTCTTTGTTGACTCCTCACAGCAACTCTGGGAAATATATAAGGCAAAAGTTATTGCCTCCATTTTGCAGATGAGAAAAATTGAGGTTTAGGAAGATTAAGGAATTTATCCAAGGTAAAATGGTTAATAGATGGCAAAGTTGACTCTTAAAACCCAGGGCTTTAGACTCCAGACCCAATGCTCTTTCCACTGTACCCCTTCTCCCCTTTAGGAAGCTTAGAGTACTTTACCACAGATCCCTACACTGACTTCTTACACTGGTTCTCCTGCTTGTCTCTCCCAGGTCCAGACAGAAGGGCTGTCTGCAACTATTCTGGCCCAGTGACCTTCTCTAGCAACAGCAGTGTTGTAGTGGTGGGGATCATTGGTTTATTTATTTTTGTCACTTCACCCATTAAAGCACCTAGTGGTGGATGGAATAGAATATAACTGATACAATGTAAGCTTTATTAGGACACGGACTGTTTCTTTTTTTGTCTTTGCATTCTCAGTGTCTGGTACAGGTACTTACTAAATGCCTGCTATGGCTCTGGTGGTGGTGAGGAATCAGCCCTTAGGACCATGGTCAGCATCCATGTGTTGTGGTCGACCACCTTTCTTAGCACCATGGTCAGGGGTTTGTGTTGCTGTTGCTGTTGACAGATTTCATCTTAAGCCCAGCCAGTCTCTGTATACCCTGAAATTTACCATACTAATCCTTATGTATTTATTTACCTTTGTCCATTTCTCCCCACCCCAATTTGTCCTTTCTTCTCTTCTACCCTTATGTATTGTGAACGAGACACTGCGGGACCACGCATAGTTAATTTTTCTGGAAGAACGACATTTGTAATGTGGAAATAAGTCCTACACATAGTTCAGAGGAGCTGGTTCCCTGTTATTTGGGGGTAGTCAAACAAGGATTTATATAAGAGATAGTACTTCAGCTGAACCTTGAAGGGTGGCTAAGGTTTAGATTGAAGTAAGATGTTATAGGCAGAGGGATTCTGTAGGCCAACGTAGAGACAGTCCAAGATGTCTTTTGGGGACAGTCAGACCTGATTTGCCCAAGTAGACTGGAGGAATAGTAGGAAACATGACTGGAGCTTTTTTTATTTTCTCTTTTTTCTCCTCTGGCCTTAGTCAAGAATTCTTTGCATTAGGTTTAACAGCTCTAAACAGTCCCTGAATGGACCTGACTGGCCCCCTGTTTGTCTCTTCCCTGGGGAATGCTGAATTAGCATCTGTCCCTCTGCAGATGGCTGGTGAACTCAGCTAGTGTTCCCCCTCCCTTCTGTCACCAGGATTTGTATATGGGTTCAGCTGAAATCGGGAGTGTTGTTCTGTGTTATTTTTAGAAATTGCACCATCTGTTCAAGGTGCTGTTTGGATTTTATTCATCTTTGAAAATGGCCGCTAGAGAATGGTGCTGAGTCAGGGAAATGGCCACACCATGGCAGGAAGGTTTGGGACTGGTGGCAGAGAAATTGTTGCGTGAAAAATGAACAGGGCCCAAATGGATGGTATTTGTGTCAGCCAATGCTTATTTTCATGACACATTCTGGCTAGAAAGAAGCCTTCATTGGAAGACAGCTTTCTTTCAAAGAGCAGTTATTCTCAGCACTACCAGAAGTGAAGCCAAAGAGGTTCTCCTGGATGGAGCAGTTGGAGCTGTGATGCCCCCAAAGCTAGGCATTTATGATGCCTTGGGGATGCTCAGCTCAGCATGACTGCCTGTGCTGATGGGGAAATGAATCACAGGTATAAGATCTTGAAGGAATCAGGATGTGTGGTTAAATATGAATGGTAAACAAAATAAAGAACTATCCTTCATCCCTTGTCCTGTTCACTCAGACTCAATGTTTTTGTCTGAGAGAGCCATTCTAACTGGACCCTAAATAGGTAGGGATGGGAGGCAGGCAACTCTTGGTTTTGTTGTATTGCCTGGCAGTCTACTAATCATCTTTAGGATCCAGTACAAAGTCCATTGTTAGATACTCTGTAGCCTGGCTCCAACCTAGGTATCCAGACTTATTGCACATTACTCTCCTTGGAACACTCAACATTCCAGTTAAGCATGTCTGTTTCCCATTTTTTATACCATTATATTGGATGTTACCCATTCTTGATGTCATCCATACTTTCCTTCTGCTTTTTAAATCCTTACTTCCTTTAAGGCTCTGGTCAGTTTCTCTTCCTGCTTTCTGCCAGAGCTACCTTAATCATCCTCCAGCACCCTCTTCCCAAAATTACTTGGCATTTATTTTGATTGTAGTTTGTATTTACTCAGCTGTGTTTACTTTTGTATTATAAATTTGTGTACATGTTCCACTCTCCCACACCAATGGAATAGAAACTCCTTGAGGTCAGAGGCTGTTGTGTCTATTGTCATTGTATTCCCAGTGCCCTGTGAGGTGTCTAGTATGTAGCAATCCCTCCATAAATATTTGTTGAGTGAATGGATAAATAGTGATTCTTGTGGCTTAACTAGCTTCCAACTGCTCTGTAGAGAATAGAAGAAGGAGGTCTTCAGACATTCATACCTTAGAAAATGAATTAGTTTTATTGTATTGCTTTTACCTAGCTGGTAGTTGAGGTTAGGTTACTTGGAGAATAGAAATATTGTGGGACAGGTAGCAAAAAGTAAGAGGCAATTTAGGGCACTATGGGGGAGAGCACCAAAGACCAACATTGCCCTTTCTGTAGCTCTTTCCAGGATACTCCAGTTCAATTTCATGTTGTTAGCATGAAAGGAGAAAAAACCATTGCCTTTCAAATGAGAGGTACCCTGACTTAACTTTTTTTTTCTTTTTCATTTTTTAAATTTCCTTTGGCTTCTCCTTGTTACCCCATCCCGTTTCTTGGGTTCAAAGTTAAGAGTATGAATTATTTGATCCTATGGAGACATTGACTGATTGTGACTGTGTAAGCACCTCAGGGAAGTCTGTGTGTTAACTACAGTCAGTAGGTAGTGAGTGCCCTGAGTTTCCACTCTGAAAAACAGTGAGTGAACAGTAGAAAATGGCAGTGTCAGAGATATATCCACCTGAGATTCTTCCTGTGCACAGAGGTCTCTCCTAGGACTAACCTTGCAGAGGGTGAGAGAGGGTCTGTCTGGCTTGCTGACAAGCTTATGTTCCTTCCAAAAGTGTGGATAGCAATGAGGAAGGACCTCAGGGCATCCAAACATTAACCCCTTTTCTAACCTCTCTGTCTATTCTCAGCTTCAAATCTTGTCTCTACTGATCTGATTTCTGGTTCTGAAGGCATGATATTTTCTCTACCATCCTCTCTCTGCATTTCTGACCTGTATCAAGGTTATGGATTCAGTGACTGAGAGACTCTCTTTCATTCCGAGGGCTAGTCACTGGCAAAACTGTGTAGAAGATAGAGTTTGATTATGAACCCTTTCAAATTCCCTCTTTCTGAGTCACAACTCTGTCACCAAGTGTCCGTGTATCCTTTGGAAACCTACCTGACTTCTCTTGTCCGTAAGTTGATAATATAATTCACGGTAAAGAGTCAGCGGTATTAAACTCTCTCCAAGGGGTATCTGCATTTTAAAATATGACCCTAGGGAGAAGATATTGACAATACACTGGAATGAATGACTAATCTTGGAAATCCAGGGATGGAGATGGATATTGAGGGGTATCTTTTGAGGGAGGGGGACTTTCTGGGGAATCACTGAATACAGATGACCACCTAGTCTGCCTATGTAAGGCACTCCCAGAGCAGCCTTTTAGCTGACCTCTGATACCTCCAGGTCTCTGCAATGGTATTTATTCCTGGTCTTGGACCCTGGGGCCCTGTCCATCAGCACCAGGTACACAAGGACAGTTCCCTCTGCTCCACTCTCTGAGGTCCTGGTGTTGAGTCAGAGGGGAGGCTTCAGGAGAGCCCAAGAGGCTCTGCTTGCTTTCCTGTAATGAGTCAGCAGGCAGACAACTGCAGCAGAGCTTGTGTTTGATCAGTACCTGCTTAGAGCTGAGCTGAGCTTTGCTGGCATGAGGCAGAGAACAACTTTCCCCTCTTTTCTTACTCTGCCTAAGAAAGCTTTGCATTTCCATCTTTGGTAATGATTTGCAGAATGATTTTTACCATGCAGAATCCCTTTTACTAGACTGTCTTCTGCCTTGCCCATCTCCCCAAATCCACCTCTGGAAATCACTGTGTTGCCACAGAATTAATGGATTATAACAACAGCAGCAGCAACAGCAGTAATAACACCACCCCAACACCGCCATCACCACCATCACCAATAAAAACCCCTCTAGCACTTTTCCAAGCAGTTTCTTCACTATCTGCACTCTGTGAATACAAATATTATTTCTCCATTTTGTAAATGAGAGAACTGAAACTCAGAGAATTTAAGTGATTTGTCCAAGTGTACATAACTAGCAAGGTTTGGAGCTAGGAAGAGAGCTCAGGTTTTCTACCTATAAGCCCACTGCCAACTACATTCAATGACCTTGATCTTCAAGGCCTGTTGTTGGAGAATGAGAGCTCATGAAATCTCAGGGCTTGGTCTTTACTTATTCCCAAAGGACATACCTGTGCATTGTGGCAGAAATGGATTGTCAAGTCTTCTTCATTGCAGATTTTGTTAATTGAGGGACAAATGCAAGATTTAGTTATTGTACCATGTTAACACTAGCTCATTTCAATTTATATAGTGCTTTAAAGTTTTCAAAGTGCTTTATGTCCACTAGCCCTTTTGAGCTTCACAAACAACCCAGAGAGATGGAGTGGGCATGGATTGCTAGCTCTTTTCGAAGAAGCCAAGGGAAGGATATGAAGGTCATACAACTAGTTTTAGATCAAAGGGCTTAGAATGATTGTTTAGTTCAATAATCTGCTCCTTCTGCTCTCTTTCTCCCATTTTGCCTTTCTATCTCAGAACATACAGAATCTAAGAGTTCAGTAGCACTTGAGAATCCATTTGGTCATAGAATTAGATTTAGAGCTTGAAAAAATCTGAGAGGCAATCAAATTCATTCCCCTTATGTTACAGATGATGAAACCCTTCACAAAGGTTGAGTGACTTGCCATGTGTCTCCTAGGTAGTTAGTGGAAGAGCCAGATTTCAGCTCAGATTCTCTGACTTCAAAATCCATGGGCCTTTCTTGTATAGCAATTTGCCTTTCACATCAGGAGTCTCCTCTCCCCTCTACAATGTGCCCAGTGAGTGGTCATCTATGATATATTTGAATAACTCTAAGAAGCAGAAACCAGTTATCTCTGGAGTTATCCAAATTATTAGGTATTCTGTGCATCAAGCTTAAATTTGCTTCTTTGAAACTTCCATTCATTTCTCCCACTAATTCCACCTTCTAGGACCAGGCAAACTCATTCCTTTTTCCATATGATATGCCTTCAAATGCTTGAAGACCAACATCCTATCTCCCCTCAGTCTTTTCTTCTCCAGGCCAATATGTTCCTAGTTCCTTCAACAGACTGTCATATAACACAGTCTTAAGACACTTTACATCATGGTTGTCATCCTCTAGATAATCTCTAATTTATAAGTATCCTTACTAAAATGAAACACCTGGAATTGATTATAGCTCTCCAGATATGGTATTATTACTTCCCCCATTTTGGACACTCTTCTACATATAATGCAGTTTAAGATCACATTCACTTTTTTGGAGGAGGGAAGGAAGGGGAGCTATTTCAGCATAGTGTTGATTCATATTGAGTTTGAGTCCACTAAAATAATCTAGCTCTTTTTAAAAAAAATCTGATGTCTATCTATGCCTCTCTCATCTTGTACTTGTGAAGTTGCTTTTTTGAATCTAAGCATAAGACTTTACATATATCCCATTACATTTCATATTATTAGATTTGGCTGGCTGTTCTAGCCTGTCAAGAAATTTTTGGATCCATACTCTGTCATCCAATGTGTTAGTTATTCTTCCCAACTCAGTGCCATCTGCAAATTCGATAACCGTGCCATCTATCTATGCCTTTATGTAAGTCATTGATAAAAGTATTAAATAGCACAGGACCAAGGACAAATCTGCTAGAAAAGTCCTTCCAAGCTGATGATGAACCATTCATGACTATGCTTTAAATATGACCATTCGACCATTCTGAATTCATTTGAGTCTGCTGTGAAGTAGTGGTTAACTATATTTGGAGTTAGGAAGATTTGGGTTCCTCTCCCCTACTTCAGATGCTTACTTACTACCTATGTCACCCTGGGCAAGTCACTTAGACTCTTCATGTCTTAGTTTCCTCATCTGTAAAATGAGGCTATTGAAATCGATAGCCACTAAAGTCTCTTGCATTTCAAAAATCTATGATTTTGTGATATTTTCCCCTCATAGAAATGACTTAAGCTACTTTTTTGAATACTTTGTTAAAATTTAGGTCAATTATAACACAGTAATATTTTGACTGAGCAGTCTATCCCTGCTGCTAATGGAAATGTCGCTCATCTAGTATGAGATGTTTTTGATGAAGTCATACTGACTCTTTGTGATCACCATTTCTTTTTCTAGGTGTATTATTCTTATTGAATTTGTTCTATATAAGGTTTAAGAAATTATTGAAAGCAATTTCAAAACCAGGATATTTAGGGGAATATTTGTAATGAATAGTCATAGATCTCCAGGTTTAGGCTGTAGGTCTCTGTATTCCCAATCCAATCCATCCTCTTCATCGAAACAATTATAGGCTGAGGGAATTTTTAAGTACCATGTTTAGCAATCAGTTAAATATTTTAGTAAGTATCTTCTATAGGGAGAGCATTGGTCACATTTCTGGAGTAGGTACAATATTTAGTCAAGGCAGTATCTTTGCCCTCAGGGATCTCAGTATAGAAAGACATTTCCTTCCCTCCTTCCAAACTAGTAGATCAAAGGGATGTTGTTATACCTATGGATTAGCAAATCACTTCATAAAGGCAAAATGATTTAGCATATGTAAAGTACTTTGTAAACCTTCTATTGCTGTATAAATCCATTGTTATTATGATTAAAGTATGTTATACTGTTCTTGTGGAAAAAATGGTGAGCTATGTGATAGAAAATAAAACAGATGCATTTAGAATTGGTTGGATGATCAGACTTACCAAGTGATTGTTAATCTTTCAATTTCAACTTGGCAGGAGGTTTCCAGTGGAGTGCCCCAGGGATCTATGCTTGTCTCTATGCTGTTTAATTTATTTTTAGATCATTGACGAATAAAAGCATAGATGGAATGCTTATCCAATTTGCAGATGAGATGTAAGAGGGAGAGAGAGCTAACATGTTGGATAATAGAGTCAGACCTGAGCACTAGGTCAAATCTAATATGAATTTAGTGGGAGAATAAATGTAAAGTCTTACATTTGGGTTAAAACAAGTCAACTCTGCAAGTACATGAGAAGAGGAACTTAGCAATTTGTCTGAATAAGATCAAAGTGAGGATTATTGGCCTTCAAATGCAATACAGAAAGACACAAAAAGGTAATGTGATTTGGGCCATATTAAGAGAGAAATGGCATTGGGAAGTAAGGGAACATCAGTCCCTTTCTACTCTGCTCAGGAAGACATATTTCTGAGTGTTCAAATCTGGTATTATATACCATCTGTGTCTCCCTGAGCAAGTCACTTAACCCTGTTTGCCTTGGTTTCACATCTGTAGAATAAGTTAGACAAGGAAATGGCAAACCACTACAGTACCATTGCCAAGAAATCAGTACATTGCCATGAGATCATGAAGAGTCAGACGTGACTGAACAATGACTGAACATCACAAAAAGGCCAGTAATCGGAGCTGTCCAAAATGGAAATAAGCTGCCTTGGGATATATTCATTCCCCCTCTTTGGAGGTCTTCAAGTCAGAGACTGGATGGTCACTTCTCATATAAGTTGGAATACTGATCCCTTTCAAGTGCTGGTTGAGCTAAAACCCATTCCTACTCTAAGATCCTTGGTTTCTGGGACACCAAGAAAGATAACTGTAATATACAATATTACATAAATACATTACAGATATACAAAACATAATGAGATTATAGACTTATGGAGTCTTCTGGTTGAAAGGTAACTCAGAAACCATTTTTTCCAAAACATACTTGACCAAGTATCCCTTGCTTCAGTGCTATGTGAGGTTTGAGAAGGAAGGCAATTACTGCACTAAGAGCTGAGTGATTATGTTCTTGGGGCTTCTCTGTTCTCTAGCAAGTGGCATTGATCCTGGTTTTCTGCCCTGGCCATATGGTTTCAATGACCCACAACATCTTCTCTTTCATTATGGGAACTGCCATGGGTATTTCATATGCAGAGTGTCAGGAGGTGAAGTCATTTTTTCAGCTCTGTAGAGTGAATCCCCCAAACCCCTTTTCAATAGACAATTCTGTGCATCATCAGACACTTAGCAAATCCTGTCTAGAAATTTTTGGCACCTTCACTCTTTCCAAGAGACAGTTTTGACAGAGCATGAACTTCTTGACCAGTGAGGCAAAGGCCTACTGACTTTGAAGTTCTGGGATATCTGGCACCTTTCTTCAGGATGCTACCTCTCCTGCTCTCCCCTTCCCTCCCCTCCCTTACCCCTCTCCTCTGTTCTCCCCTCCTCTTCCCTCTTCTCCCCTCCTCTCCTCTCTTCTCCCCTCTCCCTCCTCTCTCTTACTTTCCCTCTCCTCTCTCTTCCCTTCTCTTCTCTCTTTTTTCTCTCTTCTTTCTTAGATTAGACCTCCCTATCTTCTCTAGCTTTAAAGTGCAGTGACCACTCATGAACTGAATCCCAATGTTTTGGTTTGGATCCTTTGACCTACTCTATTTTCTGTTCTGGGCTTGTTTGCCCCTCCTTTGGTTACTTGTTCAAAGCTCCCTGACCCAAACTAATCATGACTTCTGCCTTCTTCTAGTAGAGGGGATTACAGATGTGTAACACTGGTTATTTTGACCCTTTGTATTTCAACCCTTCCCATCCAAAGGGAAATAATAATGTAGCAGGATTTCTCCTTTGAAGGGGAGCAGGAATGATACAATAGGGAGTTTTCAACCTGTCAAGTCCAGTTGTTAGAACTTGAAGAACATTTTTTTCTTAGAAACAATGTTTGGTTTTGAGGATAGATTTATTAATTTGTAACATATTTGTTGATCGAAAGCCACAGAACATAAGAGTTGCACAAGGGTTTTAGAGATCATCTAGTCCAATTCTCTGCCTAATCTAAGAATGCCCCCTATAATATCCTCAAGGACTAATCATCCTGTCACTTTTTGAATACTCCTCATGACCTAAATTATCCTAAACTAGTCCCTGATTCCTCTGTGTGTGTGTATGTGTACGTGTGTGTTTGTCCTTCGTTGCTGAAGAAGATTATTTCTCTGTCAGAGAGATAATGACATGACTTGCACTTGACTTTGTTTTCAGTGAGGGAGGGCTGTGCAGGTCACCAGCCTCACTTCTCCTCCAGATTCATCTGAATCCAGTGACCAGATATTCCTCAGGATGACTAGAGATGACCCAGGATGAGGCAGTTGGGGTTAAATGACTTGCCCAAGGTCACACAGCCAGTGAGTATCAAGTGATTACAGAAAGAAATTAGGGACTTAGGCTCAGTGGTAGGAGATATGGGTTCTCTTTCATCTCCACTCACTTGGTGGTAGACCATGGGCAAATCACTTTATTTGCCTCCATCTAATTTTCCTTATTTATAACAGGGGAATGATATTACTTAATCACTACTTTCTAAGGTAGTTGAGAAGGTCAAATGAGAGGATGAATTTTAAAGTAAAAAGTGCTGTGGAATTACAGTGATTTTTTGACATCCATCCACCACCACAATCCCTCTCTTATTACTTCAGTTTGGAGATGATCTTGAGTTCTTAAAGGCTGTTGTCAGCAAAGTGCAATATGTTGTAGGTTCCATCAGGCTGGGGAGGTTTTGACAATTCTGAGCCTATCTATGAACTGAATGTCACCATCAAAACCCAATTCAGAAGGGCTTATCACCAGAAAGTTGGCCATGTGATGACGTTTTTCTTGTCACAGAAACATATGAAGATGGTCCACTGAAGCACGGTGGTGTGGCAATATGTCTCAGAGGAGGGAACTCCCATATCCTGGGGACCAAGGGTCTTTGAAGTAATGAGACACTATCTGTAACAATAATGTTTCTACCCTTTTACACTTATTTATTATGCTCTAGCACAAATCCATTTTTATTAAGGTATTGTAATTTTTAGGATATGTGTTTTCTTCATAGTTTCCCATTCAGGAGATGTCGTGATCCTTTCAAATATAATTTTCACAATATTCTGCTTTATTTTTATTCTTTTTTACTCTAAAATAGGAATAATAAAAACTTCTGCAAATACTGTTTTACTGTATGTGTCTTTTTCCAATTCCCTTAGCTTTTCCTTTACAAATTTAGATGTACTGACAGTTCATGCTTATATATTTAATAAAGATATTGTTTTATTGTTTATGGTGCCTTAAGAATATCATAGCTTTCCTGTTTCTCTCTGTTAACACTGTAAATTTTTGTTGTTGCCTTACCTGAAATAATGATGGAAACTCTTGCTTTTAAAAAGTTGCCTGCTGAATAGTAAATTTTATGTCAGGCTTTCATTTTTATTCTGTATACATTTATATTTTGAATGTGTCTTTCTTGTATGTAGCAAATTGCTGGGTTTTGTTTTTTTAATAGATTCTTACCTTTTGTGTTTCTAAAACTGCTCTTTTTGAAGATAGTTTGTTATTCTAGTTATTATTAACACTCAGAATAATTCAGAAAACTGATGCCATTGTATTTCTCCTATGAGGAAGGAATATGACTAAGAATGTTTTTTTTAATTTGTTTTGTTTTTTCTAGGGTATATGTTTAGCATCTGTATTTACCAAGCTGACCTGAATTAGTATACCATGGGATTTTAAGATTATGCAGAAACAAGGCTGCTCTGAGTAGGTGGCAAATGAGTTCTCTCCTTTGCTGATAAGACTATATCTTAGAAAATTTGGGTTAATTTACTTGAAAACTCAATCTCTCAATCAGGTTGATTCTGGAAAGAACCTTATCTTTCTCTTTTGAGCCCCCAGAGGAGCTCACCTTGACTGTATGGTTTTAAAGAACCTACAGTCTCAAAAAGAACTTCCCCTTTCCCGTTTTCATTCCCTGGGACTGGGAAATCAAGCAGGGGGGACAAGTCAGTGTGACCTGGAGTTATCATGGGTAGCTTTCTGGAGGAGGAACTGAATTGGACATTGGAAATTGATTATGGGAAACATCTGGAGTAGGTGAGAACCAGATGAATAAAGGTTTGAAAGGAGAAAGAAATGTGATATGACCAGGAATCATTTAAGAGACAGTTGGACTGGAATACAAGGCCAGATATGGAGATAGGTTCTATTCTGGCTTTGTATCCCAGTTCAGACAACATTCACAGAATAGGGAGCCTTCAGATGTTGTCCAAAACTGCTCACCATAGGAAAATTCAAACAAGAAGGCAACAACACAGAAAATAGATTTAGAAATTTGAAATGGTGAAAAATTGAGAACTTGAAGCTTGCAGTGGGAACTGAGGGCATTTATCACCAGGCTATCAATCTAAGCTCATTTTAAGCCTATTGAACTTTAGTCATTGTCTTCTGAAGGTAGCATGCCATAACAAAGGTAAGAAAAATGAAGCTTTTAGGGATGGAAGGCTGTTGATATGGAGATACCCAGGAATTAAATTTATATCTCAGCACTTGTGGTTGCCTGGGGAGACCTGATTTGGTAGCGTGTTCGAAGATCTTAGATTTTCTGTTTGTCCTGGTGCTTTCTAACATTTCAATTGGTGAGTTAGATAAAGGCATAAATTGCAGGATTATCAGGTACACAGTTGACATAAAGCTAGGAGGAATAGTTAATATGTTGGATGTCAGAATAAGGAATAAAAAAAATCTTGGAATAAAACTTTGAACAAAATAATATGAAATTTAATTAGGACAAATGGGAAATCTTAGACTAAGATGAAAAAAATCAACTCCCCAAATAAGATAGAGAAGGAAGGTATAATTAGATGATAGTCCATCATGAAAATATCTGGAATTATAGTAGACAGTAAACTCAATATGAGTCATCAGCCAATATGAGGTTAAGGAATTGAATGCAATCTTAGATTGCATTCAGAAAAAAACCTAGTATAGTGTCCAGAACCAAAGTGCTGATAATACCTCCCTATTCTGTTCTGGTCTGATCACAGTAGTAGCATTGTGTTCTGCACACTACATTTTAGAAAACACAATGACAAGTAGACTGAGTGAATAGCAATGAATGGAAGCTAAAAAGTTGCACTCTAAGGCTTGAGATAGGAAAAAAACATACTAACAATGAGAGCACTTTAAAAGTGGAGTGAGTTGCCTTGGTAGAGAGTAGCTTTTTTTTCTCTTAATGAATGTCTTCAAGGAATTTCAAAGGGGCCTGTTCTTATAGGATGAATTGAATGCAAGGTTACTTCAACCTCTGATATTATGTGATTCTGTGATATTAAATGTCAGGGATATGAGAGAATATATTCCTAGGCATGGGACAACCTTCTGGCAGGAGACTGTAGGACAAGTTGAGATAATAGTCTGTAGTTTGATCCATTGGGATGTAGTGCATCTAAAGTTGATTGTCATGAAATAAGCTTTAGGAAATAGATTGGAACCAGATCGTGGAAGACCTTAAATGCCAAGCTAAGGAGTTTTAATTTTGTCCTAGAGACAATAAGGAGTCTTGATGTTTTCTGAAGAGATGTGGATGCAGTGCCTAAGGAGGATCATTTTGGGAATCATGTGATAGCAGAGATAGAGGGATAATTTAAGTAGGGAAAGGATGTAGAAATCTGTTACCCCAGTATTCTGGTCAACAAGAATTTATTAAGACCCACAATGTACAAGGTATGTGCTAAATATTGAGGATTCAAGTGAAGAATTAAACAGTTCTTACCCTCAAGGAGGTTATGTTCAACTGAGAACTACAGTAATAATAAGACAAAGGTAGTATATTATTATTCATGATTATACAATTATTATAAAATAGAATATGCCTATCATCTGAACAGAAATAGGAAGATTAGGAAGAAGAAAAAGTTTAGGAAAGAAGAGATTCTATTTTGGATGAATTCCATTTTGGATGTATTGAATTGGAGTTTCTGGGATATCCATTTGAAGCTGTCCAGTGAGCAATGTAAGTTACAGGACTAGAACTGAAGGGAGATTCAAGTTGCATTTGTAGGCTTGTGAGGCATATATAGAGTTGTGTTCGTTGATGTCTTGATCAAAGTGGGCGTTTTCATCCATGAAAAGCCAACAAAGACAGAATAGAAGAGACTTGAAGACCAACCTTTGGTGGACACCCATATTTAGAGGAGAGGACAATGATAATTAATCCATGAAGTTCCATCAGGACTTACAGGAAATCAGGAAAATCAGAAAGTATCACAGAAGCTAAAGAGGAGAGTGAATCCAAGGAATCATCAGAGGAGTATCTTCAGTGTCAAATAAAGCAGAAAGAGCAAGGCAAATAGAAACTTGAGAAAAGTTTATTGCAGTTGATAGTTGAGGTGACTTTGGGGAACAGCAGCTTGAATGGAGAGTTAGTGTTGAATGTCAAATTGCAAGGGAGAAGTGAATATGATGAGGAAACAGAGAGAAGTGAAGTCTTTCTCGATGTTTAGCTGCCAAGATGAGGAGGGTTACATGATAACATGAAGAAATGGCAGGGGCAAAAACTACCTTTATTTATTTATTTTTGGGTTGAGGAAGACCCAAATATGTTGGTAAAGGGAAGGAAGAAAACAGAGAGAAATTTCTCAGACATAATGTACTTAGATTTAGAGAGAGAAGGTTGCAGAATTTCTCACTGTCTTCTTCTGGAGAAACTAGAGGGATTAAGACCAATGAACAGTTTAGGTAGAGAAACTGGAATTATTTGAATGACCAAACTGATAAGAGTGATGATTAATGAATCTACATTAACTTAAAGAGAATTCTTCTGAGGAGTCCCACCATGGCTCTGTCCTTGGTAATAGTAGTAGACTACCCTGTCAAGCTCATTTAATATTGCGACATGGTAGCTGAGAAATCTACAGTGATCACAGACTGTATTATAAAAGCATATAGTCACCACTACTAGGAAAGTGGCAGTCTTGATGTTATGCATCCCTCCAGAAAAAAAGTCACTTAGTGGTAAGTGACTAGGAGGGTAATAGGAATGCTCATGGTATATGAGCATTATTTAGGGCAACTGGAAATAGTGAGCCTGGAGTTGAGAAGACTTGGGCAGTGGGGTCATGATAGCTATGTTCAAGTATTTGAGACCATCACATCACCTTTGAGAGATACTAAGTTTAGTTTATTTGGTCCCCTAGGGCAGAACCTATGGGAGCCATGGGTAGAAGTTGAAAGGAAAATTACAGTTCAGCATGAAGAAAAACCTCTTCCAATTGGAGGTATCCACAACTGTAGTGGGTCAGAGGTAGTGATGCTCTCTTTCCTAGACATCCTCAAGCAAAGCCTGGATGACCCCTTATAAATCATAAAGAGGAATCCTACTCTAGCATGAATTGAATGAATGGTGGTGATGGTTCATTTCAGTCCTGAGATTCTTTGATTTTATGGAGGGAAGAAAAGAGATTGGAACATGAGAAAGGAAAGCCATGTTTGAGAGGGTGACCTGTTTGTTTATTTTAAATAACCCCGTTACTGATAGCTTCCCAATGGATCTCTTGCTGCTCATCTTTAAGAGGAGAAGTGAGACTAAACAATATGGATATCAAAATAAAAGACAAGTTAAGCTGTGATGTTTACCAGGAGACCTGACCTCTTAGCTTGCTGGTTGTGCATTAGTATTAATTATGCTGCCTCTCTCTCAGCAGTTTGCTCCATCTGCAGGCCTCTGTTCCCTTTGACTCTAGAGTCAACTCCTATGGGCCCAGGGCCATCCATCCCCACCAGGCAGGATAAAGAGAATAGAAGGACTCTCTACTAGGATTAGAGCTGATTGGCTGTCTTCACTAACATCACTCTTACATAGTCGGAGAGTTATTGAAAGTCAGAGTTGAAAGAGACCCTAGAAAACCTCTTGTCCACTGTCCACCTTGGAGGGATGAGGAGAAGGGACTTGCTGTAGGTCACATAGAGAGTTAGTGATAGAGCTAGAACTGAAACCTATGACTTCTGATTTCTGCTCCCAAGCCTTTTCTCTCTGACATCTGACTCTGAACGCTCAGAGTCTGGACGTAGACTGTCTGCTAGTAATATATTTGATCTTACCAACCTTATGAAGAATTATTAATATTTTTATCCCCATTTGCAGATGAGGTTACTGAGGCTCAGGGAGGTTGTAACTTGTCTGTGGTCATACGGCTGGGAATTTTCCCCACCAATAATTGATCCTAAGACCCTCCTGACTCCCAAGTGTGATGCTTTTCCCATGCCTTCTCAAGGTATGTTACTGGATGTTATTCTGCTCTTTAGCTGGACTATTAGTTTTATCTTTTCTGGTCCAGCTTCTCATGAACAACTGATTTCTTTGACAGGATGTTGATGAGAAAGGGCAGAGGGTTTTGATCTTCCTCTGCTCCTGGAAGGAGCTTTTCTTTTCCCCAGTATTTCAGAGGAATTTGGGTGGGTGAGAAGAGGGAAGGAGAGTGTGTATTTGGGGCCTTCCTGTTTTATCATGACTCATTTATGGGGGATTCCATGCTAAGTTCTCACGTTAGTTTGGAAACTCTTCGACTTACATTGCAAATCTTAGACTTTCTCCGTAAACACTTATTAATATAATTACAAAGAAGTGAAATGGGCTACAGAAGACTGATAGGCTATAAGCAGACCAGAGTTGATTGAATTTGAGATCCCTGATCTATTCCACTCATATATCACTTCATTGTGTGGATTGTATCCTTTTTATATCACCAAACAGGACAAGCAACTTACTGCCTTGTGACCAATGATAAGTAGCATCTTCAATCAGCCAGTCCATCAACAAGCATTTATTAGTGTACTATGTGTTTGGCATTCTACTAGAGCACTATGTGTGCAGTCACAATTGAAATAATCCCTGCTCTCACTCTCTATTGGTGAATGTATACATACATATAAGTAATTTCAAGCCCTATACTAGGTACCTTTAATTGGAGCAATAGCAGCTAAATGGATTGGGTCTCATGCAGAGAAGGTGGCCTTTATAGAGGGCTAATGATTGTAAGGGATGGAGGTGAAGAGGAATTCCATTTCAAACATTCAGCACAAACTATGTAAAGGCATGGGAATCCGAGATGGGCTGTTGTTTGGCTTGACTAGGAATGTGTGAAGGGCAGCGATGCTTGTTAAAGTCAGCTGACCCCAGATTGTTGAGTGTTTTAAATGTCAAAAACATGTGCTTATATTTTATCCTAAAAGTAGTTGGGAACAACCGAAGTTCTCTCATCCCACTTAGCTGAGCCTGGTATGCAGATGACAGTCCTGACTATACTCAGTCCCTGGGGCCATGCATGAAATCTTCTTATCTGGTAATACCTGCACCAAGGTATCTGCTTATGTAGCCCTCAAGAGCCCAGGGTTCTTTCCTCTCCATAATGAATGCTTTTTGATATCACTTTAAAAAAAGAAACAAAACTCTGGAAAGACGAATGGAATTTCCATTATGTGCAGAGGGCATGAATCTGAAGTTGAAGGAGCTGTCTGGGACCAATGAAGGGCAGGGAATTGTGGATTGACTTTGATAGGCATTCAAGACTCCTCAGCATCCAAGTGTTTCTCCATCCTTGGATCTCTTTCCAGGAGTAGCTGCTTTGGCTATTAAGATTAGGGCCTTTCTAGGGAAGAAGTTATCTCCAGAATGATCCAAGGAATTCTTGAAAGGATAAGAGACAGGTCAGAAGTAATTATAGGAAGATAGAATTTCAGAGCTAGAGGAGCCCTTGGAGCTAATGTTGGGGGAGGGAGGTAGGGGTGGTAGTGGTGGTGGTGGTGGTGCTTAGTGGCCTTTTGATCCATATAAAAGGGATTGTCATCATCTAGAATAATCCCCTTAGTTTCCAGGGCAGGAAGCTGAGCCCCAGAGAGGTCAAATGAATTTCTTATCATTATAAAGTTAGTTTAAGGCAGACCTTGCCCTGGAAGTCAGTCCAGGAACACTGATCTTTCAAAGCTTTAATGAATTCTCGGCAGAGGGAAGGGGATGCTTTTTTCTACCAAAGCGAATTGCCCCTCATTCTTGCTTTATCATTCTATGTAATTCTTGTTTATATTCTTTTTAAATTTTAAATTATTTTTCCTTCCCCCCTCACTGAGATAGGAAGAAAAACAAAACACGTTCCACACATGTATAGTCAAGTAAAACAAATTCCCACATCACCCATGTCCAAAATAATCTATGTCTCAACCTATATTCTGATATTCATCACTTCTCTATCTAGAAGTAGATAACATGTTTTGTTGGAATTGTGGTTGGTTGTGGTTTTGATCAAGTCTTTCAAAGTTGCTTGTTTTTACAGTATTGTTATTATAGTAACCATTTTTCTGGTTCTGCTCATTTCACTTTGTATCACTTCATAAATGTCTTCCCAAGTTTTTTCTAAAACCATCCCCCATTGTTTCTTAGAGCATTCCATCACATGGAATATACTATATCCTATGCATATTATACATGTACCTATAACATCTTCAGTCATTTCCCAAATGATTGGCATCCCATCAATGTCCAATTCTTTGCCACCACAAAAGAGCTACTATAAATATTTTTGTACATTTGGTCCTCTTTCTTTTATCTTTTTTTGGGTATAGATCCAATGGTGGTATTGCTAGGTCATAGGGCATACATAGTTTTTTTTTAAATTTCCTTTCCTGAATCATCTTTGGAGGAACCAGTCTGCTGAGAGCTTTCTTCTGGGTCCTCTAATATTTCTTGGATGAAAGGACAAACCTTGGATTCTCATTCTCCTTGCCTAACAGCCCCTCTTTCTGATTTCAGATGTTCCTGAAGATGTCTTACACCCATGCCTTATATTTCCTGTTTAATCGTGGGCAAATCACTTGCCCTTTCTCAGCCCCAAGTTCCTCATCTGTAAAATGACAGTATTAATAAAACCTACTTCTCAGTGTTATTATGAGGATAAAATGAGACGTGTATAAAGCACTTTACAAACCTTGAGGCCATACAAATGCAAGCTATATATACAGTTTTTATAAATGCTACCTAGAAATTCTAGCTTATCATATCCCTCATTAAACTGTGAGCTTCTTCAGAGCGGAAACCATCGTACTTTTCTCCTTGTATCCTCAGTGTTTAGCATGTTTTGCACATAGTAAGTGCTGAATAAATCCATTCATTCATTCATTCTTTGAAAGTAAAGATTGTTTGCCTTTCTTCGTATCCCCAGCACTTAGCACAGTTCCTGACATATAGTAAGTGCTTAATAAATGCTTATTGATACTATTATTATACCCCTGAATCTGCAGCAATGATCCTATAGCATTTTTACATCTTCATTCTTTCTTAGCCCATCGTGTCATCAGACATTTATTAAATACCTACTCTGTGCCAGACATCTTTCTTAGTGCTGGGTGTATAAAGCCTGAAACGCACTAGTCCCTGCCATCAGGGAGCTTAGAATCTAGTGATCTTGTTTGTTACTTATTCCAGCTTCCCCACACAGCTGGCATCCCCTGAAGGGTACTGAACATCTTCTGAGAAGCTTCCCTTCAGCCCTTTCAGCCGAGTAGCGAAGGTGGATGTTAGAAGAACAGAGGCTTGATTTGCATGAACTGTTTCTCACTCTCTGGAAGAGTTAGTTTTGAATCCAAGCCACTGGAGTTCTGCTGTCCTACTTTCATCCCAGAGCATCTGCCAACACCCACGCAATAAAACTTTACTGGCCTCAATATGAGTCAACAATATAAAATGGAAGCCAGAAAAGTCAATGCAGTCTGAGGCTATATTGAGAGAAGACAAATCTAGGGACAAGAATGCTCAGAGTACCCTTTCCCTGCCAGGCCACATCTGGAGTCTCTTGTTCAATCTTTGGTGCCACATTTTGGAAAGTCCATTGATAAACTTGAGAGTGCCCAGAAGAGGGCAACCTGAATGCCAGAGGGTTTCGAGATCATTTTTTATTAAGTCTTTGAAGGACTTGGCAATGTTTAGACTAGAGAAGAGAGGACTGGGCATGAGTAGGAGAGGGTTGATACTTGTGTTCAGGTTTTAGATTTTTTCTGTTTGGCCTCCAAAGGCCAAAAAATGAGTCAAGGTTGCAGTCAGTTTAGGTTTGAAAAGTAAAACTTACTAAGAATTAGAGTTAATTAAAAGTAGAATGAACTACTTTAGAAGGTAGCAATTTCTTCCTCACTGGAGGTTGTAAAGCAAAGGTGGGATGTCAGGTATTAGTTGGAGTAGATGGACTCTCAGGGGCCTTCCAAAGCTGATAGTCTCTAATTCATCATTCCATATTCACTTAGTACGGAGATCTATTTTACATTTTCTAATGCTCTCTATAGCTTGTTGGTCCTAAATTCTTGCCTTATCCATAGTTCTAACAGGTAAACTCATCTATGCTTTCTTAATTTGCTTATGGTGTCACTTTATATATTTGAATCATGTACCAATTTCGACCATATCTTGGTATGCAGTGTGAGATGTTATTCTATACCTAGTTTCTTTTATACTGTTTTCCAGTTTTGCTAGTAGTTTTTGTTAAATAATGAGTTTTTATCCCAAAAGCTTGAATCTTTGGGTTTATCATACACTAGATTACTTTGGTAATTTACTATAATATATTGTATACCCAGTCTACACCATTGATCCACCATTATTTCTTAGCCAGTACCAGGTTGTTTTGATAATTACTGCTTTATAATATAGTTTGAGATCTGGAATGGCTAGTTCATCTTTTTTCCCATTGATTGCCTTGATATCCTTGAGCTTTTGTTCTTCCAGATGAATTTTTTATTATTTTTCCTGTCTCTATAAAATAATTTTTGGTAGTGTGATTGGTATGGTACTGAATAAATAAATTAATTTAGGCAGACGTGATTTTTATTATATTGACTTGGCCTACACATGAGCCATTAATATTTTCCCAGTTGTTTAGTACTGAATAAATAGATTAATTTAGGCAGACGTGATTTTTATTATATTGACTTGGCCTACACATGAGCAATTAATATTTTCCCAGTTGTTTAGATCTGACTTTATTTGTATGAAAAGTGTTTTGTAATTTTGTTTACGTAACAGTTGAGTTTGTCTTGTCAAGTAGACTCCCAAGTATTTTGTATTGTCTACAGTTACTTTAAATGGAATTCCTATCTTTTGCTGCTGGACTTTGTTGGTACTATATAACCATGCTGATGATTTATGTGGGTTTATATTCACTACCTTTTAAATTTCTAGCAAGTCACTTAACCTGCCTTCTGGGTCTTAGTTTCCATATTTGAGAGGGTCAAACTGGATGATATAAGATCCTTCCCACCTCTCCATTCTCTCCTCTGCCAGCCTCTGTCTGCATCACTATATCCTATTTAGGAAGAACCCAATGATCTGCACAAAGCTTTTCCTTCTCCTTCATCAAAACCTACCTGACCTCTGTCTCATTTCCTCAGGGCCCCAATAGATAATATTAAACTCTCCAAAGAATTAAGCTGGGGGGGGGGGGTTAAGGGCTGAAAATATTTGAATCATTCCTTGTCAGTTGCTACTTGTGTGACCTTCAGCAAAGCCCCTTCTCTGGCCTTCAACCTCCTCATCCGTAAAATGAGACACTTATATGATTCCTTCTTTCTCTAAATCAGTGGGGTTTTGATGTTTCACGTGTATCTATGATCCAGAACTAAGAACGTTTTCAGCCGCAGACTGTCTTCATCCAAAGGAATACCTTGAGTGGAATGGAAAAGCATTTATTGAGTATTTACTGTAGTCCATGCCCTGGTAACGGAAATAAAAAAGTGAGATAGTTATTGTTCTGTAGAGACCATTCAGCTACCTGACTCTAAGCCCAGACTTGATACCCTTTTTGAAATGTAGAAATGTCACAACTCTACTCAGGGTTAAAATCCTCAATAGTAGCCTCACTTATAGCCTACCAGGTATGGCAGAGGAGACTTAGAAAGGCCTGCCTCTTACTTCTGTTCTCATGAGTAGCTCTTCAGTCCCTAGCATTTCTGCCTGACTTGTGGTAGAACATCTTGAGCTTGTATGGCCTGATCAGCCACAGTTGGACCCACTTAACTTGACTCTAGCATAGTGATGGCATTTTAGTCTTCTTTGAGAATGAAGAACAACCAACCAACTGTATAAAGAACCAGGAGATTTGTGTTCTAGTTCAGACTCTGCCATAACTTGGTTGTGTGACCTTAAGCAAGTCACTTCCTTTTTCTTGGTATCAGTTTCCACATCCCTAGAATGAAAGGGCAGGACTAGAAGGAATCTTCCTGCCTTCTAGATATCTAGAAGGCCTTCTAGATTTCAAGCTATAAAATCTAGTCATCTGGAAAATGAGAGGTTTGGACCAGAGATGATGGCAGGATTATAAATGGAGGGCAGGAAAGGACCTCAGAGGTCACCTCATCCAACTCCCTCATTTGACCGATGGAAACTCTAGGTTAAATAATGTGCCTTAGTTCACACAGATGATGAGTCACAGAGCTGGGAATTCAACCCACTTCTTCTGAATCCAGATTTAGTTTTCCATTCACTGTACTCGAGGTTACTTGGCAACTCTAATTCATGACGGTTTTGCGGATGACTGGTGGACCTTTGCCCTGCACTTTCCTGGAGGTGTTGTCCCTGTGCCCCCTTTTTCTTCTGTTGATAACTCCCCCGAGGCATCTGTTCTCCCCAGGCTTCCCAAGACTGCAGATCCAGCTCTGTCTAGAACTGCCTCCCAGGAACAGAGACCTAATCTCCTCTCCTTCCTTCCCACTGAAAAACCATGGGTCTTGCCTTTTATTCACCAGGACTTTGAGTTTAGCTTGTTGCCAGGGAAAACAATTTCATTAGCCAATTCCCAGCAAGATGTTAAAGGCTGATAAGGCAATCCTCCCCCAGGCATTTTGTAATTGTATGGAGGAGTCTTAGGGACACAAAGAATGAAATACTGTGAATTTCAGATGCCAGGATAGATGTCAGTGCAGATTTCTTTTTGGGGGGGGCGGTGAGGGGAGGGAGAGGGTGCTTCCTGACACCCTTCAAATCATAGATGGATAAGTCATCACAGGTTCACTGGGAAGACCCCTACTGGGAAGGTGGCATGTGGGAGGAAAGCTACTAGGTTGGTAGTCAGGAATCCTGGGCTAGCTTACTAATAGTTTAGTCAGGGATAAATGGCCTCTGAGTCTTGGTTTCTTTATCTGTAAAGAGGGCACAGTAATAGTTATACCAATTACCTCACACAAATGTGTGAGAAAAATACTTGTAACCTTAAAGCACTAAAGGAATGTGAGCTCTTATTATTGTACATGTCCCTTGATATTTGACTGGATGACATCTTAAACCTGTTTCATCTCTCCTGGTTCCATGGGAAGAACACTGGATTTAAAATCAGAGGACCTGGGTTTGTAGCTTGTTTCTGTCACTTGGTGTCTCTTAATAAGCATCTTTCCTTCTCCAGGCCTCATGTTCCTCATCTGTAGCTTCCTCTACATGCTGAGAGAGGGAGGTGGTTTCAGAGGTCACTCATTAGTTAGGTGACCTTGGGCAGCTCACTTTCCTTTTCTGTATTGCAGTTGTTCCATCTCAAAGATGAGGAGTTTAGAAGAAATGATTTTGACAGCTCCTTCCTAAATTAAGTCTCTTTTTTGTCTAAATGACTTCTGGGTGTCTCTGCTCACAGTCATTTACCTTGCTCCATATTTTTGTGAAGTAGGGAGGGTATGGATTTTGGAGTACGGTTGGTAGACATGGGTGTTCCCAGTGAGCCTCCTATGGAGGTCCTGGCCTTGATGTCTGATTGTAGAGGTGATGATATCAGATCTCAAGGGAGCTATAACTGCTCATTTCCCCCCATTGCCCCTTGCTATCTGCTGCTGTTTTATTAGCTTATTTTTCAGAGCCACCAGACAGGCTAATGTGCTGTAGGAGAAAATACAGGATACAGAACTGATTGGTTCCTGAGCCTTTGGAGCTAAGGACAATCAGAAGGAAGGGTGAAGAGCTGTCCAAGTCCTGGTGGTTATCAGACAGAACCCCATCCCCTGTCTTCTCTCCCAAGACTTTGTTGGTTTCATAGTGGGAGGAGAAGTTTCTAAATCCCTCCTACTCTCTTCAGGCTTTAAACTACAGAGGTTCTTAATCCTTTTTTTTTTGTCATGAACTCCTTGGGCAGTCTAGTGGAGTCTATGGACTCCTCAGAATCATGATTAAATGAATGAAAAAGCATCAATTAAGGATTCACAGTATATAAAACACTGCCTAAACTAAATGCCTAAACTAAAATACAGAGGATTACAAAGGAAATCAATTAAAGTGAAATCAATTTATTTATCCAAATATTACTTTAAAAAGTTCCTGGATCCCAGATTAAGAGCCCTTAATTTGGAGAATAATCAGCCTGAGCCATTAAGTCACACTTTTTCTTGTGTATGAGTGTGATGGAATCTTGTAGACCCTATCAACCCCTTCCTAGAATAATATTTTAAATAATTGAAGGAAATGCTAAATTTCTATAAGAAGTTACTGAAAATAAAGTTGTATTTTTTCCCCTAAGTTCTCAGGCTCCCTATAATCTATGCCGTGATATTAGATCAAGAGAAGAATTTGAATCAAGAGCAGATTTGAATTTGCTCCTAAGGTATACCGTTTCCTTTCTCTCATCATTTCCTTTTGTTTCTATCAGTTTTTGAGAATTCACATGGCCGTGACTGATGTCATAAGCTTGGTTGCATTATTTTGCACACACACTCCCACATATCCTTATACCCAGGCTTTCTCACATACACATATCCAGGTGCTTACTTCCAGGCAGTCACACGCATGCACAGCTTCCTGTTCACATGCTTCTTTTTGGGGGGTCATAGAGTAGCTCCTGCCTTATAGATGAGTCCCACCCAAACTTGTTATTCTAGCATTTATACATTCACGTACAAATCTTTGTGCCCTCAGGCAAACACATGTACATAGACATGGTCCCATACACCTCTAGTTGCTGAGGCACTGACAGACAGAGCACACTCACTCATATTCTTTCTCACATCTACACAGACACGAGTCCATGAAGATATAACCATGGACATAAACTCACCTAAAAATAATAATAACATTAATAACTCAAACAAGTAACATTTTAATAGAGCTTTAAGATTTGAAAAGAATGTTACATGTTATCACATCTAAACACACACGTACACAGATGCTCTCACGGTCAGATAGATATCAACACCCATACTTCCTTACATGAATTTCTACACAGACCTTCTCACAGGAAGATGTGCCTTTACTCTCACATAGGAATGCATACTGACATGGACATACACAGGTTCTTCTACATGTAGATGACACCAGTATCCTCAAACACAGACACAAATGCAGCATTCTTTCTCCAAAAAATCCTGGCTCCTCATTTTCCCTTTCTAGAACCAAAAGGTAAGGGAATTTTGGGAACCCTTGGGTCAGTGCTGGACAAGAATTCCTTGAAGAATTGAGATGCCCTTTTTTTTTCCCTTCAGAACATGGCGGGCTTCAGCAGCAGCTGCTGCTTGGTATAGAAGTCTCAGCTGGTTGTGTCTCTGGGCTGCCCCAGCTGGTGATCCTGGCATCTGCACTGAGCTTCATAGTTACCTTTGACTGCCCCCAGGACTGCATGGTGGTTGAGTGAGGATGAGGGTTTGGGTTGGCTCATTCTCTTGACTTTTCCCATGAGCTCATGGAGGAGAAAGGCTTTTATTGCAAAATTTTTGCATACTCCTCCAGGACCTTGGGCCGTTGGCTTGAGGTCACTGCTTACCTCTGGCTGCTAGGAGAACTTTTGAACCTCCCCTGATATTTCCCAGATACCTTGACTGCCTCTCAGAGCCCTCAGAAGCTCTGAAGGCTTTCACTGCTTAGAAAATTGCCGCCCCTCCCCCAATAAGGAGCCTCGCCTGACTTCCCTGTCCTAGTAAATTCCCTTTTTTTTTTTAATTTAAAAAATTGATGACATTGAAGGCTCTTCTAGCAAAGGAAAATACAAGTCATACAAGTCATATTTCTATGAGAACAGGCTGAAGACATTAGGATTCCTATGTCTGGAGTCGCCAAGCCTCAGCTACATTCAGCAAATTTTGACTTGCTCCCAGATTGGATTCACGTGAAAAGGTGATTAAAAATAAGTAGGTATTTAAATACAGAACATCTTAAAACAGAAATACTGGGCATCAGGAAGTTATTTTTAGCACAGAATTCATTTGCAAATGTCACAGCTAACATCCCTCACTTCATTTTTGAAAAGTTTTTTTTTCCCCTCTTTTTAAATCCTTCCTTCGAAAGATATGTTTTTTCTTTGTTAAGTTAAGTAAGGAAATATTACTTACCCCGCCCCCTTCTAATCTGGTATTTTTATTAAGGCTTTTCAACTTATTCTTGGGCACTGAAACATAATAATGCGTAGTCATTTAAATGCTAATAAGAGGAAATAGAAATGCATAAATCCAGTCTGGTCAGAATATTCTTGGAGATTCTGAGATGCTTAGAACTTTAGGCCTGGAAGTGGGGGAGAAAGGGAGAAAAGAAGCATGTATAAAATACTTACTATGTGCTGAGAGCTGTACTAAGCAGTATTACAAATATTATGTCATATCCTCGCAACAACCCCAGGAGGGAGGTGCTGTTGTTCTCCCTACTTTAGAGCTGAGGAAACTGAGGTAGACAAGAGGTTAAGTGACTTGCCCAGGATCATGTAGCTAGTAAGTATCTGAGGCCAGATTTGTACTCAGGTCTTCCTGACTCTAGGCCCTGTGCTCTCTCAGGTGGATTATCTAGATTTGTGTATGCCCTCACAGAAACTAAGGCCCAAGGATAGGTGATGACTTGCCTGAGGTCCAGTAACTGGTTTGGGCCAGAGTTCTAATGGTACAATACTAGAAGACTGGTTCTAGAGTCTGGGTCAGAGCTCTAGTGGTGCAATAATAGATAGTACACTGGTTCTAGCGTCTGGGTCAGAGCTCCAATGGTGCAATAATAGATAGCATGCTGGTTCTAGAGTCTGGGCCAGAGCTCAAATGGTTCAGTAGTAGAAATCATACTGACTCTAAAGTCTGGGCCAGTTTATCAATATCCTGGAACTGTAGTGCCTGGGACAGAGCATAGTTAGTGCCTCTGTATTCTGCCCTGGTCAGATCCCATCTGGGGTACTCTGTTCAGCTTTGGGTATCACAGTTTAAGAGAGTATATATAATATAATGCTAGGTCTCTGGACTCAGAGTTAAGAAGACATAGGCTCAAATCTTAGCTCAGATACTGTGTGAACTTGTACAAATGATTTAATCTCTCTGTGCCTCAGTTTCCTTAGATGTAAAATGAAGGAGTCTGACTTAATAATTTCTAAGTCCTCTTCTAGCACTAAATCTAAGATCTTGTGATCTCTGAGCAAGTAATTGAAAGTCTGTCTTGTGGCAAGGGACCTGTAATATTTCTGGTGAAGGGAACTCTCTATCAATGCAGATAAGTGTCTTCTCAGCAACTTGTAGTCTTAATTAGTTGTCTAGAGCATTGAGAGGTTAAATGTCCTTGACCAAGGTTATATAGTATATGTCAGAAATGGATCTTGATTCTACCTCTTATTGACTTTGAGTATAACTCTACACCTACCATTCCATGTTCCTTATATGGAAGAAGAATTAATTAGTTTGTTATCCTCATTCCCAGAGGATAGAACAAGGAGCAATGGGTGGAATGTGGGAAATGACACCTGTAACTTTGATTTAAAGAAACCCTGGGTGCCAATTCAAGCTGTTCAGAAATGGAATGGACCCTTAGAGGAAGTGGTGGTGGATTTCTCATCACTGGAGATCTCCAGGCACAGGTCAATGATGACCTGTTCAGCACGTTGTAGAGGAGAGTCCTATTTCTAATATGAGTTGGACTTAATGGCTTCTGAAGATCTCTCCAACTCTGACTTTATGAATGAAAATGCATTCCTTTTTTTTAAAAAATAAGATTGGGGAAACCAAGGCTGATGGAGGATTAAAAAGGTAAAATTACCTGTTTAAGGTCATACATCTAATTAGTGGCAAAGAGTGAAGAATGGCAGGAGAGTTGTCAACTGTCAAAAATGAGTTGGCAGGGGAAAGAGAGAAGAGACGAGGGTAAGATGTATAGACTAGAGGGAAGAAACCCAGGATCACGGAATTTCAAACTGAGTGATACCTTACAACTTTGTACCTTTCTAAATCTCTTCACATAAATCTTTCCTGATTTTTCTTCTGCATCAAAGCACGAGTAACAGTTTTAGTCCTTAAAACATTATATAAATGTTAGTGATGAGTGTGTTCTCATAATGACACTGCATTATTGCATTTGATGATTGTTATTTAACTTTATATGTAGCAATACATTTTCTCCCTGGAGGGCAGAGCCAATATCTCCTTTTTTCTTTCACTGAACTCAGTGTGAAGTTTTGTAAGGAGGACTCTCAATAAATATTTAAGTACAGAGAAAAGAGAAAACACTGTATCATAGAATAACTATAATAAGTAATATTTATAGAGAACTATCTACCAGACATTGTGCTAAGTGCCTTATAAAGGGTAAGTGACCTTCCCAGGGTTCCACAGCTAGTAGATATCTGAGGCCAGATTTGGACTTAAGTCTTCCTCATTCTAGATGGAAAGCTCTACCCACTGGGCCACCTTACTATCATGAATGCTACCTCATAGGTCTTTGAGGAAGATTTTGCCTGAGGGAAGTCTGCAGCATGGATTAGTTTTCCTTTGACACTATTTCAGATTTATCTTGTCTATATCATGTATGTCCAGACTTGTTAACATGTTGTTTTCTCCATTAGAATGTGAACTTCTTGAGTGCAGGGGCTCTGTGTGTGTGTGTGTGTGTGTGTGCGTGTGCGCATGCTTGTGTTTTTTCTTTGTAACCTCAGCACTTTGAATAGTGCTTGGCACATAGTAACCACAAACATTTGTTGAATTGTTTTAGTGGGGATTTCTTTCTGATATGGGAAGAATTAGGTCCCTTCCCACTTGAGGAAGGAATAAGTCTAAGAGACATTTTTAAGGGAGAAATAAACCATAGTGCAGAGAAAAGAGTGCTAGAAGAGGAGTCAGAAGACCTGGATTTTCATCTTGGCTCTTCCACTTACTCCCAAAGTGCTTTATTACCTTAGGCAAGTCTTTCAACCTTGTTGTAGTCTCAGTTTCCTTATTTGTAAAATGAGAGTGTGAGATTAGGAATTAAAATCAATGGTTCTATATTTTAGGAGTGAAATGGATAGAAACTGATCACTCTTTGCTTTTAGCTGCTGCTCAGTCCAGGTGGTATTTATGCAAGGATTGGTTTGTGACCAAAATGATGAAGCAGACAAACTCATTTGCATATAAATGGGGTGCTTTTCCTAGCCGCTGGGACTCTGGGCAATGCTGTGGACTTGATGGGTTCTGGCATTTGGGCTCTGAAGACTTTGTCCCCATGGCTCAGAGAAGAGAAAAGGCAACGTAGACATACTAATAATGACAGGAAGCTCCCATTTATCTAGCATTTTAACATTTGCAAAATGCGTTTCATACATCGTCTTACTTTATTTTCATAGCAGCCATATGAAGCTGCTGCTATTTTTAAAGATAGGACTTGTGATTTCATTGTTTTAGGAGAGAGAGAGAGAGAGAGAGAGAGAGAGAGAGAGAGAGAGAGAGAGAGAGAAACTCCTTCTACAGTCCCTGGCATGGGGAAGTCATTTAAGAAAGTGTTTTTCAGTTGGCTGAGTTGATTGTTTGCCAATTCAGATGATCTAGTTTGCAATTTTATAGGTTTAGCAAGTTTCTTAACTGCTATCCTCTTTTTATTGAGGCTCGTTTAAGTGACATGACTGAATGAAGCTATTAAGTGTAAAAGGTGGTGTTTGAACCCAGCACCTTCTTGAATCCATCTTTGGCATTCTTTGGGACATACCATGCTGCCTTTCCAGGAGAATGGGAAGCGAGACTGAATCCAGGTGACCTGAGTTCTTGTGTATGTGACATTGAACGACTCTTCCTCTCATCAACGTTTGTTTCCTTATTTCTAAAATGAAGGTATTGTGCTGGTCATTCTCTGAGGTCCCTTCTAATCCTAAAATTTTATGCTCTGTGATCAGTTTTTGATACGCTCCTTTTCTTCCCTTGTCCCTTCATCCATGAGTATCACTGGACACTAAATACACAATTTCTTTAGAGTTATCTCTTCATCCTCAGGAATGCTGAGGTCAAGTCACCTAAGAAATACACAGTTCCAGACTGTCTGAGAAAAACAACAGCAAATGTATATTCAGTGTCTATTATGATCGACTCTGTACTCAGTATTGGAGATAGAAAGACAAAAAATCCAAAATGCAATAGCTCCTTTCTTCATTGAGTTTGTATTTTACTGAGAATGGGCAGGGTGGCGGGGGGCGGTGCCAGAGAAGTAATATTAGATAATTTGAGGAGGCAGAGAACTAACTGGAGGCAGGGTGAAGGGTAAAGGTTTCCAGGTTTCTAGTAAAAAGCAGAGGACAGCACACAAACATAGGTAAAGATATGACCTCAATTTTGTCACAGGAAAGGCTTCCACCCTTAGCAAATACATTACCTCCAAAAGTGCAGCCCAACCCAATTGGGGCAATTCTGTTTTTTCCCTCTATTGAGTCAAAATCTGCCTCCCTATAACTCCCACTCATCAGTCTTTATGTGACCCCTCTGAGAAGCAGAATGAATCTAAAATCTCTTCCACATGAAAATCTTGCAGATATTTGGAGAAAGATGATATCTTTTCATCTCCAGGCTAAGCTTTTGTGGTTTCTTCAACCAGTCTCTATGTGATATGTGGTTCTAAGTCACCTCACCATCTTGGTCTGTCTCTGGAAATGCCACAGCTATAGCCCTTTAGTAGAGAACACTGTATATGGAAGAGGTAGAAAGTGACCCAGATTGACTTTGAAAGATGGGTGTAATTTGAATGGCTAGAAGCTAAAGATTCTGGTATGTCTGGTTTCCTAGGTCATAAACTTGAGTTTTGCTCAACACGACCACCTGTCCTACTCTTTGGAGATGGTATGGTGCAGTGGAGAGATCACTGTCAGTGGAAAGGTCATTGTCTCTAGAGTCAGAAGACTTGGTTTCAAACACCACTTCAGACACATTACCTCTGTGACCATGGGCATGTCACTTACTCCCCTCTTCCCCGTTAGCCTCATTCTTGTTATCTGCCAAAGGATGTGGTTGGACTAAGTGGCCTCTGGGGCCACCTTTAGTTTTAGCTGTGTTGTCCACTCAAGATGCCAGGCATCTTGAAATCAACAATGCCCTATTTCCCACATTTATAGAGGGACACCTCTCCTCGCACCCCCCCTCTCCCTGCCACTTTGCAGACTTCTGGTTTTCTTCTAGTCTTAATAAGCTCAATCCTCCTCTATCTCAATTTAAGGCTCATCCTTCCTCCTGTATCTCTCACAGTCTTTTTCTGCTATTCCTTCCCAATCACTCTCCTGCCAAATGAATGGACAATGACATAATTGGCATTAAGAAGCCCTTGGAGAAGGGACTATTAATCAAGGCTGTACCCCTGTCCCCTGTTTTCTGCTGGATCTAGTTCAATAGGAGAGTCATTCAGATTCATAAATTTTATAATAGATACCCTTCTTCATCTTCTTTCTGGATTTTGTGTAGGAGAGAAAAGAGGAGGGGGAGGGGATCTTATGATCCTCCAGGAGGTTCCTACAGTGGATACCTTCCTAGATCTACTTAGAACTCTGAGAGGGAGGGCTAGAAACTTCCATAGAGTCTTCTTTTCCCAGATCTGTATAATACCCTTCACACCTCTCCCTACAAGACTTTTGGGGGCAAGAAAATGGGAGTTCACATTTGATCTGGGTATTTTCTTACTTGAATCACCTGTCCATCAAGCATGGAATCTTGATATCTGTCTTCCTTCAAAACTCATCTCAAACTTTGTCTTTGGGAGGAGGCCTTTCTTGGTCCCTTCGGTTGCTAGTATTTTCCCTGCTAAGATTACCTTCCATCTACTCGATGTATTTCGAAAGTACCTGTGTCCATTCAATGTAACCCCTTTGAAGACAGGGAGTTTTTTTCCTTTTCCTTTGTATCTCTTGTAGCTCTTGAATTGGAAGGGATTTTAAAGGTCATTTAGTTCAGTCCCTTAATTTTACAGGTGAAGAACCTGAGATGTAAGGAGGGTAAATTAATTGCCCAAGGTCTCACTAGCAGTGAATGTCAGAGGTGGAATCTGAACCCAGGTTCTTTGATTCCAGAGCTAGCACTTTTTTTTGTTCTGTACCAGGCTTATTGATTGATGTAAATGGAATGCACCTAAAATCCAAGATAAGAGAGAAAAAAAGAGGAAGACAGAAAAAAAAAGGAAGCGAATAAGAAAAAGTGAGAAAGGAAAATGAAAGGGGGAAAAGAAGAAGAGAAAATATATGGGGAGAAAGAAAGAAAAATAGAGGGGGGAAGCATGAAAAGTTTTGGCTGTCCTTCATCCATGCCTCCTCTCTGGGGCACTTGCATTGGCTGCCTTGTGCCCATCCCTAGAACATGTGGCATGGTGCCCCGTCCCTAGTTCTCAGGTGTGGCTGAAACTGGGGGAAGGAGAGAAAGCCGTTGCTGCTTCCAGGCCCTTTGTCACCCAATGCTTGCTGTGGCTGGCAGCAAGCAGGTATTCGGTGTCCCCTTGGGGGATTTGGTTCTTGGGCTGGCAAGAGCTGCAGATACATTTATCTGACTGTCTTCCAGGCTGACAAGGGAACTGTTTCTGGATTTTATTCTCTTTCCCTCTCTCTTTCATTTCCCTCTCTTTGGACTGACAAATGGTTCCCATAATGGACTCAACCCCAAGGAATGGGGGCCCAATTACTTTCTTGGCCTTGATGGGTCTTGTGGGACTTTTTGGTGCTTGTCAGATGAGAGATTGATAGAGCAGTGAGAACTAGATCTCATGCTGGAGGCCACGAAGCTGTTGGACTAATGACTTCCTTATTAATATGCATGAGCTGTCTCATTTAGCGGGTGCTCTTGGGACTTGATTAAAGTAAGGAGGACTGCTGCTGTGGGAGAGGCCGGTGTGCAACTCAGTTGGCTGTGCCTTCTATCCTGGAGAGAGCAGGGACCATGTCAGTGTGGTGGGGGTAGATTTAGATTTCTCTGAGCAAGCTGCCCTTTCCTCCCTCCCTCCCTTTTTCCTTCCCTCCCTTCCTTCCTCCTCCCTCCTTTCCTTCCCTTCCTCCCTCCCTTCCTCTCTTCCTTCCTTCCCTCCTCCCTCCCTTCCTTCCTTCCTTCCTTCCTTCCTTCCTTCCTTCCTTCCTTCCTTCCGTGAGTGTGGGGGTGGTTATATACTAGTGAGTATGGATGTGAAGGAGATCTAAAGATAAAAATCCCAGGAGTATTTGTTTGTGAGGGTGTGCTCCTGAAGGTATATGTGGGTAGAATGTGTGGGTATGTGGGGAGTTGCTACATTTAAGGGAGAGAGAGTATATGTGGGGGTTGGGTGGATGGCTTTATATAGGGCTGGAGAGAGAGAAAGAGGGAGGAGGGGGAGAAAGAGAGAGAGAGAAAGAGAGAGAGAGAGAGAGAGAGAGAGAGAGAGAGAGAGAGAGAGAGAGAGAGAGATGTGGTGAATGACAGGTATGCTTGTGTGAGAGTGTGCATAGGGAGATGGAAGTGTGAACGGTCTTGTGTGTGAGGGTGTAGATTAGAAAATGAGAAAATGGCTTCCTAGCCAAAGGAAGTCTCTCTCTTAACTTCTGCCCTGTGTTTGTTCCCATAGGTGCCAGGAAGGGGCCATGACCATGTAGACGCCAGCCCCGAGGAGTAGCAGCATGGGCAGCGCTGAATGGGGACGCCTGGGTCTGCAGTCTTGAGACCCACCACCACTGACCTTCGAACTGGGATCCCTGTGTGTCGAGGTGTTCCTTTCCGAGCTTGCCATAGCCACCACCACACTGGCCCATTTCCATTTTCTCCCTTGGGATTGGCGCCGACTGCTCAGAGTTGCTGAAGTTGCTTCCTTCCCGAAAGCCGCATAGACCTATAGCTCTAATTGGGAGCCCACTTCTTTCTTCTCCTCCCCTAAAATAAATAGAGAATTAAAAAATAATAATAACCCTTGGATCTGCCCAAAGTGGAGCAGGAATCTCAGCAAAAATGGGAGACATGACCAACAGCGACTTCTACTCCAAGAACCAAAGAAATGAGGCCAACCATGCAGGCGAGTTTGGGTGTACAATGGAGGAGCTGCGCTCCCTCATGGAACTTCGAGGGACAGAGGCTGTGGTCAAAATCAAGGAGACCTATGGGGACACTGAAGGGATCTGTCGGCGCTTGAAGACCTCGCCTGTGGAAGGTAGGTACCACCCCCTTGGAATTCCAAACTCTAAACCCTCTGATGATTCTATAGGAAATCCTCCTTTTTATTTTGAAAGTAGGGTTGAAAGGAGAACATCTGAGAATTGGGGAGCTAGGGAGGTAACAGTCAAGAGGGAGATTGGGAAAGAGCAAAAAAAGGTGTTAAAACTGAAATGCCAAGATCAGCAAAGATAGCTCTGTCCAATGAGGTAGTGATTGCATCCCGAATATCAGACAAGAGAAACTTTGGAAGGCTCAGGAGCAGTATCCCTTTGTGGAGGAGCAGTAGGGTTTGCAGTCTGTCAGACGAGGAGAGAAACTGAAACCTTGTTTTCCTCGTCTGATCAGTTCCTTTGACATGAAACCAACCCTTTGGTGTCTTTATTTCAGTGGCCAGCTGTTCACTGGAAACCTTGTTGTGCTTCAGGGTCCTCTGTTTTCATGTCCCCTATTTTGTTTGTCTCATGTACAAGCATGGCTCCACCCCCACACCCAGATCCCCAGAAACAGTTGCTGTGTTGTTTCTGTCTCTTCCCCTCACTCCTAATCAGCACCACCCTGAGCCCCTACCTTGATGTTGTTACCTTGCAGTGGACTGGAGCACACTAAAGGATCTTAGTTTCATCTTTCCATTTAGTGAAATGTATTCGATAAGAACTTTTCTTCAGGGTGAGAAGGGGCCACAGTAGCCTATCATGTTTGTATCTGCTTTAAAAAAAAGTCTTGACTTTTAAAAGTAAGAGCTAAATCCTGACTTTTCTGAAGCCTCCTCACCCATCTCCAGGGTACCTCCATGCCTCAGACTTTACTAGGAATCCCCGGAAATTTATGAGTCCTACAGCTGCTATCTAAGGAAGAGATGAGGGCAGTTATGAGTTGAGGCAGGTGGCAAGGGACAGAGAGCTTTCATAGAAAGATAAAGCCTCAGCACCCACTCCATTGAAAGTCTCCCATCTGGCAAAGGAATGCCTATGTTGTTTTCCTGCAGATGTAGCATTCTTTTAGATTCATGAGTAAAGAACTATGACCACTGACCAGGGCATGGCTTGGTGCCAAGTCTGAAATAGGTAGAAAGACCTTTTTCAACTTTGTTATAGACATTACTTTGTTAACTCTTTGGGAAAAGGAAACTGGAGACTGAGAGGTCTGAGTTTTGTTTGTTACCATGTGTGCCACCCATAGTGGAGCTGTATCCTGAAAAGGGGGATGAGAGTTTTTGCTCTATGCTGTCCTGATCAGGCTTCCTTTGGTATATTGTGATCAGTTCTGGGCCATGCATTTTAGGAAGGACATAGAAGGAGAAATTGAGAGGACTAGAGTGCATGCCACATAAGGATAAGTTGAAAGAACTGGGAATTTTCATTAGGCAGGGCAAGATTTCCCTATCTGCAGCTGTTTGAAGGACAGTCCTGTTGAAGAGGGAATTTGGCTTGTTCTGCTCAGTCTCAGAGGGCAGAACTGGGAGAAATGGCTGGAAATTTACAGAGAAGGAAAATACAGAAAAGCACAGAGAAGGAAATTTAAAATTGATGTAAGAAAAAGCTCCTTAGCAATTAGAGCTCTTAGAAAGTACAGTGGGTTTCCAGGGTAGTGGATTCCCCATCAGTGACAATATTCCCACAAAGGATGATCACTTGTTGGATGTTTTAAAGGGAGTTCTTGTTGGGGCATAGGACATACTAGATGGCTTCTGAGTACCCTTCCAATTCTGAGACTGGGGATTCTGTGAAGCCACAGTTGCCTGGAAAGGGAAAAGAGTTGAGCTAATGGTCTCCAGGAATCCTGAGATTCGAGGAGCTGGGATGAAACAGATAAAGGGATCCTCAAAAGAAGAGATGACATCGCAGGCTTAAGGGCTGATTTACCCAGGGCCCTTTGCACTCTTGATTAATACAGTAAAAAAGAGTCATTGTTGTATGGGACTGAACCTGGGCCCTTGAGAGCTTTGCCAGGGGACACAAGTCCTGGCAGGTCCTACTGAGATGAAAAAACTGAGAACTTGGCTGCTTGCTTGGCTGCATGCAGGATGTAGGTGTCTTGTCCCTGGACTGGACTCTGACTCTACAGCCCTTTCCCTAGGTTAGTCACAAGTTTCTAGCTGTAGAAACTCACAAAGACCATCTCTTAGGGCCCAGAAAATTGAGGATGTGCATTTGGGAAGAGAAGAGTCAAACCAAGGAAATCCCAGAGCCTGGAAGGTTGATAGCATGTAAGTGGTGAATAGTCATGTGGGAAAGTAGAGAGTGAAGGCCTGCATCAGGCACAAGAGGACACAGGATAAGGGTATGTTGAGTCAGAAGCAGGTGCTAAGTCTAGCATGAAATGGGTGAAAGAGAAGGCTGAAGAGTGTAGAAGGGTTAGCAAAGGGAGGGATAACATGGCAGCATTAGTGGTCCAAGTGTAGGAAGTGTGAAAGGGAAACTCTGTCATGGTGACTTGTTGAACTGCCCTTCTTGGGCCTTTCCCTTCAGGCATCTCTTTTTGCTTAGTGTGAACAGGTCTGCCTGTGTGTCTGCGTGGGTAGCTTCCTCCATGTCTTGCTCAGAAATCACAGATTCCTAATTACTAATGGGGAACATCATTCAAGTTCTATCTCCAGTGTCATAGATTCACAGACTTATGAGGGACCTTGGAGGTCATGCAGTCCAACACCCTCATTAAGGGGTCGGGGAGAGTTGAGGAGCAGGGAACTGAAGGCATTTGCTCATGATCACAGAAATAGGAAGGAGCAGAGCTGGAATCGCCACCTCAGGATTTCTTACTCCAAATCTGGCCTTCCTTCTA
Source organism: Potorous gilbertii (assembly GCA_028658325.1). Lineage (NCBI taxonomy): Eukaryota > Metazoa > Chordata > Mammalia > Diprotodontia > Potoroidae > Potorous > Potorous gilbertii. Next base: position 47,231,340 of record CM053772.1, on the reverse strand, counting down.
CTGCACTGCACTCATGTTACATTCTGGGCTTGCTGGGATAAATGAGACATGTTCACATGGAATCCAGAGGAGAGAGATCAGCATGATGAGTGAAGGCAGTGGTTGGGAGACAGCATTGGGCTTAGAGTTTGAGGCACAGGGTTCAGATCCTGTTTTTGCTGCTCACTCCTAGGACAAATTACTTTCCCTCCCTAGGCCTCAGTTTCCTCCCCTGTAAAATGAAGGGTTAGATGACATAATTTTTACTATTCCTTCTGCTTCTAAAGTCTATGATCACAGCATCATAGATTAAGGACTGGAGAGAGCTGGATGTTCTTATGACTTTAAACTTTCTCACCTGAGAGTGAAAGGGAAAAAGAATATCTAACCTGGAGAAGAGAAGACTGAGGGGTGGAAAGACAAGATTTCTGTCTTTAAGTATCTGAATTGTTACATGAACTAGAGAAGGACATTCTCTATAGTTCTGAAGGTCAGAGCTAAGATTAATTGGTAGAATTTCTAAGGCCATCTGGATAAGGAAACCTTAATGATTCCACCCACACTGATATTTCCTTGTTTTGAATTCAGATTATATTTAGTTTCATAAATTCCTTAGCATTTAAAATATCCTCTAATTATATCACAATCATAGGGTTTAGGGTTTAAAGAAGGAAGGGGCCTTAGTGACCATTTAGGTCAGTACTCTCATTGTACAGCTAGAGAAACTGAGGCATTGAGAGAGGAAGTGACTTGCCTAAGGTCACACAGACAACGCTAACAAAAATAAATCATCCCTATAAACTTATTGTGTTTCCTTAATAAGAACCTTAGACAAGTGCTAGTGTTGCCATAGATGAGAAAGCTGAGGTTGAGGTTAAATTACTTGCCAAGGGTCACACAGCTGATGAATGTCAAAGCCAGGGTTCAAATATAGAGCTTCTGGCTCCAAATCCAGTGCCCATTTCATTGCATTCTACTTCCTTAAATGACTTGTGAACATTAATATGGCTAGCCAGCATTAGAGCTTAGACCTAGTCCTGCTTTCTCCTAGCTCTGTCTTTCCACCTGTTTGGCTATGTCTATATGTACGTATGTATATATCTACTCTCTGTTTCTCTATCTAAATTATGAACTCTGTGACAATGGGGACCATGTCTTATAATTCTTCATATTTAGCTCCAATTCTCCTTACCCTCCATCAAAGTGCTTCCAGCATGGAGAGAGGTATAAAATAATTTACCCAATAAATGTGTGTTTGTCCTTCATTGCCGAAGAAGACCATGCCATCAGAGAAATAATGACATGACTTGCACTTGACTTTGTTTTGAGGGAGGGAGGGCTGTGCAGGTCACTAGTCTCGCTTCTTCCCCAGAGCCATTTGAATCCAGTGACCAGATATTCATCAGGATGACTGGAGATGACCCAGGATGAGGCAATTGGGGTTAAGTGACTTGCCCAAGGTCACACAGCTAGTGAGTGTCAAGTGTCTAAGGGGAGATTTGAATTCAGGTCCTCCTGATTCCTGCACTGGTGCTCTATCCACTGCACCACCTAGCTGCCCCTACCCAACGCATACATATTATTTAACAGACTGACTGAGACATTTGTTGCAAATACACAGTAAGAAGACCAATGCTGGAACTCCTGATAGATTTCAAGTGATAGGTCCCAGAGGCGAGCCAGGCAGCCCCAGGGTTTTGAGCTGGAGATAGAGCAAGTAGGGAAAGAGAAGCTGTCTGTCATCTTACTGTGTATTCATAATAGCAACAATCCATTTCTGTGGTGCAATATGGTTCACAAAATAGTTTTCCTCATAAAACCTTGAGAAGTAGATAATCCAAGCATTATCATTCCCATTTTACAGATGGAGAAACTGAGTCTGAGAGATCAAGTAAGTTGACTAGGGTAATGTAGTTGATAAGTGTCAGAAGCAAAATTCATACTCAGGTCTTTTGAACTCAGAAGGCCCAGTGCTAACACTCCATGCTATGTCCTAAGGCTGAGTTTCTCCCTTTGGTAGCTGCTTCATTAAGTGGACTTTTCTTTCCCTTTCTTGGTTTTCTGTAATGAACTTGTCACCTCTCAACCCAAAGTCTTATTTTCTTGGTGACTCAGACTGATGACTGCCTTATTCTAGGTAAGAGAATCTCTCAGGGCAGGGTGACATAGATATGCAGAAGCCAGGGCTCTTGAATGAGGGTTGAAGGGAAGGGAAGGAGGCTGATGGGCCAGGACAGCTGGTATCTCTTTACATTCCACTTGCCTTTGGTCTTTGCTGCCCTGGTTATTTACCAGGCTTGGGGACTCCTCCTTCCCTGAACGAGCCTCAGAGTTGAGTTAACTTTTTGCATCCCCCTCCTCTTCCAGTACCTTTCCCTTCTCTCTGGTTACTCTCACCTCCACAGGTTTCTGTCCTGTGTCTTTTTTTCAATGACCATGATTTTAACTGACTGTCAGCTCATCTCCCAAATGTCAGCTATAGTGTTCCCTATCTCAGAGATATTTGGTTTTTTTTTTCAGTCTTTGGACTGGCTAACACCAAATTCCAATCAATCCAAAAAGTACTTATTATGTAACTTTTGTGTAAGTACAGGGGATAAAATGACAATAACAAAGTAGACTTTGCCCTCAGCTAGCTTTATGTTCTGTGTGCTGTATAGACATAAAGAAGTAAACTAATGATCATTTGCGGGTGGAAGGAGCAAACACTAAGAATAAACATAGTGGTAAAAATATGTGACTTGGGCTCAGAAAAACCTGGGTTCAAATCTCACTTTGGGCACATACATGGGACCTATAACTTTAGAAATTCTAGGACTATGTTGAAGTCACTTAAAATCTCCAAGCCTGGGCTTGGTGTCATAGATCCCAAGTTCAAATCCTGACTGCCAATTACTTGTCTTTGGGAGCTTGAATCAGTTAACTTCTCTGGGTCTCAGTTTTGTCATCTGTAAAATGAAGGGGGTGAATTTAATGCTCTGTAAACTTCCTTCTAAATCTAAATTGCTGCTAAGGCAGCAGCTGGTAGTGATTTTACAGATTGGTGAACAGAGACTCAAAAAGGGGAAGATCTTTGGCCTTCCTAGATCACATAGGTAGAGAGTGATGAAGCCCAAAGCTTCCTGTCCCCAATTCCAGTGGTAACACTGCACGAAAGGGGAATAATGGAAAATAAGGCTGGGAAAGTGGTTTGGAATCTGCTTGTGAATGCCAGACACTGGGATTGACTGGAGGGAAAGAGAGATTTGGGAGGTGAGACTTGTGGGAGCCAGGGCCTGAGGGTGCTGGATCCTTAGGAGAGGGAGGAGTCATAGAATCTTGTAAGAGGATGAGTAGCCTGAACTCCAGGCCAGTGAAGGGACTACCCTTCAGAAGGGTGAGATTGTCTGAGGGAAGACATTGAGGGTTGAGGTAAGGATGCTTCGCATGTGCTGAGATGACCCTTGATCAGCACTAGGGCCTAGGTCAGCTTTGTGCAAACCTTGTCCAGCTTTCATCCTCTTTTGATTTCTGGGACACCTCCATGAGTTTCACTGTTGCATATTCTGTGAAATATTTTTATCAGCTTTTCCAATTTGTGTTTTTTCAGTTAGCTTACTTATCATCATCATCATCAGTTTGAATCTAGCTCTCAGAGTAGAGAGATTGGGTAAAATGTTTACATACAGAATTTGATTAGGAAGCAATATCCTCCCTTCCACCACCAGTACTACCACCAAAAAAAAAAAATCTTCCAACCTTACTTATCTCTCAAGTTACAGCTTCATGGGGTCGCTTCTTGGAGTTAAGCTTTGCCTTCTTTATTCAGGCCTTATTTAAATGTAAATCTGTCTTGCATAAAAATACATAAATTTCTTAGTATCTTGTAGAGTTATAGATAAAAAGCTGGAATGGGCTGAATTGCTGAATTCCTGAAATTGTTAGGATTCCAGGGACCATCAGCTTACAAGATCATCTAATGTAGCCATCTTGTTTCTATAGATAAGGAAACTGAGGCCATTGGCAATGGGTTATGGACTTATTACAAGCTATGTACTGGAAAAGCTATATGAAAACACTGAGTACCTGAAAGCAATAATGGATTCATAGCTTTAGAGTTGGAAGGAGCCTTCAGAGGTCGGCTAGTCTAAGTCCCTCATTTTACAGCGGGGGAAACTGAAGATTAGAGAGTTTAAATGATTTACCCAAGGTCACACAGGTAGAAAGTGTCAGGGCTGGGATTCGAACAAAGAACACTGTCTCTAAATCCATTATGTTTTCCATTGCACAGGGGTGAGGTGGGGAATGAGGCATTGACTAGGAGTAGGGTAGGCTCTAGAAAGAAGTACTGATGACAAATAACCTACTCCCCAGTCTTACCAAGTGTCAGCCCCACAGAGCCATCCAAGGCCTGGACCAGAGCCAGCGTCTATCTTGGGATCACTTAATGGATTTAAGAAGCAGTATGACCAATGATATATTTATGATCAAACCTAGGGAAAGTAAACATTTAATAAAGTTCCCAGATATAACCTGCCACAAGTGCTTTCTTTACCACACACAGCTGGATGCTGTAGAGTATCCCTGTGTAACTTATTGGAGAAAAAAAAGCCTTCCTTGATTTTATGGAAATAAAAACCCAATAGGATGGGTCAAGGTTGTTCTGCTCAGTTATGGGATCATTAAAACCAGCCACCTTCTGCCCCTGCAGGGACAGCTAACCCAATCTCTATAGCCCTTCTTCTCCACCAAGACTCATTTCCCGACAGTATATACCCCACCCATCCTGCCCAAAGAATTAGACATTCATTTTTGCCTGCTGCCCCCTTCCCACCTAGATGTATCATGATTACTTCATAGAGACTTAGGGAAAGGGAAAGAAAATAATCATTTACATAGGGCTCACTATGTGCCATGCACTACGCTAAGTGATTTTTTTTTCCAAGCCACTATTATCTTGTTTGGTCCTCACAACAATCCTACAAGGTATTTGGTTTTAATATCTCCATTTTACAGTAATGGATGCTGAGGCAAATAGAAGTTGTGATTTGCCCAGGGTGATGTAGCTAGTAAGTGTCTGGGGCAGGATTTGAACTCATGTCTTTCTGATTTCAAGCCGAGGGCTCTATCCACTCTGCTTCAATTTTTATAGTACTGCAGCAGGGTCCATGAGCTCAGTGATGACAGCAGCATAGGAAGTCCCTTCCACCAGTGCAGATTGCAATCCTCTAAGATATTACTTTGTAAATAAATCCTAGAAAGATACTTGAGGTTCTGAGGTATTAAATGACTTACCCAGGGTCATACAGCTGGCAAACCTTAGAAGTGGAATTTGAATCCAGGCCTTTCTGAAGCCAAGTTAAGCATGCTATTTGCTATACCATGGTGTTCTTGGATCATTAAAAAGGTATAGGATATAAAGAGATCCTTTACCCAAGTTCCAAGCTTCAAAGGGGGTGGAATAAGTTTCACAGTTTTATACATTGGAAAGAGCAACAAATTTGGAATCTGAGACCTGGGTTCAGATTCTGTCCCCAGCCAGAGATCAGAGGAGGTCTCATGTGTACCAACATATTGGTAATATTTTTTACTGTTGTAGCAATGAAGGAACTGGAAAGAAAGTAGACAGATGCTTGCCCGCTGGGTAAGCATCTACATTAAACCATCTATTATCTATATTAAAATTGACTTTGTTTCCCATTCTTTGCTAATACAAAGGTGCTATTATAAATAAATTGTAGGATGTAAGTGTAGTACAATATTACTGCCCTATAAGAAACAGTGAATGATAGATGCCGAAAAGCATAGGACAACTGAAATGAACAGATGCAAATGAAGTAAACAGAATTAGGAAAACAAGATACACAATGACTGCAAACAACAATGTGAATGGAAAGAATGGTGATGAGAAAGAAATTGAAATGGAATGTTTCTAAATTATACTGACCAAGTTTGGCCATATACTTAGGCACCTAGGTAGTGTAGTAGGTAGTGCTGAACTTGGAGTCAGGAAGATCTGAATTCAAATCTAGACTCAGACACTTACTAGTTGTATGACCCTGGACAAGTCACTTAACCTTTGTTTTCCTCAGCTTCCTCACCTGTAAAATGAGGAATAATATATCACCTACCTCCCAGGGACGTTATGAAGATCAAATGAGCAAATATTTGTAAAATACCTCAAAGTACTAGGTAAATGCTATTATGAGAATTATTGTTATTTTAATTAGGACCCGTTCCATCAGTTTCCCATAGCTGCTGTTATGGCCATTGTTGGTGTTGTTATAATTCAGATATATCTAAGCAGTTTCCCAATCTAATGTCATAGACATCATCATCATCACCATGACCGTTCTTATAATCATGCCAATGATATGCCCAAGAAATTCTTTTCCTTCTTTGCAGAAGGGAAATTGTGGGTATGAAACACTGCCTATAGTATCAGATTAATTTTCTATGTTAATAAGTTTTGATGAACTTTTTTCCTTCTTATTTTAAAGTCTTTGTCATATGAGGTGGCTTGCTAAGAGGAGATAGGGAAGAAATACGTTAAGAAATGTAGACAATATAAAAACAAAGGATAGGATAGGAATAAAGATTTAAAAAAGGAGTTGGACTAGATATTCTCTAACGTTCTATCTAACTGCAAATCTGTGATCAAAGAGGGAGAGAAGTCTTGGGAAGTGGGTAGGGCATTTTGTTATCCCCATTTTTACACATGAAGAAGTTGAAGCCCAGAGAAGTTGTGACTTACCCAAGGACACACAGTGATTTTGGGGAACAGTCGGAATTTATATAATAGATCACATGATTTCAGGACCAATTTTCTTTCCTCTAAACCATACTTCTTCCTCCCTTCTCGTGTGAAAACATGAATATTTGTGGGTTATTAAGTGGAAGAAGGACCATTATTTCATATGTGGTCAAATAAATTAATATTAAACTTCAATGAACTTTATATGCATCATCTCTCTTGAGCTTCAAAGTACTATAGGTATTTTTAACCCCTTCTTATAGTTGTGAAAAAGTGAGGCTCAAAGATATTGCATGACTTGCCCTTTATAACACAATAATTTTCCAAGGTCAGATATGAACCTGGCTCTTCCCGATGTGATCTCAACTAGTCAATGGTTTTCCTCATGGGAACAGCTTTTTAGAGGAGACAGGAGCTCACAAACTCTCTGAGAGATGGAAGACAAACAGTTTGATAGAAGGGAATGGATTGGAGGGAACTGTCCAAAGAGCCTGCTCTCCAAGAATTCTGAGATCATAAGATCATAGATCTAGGTCTCAAGAGGACAGTAGAAGCTGTCTACTTCATTCCTTTCACTTTCCAGATGAGGAAACTGAATCCCAGGGAAATGAAATGATTTGCTGAGGTTACACATGGTTAGGAAGTGATATACTTAAGTTTGGAGAAGAAAATGGCAAACTACTCCAATATCTTTACAAAGAAAACTCCAAATGAGCCATGAAGAGTCAGACATGACTGAAATAGCAACAAATTCTTAAGTTATTTAATAGAAAAAGTTCAATGCTGGCAGTTAGGAGACCTGCCTTTTAGTCTTGGCTCTGCCATTGTGATTGTGGACAATTTGCTTCATAATTCCTAAAATTTATATAGTGCTCGCTCTGTGCCAGGCACTGTTGTAAGCTCTTTATAATTACTATCTCTGAAGAAACAAGAAATTTCTACTAGAGTTGGCTCAGTAAAATAAAGAATTTATCATCATACTAGAACTATCAGATACTTCCTGAAACTGGTAGACCTGGTTACCCTCAAGGAACATATACTGGAGAAGAGTTGTCCATCAGGAACCAGGATGAGTATGGGAGCCATTTGGGTAGGGCTGGATTGAACTCAGAAAATATCTTATAGCATATAGTCCTTAGTATCCTACTACAAAAGCTTCAATTGTGTAATGGTTTGCATAACTTGGGGTAACACTGGGAAGAGGGTTGTTTTTTAATTCATAACATTTTCTTTCACTCCTCACAGAGCTTGGCTTCAGTGGAATTCCTGGACTAGCACAGGAAAAAAATACATTGGGCTGGTTAGTTTGATAGCTAAATTACACTGTGATGTTAATGGTCTTTTGACTTGACATTCCTATTGGGATGTTTCTGACATTCCATACCTCTTATCTGCTTATGTGAGGAAGGAGCAGGTTAGTTTTCTGAGTTAGGACTCACAGTGTATGAATGCATTCATAAGTATGCATAAATTAGCTGTCCTGTTCACATGCCAGCTAATTTTAAGCAGAAGATCTCAACAAGTGATAGATAAATTAGAAAGAAATGAGAAATTACCTCCCAGTGACAGCATTTCTAGCTTTCTGAGATGGAAAACTGGACCTCAGTTCTCTCTTTTCCAGGGTGACATCTGATTTTCCTTCCAGGAGTACAAACCCTTATTGCATCATTTTAGGTATTTTTTCCCTGTGGAAGCCCTGAAATGGATGATGCACCCTGACCTATCTAGTCTTACTATAAACTTTGTTGTATGGAGGCATTTGGAGAAGTATAAGACACGGTCTCTGCCTTCAAGAATCATTAAAGACCAACATTCTTATTTTAGGACACAGGAAACTAAGACCAACAAGGTTAAGTGTCTTACCTATACTCAGTTAGGTATATCCCCTCCCACACACATTTACAGAACTCACATTACTATAGTGCCTTAAATTTGATAAAGTTTTCCCCTATTATAACCCTGCAAGATAGGTGTTATGTACATATTATTTCCCTTGCATTTTTTATAGGATAAGTAGGCAAATTGAGGAAAAAGAAATGTAGTCATACTAACCTGAAGCTTACCACAGACTTTATAGGATGTTAGCACAGCAGCCATTAATGGAACAAACTCATACAAAGATGGTAGAAAAAATATAGCTTTTCTGCATTTCACTGAAACCTAGGTCATTTGGGGGTCTCAGTTTTTACCTGATATAGAATAATTGAATCCCAGGAAATTAGTTAAATTTGTCTAATTTGCTGATTCTAGATGGCCCAAAGACATTAGGGACTGGGAGGTTTTATACACTGGAAGGCAAAGTAGGTTGGATACTCCATTACAGGATAAACAAATTCCCGATGCCTTTGAATACTTCGAAGAGGAGTAGGTCACATAAGCTTAAACTTGGAAATTCAAGGGTTGTCCTTGTGAATATTCCTTAGCTACATCAGTTGTCTCTTTCTTCATTTGAGCAGAAGGGTCCAGGTTTGATAGAAAAGTAAATATCAGGGAGATCAAGCAGATTATCTAGGGTCATACAGTTATTAAATGCTGATGCTTGGACTTTTGAAACTAAGGCCGTTCTATTTACAGTAAGACTATGGCACTATGGCTAGAGTTCTAGGCTTGGAGTCAGAGAGACCTGAGTTCCAGTCCTGCCTTGGACATTATCTAGGTAATCTTGAGCTAGTTACTTCATCTCTCTGGCCTCAGTTTTACAATTTGTAAAATGAGGAGATTAGATTGAATGATCTCTTGAGTCCTTTCCAGCACTAAATCTATAATCTTATGATCTTAAGACTTACACTTATGTAACAGCATTTATAAAATAATACAAGGTGGTAGACCAATTACTAAATTGATTCTAATGACATGCTAAAATATCATGAATATTTATCAGTGCACCGGGCAGTCAGGAAGTAATCTACTGTTATCAGGGAAAGCTTCATGAGGGGAGTTGTTATTTACAGCAGATTTTGAAGAATGGATAGGCTAGAGGAGGCCAGAACTCTCTCAGTGCTCCTATGCTCTGAGGGAGTCTAAAACATGGTGGCTTCCATCTATTCACAAAAGATACTTGAACTGGCTTCAGAGACACCAAGAGGACCTGGCTCACCACAAAGACTTGAGCTAGATCTAGGGCTTGGCACACACAGTGCCTCTCCATGAATCTCCTAAGAAGCTCACTGTTTCATGCATGCTTTGAAAATGGTAGTGTTTTATAGACTGCTGTTTGGGTGTCCATATTACTGCATAATTCATGATAGGCACTTGCAGAAAAAGAGGCACAGGGGTAGGGGAAGACATTGATACTACTGAGTGTTGTGAAAGACAATCTTCATTAATTTTGTAAGAATCAAGCTGAAGTAAAGGAGCACGCTTATTGTGTGCATGCGTGTGTATGTGCACGCACACACATGAGCATATATAGGAGGAGAGATAGGAAAAGGACATTTCTCTCTTTGTAAATATAGAAATTTTTCTCTATACAAATAAATTTACATGCATATGGAAGTATACAGCTTTGCATATAAAGAAATATTGATCAAGCATTGTAATATAGTAAATAGAGAACTGTTCTTCAAGCCAGGAAGACCTGGGATCAAGCCCTGCCTCTGAAACATACAAGGACCCACAGCCCTAGTACTACTTGATTGTGGAGAAGTGGTTGTCTTTCCATGTAAGCTTTTAATAAAACTTAAGGCCATAAGATCTTGTCCAAGTGTGAATTCTGCCTCAGACACTCAATAATTATGTGACCTTAGGTTTTCTATTTCTTAGTCTCCTCATATGTAAAATAGAGATAAAAACAACGTTATCCCTTAGAGATGTGAGGAAAGAGATGCTACAGAAAGGAATTCTTGTTCTTGATTCTTCTCCAGTGCATCATGGTAGCATGGAGGTGACCTGGAGTATCTGAAGCATGTAACAGAGTAGTAGAAGCTGTGGCAAGTTTCCCTGAACTGGAAAGGTTTGGAGTGGGATTCCAACAACAGATTGCATTTATTTTCTGAAGATCAACTCAGCCAAGTCCCAAGAGTTCCTCCTGAGTGGAGGGTTGCTCTCCAACAGACCAGCCAATAGTTGACAAATTCTTTGGCCATGATGACTCATCAAAACAAGAACAGGATAAAATGTTGTTCAGTCATCCATTTCTGTATCCACAGTGGTAGGAAAGGGGCAGAGGGTGCTAAGACTCACACCTTGTTTGCTGGAACTATCAATGTGTGGTCTCCTCCAGTAAATAAAGCGCATACTATAGGAGAAATTGAATTATATCAATTTTAATATTCTTAAGAAGCACCTAGAGGCAGTTAAATGACATAGTAAATAGAGTAATGGACCCAGAGTAAGGAAGAACTGAATTCAACTCCAGCCTCAGCAGAAGAAAATAAAAATGAGAAAAAAATACTGGGTGATTGAAACAGCTCAATCTATTCCAACATCTTTAAACAAGTTATTACTGATGAAAAATGGGATATATATAGAGAAAAAGGCATGAACACAGGAATAGAGACTCTAGATCTATGATATCATGATGGTAGGGAACTTCTAGGTGAGGAAACTCCCTCCACCAATGAAAGTAGGTCACTGGTCTGCAATTTATACTCTTAGAGTTTCGTGGAACTTTAAGAGTTGACTTGCCCAGGACCACAAAGCAAATACATGTTCGAGTCAGGACTTGAACCTCTCAGGTCTTTGTGGTTGTGAATCTAGCTCTGCCTAATTTCATATGTAAGTTTAATTGATATAAATAAATTGATTATAATTGATATAAATCAATTGTCCTAACAAGGAGACTAAAAAACGCCTCCAAAGTCAACAAATATTTGACTTTCTTGCCAAGTGGAGGGAATGGGAGGGAACAAGCATTTATTAGAATACTTACTGTGTACTAGGCACTGTGCTAATTGCTTTATAAATACCTCACAAAAAACCTGAGAGGGAGGTTATTATCCTCTTTATTTCACAGATAAGGCTAGACGGAGGTGAAGTGACTTGCCCAAGGCAACCCAACCTCACAAGCACAGGTCTTTGAAAATAGATGGGAGAGGAGGCAGAACAGTACAACAAGGTTTCCAAAAGGACCAGATTGTTAGAGACCTGTGTTAGCATTTTTACTTCCCTACTTATTAGCTGTGTGACCTGAGGCAATTCACTTAACCTCCTGGTCTCAGTTTCCTCATTTGTAAAATAAAGGTAGGGGCCTTGGATTAGATGCTCTTTAAGTCACTTTCATGTTTAAATGGACAAAATAGACTCTTTCCAAAAGCTCTGGTCCTACCTGGTTTGTGTTTTATAAAAGCAGCAATAAACCAGTAAAGAGGATTAATTGAAGACCCTGAATGTTCCAGAACCAGGCTTTGCCTTCTCTTACTTGGGAATAGTCCTAGATTGTTCTTTCAATGAATATCTTAAAAAGGTGGAAGGGATATGAGTTCATAATGTGTCTGTATTTATAGTTCCCCAAAAGAGAGAGGTCTGTCCTTGTCCCTAGCCCACCAAGACACTGGAGAAAGGGGACTCACGTCTCCACCTGAGTGCCAGTTAGGTGTTTATTTGGAGTTTTAAGAAAATGTTCTTCCCACATCTGAGATAAGATGCTCAAAGTTGACAAGTCATGATCATCTCTTTGAGGTATGGGTGAGAGAAACCATCCAGGATTCACAAGGGGGTGGCCTGGGAGATAGAACGTCTAAGGTCTCCTTTACTTCTGTTGTGCTAACTAGTGATAACTTCCATTCATTGAGAGAGAGCTTTCAGGTTTGCTAATAAGTCCTTTGTATGGATTATTTTCCTTGACATACACAGTAAATGATACAGGTATTATTGTATCCATTCTGATAAACAGACTAAACTTCACAAAGGTTTTCAACGTGGAAGTCAAATGACTTCCTCCAAGACTCAACTCAAGCATTACTGGTCCGTGGAACCTTTCTTGATTCCCCCTGTAGCTAGAACCTTCTCTCTGAAGCATTTGTTTTGCATGGGTTCTAGATATGTTGGCATATACATGTATCAGTTCCCTAATAAAATATACATTTCTTGAGGTTAGGGACTAGTTCATTTTTGCCTTTAAATCTTTAGCATCATGGTGCCTGGCACTTGGTAATTAATAAGTGAATGATGATTGATTGATAAGTATCTTTGTCAGGACACGAACCCAAATCTGCCTTGAGTCAGAGGGCCACCATATCAATCTGCTTCTTTCTCTTACCACCAACTTGCTGTCCCCTTGGATGTATCCATTTCCCTTAGTAGGCTCACAATGTGTTTTTATCAGCAAAATAGAAGGATTGAATTTTGGTCTCTAAATTTAATTTCTTCCAATTCTGCTATTCAGTGGTTGGTTGATGACTATGAACTTAGACAACTCCCAGAATCTTTGAATTGGGAACTGTGAGGGATTTCATTTTACAGAGTGGGAAACTGAGGCCCAAGGAAAATGAAGCCCTTTTCAAGGTCTCTCAGACTATAGGGAGAAATCAGTCTGAAGAATAAGGGATCAGCAAACTAGTATTTATTACATCTTTACTATGTATCAGGCAGTGTGGCAAGCATTGGGGTACACATAAAGGCTTTGGACAGTCCTTGCCTTCAGAGAGCTTATAATCTAGTGGGGGCCACTGTGCGTAAACAGCAAGAGACAAACAAATTGGAGGGAATCAATGGTGGGAAGGTGCTAGTTTTGAGAGGGCTTGGGAAAGGGTTTTTCTTGTTTTCGTTATTGTTTTTTTAAGAGAAAGCTGGCCTTTGGCTGAGATTTAAAGTAAGCCAGGCGTCTGAGATGGGGTGGGGGATGAGATGAAGGAGGCCACAGAGCAGGACTTGAACCCAGGCCTTTTTGTTCCACCTAGCTTTTTTCACTGTAAGTAGCAATCCCTGGGGCTTCAATTTCCTCAATGAGGTGGAGACAATAATTTCTTCTCTGTATATTTCATGTGGGGGAGGGAGGTGTGTAGATGATGAGAGCCAGAGCAGTTTTAGAAAGGAGGAAGCGGTACATTGCCAAGGTTGCTTAGTCATTTTCAGTCATGTTTGACTTTTCAGGAACTCTTGGGGTTTTCTTGGCAAAGATACTAGAGTAGTTCATCATTTCTTTCTCCAGCTCATTTTACAGATGAGGAAATTGAGGCAAACAAGGTGAAGTGACTTGTCGAGGGTCATACATCTAGTGAGTATGTGAGGCTAGGTTTGAACTTAGGTGTTCTTGACTCTGGACTTGCTACTCTATCCATTGTGTCACCTAGCTACTCCTTAAGGGGTGTCTATACTCCTATGCTTTGGACGGAATGAGCCCGTGAACTGCCTGAGTTATTTCTTGCGTATGTGTCCTGGGTCACCCCTTTTAACGTACAATCCTGCTTCCTTTTTCCTACTTGAGGCTCATTTTCTAGGGTCCTTGTACTATTTTACTCTAGGGTGATTGGTGGGCAGGGTAGGCATCCTCTTTACTCTCAGTCACATGGGAAACTCAGAATGAGGGTGGTAATTTATTTATACATTCCTGTTGAGTGGCTTCACCCTCTCTTCCCTCCTTTCCCCCTTTCTCCGTGATTATTTTGTCGGCACCTGGCTCTACCCAGACCCCTGAAGTGGTTTCCAAACTAGTTATTTATAGGTGAGTGCACCTCAGTGGGAAAGACTGAGTTGATGTCACACACAGTTCCTCTGACACCAGACCGAGAGCCCTGAGGGAAGAATCTTCAGAAACTTCTGAGTGCCAGGAAAATGATCCCAAGAGTCATTCCTGGCTGGGAATGTTACCTTCTGCTTTGCAGATAAGACTACTTTCCCTGTATGTCACCAGCATCTGGGAAGGTTTCTTTAGGATGGACTCTGTCTCGGGAGTCCTACAGGTACCCCAGTGAGTGGTACCCATCTAGACTTCAAGATGGGTACTAGTGCCTTGTGTTTTTACTGTCTGATTTTCAGTTTCCACGGTTAGACTGGGAAGAAGGGGACCTTTTGTCTCTAGAGCAGCAGAGTATCATTTTAGGGCCACATCTCCCCAACTACCTGCCCTGTTATTATTTTTAATCTTTATTATAAATAGTGACATTTATATATCATTTTAAGGTTTGCCAAGTATTCTACATCCAGAAGCTAGGGGGCCATGGGTAGCAGACTGGATTTGGAACCAGAAAGATATGAGTTCAAATCTTGCCCCAGACATGAATCAAATCATTTCACTTATCTTTGCCTCAGTTTCGTCATCTCTGAGGGTTGCGAGGATCACCTGATATAACTTATGTAAAGATCTTGGTAAACCTTGAAGTGCAGTGTAAATGCTTCTCTTCCTCCTTGTCCTCTTCCTCTTCCTTTTCCTCTTCATCCTCCTAATTTGACCCTCCAAACAATACTCTAAGGTGGGTGCTGTTGTCATCATCACCATGTTTCAGATGAGGAAACTCAGATCCAGCAAAGTTGAAGTATCCTTGCCCAGAGTCTCAGATATGAAGTGTTTGGGATAGGATTGTAGACATAAAAATTACAACAGCAAATTATTATAGTAACCTTGTGTCTGACAAGTATAAAGACCTAAGTTTTGGGGATAAGAATTCATTATTTGGTCAAAGTAGTTGGAAAAGCTGGAAAGCAGTCTGGCAGAAACTTGACATGGACTAATACTTTATACCATTTATCAAGATTCAAACACATTTCTTCTTGATCCCAAGTTGAGTTAAGCTAGAAGAAAAGAATAAGGAGCTGGACTTAGGGGTTTCTTAGAATTGGAAATAGACCTGGGAGGTGGGAGTCATGGCAGACTTGTTAGGAGTCCTGGGAACGTGCTGCTAAAGATCTAGTCAAGGTTAGGTGTCAGAATCATGTAGAACAACTATAATTAGAACATGCAAAGATCGTGAGGGGGCAGCTAGGTGACTTACATGGTGACTTAGGTGGACTGAACTTGGATTCAGGAAGGCTTGAGTTCAAATCTGGTCTCAGACTCACACTAGATACATGATCCTGGGCAAGTCACTTGCCTTTGTTTCCTCAACTATAAAATGGAGATCACAATAGCATCGAATTTTAGCATAGTGCCTGGCACATAGTAGGTGCTTAATAAAAAGTGTATTTCCTTCCTTTTCCCATTTCTTCCTAGACAAGAAGTTGTCTTGACTTGACTGCCTTTAAAATTTTCAAAAGGAGGATGTCTCTCCTTGTCCTTGGCCAGGCAGGGGTCTAGGATCTACATGGTCAAGAGTCAGGCATAAATAACTAAAAGAGCTGGAGGAAATAAAGGAAAAAGATGGAAAGAATCGAGCAGATGTCAGACTATCCTAATTGATAAAGACATTGCTAATTGCAAAGGGGACTTAGCAGGGGTCAGGATTGTTGTTTTCAAATATCTAAACTGCCATCATATGGAAGATAGAAGAGACTCATGTGCAGTTCGGGGGTTAAGGTTAGAGGAAGTTAGATTTCAACTCCATGCAAAGAATTTCCTTTGAGTAGGATCTAAACTTTTGAAGACTAGGACTGGTTTTTCTGCTATCTTTCTATCCCCAGCATGGAACACAGAATTTTGCACACAGTAAGTCCTTGAGAAATGCTTGTTAGAGTGGATTGATGGGAAGACTTTCTAACAATGGAAACTGCCCAATAGTAGAGTAGACATGGGCTTAAGAGGCAATAAGCTCCATTTTATTGCAGTGTTTCTGCAAAAGTTCCTGATAGGAGGCTAGACAGGGTGTTCCTTCAAGCCAGAGGGCTTGTGGAGAGGTCCACACAGGTCCTTTCTGGGGGTGTTCCATTCTGTGGTTTTTTTCCATTTCTCCCCACCATTTTTTCCATTCTGTGACTTTAGAAGGAATAACAGTTTCTCTCTAGTCTCTATGAAGGCAGACAGTAATGGGCTAGTCCAGGCTGAGCAGGAGATTAGGAGTATACCTGGGTCATCTAAGGATAGAGGCAATGACAGCTTCTAGCCAACCGATGATGACAGCTGAAGAATTTCCATTATTCCTTCCTTTTGACCTGAGTTGGCCTATGAATACATGGTTCACTTTATGGTGAGATTTCGTTGTCACCAGGTAGCTTGCCTTCTTTCCCTGAAACTCTCCACCTTACTCAGAGCATCCTTTTTCATATATTCTTTCTGAAAGGTTGAGTTTTGCTTTCTACAACAGATGATGGATCTAGAGCTGAATAGAATCTCACAGGTCATGTAGTCCAACTTCCTCATTTATAGATGTCAAACTTATAGAGATTGACTTGCTCAAGGTCACACAGGTGGCAGGTGGCAGAGTCAGAAAATAAACCCTAGTCCCATGCCTCCATGCTCAGCTCCCTTTCCACTTCACTCTGTTATGAATGATGAGATCACTTTTGACTTATCTCTGCCCATGTGAGAGCATAAGCTTGTTGAACCCTCTTGGTATATTTTACAAGATGGCATCTTGGAGAACTGAGGAAGTGCAAGGTCTCAAGTTGATTTTTCCAATGAATGTCTTTAAAAGGTGGAATGGAAATGATTTTCTTATGTGGCTGCATTCATAACCCCTCCCCAAAGGAGAGAAATATCTCTCTAACCTACTAAGAAATTTGAACCTTAAAGCAGAATAAGGCAATACTGAGTATTTGGTTTAAATTAGAAATTGGAAATCATTCTCACAACCCTTTATGAGTTAAGTCCCAAAGTCCACAGAGGATAATCCTGGATCAGAATGGAGGTCATTCATCTGAATAAACAAATCCAAGGGGAAAAGCCACAATCAAGTCAGTGGAGACTAGGGTGGAGGCACAAATAACATTTCCCCCAAATTTCCCTTTTCTCCCTTGCCTCTACCTCAACCCCCTTTTTCTCCTGTACAGGTCCTCTCTCCAGAACCTTGTATGGGTTCTTTTCCAGAGTGGTGTGAATATATCCACCTCCTTGTATCTAGGAAGAATTGGGAAAGGGGATACTGGGAGTGGGGGAAGCGCCCCCCACTAGAGTAAGATAAACATCTTCATCTTTGTCTCTAGCTCCTTGACATGGAGGCCCTTAAGAAGAGGACACTGTCTTACTTTTTATTATATCCTCAACATGTACCACAGTGCTTTGCACATAGTTAGTGCTTAATAAATGCTTTATTCATTTGTTCATTGATATTTTGTTATGTGAGCTTGAGTAAGTCACTTAACTTCAGAGCACTTAACAGTGTTCTGGGAAACTTTCTAAGACTGGAAGTTTCAGAGAAGGTAGGCTCTTGTTGGTAAAGGAAATCTCTACTATTTCCATAGCAATGATGCCTCAGGAATGATTCTCTCTATCCCTTGCCTGAATTGTGGAACTTTGTCTCAACCCAGGGAGGAGGGAAGGGCTCCAGGGAGACTCTGGAGTGGGGGGAGGGCCTAGATTCAGTTTGGTCTTTTTGTCTAATGGCTAGAAGTTTTGAGAATCCCTCTCTTTACCATCATCTGGCATGAGGATTTGAACTCCATTTGAAAAGTGGGATAGAGGGAGAGGAGTAAGGAGAGCTGTCAAGATTGAGGTGTGATATCTCAGTCATTTATCATGGTATTCCAATTGTCTCAGTTCAGTTTTAAGCTATTATAAGTTAAGTAAGTTATGAATAACTTTTATTATTATAATTTAATGAAGTTATTAAAGGTTTACAAATCTTGTTTTGCCCTCGTAACAATCCTAGGAGGTATGTGATATTATGACCCCCATTTTATATATGTAAAAGCATATGAAATAAGGTGATGTAGATGCTATACCATGGGTGGAGAATAGCTCTAAAGCCTGTCTGGTTGGACCATCACTTGTATGGAGGAGAACCTAAAGAACTGCCTGGGGGCAACCGATTTCACTTGTGAACAGCTTTTATCATCAAGCCGAATCCCTTCATTTGAGTTGAGGAAACTAAGGCAGACAGAGGTTAAGTGAGTTGTCCAGGGTCACACAGCTAATAGGTACCTGAAGCTAGAGTGGAACTCAAGTCTTCCTGACTCTAGGCCCTGTACTGTCTACACTGCACAGCCTAGCTTTCAAAAGATCCTATATTCTGAGTTCCATCCAGAAATGTCCACTATAAAAAATACAGGTCAGTTGTCTGAGCCTTCCCCATTGGTACAAAATACATCAATATAGTACTTTAAGATTTATGAAGAATCATATCAATCCATCAATAAATATTTATTAAACAACTATTAGTTACCAGCTACTCTGCTAGAGAAAAGTGAGACAGATCCTGCCCTCAAGGAGATTGCATTACATTCTCCTCAGTTTCCTATTCATCCATACTTTGAAAGCTATGTAGACCCAAATCTTTGACCCAAGTCACTTAGTGCTAGGAGGGACCATGTTCACTGTGTATTAGAATAGAAACACCAAATGAACACATGAACAGGCAACTCTGTGGCATGAAGAGACTATGGGGAGCTGTCCAGCTTCTGTATTTCCTGACAGTTTTGTTCAAATGCTTTCCTCCTGTGTTTTACTCTTCTTTAGGTGACCTGGTCCCAGGGTAATAGGATCATAGAGTAAGATAAATATGATAGATTTAGAGTCAGCAAGAGACCTTAGAGGCCATCTGGTTCAATCTCATCATTCTACAAATAAGGAAACTGAGACTCAGGTTAACTTGTTCAAGGTCTCATGGATAGTAAATAACAAAGCTGTTATTTGAACACAGATTTTCCAACTCTCAATTCAATGCCTCTTCCCCTCCATGTCACCTCCCTGTGTCTGGGGATACAGTGACAAAAAAATGAAACCATCATTGTCCTCCAGTATAGTTGGAGGAGCCAACGTACATGCATACAAAGTATATGCAAAATAGGTACAAGATCATTTTGGGTGGGGAAAGTAACAGGCATTTGGTGGGGACCAAGGAATGCCTCATGTGGAAGGTATCACTTTAAGCTTTAGGCTTAAAGAAAACTAAGCATTCTGAGTGATAGAGGTGAGGGAGGCGTGCATTCCAGGCATGGAGGCACCTAATGTGAAAGCCTATGAAATCCAGTGATATAGATCCTGTACCATGAATAGAGAACAGTTCTGAAGTCTGTCTGTCTGGATCAGGAGTGGGGAACCCACAGCTCAAATCACTGGATTTGTTCTGTAAAATTTGGATTCAAAAGTTTGCACTTGAGGATGTAGAGGGCCACATGTGGTCTCGAGGCTGGGGTTCTCCACTCCTCCACCACCATCATTTGTGTGGAGGGGACTCTAAGGAAATCTATTACTGCCTGGGGGCAACCTGTTCAACCTGTGGATAGCTTTCATTATTAAGCTTTTTGCTGTATATGTCAGGTTGAGCAACTTTGGCCTCAGAAGGAGAAATGACTAGTCAAAGTTCACATAGCCAATCACTTTTAGAGCTACAGCTAAAAACGTTTCCCAGTAGGGCTCTCTCCACAATATTCTACTGACTTCAAAAGGGTTCTTTTAGCCTTAACCTTGCTTCAGGGCCTCTGAGAAGGAATAACAGGATAAGTTGCCCTGTGGAACTTGGACGGTGTTCTCCATCACCTGTTGTCAAAAGGGACATTGATAAATCCTTTGGTTTTGGAATGTACCAATGAAATTCTGAGCAATGAGTGATAAATGAGAGAAGCTGAGGGACTAGACAGGGCTAGTATCAGATCTGTGTTGTGGGAACCTGTGAAAGTTTTGCCTGAAGAAAAGGAAGTCCTGAATAATGGATGGATCTGCAAATGGGATGAGGTCAGCCTTGCTACATAACTTGTCCTATCTGCCTTCTCCCTCCCTTCCTTTCCCCCTTCAACTCCTTCTCCCATACAGTTTTCCTACACTCATTTTTTCCTTTTTCCTACACTCATTCCAACTTGACCCTTGGATCGTCTTCTCCTCATGAGTTATCCATGTTCCCAACCATCAAACAGTCAACAATCTAAGTGCCTTCGATGTGACAGATATTCTGCCAAGTTGTGGGGATACAAAGACAACAACACATAGTCCTCGCCATCTAGGACCTTACATTCTAACAGAATATGTTGTTTTTCAGTCATATCCTACTCCTCATGACCCCATTTTGGGATTTTGTTAACAGAGACACTGGAAAATTTGCCTTTTCCTTCTCTGGCTCATTTGATGGATGAGGAAACTAATTCAAACAGGTTTAAGTGACTTGCTCAGGATCACACAGCTAATAAATATCTGAGGTCAGATTTCATTTATGAAGATGAATCTTCCTGATTCCAAGCCCAGGGCTCTATCCACTGCACCATCTAGCTATCCAGGCAGTTATATAGCTATAGCCTAAACACATAGAAAATAGACACAAGGTACCGCTGAGTGGGTAGGAGGAGACACCCAGTAGATGAAGGCTGTGAGTATCATGAATGGCTTAATGCAGAAAAAGATACTTAAGCTGAGTTTTAAAAGAAACCAGAGAGCATTCCAAATCTGGTGGACAGTAGAGATGGAAATGGGATATCATCTTTGAAAAACAGCTCATAGGTTAAATAATTGGTCCAGAGACTTTGTGGAGGGGAATACTGTGTGATAAGGCTGGAAAGTTAAGATGAAGTCATGTTGTAAAAAACTTGAAGTGACAAAAAGAGTTTATATTTGATCCTGAAGATAATAGGGAGTCATTGATGTCTGTTGAGTGATATCTCACACTTGTGCTTTAAGATTTATGAGGATAGTTTGAAGTGGGGAGAAATTCAAAGAGGGGAGGTTCCTTAGGAGGTTGTTCCAATAGGCAATTGAAGATTTGATGAGGGCCTGAGCTAGAGTGGTGGTTCTGTGGGTGGAGGTTTGTTCCAGAGATGTTATGGAGATGGAAATGACCAAGATTTGACAACTGATTGTCTCTCTGGGGTGAATGAGACTGAAGAGTTGAGAAAGTCATTGGGGTTGGACTTAGAAGAATGACCAGAAATTGAAGTCATGAGAGGGATGTGATGATATGGGTAAAATAAGTTTAGTTTTCAACAGTTTCACATGTTTCTGGGACGTGCAGTTACAAAAATCCAAAAGAAAGTTGGTGATATGGGTCAGGAACTTGGGACAGAGAACATGGCCAGCTTCAAGGTCCATGTCAAGTCCTGATTACCCAAACCCACATGGATCTTTATCTGTAGTATTCTCATTTTAACCAAAGAGTTCATTCAACAAATACTTGTTGATATGCTCACTAGCCCCTACCCTCAAGAAACTAATAATCTAATTAAGAAGGAGGAAGTTACATACATACCAACCAATTAAGGCTTAAGTGCTAGCTAGGTGTGACTGAGTTTAGGAGATGGTAGAAATGTGGGCCACTGAAAAATTGGTGGAAGGATCTAGAGATCTTTAGCCCGAAGGAGAGAAGTTTCAGAGAAGAAAGAATTAGTCTCAAATATTTAAAGAATTGTCACTGGGAAGAGAGATATTGAGTGGGGGGGTAGAAGGGAGGAAGAAGATTTGTGCTTTGGGTAGCCCGCTGCTGCATAGGATGCCTTCTGAGGTCCCTTCCAGGTCTGAGTCTCTCTGATTGTAGAATAATTGGGGACCAGAGGCTCAGTGGAGGGCATGATTTGGACCTAAAAAAAGCTATAAATTGGATCCAGATAATTGGAATGAGAAAAAGAATCAGGTGTCGCTTGCTTAACATTTCCCGGTGGTTGGTTAGTTTGTTGGGTGTCCTTTGTACTCAAGGAGGACCAAAATGACATCACTGTGTTGGAGTCTAGGTACAGTGTGTCCATTTGTGACTGATCAGACCAATAGGAGCTTGGAAGCCTTTGTCACAGGTCTGGCACAAATATCCCATATGAGCATTTGGAGGGAAGATGGCTCTAAACTTGTGCATCTTAGGTTTCTTTTGAGTTCCTGCAGTTCCTCTTCGATCATAGAGCATGGTGCCTTCTTTGAGGTGGGCATGCTTCCTTTAGCACAGTCCTAGCTTCCAAGCTCCACTGTGAGCCCCCCACCCGGAGGGCCAGGAAATGATTTATGCTGCTTCTCTGCCTGGAATGTGATATGGGGCAGGGGCCACAGTAGGTGTTCACTCAATGCACATTAAGTGACTGGTTGGGGATGGACTCTTCACTTATAAATATAGATGCCAGGCTGCTTTGTACCTTCCTAATTCTTCTGGGGTCTGCTGTTGTGAAAGTCAAGGGCTACCCAAAACATGTTGGGATTTTTTTTTTGAAAGAGAGAGAGAGGGGAGGGAAAAATCGGTCTAATATTAGAATGCATACTCCTGAGGTTTGGCAGGCCTTGAAGAATGGATTGTAGAATTCAATTCAGTTCAACAGTTCAATAATTATTTAATGCATAGGATTTGCAGAGCAGAGTGCCAGACACTGAGGACTCATAGATGAAAAGTCTTATAGTGTAGCAGACAAGATTCATCTAACATATTAGGAAAGAGAAGATATGTACAATATGATGCAATTCAGATGTTGAAAATTTCTAGCATGACTGCTTGGAAAATTCTCCCTTTTCACTTGTGATAATGATGATGATAGCAGCTAACGTTAAATAGTGATGACTATGTGCCAGGCACTGTGCTAAGGGCTTTACATTCATTATCTCACTCGATTCTCACAACCCTAAGAGGTGGGTGATATTCCTGTCCCCATTTTATAGATGAGGAAACTGAGACAAACAGAGGTGATGCAGCTAATAAGTGTCTGAGACTACATTTGGACCCAGCTCTCTGTCCAATGTACCACCAAGTGAGGAAGTAAAGCAAAATTTTTTTATTTTTAAATTTTTGCTATTTTTGTTAAAATTTATTTATTCATTATTTTTAAAAATTTTGTTATTTTAAAGAAAAAAATTTTCAAAGATAATTCAATGTACATGATGTACATTATATGGGCTCCCTATCCCAAGTGGGCTGTTTCAGACTTATTGTACCTTAGGTGTTAGAATATGCTTCTAGAGCTAACCTTCATTTCCCCCCACCTTTTTTTAAGTCCTACCTCGCATTTGCAGCATAAGGCTCTTCAAGCCTTGGGAAATCCCTGAAGCAGGATTTCCCTTTTCTCATGCTCTTCCCTTGTTGCTGCAAATCCGGACTCAGAGTGGAGCCTTACAGACCGGGAGATGCAGGCTGAAGTCCTATATTTTGTATCCATTTCCTTCCTGCACCTCCATGATCAGACTTGGGTTTAAGCTTTAATCGTGGAAGGGTGTGTACCTTTGATCAAGGACTATTCAGTCAGAGTCTCAGCAGGTGGTGTAGAATCAGCCCATCTGAATTAATTGATATCTGGACTCTACATAACAATTGGGATCTCTGAGAACGGGGATTTGGAGACTGGCAAGAAGCAGTCAGCATTCCTCTTAATGCCCTACGAGATCTAATTACCCAGACAAGGTGAAATTGCTCAGCAAATTATCACCCAGCTTTGAATAATCAGTTGGATGATTTTTTTTTTACTCCTATGGTTACATGGCACACTGTATACAGAGCTTCTCATGTTCTGATGACTGTTTCATTTTCTGGTTTCTGTAACCGCTAGCAAGTTGATTTGATATTGCAAGCCCCCCCCTTCTCTCTCTTGCTCACCCCCCAAAAGCTTTCCTAGATCATCTCACTGAGTACAGTTACATGGAAAGCCAGCCAATCATCATGTCCCCCCAGCGAGTTTGGAGCAGTAATGAGGCAACAATGGGGGAGCAGTGGGATCTAATTGGGTGTTCCAAGCCTCCGTGGTGACGTAGGGGTTGGTGTCCTTGCCCTTGTTCTGGTTTTTATTCCCTAGTGATGGACCCGTTGTTGGATAATGGGGGCTGAGTGAGGGTGTTTTGCCCATTCATGGTTATGAGTTGGCACCTGCCAAGTACCATAATAATGGCCATCCATGACCTGATTTGGTCCTGCATTTACTTCACCGAACTTTACAAGCTCCGGACAGATTGGTGAAAAATTTTAAGTGCATTTTTTTTTGCTATAAAGACCTTAAAATGAAGCACATTAAGTGAGATAGGGTCTGAATAGTGGGCATTTCCATTTTTATTGGTGAAGGGGAGCTCAGATTAGTAAGTCCAGGCTTCTTTATTTTAAAGATGAGGAAACTGAGACAGAGAGGGGAAGGGATTTGCTCAAGGGCAATTGGCAAGACCCAGGGCTACAGAACCCATAAGGCCCATGTCATGTGCTTTTCCCATTAAGGTCAAATTTTAACAACTCTATTTAAAAGAAAAATAGAAATATCTAACCTTGAATGCCTTCCGTGGCACAGCAATGGACTTGGCGTCAGGAAGACCTGAGTTCAAATTCTGTCTCAGATACTAGCTGTGTGATCCTGCACAAGTGACTTCACCTCTCTCAGCCTCATGTCAATCTGTAAAATGGGGGTAACAATAGCATTGACCTCGCAGGTTTGTCGTGTGAATCATCTGGGATAACATGGCAAGTTCTTGGCAAACCTTAAAGATCTGTACTCATGTTCGCCATAACTATTATTATTAAGAGGGTTTATCAAATGTGATTACGAGATTATTTTGGTACACTGAGTTCCCTCCTCCACAAAAACCAAATGAATTCCAGAAGTCTGGCAAGACAATAGGAGGTCCAGATTCCAGGTTTCTGGGCAGCCAGTTGTGATTCAGATGGAATGACTCACCTCTGGGGAGAATGGGCAGTCAATTCAAACAAAGGGCAGGGGAGATTTCAAAAGCTCATTCCCTCTGGCTGAGCCAAGTGCAGGGCAGGTCAATGAAGATGAAGGGTGTAGTTCAGGCAGGAGGGGAAAGCAAAGCAAAAATAATAAATGAAGTTGCATGAATGCCAGAAAGATATAACATAGGCCAAGAAAGCAAAGATATATTGAGAAGAATATAGAGTTTGGAAAGAATTATAATTCTCCGAAATAAAGACAGAGAGAGAGAGGAGAGGAGAGGAGAGGAGAGGAGAGGAGAGGAGAGGAGAGAGATATGAGATGAGATGAGATGAGAAGAAGGTCCTGAATAGAGCCTTGAGAGATGCGCATATTTAATGAACAAGAGAATGATGGAAAATCCAGCATGGAGATTGAGGAGGAGCAGTAGAAACGTAGTAAGATAACCAAGAGAAGTCAGTATCACTGGGGTTAAGGGAATAGAGGTTAAGGAGTGTGGTTGACAGGGTAAGATACCATAGACAAATAAAGAAGAATAAAGACTGAGAAAAGGGTGCTGAAATTAACATTAAGAAGTTGATGGTAACCTTACAAAGAGCATTCTCGGTTGAGCTGAGAAATCAGAAGTCAAATTATAATAGTTTTAGGGTTGGGAGGTGAGGAAGTGGAGGCAAGAAATGTAGACATCCCTTTGCAAGAGTTTGGATGTGAAAAGGAGATGAGGGGATGACAATCTCAAGCAAATCATTTTTTAGGAATGACGAGGCCTAGGCTCGTTTGTATTAAGTGGGGAAAGAACCAGTGAGCAGAGAGATTGAAGATGAAAAACGGGGAGAGGGGATCCAACGGGCAAACTTATAGAACAAAGGTCATGGGGTGGGACCAAGGGAAGTGCTGGGACAGTGCATTATACACTGCATGTTTGAAGTTTATTTAGATTTTGTGTTTTGCTTAGAGTTACATGGTTAATCATCATATGAACCATGGCATAGCATTGTTTTTCATCTTTTGGCTCATCAGGTAATTTCATGTAGTTATTGCTAAAATTTCAAAACTGACTCCTGGTACTTTCATTCATTTATCATTATCATTTAAAAATTTCTATTAATCTACTGGAAAACACATTAGAATAGTCTACATTGAGTTAGCTAATGACCAACTTCAGAAAGATCTCTAAATACTTAAAGAAAACTCAGAAACTCAGTCACTCCACCCTTCCTTTGTCCCTTTGATGAGTAAACAGATTAAATTTCTAAGACAATCAAGACATTTAAAAAAATATGAATCTATGATTTCTTCATGAATAGAATTTCCAGGGAGGAAACGTTCTCTACCAATGCAGGTTAAAACTTGTTCTATAGCTTAATGAATAGTGACCTAGGGCACTGAGGAATTTGTCCCTGGTTACACTGAGGTATGTGTTAGAAACTGGACTTGAATCCACCCTGTTCCAATGAGGAAATAACAGTCATAGTACACTCTGCTCAATGACATTGAGCATGGCATATGCACTTGGTCTCAGTATATATCTATGTATATATGAATATTTTCTCCAGCCTTGTGATTTCATTGATGTAGTCCAGGAGTGTAGCAAACTACCTAGAGAGACATCTCTTTCCCTTAACTTGTTTTGGGAAAGCTAAGAATGACTTTTACTTTTTAAAATAACATTTTATTGTGTTTAAAAATGTAAAAACTAGTCACCTTACAATAGGACCAAGCTGTGGGCTGTAGTTTATCAGATTCTAGGCAGGCAACTCCGTAAGGAATCTGTCCATCATGAGACACTGTCAGTTTGTCTGTAGCTTAGTCTTAAGAGACTTGCCTGGGGGACCTCAAGAGAATAAATGCCTTGTCTGTGGTGGCAAAGCTGTATGTATCCAAGGCAAGACAAACCCCTTTTAGTTCTCTACTACAAGAAAGTCCTCACCTCCCTGTTCCAAGCTGTCCCCCACATATACCCACGTGCATATACATGTTTGTTCTCACTTTGGAAGTAGGGTTTGTTCTCACTTTGTATTTGCATTCTCAGTGCCTTGAACAGTGTGTATCACGTAGTAGATACTTAAGAACTATCTTAAGTATCTACTATGTGATACATGTGTATATATATGTGTGTGTATGTATATATACACACACACATATATACACACACATATACGTATATGTACAAATGTGTACGTATATATATATATATATATATATATATATATATATATATATATATGTATGTGTATATTTTGGTTAGGCAATCAGAGTGAAGTGTCTTACCAGGGTGATGCAGACAGTTAAGTATCAAGTTTCAGAGGCTGGATTTGAATTCAGGTCCTCCTGACTCCAGGGCCAGCGCTCTATCCACTGTGCTACCTAGCTGCTTCCAAGATATATTTATTAATTTGATCGCAATTTGAAGTTTAGTAACATTTTGCCCTATAACTCATGTCTGTGTCTTTGTTAATGGACAGATCTCAGTGACACCTGTTTTAGTGAAACAGTAATGTGAAAGAGACCTAAGGACACATATTCTTAGA
Source organism: Potorous gilbertii (assembly GCA_028658325.1). Lineage (NCBI taxonomy): Eukaryota > Metazoa > Chordata > Mammalia > Diprotodontia > Potoroidae > Potorous > Potorous gilbertii. The sequence continues at coordinate 47,203,593 of CM053772.1, read as the reverse complement.
GTTGGAAGAAATCTTAGAAAATGTTAGAGATATAAGGGGCCTAGAAGGTACAATGTCCAATTTAGAAGAAATCTCAGAGTATGTTTACAAGGGTCCTTAAAACATAGATGCTGGATTTTGAAGGCTTCTTAGACTATAGAGTACCAGATTTTGAAGGGTCCTTGAAATATAGGATTTCAGAGCTGGAAGTGGTCTTAGAACACGAAATGTCAGAGCTATAGGAGAGGCATTATGATATAGAATGTCAGAGTTAGATGGACCCTCCAAATACAAGATGTCAGCTGGAAAGGGTCTTAGATCAGGGCAATTACAATGCTGTTGTTTAGTTGTGTCAGACTCTTCATGACCCCATTTGGGGTTTTGTTGTCAAAAATCCTGGCACTGTTTGCTATTTCCTTCTCCAGTTCATTTTACAGATGAGGAAAGCAAGGCGAACAGGCTTAAGTGACTTACTCAGGATCACACAGCTAGTTTGTGTCTGAGACCAGATTTGAACTCACAAAGATGAGTCCTCCTTATTCCAAGTCCAATGCTCTATCCACTGTGCCACCTAGCTGCCCTGCAGTTATGATGTACATTGCTGTTGGTTCACCACCTGTTTTGTACGTGCACTCTTTCCAACAGCTGGATTAGAATCTGCCCTGTCAAGTCTGAAACATGTGTGATCTAGGAAGAAGGCATTATCCCTACCAGCTTGTGAGCTTGAGGGAGGATGCTGTATTCATGTAAATGTGCCCTTAGGGAATCACTGCATCTATTAATAGAACATCAAGGTCTCTTTGCACTTTGGTATCTTATTCCACATTTATGACTGGAGAAATCCCTTCTGTTGATATCTTATTTTACATTTATGACTTTAGAGAAACTCTTTCTCTGGGTTTCTTTCTGACTATTGTCAACCAGGCACCTCAGCCCTGCTGTCCTGCTTTTAGGCTGTCCTGGCAATGCCTGTTAGGGAAGCAACCTGAACCCCAACCATGAGCATTTTTCCATGCGTGTAAGAAAAACAACCCAGAAACCATGGGGATATTATGCCTTTGGCTGTGAATGTCTCAGAATGAAATCTTCTGCTTTTGTGTCACTATTGGGCTTGATTTTCATATCTTTATCTCTTTACCCTACAGATTGACAAGGCTGTATCCCATTCAGTTTACCAAGAATTTATTTATCAACCTCTACTCTGTGCCAAACACTGTCTTAGGTACTAGTAATACAATGACAAAAAAATCCCTCTATTAAAGAGATCAGTTTTTGGGGGACAGAAGTGAATGGGGTGAGAGGGAAGAATACTATAAGTATCTGTAAAAATACATATTTATATGTGGTTAATTTCAAGAGAGGGAGATCCTGATGTTTGAGGAGATGAGAAAAGGCCTCCTATGGCACTTGAGCTAAGTGTTGAAAGAATTCAGGGATTTTAAGAGGTAGAGGTAAGAAAAGAGAGAGGATTCTGGTCATGGGGCATACCCGGTGCAAAGTCACAGTGTTGAGAAATAGAATCTTGTGCTTAGGGTGCAATAAGTCATTTTGCATGAAATCTAGAGGGAATGATGGGAAATAATGTGAAAAGCTTGATAATGACAAGCACTTTGGCAAACACTTGACTGTTTCATGCCTTACCTGTTACTAATAATTGGAGAATCATGCACTGTTATTTCTCTTGTTTTATCAATGACATTCTCAGTTTTCATAAAGTGAAGATGATATTTGTATTCCTTACCTCCCAAGGTTGCTGGCTGAAAAGCTATAGAAATACAGGTGATAATTGTTTTTATAGCTCAATCTAACTAGTGTTCCCTATTTTTTTTATATTGGTCATTTTAGTTTATAAGCTTGATCAATGGCCACTTGAACCCTTGTAATTATTCATTAAAAAAATGTTCATTCATCACCTTCTATGTGTAATGACCCATCCTAGTTACCATAGGTGATTAAACATGAGTAAGACATACTTCCTAGTCTCCTGCAGAAAGGAATGAGATATCTAAATAAAATATTGTATGAGGTATGGTAAGGTTAGAGGTCAACATATAAAGTGCTTTGGGAACCTGAAGGAGGAAGAGGTTATTTCTGACAGTTGAGAGGCAACTAAAACTTCATGGAGGAGAGGATATTTGAACTGAGTCTCCAAGAATGAGTACTTCCAACAGTGGATGTAGGGAGAGGCATTACATTCCAAGATGAGGGAATGAATGGCATGAGTAAAGGTGTGGAGGTGAGAAAGTATATGATATTCAAGAAAGGACAAGGTGTGCAGTTTGGATGAGTTGTAGGGTATTTGAGAGTGGCATAGGAGAAAAGGCTAGAGTAGAAAGCTGGGACCTGATTATAGAACACCTTGGAGTCTAGTCATAGAGGCATGGTCATTGTAATGCTGAATTCCTACCCCCTAAGACAGCTGCTTGAATTCTTTCCTTGTCAAAACCTGAGTTGCTGCTGAATTCTTTGCTTCTTTAAAGGAAAATTTCATTCTTCCAAAAGTAACAAGGGGAGGTGCTAGTCTAGATCCAAATTTGATGAGCAAGATGGGATAGGTTACTAAAATGGAAATTAAAGAACCATTCATTTGTAATAGAAAAAGGGAAAGAAGCTGGGCGCAACCTGCCATGGCCCCAAGATTTTGGAAGAGCATCATTTCAAAGGATTCAGGGCAAGGAGAAGTAACATATCAAAGCCAGCAGTTCTAGGGGGCATTGGCAGTAGGGGAATGGGGAGCCTTTACAAATGGTGACTACAATAAACTCAAGTTAATAAGCATTTATTAATGTAAAGAAAAGGTAGCTAGGTGGAACAGTGGATAGAGTTCCATACTTGGCGTCAGGAAGATCTGGGTTCAAATGTGACCTCAGAGACTTCCTACTTATGTGACCCTGGGAAAGTTACTTCACCCAGTTTGCCTCAGTTTCCTCATCTGTAAAATGAACAGTGATATATATATATATATATGTGTGTGTGTGTGTATGTGTGTGTGTGTATATGTGTGTGTATTTGTTCTGTTTTCTTTGAGAGTCATTTCATTTCAATATCTCTAAAATAATATACTAGGATCTATGGGTTATTTGACTGAAAATTGACCTTCTGCCCCACTCTTTTATACCTTTACCCATCAACCTGTTTAATCTCTGTTTTAAAGGTTCACCAAGTTTCTTCACCTCTCATGTATCTCCCTACTGTTTTGAGTGTATGTCAACTGATAATAGCATTATAGCTTTAGAGTTGGAAGGGACTTCAAGGACCATCTAATTTATCCTCCTTATGTTACAAATGAGGAAAATGAGGCCCTAAATGGTTAAATGACTTGCCCAAGATCACACAGTTAATCAACATCTATTTATTAAGGCCTTCTGTGTGATCAGCACTCTGCTAAACATTGGTGCTACAAGTGCAAAAATGAATGTAATCCCTGCCTTCAAGGGGATTATAGTCAACTTGAGTCATACAATATATTCACAGATAAGTGGTTAAGATGTGGTGCTACTGACAGAAATGGTGAAATAAGAGGAGGTCCCGGGAGTGGGAGTCGGCGTAGAAGGAGGAGATGAGACATCCTCTAGAGAAATGGAAATATAGAAGTAGAGTTTAGAGATAAGAACAGGGCTGAAAATAATGTACATTTGGTGTTGGGGGAGTGGTTGCTGAAACTGGGAAGAGTGGTCTGCTCTTGAAGAATTGTGTGTAGAGGAACAGTAGGATATTGCTTCATTAGTCTCCTTTTTGAAGGTGGTATGTTTGTGTATAGTGAGAGCCACTGAGAAGGGTAAAAATTCCAGGATTTGGCCAAAGGAGAAGAGTGGCAGTAAGATATAGCTTTTGTCAAAATGTTGTTCCACACCTAAGGCGTCTATAGCTTCCTTTGTATTGTGTGAACTGTGGGAGTATGGGAAGCTTTGGAGTCATAGGACCTTGACCCTCCTATTTTGACTCCCTGTGTGGTTTTAGGCTAATCACTTAACTTCTCAGATCCTTACTGGGCTTGCAAGTTGTATTCTCCTTGGCAGACCCCTCTGTGGTTGAGGCTGTTTTAGAGAAATTTCTATGAATTGTGGTTGGGAAAGACTGTCTTATAATAACAACTTTAGCATCAGTTTCTAAAGAACTTTAACATTTCCCCAAAACATTGTTATTGCTCAGGTATTGCAGTCATGTCTGACTCTTTGTGGCCCCATTTAAGGTTTTCTTGGCAAAGATACTGGAGTAGTTTCTGATTTCCTTCTTCAGCTCATTTTACAGATGAGGAAACTGAGGCAAATAGAGTTAAGTCACAAAGTTAGGAAATGTTTGATCTAGATTTGAACTCAGGAAGACTTGTCTTCCCGACTTCTGACCCAGCACTATCCACTGCACCAACTAAAAGCACCTGAGAATAACTCTGTAACTTAGTGAAAGGATTATTACCCACATTTTTCAGATGAGGAAAGTCAGGCTAGGGGATTTCAAAGGGCTTACCTGTAGAGACACAGAGAGAAGGTGTCTTTGGTAGGATTTAAACCAAGTCTTCTAATTTCAAGATCAACGAATATGTAGTTAGGATTATGAACCCAGTAATCAAGTAACCCAACATCTCCTTTGACATACTCTGCCTTATTCTATTGAGCAGTGGCTCTTGGGTTAAAAATCCATATATTGAAATGCAGGTTATGTGCTTTTATCTGAACTCAGGATCAAAACATGAACCCCTGTAGCATAACAAACAGGTCTCTATTAAACTAGTTAAACCTACTGACAACCATTTGACTATTATTAACTTATTAACCTATCGACTATTAGTAATCACTGTATTTATGAGGGGGCATGTAAAATATGAGAATTAAAGAAATAAACATCTTTAGGCACAAGTTGGTGCCTAAACACTGTTTTAATTGTAATTCTAGGAACTGGACCTGTTATTTCAATGAGATGGAAAATCCAGAGGAACATTCTCCTTCCCCTAGGGCAGGCTGGCAAGTGCTCGGCAGTTTGCAATCTTAGAAAGTTTCCTAGAGCGCAGAAAAGACTCTTAGAGATCTTAGAACCAAGGGTCACTCTTCTCTCTGTCTCTGTCTGTCTCTCTGACCCTGTCTTTCTCTGTCTCTGTCTTCTCTCTCTCTCAGTGTGGCACAACAAGACTTGAACCCAGGTCTTCCTGGCTTCAAGACTTTCTCTCTATTACTCCATGCTGTCTCTCATTTTATTTTTAACTTTTTCCTTTCCCCCACTTTCTTTTTAATTAATGGAATAAAACAAGCATTTCGATAACAGAACAATAAAAAAGATGATGCACGTGAAATTGAAATCTACTGCAGAACCTGCTATTCCTTTCAAATATACAGCAAAACTATCATGTAAATTTCTTTTTTTCCTTCCCTTCCCTCATCCTAGAGATGGCTACCATATGACACAAATATATGTGTGTGTGTGTATGTGTGTATATGAAATTATTCTATATGTATTTCCATTTTTCAGTTCTTTTTCTGGATGCAGATAGTATCTTTCTTCATATGTCCTTTATAGTTAATTTGGGTATTTATAATGCCTCATTTTATCTACAGCTGTTAATACAGTCTTTTCTATGGCCATGATTATCTTGGGCTAGAATCCAATGGTCTGACTCTGGCCTTAGGGCTTTTGTAGATTTAGCAGAGACAATTCTGTGGCTCAGTTGTAGTTTTCTTGAAGAGCTTCTTTTCCATCTTACTCAAAAAGGTTTACAATTATCTCTTCCACATCATGATGGTTAGGGATGTGATACCCCCTCCAACCCTCTACCATCCCTGTAATCTGAAAAAATCTGTATGCATTTTTGGGTCTTCCATACCAGAGAAAAAAGTCTGAATTATTATGATATTAAAGGATAAAATATGTTGATGTTATACAGTACTATACATATATATATATATTATGCATTTCTGAGTTTCTAAACATTTTGTCTGTCATCTGCTGGCCTTCATGGGTCATCTGTGGCTTCTGCAAAACTCCCCTGCCCCCAATTCCCATTTGATTTCTTATGCCGACTCATGATAAATTGAAACTTGATGGGAAAGTTGTGATGTAGAAGTGATAACTGTATTTTGCTTTTCCTTTGAACACCTGCTCCCTCTGACTGAAGCAAATACAGGGGAAAATGGGGGGAAGGGAAGACAGAAAAAATGGAGGGGAAGACAGAAGGGGAGAGAGTAGAGTACCATACTGATGGGTCTCTAATGACCCTGGGCTTTCCCACATGGCCCAGGTCCCTGACCGTCATCTGAGGCACCTGTCCCTTCCCAGTTAATAATCCTTTTGGCTGTCCTTTCGTTGTGGTCCTCATTGTCTACACCTGACCCCACCCTAGACCGCCACTCCTTAATTCCATCTAGACCCCTTCTTTGTTACCTTGCAGTCACCGCCCCAAGCTATTAGCCACGCTATGAAAAATGCAATCTTGTCTACCAAATGACTTAGATTCTTAAAATCTGACCAATAGCACAGACTAAGAATCACACCCACCCTAGTCTGTGTTTTAATAACCTTGTCTCTGACTGAAAGAAGGCTTGTATTGAATTCTTTTGAGGCAAGACCCACATCTTTTATCTTTGAATTTTGGGGTTGGCCGTACCCCTAGACTACAACAATAGTGGAGGGAGTCTAGTCAGCTGGGAGGTTTTCCCTTCCCAAATAAGAGAGGAAAATATTTCTTCTATAGGAATCTACCAATGAATGATTTTATTTATTTGTAATTTGCATGCAATGGTTCCCTTAGTAACCAGTTTTATAAAATCAAGTACAGATTTTTATCAGAAGCACTGTTTTCTCTCCTGGTGCAGTGCCAAGATTACCTTATTGAACTTCTCTTTAAACAGAAAATTTCACGTATTTTTTTTTATCAGAGATTGAAAGTGGTTTCGCCACAGATTGATATCAATTTAGTCATTGTAAGTCAGTTTCCAAATGGACTCGTTGACTTCACCCTTATGTTTCCATCTCTGTTTCTGTGCTTATCATCTCAGTGTGAGCTTCATTCAGTTCATTCCACAAATATTTACGGAGCATTTACTGTGACTTCAGCATAGTGCTAGACTTGTTGGGGGAAGGAAGTAAAACTCGTAGTCATATTGATTAGGATGCATGAAATATATAGGCAACAATACCAGTTAGCAAATATTAAGTGCCATAGAGGTGATACAGACCGTCCGAGTGCTGAGGTGTGTCACACTGGAGCAGAGAAAGAGAGATCATTGTAGATTTTTGCAGGGATGATTTCCTGGATAATGTGGAATTTGAACTGAACCCTGAAGGATGAAGAAGATTTCGTTAAGTCAAATGGAGGGCAAAGGACATTATAGATGGGCACTGTAGTGCTCGAGCATTGTTTCAGAGGGAAACAGATAATGTGTGTGATGATGTCTGTATGGGCCAACAATGCTGAGTCTTCCTTTGGGTTTTATGACGAATTCCCTACTAGATTAGTCAAACACTGAGACATTTATGGTGTGTTGTTGAATGACCTGACTGTAAAAATCAAGTCTAGTGATGATGACCTAATGCAACTTTTTTCTAGCCTTGAACCCTGAACCATTGTTCAGCCCTAACGATGGGAATTTGTACCACTGAGAATGTTCACCGTCCTCTAAAGTCCTAACAATGATAATATTCCTGTCTGCTATTTACTAGGTCTGTAACTCCTGGCAAATCACTTAATCTCTCTTGGTCTCAATTTCTTCCTCTTTAAAATGAAGGGGTTGGGACAGTTGAGGGGATGGGGGTTGCAGCAAGGTGATGGAGTAAATAGAGCAGTTGCCTTGGTGTCAGGTGGACCTGAGTTCAAATTTGGTTTCAGACACTCACTAACTATGTGACCTTGGGCAAGTCACTTAACCCTGATTATCTCCCCTCAAACAGGAAAAGAAAATGAAGAGATTGGGCTAGGTGGCTTCTAGGTAGAAGCCTGTTATTTTCCATGCCCAGTGCTTAATGCTTGACTCATATGGTGTGTATGTGTGTGTGTGTGTGTGTGTGTGTGTGGTGACCAGGGAAGAGTGCCTTTAGCCAGCAAGTTATAGGGATGATGAGTGGGGGCAGGGAAGGCTCATGCCAGCTCTGTGATATAGGAAATACAAGAGTTTTTTTCCCTTGTCAAATGAGATAATGAGTGTAAAGCACTTAGCACAGTAAGTACTATATAAATGCTAACTGTTATTATTCCCAATGTGCAGACAGGAAATTGAGGCTTGGAGAAAGTCAGATAGAGGAAAGCTCATCTTCTTGAATTCAAATCCAGCCTCAGACACTTACTAGCTATGTGTCCCTGGGCAAGTCACTTCACCCTGTTTGCCTCAGTTTCTTCATGTATAAAATGAGCTGGAGAAAGAAATAGCAAACCACTCCGGTATCTTTGCCAAAAAAAACCCCAAACAGGGTCATGAAGAGTTTCAAATGACTGAGAAACAACAACAGGCTATAAAAGGCCATAAAAGTGGTGAATAGACTTTGAAAAGAGTAGACTTATGAAAGGGATAGATTGAATGACCTTAAAGAGTCACTGCCGTCTGATGCTTCTAAGAGAAAGCATGGTATGAGGGAAAGAGCATGGTACTCAGAATCTGGAGACCTACCTTCCAGTTCTGTGTGACCATGAGAAAACCTGTGCCTCAGTTTCCTGCTCTGCAAAATGAAGATAACATTGCTTTTACCTTGTATTCACAACACTTGAGTACTGTGAGGGAAAATTCTTTGTAAACTGTAAAATGCTAAAGAAATGTGTGTGAATAATGGTGATGGTGATGACAAGTATCCACCTATTTAATAACAGCCCACTCATCCTTCTGGGCTAAGCTCAAGTACTGCCTTCTTTGTGAAGCCTTTCCCCATCTCACTGCAATTTGTACACATTTTTTGTATGCTTTTATTCCAGCTTGCTGTAGTGACAGTAACACTGTGTTTGGAGTCAGAGGCCCTGGGTTTGAAACTTCACTTTGTCAGACACTACCCATGTGACCTGGGACAATTCATCTAACTAACCTCCCTGAGGGTAACAGTTTCCTTAGCTGTAAAATGAGAGGGTTTCCTTTTAGCTAGCTAGGGGGCAGTTAGGTGGTTCAGTGTACAGAGAACTGGGCTTGGAACTAGGAAGACTCATTTCCCTGAGTTCAAGTCCTACCTCAGACACTTACTAGCTGTTTGACCCTGGGCAACTCCCTTAACTCTGTTTGCCTCAATTTCCTCATCTGTAAAATGAGTTGGAGAAGGAAACAGCAAAACCACTCCAGTATCTCTACCAAGAAAATCCCAAATGGGGTCACGGAGAGTTGGACATGACTGAAAAACAACTTAACAATGCAACAAAAAAGGCCAGCTAGATTCATGATTTTATTTTGGGTACACAGACAAAGTGCTAAAAGGACCTCAGAGACTGTCTAGTCCAATAGATGAGAAAATGGGTCCAGAGAATTTAAGTTATTTGCCATGGGTCACACAGTAATAGGTAGGATTTGAACCTGGATTCTTTAGACTACCCAATATGTGCTTATTGGCACTTTTAATTCATTGTGTCTATGTACATTTCTTATCCACTCTACTAGACAATTACTTCATTGAAGGTAGGGACGATATCAAATTTCTTTCTGTCAGGCAGCTAGGCAGTGCAGTAGATAGAGAAATGAGCCTGGAGTCAGGAAGACCTGAGTTCAAATTTTGATTCAGAAACTTACTAGCTGCGTGACCCTGAACAAGTCACTTAACCCTGTCGGTCTCAGTTTGCTCAACTATAAAATGAGGATGATAACAGCCTCTACCTCCCAGGGTGCTTGTGACAGTTAAATAAGGTAATAATGGTAAAGTGCTTAGCCCAGTGTTTGGCGCGTAGCTATATACGTGCTTATTTCCTTCCCCTATATCAGCTTTACCATGGCACATTGACTTTCCCATGGTAACTTTTTTCACAAGTGTTTTTGAATAAATGAAGATTGAGTAAGTCAAGACCCCACGCTGAAGCACTGTTGGCTGCCTCTCTCAATCCAGATGTGAAATGCATACAGCTGCATAAATTCCAGCTGCTTCTTCCTACCCTCCTGAGAGAGGATCAGTGCATCTGGAAGGGGCTTAGAAGAACCAGGTCTGGGGAAGCACATCCTTGTGTTTAAAACTGCCCAATCCTGGAGCTAGCTATGCAAATAAGCACCCATACCGAGAGACTGACTCCTTAATGATACTGAAAACAGATAGTGCCTTTTACTTAATTAAGACTCTCCAGGAGATTCTGCCCCAGGCAACAAATGCATCCACTTTGAGACAGTCAGAGACAGCCTCTGGGCTTGCTTCCCTCCTTGGTGCTGAGTGTGACTGGAAAGGAGCGGGCTTGACCACTTGTTCATCCTTCCCAAAGCCTAAGGAGGTGGCCAGCCATGGGAGTCATTGGGCTTGAACACTAGCATCTATATCCCTTTGGTGTAGTTCCCAACAGGAGATATCTTTTGTCTCTCTACTGGCATAGACAGGCCCAGGTCTCCTTCTTCCCATGTGTAACTAATGGTTGGCATTTATATAGTGCCTACTGTGTGCCAGGCATTGTGCTAAGCGTTAGAATTACTAAGCTAAGAATTAATCTAAGCTTAGAATTACCTTCTCATTGGATCTTCGCCACAAACTTGGGAGATAGGTGCTATTTTTTTTACAGATAAGGAAACTGAAGCAAACAGAGATTAAGTATCTTGCTCAGGACCACACAACTAGTAAGTGTCTAAGGCCAGAGTTGAACTCAAATCTTCCTGATTCTAGCCCCAGTGCTCTATCCACTGTGTTCCCCGGCTGCTCCAGTACCACCCTTTCTCTGCCTTACAGGTCATCCAGTCCAATCCTTTCACTTTGCACAAAACTTAACAATGATCCTTAGAAGTCTTTCAGATTAAACTCTGGCATTTAGAGAACTGGGCCAGCTGGTCAGTTGGATTGAAATGGGATGTAAGTCCATTTCTGGCACTGGGAACAGAAAGCATAGAGATGACAGAGGAAAGGACAAGAATCAGGGACAGAGAATCATTCATTTTGGTTAGAACATAAAGCCTGTGAAAAGGAGTGGTATGGCATATGAGGTTATAGTAAATCACAGGAAGATTAGGGAGGGCTTTGAATTCCAGGATGATGGGATCATGGATGTAGGTCCCTTCTATCAGTGGAAGGGAAGTCAGAGGTTCAGCTTTCTCATTTTTACAGATGAAAAAACTGAGAACTAGGAGGGCTATGACTTGCCCATCTCCCCTTTATTATCCATGGGTAATAATGCCACTTTGACTTACACCATCCTGTAGGTCATATATGTCAAAGGTATCCCCTCAGACTTCTGAGGTAGTACTCCTATACTATATGAGTTTATACCTTTTCAAGTAGATAAAAGGAAAGTACAGTTGGTTTGGGGCAGAAGAAAGGCATAATCCAGCAGAGCTCTGAGTTTATTCAGCCAAAGAATGAATTCAGTGTGGATTGTCTAAAGATGCCAAGTCAATAATTTTCTGTCCCTTTGAAACATCTTGGCCCCATCACCCACCCAACTCATGCTGGCAGAGCCAAGTTAAAGTTAGCACTACCCAGAATAATGGAGCTGGAAATAACCTTGGAAAAGAATAAATTCATCCCCTCTTATTTTAGAGAGAAGGAAACTGAGGCCCAGAGAACCAAAAAAGAGCTAGATCTGCAGTTAGAGGCTATGGGTTTGTAGCCTGGCTCTGAGGATTACTAGTAGTGTGACCTTGACCAAATTCTTCATTTTTCTTTTTCTTTTTTTGGCTTCAGTTTCCTCCTCTATAAAATGAGGGGGTTCCCACAACCCTAAGTGGCTTATGCAAGACCAACCAGCAAGCTGGTTAATGGTCAACATATTCCCTGGCTTTCCAGGCAGTGGTTTTTCCTCTGCACAATGAGAGGCAAACAGTCTGTTACAAGTGTGATACTGGAGTAGAGCTTTGTTCCAGTGAATTTTCACATTCTGTTTGAAAAAAAAGACACTCATTGCACTTTATGTTAAATCTTGGAAACAGGAAGCTAACTTCTTCATAAAGTATTTTCTTCACTCTATTTTTGTTGCTGCTATGATTGGAAGATATGGTGACCTGTCTCTGTGACTTGCCACCATTATGATCTTTGGGTGGACTTTGGTTCTGTTTGGACTCATAAACATACCTTCTCCTACAAATGAATGAATGGTTGGATGGATGGATCCAAAAAAACATCTGTTAAGTCTTTACCATGTTCCAGTCTGAAGGAAAAAAGAAAAAAAAAAACAAATAGTCCCTGCTTTCAAGGAGCTTATACTCTAACAGTATTTTCTATGTAATGCTATAGTAAAATGGGTATCAGCACCTTTTGTTTTTTATTTCCCAGGATAACTACTCCCTCCACTTGAATCCTCCCATATACTTAAAAAAAATATAAGGAAAACCAACTAACAAAATGACAGCATGAAACACATTTTGCACTCATAATTTCCCACGTATTTAGCGAGAGAAGATAATTGTACTTCATCATTTTTTCCTTCAGATCAAGACTGATCATTGCAATGAATATGTACTCAGCTACCTTTCTGTGTACAAATTTCAAGTGACTTTTTTCACTCTCCTCAGATAATGAATAGTGGTGATCCTGAGGTCTTAAAGGCTAAATAAGGAGAGTAAGCTCCATCAGGTCCTACCAAGTTGGTGCAGACATGAGGCTTGAGTCAGCTTTTAAAGAAACCTATCACCAGAAGGAGGGGCATCCTAAAATTCCCATTTTGGGGCACAGCAAATCATAGGGACTGTCAACTGAGTGGAATAGGGGAGTGATGATTTGCTGCATTAAGGAGCTCCCATGTCAAGGAAGCTAGGAATCCTGGGAAGAGCAAAGTGTGAGTGGATATAAATCTGCATTCTATAGTTTCACAGAACTTCCTGGTTAGGTCACAATACTGTTTGTTCATTATTAGTTTGCTTATCAGATTTGGAGCTAAGAAGATCCTTAGGAGGAAGGAAACAAACATTTATTAAGCACCTACTATGTGCCAGGCACTTTTGGTCCCCCTCCCCCCACATTTCAATTTATTTTCGTTTTAACCATTCACTTCCACAAGATTTTAAGTCCCAAATTTTCATCCCATCTTTCCCCTCTCCCCTACCCCATAATGGTGTGCATTCTAATTACCCCCTCCCCCAATCTTCCCTCCTTGCTGTCACCTCTACCCCTTTTCTTATTCCCTTCCCCTTTTATTTTCCTGTAGGATAAGATAGATTTCTATACCCTCATTGCCTGGGTATCTTATTTCCCAGTTGCATGTAAAAACAATTTTTAACATTCATTTTTTTAAACCTTTGGGTTCCACATTCTCTCCCTTTCTCCCTCTCCACCCACCCTCATTGAGAAGCCAAGCAATTTGATGTAGGTTGTACATGTGTAGTCATGCACAACACTTCCATTACAGTCATTTTGTGAAAGACTAACTATATTTCCCTCCATCTTATCCCTCCCTTTGTTTATTCTATTCTCTGCTTTGACTTTGTCCCACCTCAAAAGTGTGCTTCTGATTGCCCTCTTCTTCTATCTGCCCTCCCTTCTATTACTGCCTCCCCAAGTCCATCTTCCCTTCTATTACCCGCCCTTTTATCCGCTTCTCCCCTATTTTCCTTTAAGCTAAGATAGATTTTTATACCCACTTGAGTGTATATGTTATTCCCTTTTCAAGCCAAATCTGATGTGAATAAGGTTCACTCATTCCTTGTCACCTACCCCCTCTTCCCCTCCACTGTAAAAGCTTTTTATTACTTCTGTAGTGTGAGATAACTTGTCCCACTTTACCTCTCCCTTTTCCCTTCTCCCAGTACGTTCCTCTCTTACCCCTTTATTTTATTTTTTAGATAGCATCCTTTCATATTCAACTCACCCTGTGCCCTCTGTCTATATATATTCCCTCTAACTACTCTAATAAAGAGAAATATCTCATGAGTTACAAATATCATCTTTTCATATAGGAATATAAACATTTCAACTTTAGTAAGTTTCCTGTTTACCTTTTCATACTTCTCTCAAGTTTTGTATTTGAAAGTCAATTTTTCTATTCAGCTCTGGCATCTCAAGAATGCATTAAAATCCTGTACACTACATTGAATATCAATTTCCTCTCTTATTGATTACACTCAGTTTTACTGGGTAGGTGATTCTTGGTTTTAATCCTAGCTCCTTTGACTTCTGGAATATCATATTTCAAGACCTCTGATCCCTTCATATAGAAGCTGCTAAATTATGTGTTATCCTAATTGTGTTTCCACAACACTTGAATAGTTTCTTTCTGGCTGCTTGCAGTTTTTTTCTCCTTGACCTGGAAATGGCTGTAATATTCCTGGGAGTTTTCCTTTTAGGATCTCTTTCAGGAAGTAATGGGTGGATTCTTTCAATTTCTATTTTCCTCTCTAGTTCTAGAATATCAGGGCAGTTTTCCTTGATAATTTCTTGAAAGATGATGTCTAGGTTCTTTTTTTGATCATGGCTTTCAGGGAGTCCAATAATTTTAAAATGATCTCTCCTGGATCTACTTTACAGGTCAGTTGTTTTTCCAATGAGATATTTCATAGTCTTCTGTTGTTTTCATTTTTTGGTTTTGTGTTATAATTTCTTTTTTTTAAATATAAATTTATTTATTTAACTTTTTACATTCATTTTCACAAAATTTTGGGTTCCAAATTTTCTCCCCATTTGTCCCCTCCTCCCACTCCAATACACCAAGCATTCTAATTTCCCTATCACCAATCTGCCCTCTCTTCTATCTTCCCTCCCTTCTCTTGTTCCCATCT
>CM053772.1:47142266-47188725 GCA_028658325.1 Potorous gilbertii | reverse complement strand
GTAGGTGATTCTTTGTTTTAATCCTAGTTCCTTTGACTTCTGGAATATCATATTCCAAGCCCTTTGATCCCTTAATGTAGAAGCTGCTAGATCTTTTATTATCCTGATTGTATTTCCACAATACTCAAATTGTTTCTTTCTAATTGCTTGCAATATTTTTTACTTGACCTGGGAACTCTAGAATTTGGCTACGATATTCCTAGGAGTGATCTCTTTCAGGAGGTGAATGGTGGATTCTTTCAATATTTATTTTACCCTCTGGTTCTAGAATATCAGGGCAGTTTTCCTTGATAATTTCATGAAAGATGATGTCTAGGGTCTTTCTTTCATCATGATTTTCAGGTGGACCAATAATTTTTTAATTGTCTCTCCTGGATCTATTTTCCAGGTCAGTTGTTTTTCCAGTGAGATATTTCACATTATCTTCTATTTTTTCATTCTTTTGGTTTTGTTTTAGTAATTTCTTGGCTTCTCATAAAATCATTAGCTTCCAGCTGCTCCATTCTAGTTTTTAAAGAACTATTTTCTTCAGTGAGATTTTGAGCCTCCTTTTCCATTTGACTAATTCTGTTTTTTAATATATTCTTTTCCTCATTGGCTTTTTGGACCTCTTTTGCCAAATGAGTTAGCCTGTTTTTAAAGGTTTTATTTTCTTCAACATTTTTTGGGTCTCCTTTAGCAAGCTGTTGACTCACTTTTCATGATTTTCTTGCATTGCTCTCATTTCCCTTCCCAGTTTTTCCTCCACCTCTCTTAGTTGATTTTCAAAATCCTTTTTGAGTTCTTCCATGGCCTGGGACCATTGCATATTTATTTTGGAGGTTTTGGATGCAGGAGCCTTGACTTGTATGTCTTCTTCTGATGGTAAGCATTGTTCTTCCTCATCCAAAAGGATGGAAGAAAATACCTGTTCACTAAGAAAATGACCTTCTATAGTCTTATTTTTTCCCCTTTTGGGGCATTTTTGCAGGCAGTTACTTGACTTTTGCATCGTTTGTCAAGAAGCGGGTATACTCTGGGGACCTGCAAGTTACCAGTTCCTCCAAGGTGGCACAATCAAATGAGAGGAGTTTACTCCTCTTCTGGCCTATATTCTGGTCTGAGAGCTACCAAAGCTTTTCTGCCCAGGGCCTGCAAGTAGAATTCCCTTTCCATATCTTCCACTAGCTCCACCATGCCAGCCAGCACTCTTCCTCACCCCAGGACCTCCACTCAGAGCTGAGACCCAGATCAGCAGCTGAATTCCCCCAGGGGTTTTAGGCTGAGGGCTCCAAAAATGGATGCTGCTGTTGTCACTGCTGCTACCTGGAGCCAGGGCTAGGGGAGGACCCTGCTCCCTTCTCACCCAGGTGAAAAATCTTTCTCATTGACCTTTGGAGCTATCTTTGGAGTTTGTGAGTTGAGGGATCTGGGAACCACAGCTGCTGCCAGGGGTTCCACCCCTGAGGCCTGTTCTGGTCCTGTTCCTATGGGTGCCAGGTGGCCAAGACTGGGCTGGGGCTCCATGGACTGCGCTTTGTTCTAGGCCCCATGTGATAGACCTTTCTTGTCAGCCTTCCAGGCTACATTGGACTGGAAATCTCTTTTACTCTATTGTTTTGTGACTTCTGCTGCTCTAGAATTTGTTTAGAGTCATTTTTACAGGTATTTTATGGCCTGTCTTAATGTTTAATTTTTTTACACCATTATTGCAGTTATTTGCTATTTTACTGTCCTGGTTCTGCTTGATTTTCTCTGTATCAGTTCATAAAAGTCTTCCCATATTTCTCTGAATTCCTCATGTTTGATGTTATGGCACAGCAATATTTCATTAGATTCATAAACTACAATTTGTAGCCACCTTATCTGTCTGGAATATGGCCAAGAACTAGGAAATATGCGTTAAAAAGTCCCTCTGGGCAGCTAGCATCTTGACTTCTAAAGTTACCTCCCTTTTCTCCACATATTCTCCATATATCTTATAATTGCCTACTTGTTTACATGTCATATCCCCCATTACACTATGAGTTCTTTGAGGGTAGCATCCATTTTAAATTTTTCTTTGACTCTTTAGTGCTTAGCACAAGGTCTGGTACATAGTAAGCATTTCATAAATATTGATTGATTGATTTTTGGTGGTTATAAAGTTCCTTTTTCTGAATCTCCATTCTCTAAAATTCATTACTTTACTTTTTGGAGAGCCCTGCAAGCCCCCTTTCTGGACTTAATTACTCAAACTTTAAAAACAATTGCATGAAATCTGGTTACCTGTTTTTCTAGCCCACCGGAGATTAGAAATAAAAAATGAGAAGCTATATTATAGAAAAAGAAGATGAGGAATGTTACACACTTACAGCATCAAGATATAACATCTAACAATGATAGTAAAATGATCAAAAACAACAGATCCTAGAACTTAGAAAGCACATAGGAAGGGGGACATTTGGTGTAAGGCAATCTGCTTTCTCTACCCCCACAGACCTTGAGAACATTCCTGTATTTCTCTCTGATTGTACCCTGAGAGGTATTGCTTTGGGGAGGATTTTTCTTAAGAAGAAGGGTAAGAGGCAAGGGAAAGGCAGTGTTGCTGAGGTCAAAGCCACATAGGAACATAGTTCTCAGGGAGAGAATCAGTAATGATACTCAAGATAGCAAAGACTGTAATGGAGCAAGTAAAGAAGACTTGGTTTTGAATCTGGCCTGTTCTAAGATTCTGATGCTCTCTGGTCTCTTCATGCCCTGCTTCTCCTTTTGTACTTGAGCCATGGGTCTCTCTCTGAAGACAGTTTAAAGAAAATCCATCCAGACAAAGACTTCCATTGGGCTGCTTTCTGGCACCCTTGCATCCCCTGATGTCTAGGAGGTGCCCTTCCTATTTCCTGCCTCCCTCCCCCACTTTGCTCTTCAAGGTCTGGGAACAGAAATAAAATCAATACAACCATTCCTGGAAAGCACATGTTGATCAGTTACCCAATGGCTTCACTCACCATTCCTCTGACTTCCCTGTCCAGAATGCCTCTCTGCCCCAGCCACCACTTCCCTATGTTGATTGCCATCCTGTATTAGAGTGTGAGTTCCTGAAGATCAGGAATACTTTGTATATTTGTATCCTCTGTCCATTTTACAATGCCTGGTGCATAATAAGCTCATAATAAATTTCTGTTCATTCATTTGTTCATACATTTTACTTACTGACTGTGTGACCTTTGGTAAGTCACTTCTCTTGTCTAAATCTCAGTTTACCCTTGTGTAAATAGAGGGAGTTGGGCTAAATGATTATGAATTCCCTTCCAACTCAAGCATATGAGTCTATAAAATAACTAAAGAAATTGCCCCTCTTTTGGGGGCAAAATGCCCACAGATCAAATCATTTGATCGCCACTTTCTGATATTACCCAGTTACTTTATTGCTCTTATACAGGCCTTGCAAATGTCCTGGAGTGATCTGTGGGAATTTATTATATGGATTTGATGCCATCTAAAATCAGACTATACTATATGAATTAACAGACAGCAGGTAAAGTTTGACTGGATATCAAGTGAGAGTTTACTGTGGGGTTCTTTTAACTGTGCCATCTCAAACTCATTGCTCAGGCTGCTTTGAAGCCTACCAAGTCATATTACTCCCCACTGAATGCCTTCCTTCAGGTATAATCAAATGAATTTTAACAATAAGGTTTTGTGAAGAGAAACTCAGGTTTAGATAAGTATGTGATTCTCTATTTGTAGCAAAAATTAGGTTCTGTATGGAAACATTTTCTTTTTCCTAAAAAAGGTATAGTTAGTTTTGTATTTGACACTATTGCCAATTTGCCAGTAACGATAAACCCTTCCGTCTGTTTCTGAGGAGTGCAATAGAAAGATTGCAGGATTGGAGCTTGGACAGGTAATTTCTGGTCCTGGCCTCACCACTAACTTTAGGATATAACTTGTCATTTTGGAAGCATGTTGATTTGGAATCAAAGTCTGCTTTGGATACTGCCTCTGTGACTTAGTGACTTGGATGAGTCACTTTACTGAGTCCCAGAGAGATTTCCTTATTTGCAGCAGTGGGTGTTGTAACTAGATTTCTAAGGCAGCAATATCCAGTTCTAAATGCTACAAACTCCCTAACCCTCCAAAGTCATTTGCCCTTTCTTGCCTTGGTTTCCTCCTTTGCAAGTTGAGGCAGTTGGGCTTGATGACCTAAAAGACCCTTTCAGTCTCAGCCTCTGGTTATATGCTTCGCTGGGTGTGCCAAACATGCCTTTGTTAGTTTCTGACAGGCCATTTTTCCTCTGAGATCCTGAAGCATTCAAACAACTGAGCTAATTCAGGGCCTCAGTAAATCACTGTAAATTATTACTAATTAAGTTAGGGTTGCCATCCATTTTCTTAGAAAATATCACCCAGGTTACCTTATCTTCCACTGATATCTCCTCATATACCAAGGACCCAGAAATCTACTTCCATTGGGTTTCTCAGATTCTTTAAAAATTTTTTTAAATCTTATTTCTACTTTTAGTAGCAGAGAGAGGGAGGGCTTCGCACAGTGGGTCAAGCTGGGATAATAGGATTTAGAGTTAGAAAGGACCTTTGAAATCATTTCCTCTAACACCCTTATGTTGTAGAGGGGAAAATGGAGGCAAGGCAAAATAAAACTGCCCAAGGATACACAATATACAATAAGGAACTAAGGTGTGATTTGACCTGTGGATATCAGCATCCTATCAAATGCTCTTTGGTATGGTACACAATATTTCCTCAGAGGAGGGAACCTCAAATGTGAGCTAAGGGTGGTTAGGGAGGGCTTCCTGGGGAGACGGTACTTGAGTTAGACCTTGAAGGCTAGGCTGGGGTGGGGAGGAGAGTAGAGTAGCATTTTAGGCAGCAGAAAAGGCATGAGCAAAGGCATGGAAATACAAACGAACATGGTGTGGCTGACCAGCTGTAGGCTGGCCCTCCTGGATGGAGGCAGGCACCATGTGGTAGGTAGGAGACTCCAAATGACAGTGTTGTCTTTTAGAATGGTGTGACTGAAAGGGGACCTGAGAATTTGGGTTCTCTGTGAAACTTTTCTGTTGCCTATGATCCCCCATTACAGATAGGCTTTGGATCACAAATATCCTTGTAACACCTTATCTCTCTTCGGCTAATATCTTGTGTAAAATTAGTTTACAACCAACAGCAAGTCTCTGAGAATAGTGGTTGGAAGGTGGTTCGAGGGGCAGGACAGATATATTGGAAAGAAACAGAAGGATATCATCTTAAGGGAGATGAGGAGGACCCCCCCCCCCGTCAAGTTACTAAGATTTGACAATTTTACTATAAACTACACTCATGCTTTTAAATGGGGACCTTTCATTCTTTTTACTTATATTTGCCATACCTAGCACAGTGCCTGGTACATAATAAGCACTTAACAAATTATTGCTTGATTGATGCCTAGGATCATAGGCTTGGGAACTTCAAGTACCTTAGAGACAATTTCGTCTAACCCACTCATTTTGTAGATGAGGAAGGCCCAGAGAGGGAAGTGACCTCCTGAAGGTCACACAGTGATAATTAAAATCAGAGTCTTAGCCCATTTCTTTTGACCCCCAAACTAGCTCCTTTTGGGCTGTTTCTCTATTAGGCAGAGATTAGGTTCTCCTGGTTACCAGTAAAAGTCTCGGTGAATATTGGGTGGGCACAGCTGGGATTTGTGTAACCCTGCCTTCATCAGGCCCTGGAGCCCAGGGACTTCTCAGTTGAGGACACTTGAGTGAAGAACCCAGCGTGTTATTGTGATTTCTTTGGTAAAGGCCCAGAGCCAATGTGATATCCCTCCATGGGAGTAATTACAGGAAATCTTCCTCCCTCCTCGCTCTCATTGTCCATTGTTTCCTCAATTTATCATCCTCTTTAGTGTAGAAAGACTCCTTTATTGGCCCTGACTGGGTCTCTTCCCTCTGCTCCTCAGTTTTCTGTTCCTTAGAGGCAGGAGGAAGTAGTGAGCTCCCCGACACCACAGAGCCTGCATTGATACCTGTCAGAAGGGTAAGGATAGAGGAGGGAATCTTATTGAAGGTTGGATTACATGCTCTCTGAGGTCCTTTTCACTTCCTAAGAGCCGTGATTTGGTGACCTTTTTCCCTCCTGCTGCTTCAGAAGTCTTTATCCTACAGTCTTCATTCTGAGTCCTTGGTTATCTTGGCTGAAGCTCCCTTCCCAGGCTCCCCCTCTACTTCATGTTCCGGCCACCTGAAATGTGAGTTTCCCTCTGTCTCAGCCTATCTTACATACCTAGCTATATCAGCCCTTTCTCACCAGAGATCCTGGTTCACTCTGCTCATCCTTCCATTGTGCCCTCTGGGATTTCAGTTCTCTTGTTATCATTCCACCCTTCATAGAAAACCTTGGCGCCCTCTCCCTCCCCCAACTTCCATCCTGAAATTAGAATGTATTTCATTGTCAGTGTACATGCTGTTTGCCCTCAGTAGAGTGTTAGCTCCCCGAGGCACGGACTGCTTTTGACTTTGTATCCCTAACCCTTAGCTCGGTATCTGGCACATAGTATCACCTCGGTGATAATGAAAAGCTTATTGAGTTGAACAGAATGGAATTCATGATCCTTAGCAATGCATTCATAATAAATAATGCAATAAAAATAACCCAATTTCTAGAGCACTTTAAGATTTATTAATAATAGCAATAACTCATTCTGAAAATAACTGATTAATAATAGGAATATTAGCACTTCAAAGTTTACAAAGTGCTTTTTGCATGCATTAATGAATTAATAAATAAATTTGAGCCTCACAGTAACTCTGTGAGATGGGCGTTACAGGCATTATCATCCCCATTTTACAGATGACAAAAATTGAGTCTCAGAGATATTAAACAACTTGTCTGTGGTCTCACCTCTAGGAAGTGGCTGAGGGTGAGATTCCATATTCTTTCCTTCCATATGTAATGCCAAAAGCACTTTCCTTATAGCAACCCTATGATATAGGTAATACATAGGATGTTGTTCCCATTTTATAGATGGAGGGCAGACAGCTAAGGTGCAGGGGAGGCTAGTGCCTTCCCATGGGTCATGCACATAGGTGTCAGAGCTGGGTGTTGAGCCAGCTTGCTTAGTCACAGAGATGAGACTAACACTCCAGACTATGGCCTCTTTGCTCCCAGTAGTCATTTTCCAACACCATTTTGAAGAGTCTCCTGGGATGTTGTTATCTGCCTCTACCTGCCTTCCTTATTTCAGACAGGAATTGAGTCTGGGAGTGGATGGGAATATAGGAGAGCATGAAGTGGGGGTGGAGGGGAAGGGGTCAGTGAGAATCATCTGAGCTGATTGGCCATCAAGAAAAAAGCTGAAGGCAAACCGGAGTGCACCTGGTGAAGGGGGTGTCAGAAGAGGGATACGAGTGGGGACAGGGAGCTGTCTATAAATACTGTATGCAGAGGGGTATCATAAATAGGGCAGTTATGTATGTTAGTCATTGAGGTCAGAACAAGAAGTAATAGCCTTTTGCTGAAAAAAAGGATACTAGATAGAAGTTGAGAACTATTTAAAAAAATATAGGTGAGCCATGCAGGCAGCTGCTCTGTGAGGACGTGGAGTTGCTGGTCAAGGTGAGAGGAAGATGGCAAAGGAGTCTTTAGGGAGGAAAATCATAAGATTTTTGATCAGTTAGGAGCCCGAGAACATAGGAATTTGAGAGCAAGGGATAACATCACATGGAATATAAAAGCTGGAAAGGACTTTAGAATGTAGAATTTTAGAATAGAAAAAGATCTGAAAACATAGTAGGTCAGAGTCAGAAAAGTCCTTAGATATATTTTCATCCAATTCCTTTGTTTTATGAGAAAGAAGTTGTTTTTATAGAAGGGAAGTGACTTGTTTAAGATGACGCAAATGGTCAGTGATAGAGCTGGGCCTTCAACTCTGGCCCACAGCTCATTTGCTTCCAAGAACCCCCAGCTTTCCTCTGAGTGGTTCTGCTTTATTCAGGTTCTTGGAATCCTGAATAGCTAGGATTGTTCCTTTCCATAGGGCAAACTTTCATCCTTCTGTGTACACCCTGTAAATGGGGTTGAGGTAGTATCACTTAGTAGGTCCCCAAATACTCTGCAGAGTACTGGGTATGCATAGAAATGTCAAACCATGGTCCCTACCCTCAAGGAAATCACATTCTAATAGGGGAGACAGCATGTAAATATGCATACATAATAGATGTAGTGTAAATGATAAGTGGTCTTAGAGAGAAGACAGGAGCAGTGGGGGATTGTGGGAGGACAGAGAAAGGCCCCTCACATAAGGAGATGAGACAGTGTGCCAAATTCTAGCGCTCCAAAGGCTTATTAGTGCTTCTAGTTCAGCTTTTCTATTTTTACAGATAACAAAACTGAGATTTAAAGAGACTTGGCCAAGGCTTCACAGCAAGTGGGTGCCCAAGCTGGGATTCAAACTTGGACTTTTAGCACACAACCATGTTGGTACTCAAGTGTTCCCATTTGCAAATGGTAGATTGGGATCTCCAGAAATCACAACAGTATGTGGAGGCTTCATCTGTTAACCAAAACACTGTAAACATTGGCCCTTAAATTTTCTTCATTGTAGCATAGTACTCTACTCAGTTTTGCTATGGACCGGTGGGACTCAGCCTGGAATTATTTGTAGCATAAACAACCATGGGGAAATGGATCTGATGAAGTGGCCATGTTATTTCTCATTTACTTGAGATGTTTAGATGACTCCTCTGGGTGCTAGTGGTGGAGCTGACCTTTATTGTTGATTATTCCTGGCTTGAGGATGGGTGGGGAGTGGGCATGTAGGACTGTGTGCTAATCAAGGTCTTTGAAGAAGCATGCCTGAATTTGTGCACTCAATGAGCATGAGTGCTCTTTAAATAGGGCACCGTCCCATCATGCCTCCTGCTGCTCTGAGCAACAGAGGACCATTGATTAATCTAATACTCATGGTGACAATAGGTGGCATTTATAGGGCACTTCAAGGCTTGCAGAATGAAATACAACTCATCTGATCCTCACAACTACTTTGTTAGGTGGGTGACTAATAATAAGGAAGACCATTTTACTCCCAATTTACAGATAAGCAAACTGAGGCATTTAATGGTTAACTGACTTGCCTAGTGTTACACAGCTAAGCCAATGTCTGACCAGAATATAAATTGAATCCAACTCCAATACTCTATCCACTGGGCCACCTAGCTGCTTAGATCTAAAGCAATAAGGCACCTTAGGGGCCTTCTAATTTAACTTCTCTTCCTTTTATATGTGGGGAAATTGAGGCCCAGGGAGTAAAACCATTAATATGCCTGTTGAAGTATGTAGGTAATAAGGGTCAGAACTCGATTTGAATCCAGGTTCTGACTTCAAGGGTAGGTTTCTTTCTCCTGTTCCATGTTGCTTCCTTTTTGAGGGTTGCCTTCAGAAACCATTTACTAAACACACTGAACAACTAAATGTTTACTTTCTAGCTAACCTTGATTCAGACACAAAGCAGGAGGACCAGCTCTATTAAAACCTACCTTCTATTAATTGAACTGAGCTCTAATTGGCTTTTATCTTTGAAAATTAAATCCATAGAGGATGGCATTTTGCTAATCAGTGATGATATTTTGCACTCCAGCATACTCTCCCTCCCCCCACCTCCCAACCAAAAAAACCCTACCCCAAGCTCTGAAGACTTTTTCCAAAAAAGTTGATTTCTTACAAGATCTTCATCAGTGGCAGGCATATGGGAATGTATCAGTTACTTTCCAAGGTGGTGTGTGGCTACTGCTTGGAACAGATGATGTTCATTTGGCTGTGTGTGTGTGTTTGTGTGTGTGTGTGTGTACTAGTAAATTTCCAACAATTATTCCTGAGTGCATTGTGGAGTCCTCATTGCTGATGACAAATATCCATTTTCTTAGGAAGGATATGGGTTTTGAAGATGGCCAGGTAGTGAGAACTACCTACAAATGATAGATGATAATAGCTGTGGAAGGATACAAAACTAGCTAGTGGGATAGCCTGCAGGAGGGAGTATAGTGATTAATTACTGTTGGTCATCCTTTGTTTTCAAGGAGGACCAGGGACATACAATGTACAGGTCAGACAACTTGGCTTTCAATGCCACCTCTGACACCTACTACCTGTATAACCTTGGGAAAGTCACATAACTTCTCTGACCCTCAGCTTTTTTTATAATAGGGTGAGTCTGGATGGTCTCTGAGGTCCTTTCTAGCGCTTGATCTCTGATCATCTGAACTTTCAAAGCCCCTTTACAAACCTTGTGAGAAAACTCAGCTCCTTGTTTCCTCATCTCTGCATCACACCTTGTCATAGATAAAAGAAAATGTTTCTATTATGATAAATTAATTAGAGTCATGATCAGAGAATATAAGGGTGACATGGAAATTCTATTCCATGCCATTCAAAATTCCATTTTGAGTAGAAGGAGGCTAGGGGGATCCCTATATGGGGTAAGTACCCGTTGGAATTATGTGTTTGAGTTGAGGAGTCTACTGCCTCTTCCCTGGTGACCCCACCTATTTGTCTTTGAATCTGCTATCATATTTTGGCTTCATCATTCTCACCAAACTCCACTCCACGTGGCTTTTGGATGGCTTCCAAACCCAAATATTTCCCCAGCAGATGCAGGGTTGCCATTCTTGGGGATAAATCCTGATCCCTACCCCTAATTTCTCCACGTCCTGAACCTTTGGGGTCAGACCTGATGAGACCTTCAGCCTAGCCTCCAATGCCTGAACTTTCCATGTTCATTTTTGTCTCTGCTTTGGCTGCATTTGGTTCTCCCCTGTCATTGTTCATGGATATTAAGCCTCTCCTTCTCCATGAAGTCTTGAGAATGGCTCCCGTTCACCATCCCCATTCTTTTCCCTCATCTTTAATAGTAATTCCCAATCCATGTGGTGCAGTCGAACACTTGCCTGTATTATATCTGCTACTGTTCAGAAGAGGAAGTATATAGAGAGGAGGGTTGGAAGTCAGAATGACTTGGGTTCACATTGCTCTATTGGCACTAGCTCTATGGCTGTGGGTAAATCACTTAATGTCCAGGTAAATGAGTGAAAAAACAGATCCGTTTATTAAGAGCTCACTATGTGGCAAGTGCTGCTCTAAGAGCTAGAGATAGAAATAAAAAAGTTAAGACAATCTCTTCTCTCACATAATTTACATTTTAAATTTTACTTTTGATTTTGGATTCTCTCCCTCCCCTTCAATCCTTCTTTCCTCCACCTGTTGAGAAAGCAAGAAATAGAATGAAGTCATGCAAAATGGAGGTCCTGTTCAGTTGTAGGAGACAACATAGAGAAGGGTTTTCAGCCTAGGGTGGATGTTTGTTCCTATTGCTAGAACTGCAGAGTGAATGACTAAGGCCAGGACTTCCTAGGCTGCATTTGCACATGACGCTTCCTTGGGTGGATAAGGCCTAGTGGTGTTCCTCAGACAGCTTCATAGTGCTCAGCTCCCAAAGCATTAATAGGATTAAGATTAATAATGTTAATAGCTAATATTTATATGGTACCTACTCTGTGCCTGACAGCGGAATGAGGTCTGTAGTCAGGAAGAGCTGGAAAATGAGCTGGAGAAGGAAATGGCAAACCACTCGCCTATCTTTTATATAGCTGAACACAACAATGGATGACGTGCCCTGTGCTAAGAGCTTTGCAATTATCCTGTTTGATTCTCATAACAACTCTGATAAACAGGTGTTTATTGTTGTTCTCATTTTGCAGTTAAGGAAACTGAGGCACACAGAGGTTAAGTGAACTGCCCAGGGTCACACTGCTTGAAAATGTCTGAGGATGGATTTGAACTTGGGTCTTCCTGAGCCTAGACCCAGTGCTCAATCCTCTGCACTACTTAGCTGCTCCATTTGTATTAGTAAAGGGAATCTTCACACTGGGATCTCTCCAGGTTGATAAACTCATAGGATTGTACATTTAAAGTAAGAAGGGACAAAATCATAGATATTTACATCCTATTCAACGATAATTTCATATGGACATAAAACCAAATTGCCTGTTTAGATGGTAAGGTCCTTGACAGCAAGGGTCACATATTAAAGAATGACATCACATTTGAAAGCCTATAAGATCTTTGATGTTCATTATCTTATTTTAATTCTCACTGTGTGAGGCAGGTACTTTGGGCATTGTCATTTTCCTTGTTCAGTCATGTCTGATTCTCCATGACCCCATTTGAGGTTCTCTTGGCAGAGATACTGAAGAGGTTTGCCATTTCCTTCTTCAACTCATTTCATAGATGGGGAAACTGAGACCAACAGGGTTAAGTTGATTTGGCCAAGATCACGTGATAGTAAGTGAATGAGGCCAGATTTGAATTCAAGAAGATGAGCCTTCCTGACTCCAGGCCTGGCATCTATTCATCATGCCACCTCCCTATCCAGTAACAATGGGCATTATTATGGCTGTCTATAAATGCGGCTCAGAGAGGTTAAGTTTCCTAGGGTTGAACAGCCAGTAAGTAATGGAAGTTGGATTTGAACTCCCATTTTTTTCTGACTCCAAGTTAAAGTTTTTGTTCTCCACCATAATGCATCTAAGAAAACGTATGTATGTATGTATGTATGTATATGTGTGTATATGTAGCTTTATATGCTCATAGTTTTAGTATGTAATTGGATGCTCAAGAAATAACTCAAAAAAAAATCCTCAAATTGTAAAGGAAGCTAAGAGATCACCTTGGCCAGAGGAGTCAATATGCAGCTGGGGCCCATAATACTTCTGACTGCAATCCAAATCAGATTAAATGGTAGTTGGGAAATATTTTAAAAGTACAATAAAACATAGATAATGTTACATTTTAAAATTAAGTCAAAAGGCAGCCTGGTCCTTATTTAGTGCTCCTGATTTCTATTGGAGTCTGACATCTCGACCTACACACAACCTACAATGCACGCCCTCCCCTCCATCTGATGGATGAAGAAACAGATTAGCTTTAAAACATTGATATCTTTTGTTTTTATATCACCATTTCCTAATATATCTGTCTCCCCCTCTCGTCCTCCCTTTCCCCCCGCCTCCCCGCCCCGCCATCCCCTGACCCGGCCACTCCTTGTAACAAAGAATTTTTTTAAAAGAGGAAACTAAAATTAGGCCAGCAAAATGAGCCATAATTATCAATTGAGTCCAATGGTATATTCGATGTTCCACACCCTCTGCAAAAAAGGAGGAGGTACATTTTCTTATCTCATTTTAGGGGCCATACTTGGGCTTCTTAGACGTATAGTAAGCAGTCAGTAAACATTTAAGTTCCTACCATTGACAGGCACTGTGCTAACTGATGGGGTTAAAAGTAGCAAAGGTAGGCAGTAAACATTCTGATGACCCAGGGAGGTGCCTAAGCCGGGTGTGTGTGTGTGTGTGTGTGTGTGTGTAGGTATGTATGTATGTGTGTGTGTGTCTGTATGCCTGTGTGTGTGTGCATGTCTGTATCTATGTGTATATGTGTATGAACCCTGAGGGGATGACTTTCTATTGTTCAATGACATATGGCAAATTGCCCCTGAAATATGGTCAGATTCTTCCCCCTTCCTATCGAGGGAAATGGCAGAATTTTTCCTAGAAGCCTTTCTGGCATTCTACCCTCTTCTACTTTAGCTCTGTCTCTCTGTCGATCAGAGAATTTTAGAGCTAGATGAGAGTTTAGAGAACATATGTCCTGGTTTCCATTTTAGCAGAAGGATTTTGATGGAAAATAGCTGATAAGACCTTGGGGCCTTAGCTGCCTTTCAAGAGGGACATCTATGGCTTCTACTTGGGGTCAGACCTACTTAGGATTGACCTCAGAAACATCTCTTATTTTATGAAGAAGGGAGAGGGATTAGTTTCTTCTCTCCTCCAAGTGATCTGAGGGACTGATGTAGATGCAATGAGTCATTTCTAATTAATAGTCTGATCACCACGAGAACATATTGGTCAAAGCATTTTTTTTCCTTTTTTTTTCTTTTCATACACCTAATACTTTCTCTATTGATTCAAGATTTGGTTGACCCTGATCCCTCTGGAGTATGATGGATGATAACTGCTACAGGTACAAGATGCTAAGGGCTCCCCGCTTAAAAATATTTTACTTGGCTAATAGCCATAAGTACACTTCATCTGCCAGATGGCACCATTTACAAATGGAGAATTTGATCCTGGATTCCAGTTCTGTGGCTTTATAAGGAGATTCCCACTGGGAAAACACCACTATTTGAGCACAGAGGTTTCTTCTTGGAAGGAGTCATGCAGTATGGCAGTCCTGGGAGGCCTGAGGGGAGGTCTGTTCTACAAGGGCATCTCTCCTTTGTGAATTAGGCTGGTATGGCCCATGGTCATTCTTATGTGAAAGTAGACATGACCATCCATGCAGCTTGCTTTTAGGGTATCAAGTAGATCCTTCTTCCTCCCCTGTTTTCTAGCAGACTTCTCACCCTGATAGATCACTATACTGCTGGGGACCTGCAATTGGTCAGTTCCTCCTGGAACCTCCATTTTAAGGACAGTTCTGAGACCAGCCATGTTCACCCCTTTGTTCTTCTCCAGGTTCTGCCTCCTCCTTCCAACTCCTTATTTCTACTGTCTTTCATTAGAATGTAAACTCCTTGCGGGGAAAGGACTGTCTATCTGTATCCCCTGCACTTAGCACAATACCTGGTACACAGTAATGCTTAAGAAATATTTGTTGAGTTTATTTGACCCTGCTGTCTCCCCTCCCCTTAAAATCTGATACATTGATGGATCCCAGGGCTTGACAAGCACATAATGCTTGCTGATTGATTGATCAATGAAGCAGCTTGGTGTAGAAATGGATAAAACTGGGCCTGGAATCAGGAAGACCTGAGTTCAAGTCTAGTCTCAGACATTTACTGTTGCCCTGGGCAAGTTACAAACCTCTGTTTGCCTCAGTTTCCTCATCTGTCAAATGAAAGTAATGATAGTACCTACCTCCCAGGGTTATAAGGATCAATGAGTTAATAATTGTAAAGTATTTAAACACCATGACAAGTGTTAGTTATTAGTAGTAGTAGTAATTTTCCCAGGAACTAGCACAGGGCTTGACACATATTAGGCACCACATAAATGCTTGATAGATTAATGAGACAGCTGGGTGTTGAAGTAGATAAGGTTGGGCCTGGAGTAAGGACTGAAGTTTAAATCTGGCCTGAGACACCAATTATGTGACCCTGAGCAAGTCACTTATCTTCTGTTTGCCTCAGCTTCCTCATCTGTAAAATGGGGATAAGTATAACACCTTCCTCCCAAGTTATTGTGAGGATCAAATGAGATATTTGAAAAGCACTAAGCCTGCTACATTGTTGTTACTGTTGTGTTGTGTTCAGTTGTGTCTGATGCTCCATGACCCCATTTGGGATTTTCTTGGCAAAGGTATTGGAGCAGTTTTGCCATTTCCTTCTCCAGCTCATTTTACAGATAAGGAAACTGAGGCAAGCAGGGTTAAATGACTTGCCTAGGATCATATAGTAAGTGCCTGAGGCTAGATTTGAACCCAGGTCATCTTTATTCTAGGCCCAGTGTGGGATTCACTCTACCACTATGTTTGCTTCCTTTTTCCCCTGATTCCATCAGTGTGCATAGCCCCTCTGCCAGTGAAGCTCACAACCTACCCATGCCTTCTTGTTCCATTTGACTCTTGCCCTCAGCCTCCCATAGACTCTCTATTGAGTGTGGGTTTCCAACCTTTTTTCTGTATCTAGTCTTCCTTTCCCTTTGGCAATATGGTGAAACCTATAGATCCTTTCTCAGGATAAAACTTTAAATGCATTAAATAAAACATAGAGGATCATGAAAGAAAACAATTATTTTGAAATACAGTTTAAAAAAGCTCATAGATCTTGGGTTAAAACACCTTTCCCTATTGGATCTATCCTATATGGTGAGGGTCTGCCTCTAGTTTTTTTTTTTTTTAATATGTCTCTGGATACCCACACGACACTCAGGCTGTCCGTCTGTTGTTCCTTGCTCTTGCTCCACCATGGCTACTCCTTTTCTGGTCCCACATGTTCCTGCTGCCTTTCATGCCTCTTCTAGTGTATCAGTCATCATTGGTGACATGTGGTAGCTTATTTGTGCCATACTCACTCCCTGTCATGATGCCAAGAATTCCACCTCTCTAAAATCAAATTTGGCCAGGGAGGACAGAAGTAGGAGCACTACTGAGTAGTCAGTAGGGAGTCAGATTTTAGCTCCAGAGAAGGAAGGCTTACAAAGGATTGTTGTTCAGTCATTTCAGTTATGTCTAATCTTCATGACTCCACTTGGGGTTTTCTTGGCAAAGATACTTTAGTGGTTTGCCATTTCCTTCTCTAGCTCTTTTAACAAATGAGGAAACTGAGCAGATGCAGTTAAAATGACTTGCCCAGGGTCATACAACTAGTGCCTGAGGCTAGATTTGAGCCTGAAGCTCTATTCACTGAACCAATTAGCTGCCTCTTTACAAAGGATTAGAGCTAGCCAAAAGGAAAATAGACAACCCGGGGGTGGTAATGATTTAGAACCCATAAACCTATCGGTACAATTAGCACAGGGAGTCCTATTAGTACAATTCTATTTTATAGAAAAGTGAAATATGGCTAAGACAGGTTAAGTGACTTGTCCCTTGTGGGGCCTGTGAAAAAGGATGGGAATAAGCATTGATACAGCACCTACTATGTTCCAGACCCTGTGCTAAGTGTTTTGCAAGCATCACTTCATTTGATCCTAAACCATCCTAACTGCCATGGGTGCCCAGTTGTGTAAGTATCAGATTCAAACTCCAATTTGGTGACCACAAGCTCAGAACTCCTGACATCATTCTGTGCCATCTCCAATGAGGTTTTCACCATGGAAGGGAGACCTCATTAGGGTTGTTCTAGAAAATATTCCAGCTGATGTTTACCCTCTCAACTACCTCACATTCAGTTACTTTGTATACATATATATAAACTTTCCATATATTTATAGAATATATTTGTTACATAGGTACTTGTTTTTATGCATAGTTTTATCCTCCATTAGGATAGCAACACCTTCTCTTGGAGGATTGTTTCATTCTTTGTACTTGTATGCTTTGCACTCAACCCAAGGCCTGGCACATAGTAGGTGCTTAATAAATGTCCATTGATTGATGGATTGATTGATTGAGGTATCACTTACATCCCTCTGGAGTCCTTGATCAGTGGATCTGTGACTCCATTCTAGTTCAACAAATCTATGAAGCTCTCCTCTATCCTCCCCCGTGGAAGGGGAGATTTAGAACAGTAACTAGTAGAAGGCTAACCCTGGAGTCAGGAAGACCTGGGTTCTAGTTCTGCCTCTGACACATATTGGTTATGTGACTGGGTGAGAGTCTTGATGTCCCAGGCAACTCTGTAAGATTAAGTTGCTTAGCTGGGAGTCCCTGTGCCAAAGGAATCTTAAGTCTAGTCTAAAAGAAAGTGTGCTAAGTTCTGGGCCTGCAGAGATGACTGTTTCCAGCTTTGGTGATTTAGTCAGTGTGGGTGTGCCCTCCACTGAGGGAGATTTCTACACCTAAATCGTTTTTTGAGAACCGTTGTAAATGAACAATATGGCCATCCTTCTGATGAATCTTGAACCTTAGCTAGACTGGTCCTTGGAGGACAGATGTGTAGTCTTTCACCAGGTGCAGAGATGAAAAATGACTTAAAAATGTCACTGTCCTTGTCCTTAGGGAACTTTTGCTCCTTTTTAATCTAAAAGGCTTCTTGGTTGTCCACAGAGTCCTATGGAGAAAGTTCCCTGTAACCTTGGACTCATTTTCCTCATTGGGAAAATAAGGGGATTAGACTAGATGGTGTCTAAGTCTGGAAGTAACTCAAGATAAGAATGCAGGGAGA
Source organism: Potorous gilbertii (assembly GCA_028658325.1). Classification (NCBI taxonomy): domain Eukaryota; kingdom Metazoa; phylum Chordata; class Mammalia; order Diprotodontia; family Potoroidae; genus Potorous; species Potorous gilbertii. The sequence goes on along the minus strand of CM053772.1, from coordinate 47,170,889 downwards.
CTTGATTTCCCCTCCTGGTTCTTCCTGTAACTAGTTTCTTGCACATAGTAAATACTTCATACAGATTTATCAAATTCAACTAGTTATATGACTCTGAATGTTACTTCAAGTCTGTTCCTCTTCCACTTCAGGATGGTATGGAAGGGAAGAAGGGGGTTCTTCCATTGGAAATTTTATGATTTTTTTTTGTACCAACAAAGGTTGCATCTGGAGTATTTTATTCAGTCACAGTTCCAAAGCTTTGGAAAGATACTGGAATCCTCCAGAGGAGGAAAACCGGAATGACAGTGTTTCAGCTCTGATTCTTATGAAGAGTGGTTTAGCCTGGGCAAGAGAAAACTTAGGGGTTACAGGATAGCTAGCTATATACGAAGAATATATCATATATGTGTATATTTGTATATGAAGGATTATCATGAAGAATAGATATTAGACTTTTTTTTTTTGCTTGGATACAAGTTACAAAAAGTCTTGTTTAGGTTTGATGTCAGGATAGACTGCCTCCCAGTTAGGGCTGTCCCAACATGAAATGGGCATCCTTGGGAGAGAGAGGTTTCCTTTGTCTGGAAGTCTTCAAGCAGAGGCTGGAGGAGGATTTGTTGACTTCTTTTTTGGACATGGGTTGGATTGGGTGGCTGCGGAGGTCACTTTCAACTTTTGAATTCTGGGATAAAGCAGTAAAGAAGTAAATCCTTTCCTTGTCTAGAATTTCAACATTGGAGTGTAGATTTAAAGCAGGAAGGGACATGTAAAGGCCCCTTGTTTCACAAATTGTGGCAAGTTAAGTGATATGCTTAACGTTATCCAGTATTAAGATGTAGGGTTTGAACACAGGGTCTGTGACCCCAGCACCAGCACTCTTTTTTATTGCACTAAATCCTCTGTCTAAGGCAGCCTCTATCTGCCTTTCTGACATAACAGGTCAGCAGTTTCAGATCCCTGTGCCCCCTTTTTTCCATAGTGCCATAGACTCATCTACTCCTACCGGGGACCTTGGGACAACATTCTGTTAATCCCCGCTGCTTGGGAAAGATCAGTTAGGTGAAAGATGGATGGCAATCAGAACAACTACCATGTTTATAGCCCTTTTTTCCATGACAAAGCATTTTCTCATTCATTATCTCATTGGCTGCTGAAAATTAACCTGGGAGGCAGATGCTGCTAGCATCATTTATTACCCAGACTTTTACAGATGAAGGAAGAGACTTACCTAAGGTTAAAGAGCCTCTGAGGGCAGAGCCTGAATTCAGACCCAGATGGTAGAATTCCCTTAATTTCATTCTGAGGTGTGATGGCAATGATTTTGTAAGGTTGGCAGCAGCACAGCAAGAAGGAGGGAGCTGAATCTGCTCTAGGAAGGCTTTATTTTAGTGGAGAGACAGCATGGTGGCTTGGTTTCTGAAGCACCAGGCTTTGATATGGTCTCTGACACTTTCTTGTATATGCATGGGCCAGACTTGGGGTGGACCAATCTTTTAACTTTGGCGAGCCTTACTTACCTCATCTGCAAATTGGGGATAACAATACCTATACTACCTACCTTGAAGGATTGGTGTTAGGCTCAAATTAGAAAATATTGTGAGGTAGAGAGGAGGTGGAAGGAAAAGCTAAGGAATTCTGGCACCCTTCATATCATACCAAGGAGGTGATTTCTGGACCGGGTTTGTGGAAGCTGGTATTTGGGGGAGATGATATGGAATCTCTTTTCTTTGCAAGTCTTTTGGGGCAGAGGAGAGAGTCCCACCCATATAAGTGTAGAGAATAGAAGATTGAGTTAATGAATCTCTTTTGGGGCTGCTTTGATCCCTCCAAGAGATCTGCAGTGGACTTACTAGCTATGGGGTCATTGTTGAATTACTTGTGCATTTAGAGTCAGAAGAGTTAGCTTTGATTGTGACTTAAGTTATTTGAATCTCATTTTTCCTTATCTGTAAAATGAAGGGGTTAAACTAGATGACTTCTGAGCTTTCTTCCAACTCCAAGTCTGTGGTCTGGGTGACCTCTCTGAGCCTCAGTTTTCTTATCTGGAAGATGGGGATGCCTGTACAGCCTATGTTCCAAGGTAGTTGAGGGAGAAATCCATTCGTGCCTTAAGGTACTCTCTACCTAGGCAATTATTTTGTCATTTTTATTGGTGAAAGAAGAAGCCCCAACTGCCACGTGGCGAGAACACCCTGTTCTTGCAATCACCCCAGCAGGACAGAGATGGGTGTTTTGGAGCCTTATCTGGAGCTCTCAGGATATGAAACAAGCACACACATTTGTCAGGAGACGTTTGGCATCTTTCTCTCCCTCGCACACCAGAAAGACGTGTTGTGATGCCAGAAAGGAAAGGCAATTCTGTGAACAGGGATGAGGCCTACCACTGCAGAACAGGTACCTGGAATCAGCGGAGTCTGGCTAGCTGCCCTTCTTTCACAGCTGTGCTTCAGATCAGGGAGCCAGAGCCCAGCTGGGGCTCCAAATAAGATGTCTTTAAAAAAACAACACAAACCACAGACCAGAAAAGAAAACCAACCACAGACAGACTAGGACTTGTTCAAAGTAGGCTTGTAGGAAGGCTACATACTCCCCGCCACAAGGATGTGGATGTGCTGAACATACTCACATCATGGCCAAATCTGAACCTCATCAGTGACGGCCCATTCTTGTCCAACCCCTTAGTGATGGGATGGGGTTAGATCGGGGAAACAGCTGAAAGTCACCCAAAACCAAGTGTGGTTAATGAGATGGTGGATCTAGCTTAGGGTCAAAAAATGAAGAGTGATGAGAGGGGAACAAGACTACCCTTGTTGCATGGCTTCTAAGCAAGTTCTGGCAATGGTTCCCAAAATGTTTTTAACAAAAGCAGCAACTTCAGAGTTCCTGTGTAGCCCCCTCTTCCCACTGCTATATCCTTTCTTGAGGAGACCAGAGATGGTTAGCTAGGTAAAGCATTTATTAACTCCTTATTATATGCCAAGCCCTGTGCTAAACACTAGAGATAGAAGCAAGTGAGACTGACTCTACCTTCTAATGAGTTTCCATTCCAATAAAAAGAAGTCATGAATCAGGGAGGGATAGTATGCTTATGTGGTTGTATGCTTGGGAACTGGTGGCTAGGAAGTGAGTGAGTGGATTGGTTTGGGACCAGATAAGGTCAAAAGTTGTTATCAGAGCCCAGGGTAGTTTCAGGGGTGGAGTCCAAGGTTAGGGAAAGTGGGGGCAGACAGAGATGAGGATGATTCTTGGAGTTAAGGCAGTATGGTGTAGAGGCAACATGAGACTTCATTGCAAAAGACCTGGATTCAAATCCTGCCTTTGACACCAAGTGGTTGGATGATCGTGGGCAAAGTCAAGTCATGAAACCTCTCCAAGTCTCAATTTCCTCATGTGCAAAATGGAGAAAACACTACTTGTACTAATTTTCTTACAATGTTATTGGGAAGGGAGTTCTTGGTAAACCAAAGAACACAGTCAAAAGATGGGTCAGCTATTATTTAGATAATGATCTGCATCTCACAATCAGCTTCATTGATTTACAGGCACATGGAGGAATTGGGGGTGGTGATATGGAGGCGTCACAGTGCCCAATCAGAGGATGCGTAATAAACTGTAGAACTTAGAATTTAAGAGTTGAATGCACTTTAGAAATTCTCTAGTTCAAGTTCCTCCTCGTTTTATGGAGAGGAGAAATGAGGACCAGCCATAGGAACTGACTTGACCATGGCCATGTGAGTGGTAAATGGCAGATGCAGAATTTGAAGCCAGGCTCTCTGATTCCAAGGCTGGAATCCAGAGATTCTCGCTATGTTGCACATGTGATTTTTCTGATAGCTCATCATTCCTTAAGAGTTTTTCATTGCCTGCTGCTTGAAGTCTAGATTCCTCAACCTGGACATTCAAAGCCTGTCATAATCTGACCTCAGCCTACCTTCTCTATCCTATTTCCTACTGCTCTACTTTTCTCTCAGAGTCTCAGTCATACTCCAGCTTGCCTTGTTGTGCTTGTTAATGCTGATTTCCTCTCTCCCATTCCTCCTCCCTTTCTTTTGCTTAGCCTTCCAAACCTCCTTCCCATCCTCTACCTCCAAGCCAGATGGCACAATGGATAGAACATTGGATTTGGAGTCAGAAAGACCTGAATTTGAATCCTGCCTCAAGCACCCACTAGCTCAGTGACTCCAGGGAAATCTTTTAATCTCTTTTTGTTTAAGTTTTCTCATCTGTAAAATGAGACAGCTGGACAAGAAGTTGGCCCCTAAGATCGGTTCTAGCTCTAAACTGATGATCCCATCCATGATCCCTGAATTCCCTTACCTTTATCTCTGTCTCTTATAATTCTCCGTATCTGTCAGAGTCTTACTCATCCTTTACAGTTCATTTCAAATGCCTCTTCATCCAGGAAGTCTTCCCTGCACCCATAGTTAGAACCAACCTTTTTCTTGTATGTATTATCTATGGTCATTTACTAGTACTTCATCAATAGTGCTTCTTCCTTACCTTTAATAGAGTTTCAGTCAAACTGAGACCTGTTCAAGACCTTAGCTTGAAAAGGCTGAGGTTCCCCCACTGCATCCTGGGCCATTTCCAGTTGTCCTCATCTATATCTTGCCACTGGACCCAGATGGCTCTGGAAAAGAAAGTAAGACTTGTGACTTTGCATATTCCTCCCTCATTTAAATCCAGTTCACTTGCTTGTCATGGCATCACCTCCATGACATCATGGTCCTCTTCAAGAATGAAGGACAAACAGTAGCAGCAATTATCCATTTAAAACAGTCCTCCATGATCAATCTCCAAACTATTTTTTCAGATGAATTACACGTTATTCCCTTTCACGCACTCTGTCTTCTAGCCATACTGGCCTCCATGCTGTTTCTGGACGTACCATTCCATCTGCTGCCTCTGGTGCTTTTGACTAGACTGTCCCCAATGTCTGGAATGCTCTTTTCTCCTAACCTCTATTTCTTTGAAACCTAATTAACCTTCAAGGTCAAGCTCATCACCTTCCTTGATCTTTCTCATCCCAAATTTTGTGTTCTTCCCACCCCAAACTACTTGGTATTTATTTTTCATTTCCCTCCTCAGGGAACCAAGATTGTTTTGTTTTCATCTGTATCTGAGTTTAGAACTATGTCTGACACAGAAGGTGCTTAATAGATGCTATGGACTTGAATGAACTTTGTTCACTTGCCTCATGGGAAAGCATGTTATCTCTTCTCTATTGCATCCACTGCCTCCTCCTTGGAAAACAGAGTCAAGGAAGGGACTTCTGATCTATTGCCAAGTTCTTTCTACCCAGCATTAGGGGGAGGTGGGAGAAGAGAATGAAAGCCTCAAAGTGCAGAGCCTAGAGTCTTGTGTGTTCCATAAGCAATCAACCATTCCATCATTTTATAAGCTTCCTAATGTGTCAGGCACTGTGCTAAGTGCTGAAGATACAGGGGCTAAAGGAAGACTGTTCTTGTCCTCAAGAAGCTAACATTCTACTGAGGGAAGCAACATGCACAAAAATAGGTATATAGAAAAAATACACAGTAAATGCAAAGCATTTTTGGATGGGGACAGAGCACTGCTAACTGAGGAGATCAGGAAAAGGAGAGGAGGTTCTGGGTCCAAAACTGTATCATTAGAGCTCCAGGGAGCTCCAGTTGTCTTCAAGGGACAATAAATATTTTGGTTGTAGGGAGACTTTAAAATTGTAAGACTTTAGAATATAAAGTAATAGAACTAAAAAGACATTTGATATAATTTAGTTCAATCCCTTAATTTTATTTCATTGATAAGTATTTTTTTTAAAAATGGTACCATCATTTCTAAGTATATATCTCTCTCCCCTCTCTTATCCCATTAAGTTAAACTCTACTGCAATGAATCAAAAAGGGAAAAAAAGCAATTCAGCAAAACTTACCAATATATCAGCTCAATCTGATGGTATCAGCAAGGCCCATACCCATAATTCCCCCATCACTGCAAAGATAAGAGGGATATCAAGTTTGGTCATTAGAATTACATTGTTCATGTTTGCTGTTTTTTGCATTTCTGTTATTATAGTCATTCTGTTTATTGCTTTTCTTGTTCTTCTTTTAAGTTAATTTAAGTCAATCTCTTAATTTTTCAGAAGAGAGAACTGATCCCCCAGAGGGGAAGTGACTTTTTCAGGGTCACATGGCTAGTTAATAAAGGAACTAAGGCCAAAACCAAATCCATCCCATTCTTTAGCTTTAATCTCAACTGTGCCACAGACTAACACAGAACTTAGAATTTGTAATGTATGAGTGCCTTATTCCCTTATCTCTCACATAGCTGCTGGTTCAGGAATGGGCTTTTATTGCAAACTCAGTAAATATCTGATGAAAACATGAATCGACCAAGGAATGTAGGACTGTTCTTCTCCCTCCCCTCCCCTCCCCTCCCCTTTCCCCTCCCCTCCTCTCCCCTCCCTTCCTCTCCTCTCCTCTCTTCTCCTCAGTGACTCTTTGAAAGTGAAAAGGGCTATAGGAACATATTTACTCATATTATTTGGGCAGTTTTACTTTCAAATATGGAAGACCATAGAAGCTGTGACCTACCCATTGTCTGACAAGATCAGGAGTTGGAGTAAAATTAGGAGGTGAGAGAGGAACAAATTGGGAGGAGAAAGAGGGAAATGGAATGGGGAATATCTCTCATAAAAGGCAAGAAAAAGCTTTTTCAATGGAGGGAAGAAGGGGGGAGGTGAGAGGGGAAAAGTGAAGCTTACTCTCATCACATTTGGCTTAAGGAGGAAATAACATGCACACTCAATTAGGTATAAAAAACTATCTTACACTTCAGGAAAGTAGGAGAGAAGGGGATAAGTGGGGTATGGGGAATGGCAGAAGGGAGGGCAAATGGGAGGAGGGAGTAATTAGAAGTAAACTCTTTTGCGGAAGGATAGGGTCAAAAGAGTGAAGAGAATAAATGGGGGGCAGGATAGGATGGAGGGAAATATAGTCTTTCACAACATGACTATTATGGAGCCTTTTGCATAACTACACATGTATAGCCTATATTGAATTGCTTGCCTTCTCAGTGGGGATGGGTAGGGAGGGAAGAAGGGAGAGAAGTGGTACTCAAAGTTTTAGGAACGAATGTTGAGAATTATTTTTGCATGCAACTGGGAAATAAGAAATACAGGTAATAGGGTACAGAAATCTATCTTGCCCTACAAGAAAAGAGAGAAGATGGGGATAAGGGAAGTGAGGGGTGTGATAGAAGGGGGCAGATTGGGGGAAAGGGTAATCAGAATGCATGGTGTCTTGGGGTGGGGGAGGGGAGAGATGGGGAGAAAATTTGGAATTCAAAATGTTGTGGAAATGAATTTTGAAAACAAAAAATAAATAAAATTTTAAAAAAAGGATCAAGAGTTGAAAGAGACCCTAATAGGTTATCTAATCCATCTCTCTTATTTTAAAAGAGGAAGATAGGAACTTGAGGCAGATGAGGAAACTGAGGCCCAGAGAGCTTAAGTAATCTGACCAAGTTCCCACAGCCCCTACATAACAGATTCAAGATTCGAAGACAGGTCTTAATTCTAAACCTCTTTTTTCTAAACCTGTGCATATAAAGAAGGAACAGGCAGGGCCAGTTCTAAGATTATAATTTAGGGAAGGTGGTCTAGAGGAAACCAATCAGGCAATAAACATTTATTAAAAACCTTCTGTGTATCATAGTATCCTAGCTGTAAATCTGAAAGGGATCTCTCATTTTGCAGGTGAGAAAACAGAGACCTGGCAAAATTAAGTGATGCATAAAGTCACATTGATAGTAATTACCAGAGGGGAGATTTGAATATAGGCCCTCTAACTCCAAGGTCAGTGCTCTTTCTACTGTACCATACTAGGGATACAGGGGCGGGGAAAAAAGGAAATAATCCCTGACCTTGCAAAGCTTATATTCTACCAGGAAAGACAATATTTCTCTCCTCTTTTCTATGTTAAATATATGCATGTGCATACATACATACATACATAAACACATATGTATATATCTATCTATCTGCATACATATATATATATACATAATAAGACATGTTAAAAGTAGACACAAAACAATCTCGAACGGGAAGGTATTAGTGACTGAGAGATTCAAGTGTTTCTTTAACTATAAAAATGCGAATGACTTTGAGCTGGAAGGGACCTTTGAGATGGTGTGATCCAACCCTTCTCATTTTACAGATGAGGAAACTGAGACCTGAGGAGTTTCACTGGATTGCCTGAAACAATTTAGTGGCTGAATCAAGATTCAAACTCAGGACCTGTGACTCTAGTTCCAGTACTGTCCCCTCTTTGGCAGTGGCTGGATCTATAACCCTCCAGCTATTGGGTTATTTTGATTTAACACATTTATTAAGTTCAGTGAAACTCAAAGTATTGGGATAGGAAAGAAATAAAAAGGACATGACAGTCTGTTGCCAGTAAGGGGCTTACAATCTAATGGGAAGGGGTAAGCGTATAGGAGGGAGATGAGATGTTTACAAATAACTGCTATTAAGCAGTATAGTTAGTGCAAATGTGAGGAAAAGAAAGTGCTCTAGAAGTTTGAAGAGGATGAGGTCTCTCTCCTGGGGGGTGAGGGGTGTCAAGAAAGGCTTCATGGATGAAGTAATATCTGAGGTTCAGCCTCAGTGGTAGAGGCAGATTTTAATAGATACGTGAGTAAAAAAGCAAGCTATGGAGCTGGAGAATCTTGGTTCAAACCCAGCTTCTTGCACTTGTTGTAGTTTTGAGCAAAGCATTTACTTTACCTAAATCTGAGATTCCTCATTTAAAATGTTAGGGGTTTAGAGTAGATGACTTCTGAAGTCTGGTCTTGTCATGCTGCGATTTGGGCAATTCATTACCTTGGATAAGTCATCCTTGGTCTTTGGGCTTCAGGGTCCCTGATCTGTAAAATGAGGGCATTGGTCTGACTTCTAAGGTCATCTATGATCTATGATCATCTAGAATCTATGATCCTATAATCTTGAAGGTTCTTTCTCAGACTAATGGGGACTGGGGATTTGGGACTCCATTCCGAACATGGAGGCAGCATAAACTGGCTTAGAGATTGGCAAGAGCAGAATGAGAATGGAGGTGGTGGTAGTGGTGGGGCAGACAGTGTTTTAATTTGACAAAAACATTGAATTTGTGAAGGGGAGGTAATATGAGATAAGATAAGGAGAAAGATAGTTTGACTTCAGATTGCACAGATCCTGGAATGGTAGGATCAGAAGTAGATTCTTTATTTACTTGGCAATGGGTAGCTGTGGAAGGGTGTTTAAGCAAGGTTGTTGGTTTGTCTGGACCTGTTTGTGCATGTGGAAAAGGCATCTAGTTTGCAAAGCATTTATATGAAGTCTGGAGGGGAATCACTGATGAAAACATGGAAGACTCCCCCCTTCAGATTCTGGAAAGGGCAGTTTCCAGGGATCTATTATGATACCTCTCAAAAGTAAAACATTGGATCAGTAGAGTATTCTCATCTTAATGTGAAAGGAAATAAGGACCTACCTAATTGGACTTAATCACCTTTGCTTTTATTGACACCTCCCACCCAGTGTCCTGAGCAGTTGTTCATTGTCTACTATTACTATATTGAGTAAAATGTGTTAAGTGGAACACAGTGCAGGTGAGTTCAGGTGCTGACTTAATACATATTCACATTTTTTTTTCACTTCTCTGAGGATCTAATCCTGGAACAAATAATTGACATCCCTCAACTGCTTCTAGATTTGACAGTATCATAGAATTATAGGGTAGTAGAAAGGGACTTTGAAGGTCACATTGGCTAAACTACCAATATGAAGGTTAAATGAATTAACAAATGAATTCATAAACAAACTGTGTGCCAGGTACTATGCTAAACTCAGGGGAGAAAAACATAAAAATGAGTTACTCCCCTCTAGTCTGAACCTCACAGGATCTCAGTTGGAAGGGACATCCACAATAGCCCCAATTCAAAAGATTTCCCTGTCACTGAGCTGAGCAGTGGTCTTATGTCCTTGACTTGAAGACTCTCCACTTCCTGGGGCAAGCTCTAAATGTTAAAGCTTTGTTTTTGTTTTTCTTACATTCAGCCTAAATTTGTTCCTCTTAACTCAGTTCCCTTTGCCTGAGCAGACTTGTAGGATGTTAGACCTGGAAAGGACCACATTTAGGTCAAATGAATGGGAAGCATGAGTCCTTTCTACGGCCTCTCCCAAGTGTCCATCCAAGGCACAGGGAACTCACTATCATCCATGTGAGGCAGCGATCCTTGGATCGATATAGTTTCTTATCTCTAGCCCAAATCTTCCTCTGTATAATTTTCAGCCTTGTGTCTATAGCCACAGAGATTGTCTGTCCCCTTTTTAATGTGACAGTTGCATCTTTGAAAGCCTTAAGTAGGAGTCTCTGATAGGGATGATGGTGCTAGAGCTAGCAGTGTTTATGCAGCCGTCAATACAAACATCAACAACAGAATTGATAACAACTTTCGATTATAGACTGCTATACAATTTACAAAAGTAATAGATATTTATTAAGCACCGGCTGTGTGCAAAGCACTAACTTTGGAGCTGGGGATTCAAAGACAGAAATGATAGACCTTGCCTTCAAGGAACTTATGTCCTAGTACATGGTGAGAATGAATCTTACAAGCATCTTTTGCTCCATTTTTTGTCTTTGAATTCCCATCATTAGCACAGTACTGACTCAGAGTAGTTAGTAAACATTTATGTACAGGCATTGTTCTAAGCATTTAAAAAACAACTCCAACTATTATTTTATCTCATCCTTACAACAACCCTGTAAGGTAGGTGCTGCTATTATCTCCATTTTGCAATTGAGGAAACTGAGATTTTAAGTAACTTGCCCAGGATTAATATTACTTACTTAATTAATGTCTGAGCCTTGATTTGACCTCAGATCTTCCTGACTCCAGACCCAGCACTCCATCCACTGCACCACCTGGATAGCTCTGGAGGTGACTTATGACCTTTAGGTGAAGGTTAGAATAGTGGCCCACCTGCCAAGGCAGCTCGCTCAGAAGAGGGGATGATAGCCTGAAGCCCTTTAGGGTAATCCATCTAAAGACTCCATAACAGAATAGCTCCTAAGAGCAAACTAGGCTCTGGGGTGGAGGTGGGGTGGTAGTCTAAAGAGACCAATAAAATCAGCTTGCTGCCCTCAAGGAGTTTCTAATCTCTTTCCAATTCCCATAGAAGCCTCTTCTTCCAAGTAGTTCCTGGACTTTTTTCCTTCTTCCTTGCATTTGATTGGTGTGACCTCTTTCTTAAGGTTTACAACAGCCCTGGGAGACAGGACTAGCATGGTCACCCACATTTTATAGCAGACTAGCCAGGTGAGGCTCTGAGAATTGGAGGAACCGACCCAGAGTTACATTGGGAATGTCAGAGGTCAGGTTACCCCAAGTCAGCCTGCTTCCTGTTCCCTCACTGCTCTAAAAACTCATGTTTACAGAGTACTTTTCTTATAATTCTGTGAAGGTGAGAGGATCTATATTCCTATTTCACAGATGAGGAAAATGATTCCGTGTCAAGGTCAAGGGATTTGTCTCAGTCCCCTGACCACCCTCCCCACCCCCATTATTCTTTCCTATAGATGTTGCCAACCTTGTTTCAGACAATTACAGTTGTATGACCCTGGGCAAATCATCTAATGGCTCTCTCCCTCAGTTTCCTCATCTGTCACATGAGAAGGTTGGACTCGGTGTCCTCTATGGTCTCTTTCAGCTCTAAATCTGTGATACTCTGACTTGAAATCCAAAGAGTAGGTTTCAAGTCCAAGTTCTAATACTACCCATGGGGAGATGGGCAGATTACTTAAGCTAACTGAACTTCAGTGAGACCCAGAATTAGCAATTTCATTCGCTCTGATCCTCAGTTTCCTTATCAGTAAAACAGGGTTAATAATACTTCTGCTTCCTCCTTTACAGAATTGTTCAGGGATAATGCTTTGTAAACTGTAAAATGACCTATAAATGTGAATTATTGTTATTATACTAATGTAATCTGTTGAGTATATAGACAGTGTCATATTGTTTGTCCTTGAATTGCTTCATGTATGTATTTGTTCTGGCTCTCTCAGCTGAGGATCATAGACTCATACATTGACAGTCTAATCCAGGGGTTTTTAGCCTGGGGCCCATGAACTTATTTTAAAAACTTATTTTGACAACCATACTTCAATGCAATCAAATTTCTTTGCAGTCTTCTATATTCATTTTATGCATTTAAAAAAGTTATACTGGGAAGTGGTCTGGGTAATTTATCCAGTTGTCAAAGGGATACATGACTCCCCAAATGGTTAAGAACCTTTGATCTAGCCTGACCTGCTCAGAAGATAAAACTAAGACACAGAGGCATTATAGACAAGCTCACAGGACACTAGACTTCCAGTGCAATCTGATGCAACAAGAATTTAGGTCCTTACTTTGTATAAGATACAGGGAATATAAACCCAAAATGAAAAAAATTATCCTCAGGGAGTTTGTATTCCTTTGGGAGAGGGTATCTATGATATGCAAACATTTGAGTGGGAGGGATAGAGGCACCAATAGCTGAGAATACTAGTCAGTCACTGGTGTCTGACTCTTCCTGACCCAGGGGACCAGCTGTCCCTGGGATTTTCGTGGCAAAGATACTGGAATGGTTTGCCATTGCTTTCTTCAGTTTTAGGTATGCACGGAGTAAAGTGACTTGCTCAGAGTCATAGAGCTCATAAGTATCTGAGGTCTGATTTGAACTCTTTTGAACCCAGACCCAGGGTTCTATCCCACTGCACCACCAAGCTACAATGGAGACTTGCCATAGGAAATGGTGAATGAGCTGAGCCTTAAAAGAAGCTAGAGATAAAGCCTAAGAAGCAAAGTTTAAGAGGGAGTGCATTACAGGCATGGGGGAAGCCTGGGCAAAGCTTTGCTTGGGAACAGAATGCTGAGTTTGTGGAAGTAACTAGTAAGCTCTGGTGGCCGGAATGTTGACTGTGTGAAATAAACCAGGAAAAACTGACCATTGGACAGAGTCAAAGAGAAGTGAGTCAGCTTGTAAGGTTATGTGTGGAATTGTTTATACCTAAGAAGAAAAGCAAAATTTACTTGATGGAGAGTCATCATTTCAAGTACAATTCTCTCCTAAACTGTATGTGGAAATGTTCATTTTATTTGGTGTTTGTTAAGTTAAGAATCAAAGTTAAAATAAATTAAAATAAGAAAGATTTTTGCTAGATTGCTAAGGACAATATATTCCAAAGGAGAGCTGACTTTTTCTCTTAGGGGTGATAGGGAGCCACTGAAGTTTCCTAAACTGGATGGAGGGCAGAAGATAAGCTTTCCACTTTGTATTCCCCACAGATCCTAGAGGAAGGCTAGATACTACACAGGCTCCAGAAATATTCTTTGAATTGAATAAGTATGAAATTCTTCCCTTCCTACGCCCTCTCCCTACCCTCCATCCTCTAGGCACTAATCTCAGCCCCCTCCAACTCCCCCTCCCCCCAGATCTGTAGTTTTCCTATGGATCATCCCTTGCTCAAGCCTGAGTCAGTCCCCTTTCTGCAATTTCTCATTTTGATTTTCAATCTTTTCCCAGCTTCCTCAAGGAGTGACCCTATCCTACCCTTCCCAACTTTCTTGGAATTTGGACACCTTATCTTTTAATGTCCTAGAATCGCCCCCACAGACACACCTTGTCCCTCTAGCCCCCATCCCAACTGTGCGTCTTGAAAAGACCAGATGGCATAGATTTATTTATCTTTTTTAATGGAAAGGAGCCCCAACAGGAGACAGATTTGGGCTCATTTATGAGCAGGAGCTGTCTAACCACCAGAGCTATGGAACAGGCCACCAGGGTGGGGAAGGACCTTGAACTCATTACACGTACACAATACACACACACACACCTCTCTCCATATACATATACATACATATATATATACACACACACACACACACACACACACACACATACATATACTATAGGAACTAGTGATGTTTAACCTAGAGAAGAGATCATTCAAGGCCAATGGTAATTGTCTTCAAGTCTCTGAAAGGTTGTCATGAAGAAGAAGGATCAGATTAATTCTACTTGGCCCCAGAAGGCAGAATAAAGAGCAAGGTTGCAAAGGAGGAAACCTGAATCTTGGTGTCAGAGAAAAAAGCTTCCTAATATAATAATAGAGAACATTTACATCATGCTTATTACGTTCTAGGCACTGTGCTAAGTGCTTTACAATATAATCATCCCATTTTTTCCTCACAATAACCATGGTAAGCAGGTGAGTTTACAATCCTGTTTTTACAGATGAGGAAATGGAGGCAAAAAGAATTGACTTGCCTGGAGACACATAGCAAGTAAATGTCTGAGTCTGGATTTAAACTCAGGTCTTCTTGAGTCGAGGCATGGTGCTCTTTCTAATGCACTCCCTCACTGCTAATGCTGTCCAAAAAATGCCATGAATATTTCCCTCAAGGGAAGGTCTATAAAGACCCTCTATAAAAAGACAGGGCAGTGGGGTGGTACAGTGGCTTGGAATCAGAAAGGCTCATCTTTTTGAGTTCAAATCTGGCCTCAGACCCTTATTTAGCTGTATGACTGTGTGACTCATATAATGAGAAGACAGGACTCACTGGAAAAGACCCTGATGTTGGGAAAGACTGAAGTTGAAAGGAGAAGGGGACAGCAGAGGATGTGATGCAAAGATGGTGTCATGGAAGCAAGGAGCACAAGCTTGGATAGACTTTGGGAGCTGGTGGAGGATAGAAGGGCTTGGTGGGCTATTGTCTGTGGGAATCATGAAGAGTGGGACACGACTGAAAGATTGAACAACAAAAATAATTGGGTCATCCTCTAGAAATCATTTAAAATTAGCAACATTTTGTACACAGTGGTTTCCTAAAAAATTCACTCTTAAGGAAAATTAAAAGATAACACAAATGATACTATGAATTTAAAATGTAAAATAAATAAGACAGTCAACTGCCCCACAAAAACTTAACCCTGTTTACCTCAGTTTCCTCATCTGTAAAATGAGTTGGAGAAGGAAAATACAAACCGTTCCAGTGTCTTTGCCAAGAAAACCCCAAAATGGGGTCACAAAGAGTCGGCCATCACTGAAAATGACTAAATACCAAATGAGAACAAAGAGGGAGAGGTTGGTTGTGTGTTTAGGGGGAGGATTCTTCTTCTTGGGGGGTAGTAGGACCGGATAGCCTATAGGCCCTCCCAAGTCTGACATTCTGGTTTTGTGCTTATTTATACCTTATGTGAGTTTTAGAAACAGGGATTTCCTGTGAAGGATACTGTAATGCAGTGGGAGTCTAGGCTGAATGATCTCTTAAGGTCACTTTCAGTTGTAAGATTTTGGGGTTCTTTGAGCTATGGTTAATCTACTTTGGTGGACTTGGCCTTGATTGATATCAGAAATATTCTGGAGCCTAGACAAGATTCACCATCTTACCCAGAATTTGGCAATCTCCTCCCTAAACTGATGGGACTGTCTTTATTTCCAGAGACCTTCCTGGTCACATGTGGGTTCATCTTATTAGAGAAAAGGGTCTGCCTTTGCTGGGCAGTGTCTGAACTTCTAACCTGGTCTTTCCATTCCCCCCCACCCCCCGCCCTGCCAACTGCCACCTCCATCATAAATTGTCAAAGTTGTGAGTGACTGTAGAGATCAGCTAATTAAAATTGAGTGAAACCCCTTCATAATACAAATGAGAAAACTGGGGACCAGAGAAGGAGACTGATATGTCCAAGGGCACACAGCTATTTAGTGGCTGTTCAGGGAATCCAACCTAGGTCACCTGATTCCTAGTCTGGGCTTTTTTTTTTTCCCTCTCCTACTGCATAGCACTGGGCTTGGAGGCCCAGCTGTCTGCCAGCTATTAGAAGGGATCTGATAAACTCCCCTGCATCAAAGTGATATCGGCTCGTATCCTTTCAGGAATATTTGGGCTTTGAGCAGAGAAAAAGCACTGACCTTGCAGAAATGGCATACCAGTGGTGGAATTGCCCTTTTGCCCCACTGACTTGTCCCAGGTCACCTCTGCTACTGGTGTGTATGTAGGGGGAAGTGCAGAAAGAAGCTGTTTGGCATCCAACACTGAGGGGGCAAGTGCCTATTTTGCCTCCATGTGAGACTGGTCTTGGGGCATTTTCATCAAAAAGCCAGCTACAAAAAGACATTAACCTCTTTCCCAAGGCAATGCTCCTGCCTTCATCAGGCAGCATTATTCTTTCCACTGACCTTTCCCCTATTTCCCTCCCACCTCAGCCATCTTTAAGTAAGCCTTCCTCTTGGACTTGGTTTAGAATCTCTCCTAAACAGCAGTGGGCTAACACTTGCGTCAATATGGAAGGGAATGAGCATCCTCTGGGTTGGGAGGGCATTGCTGCCTTCTGGGGGCAGTGTAGACTTGGAGCCAAGTCAGACTCTCTTCTCCAAGGGGGCGCTGTCCACCCCTTGCAGCTTACACAGTGAGGCACCCCTAGGGTACAAAGAAGGCTTGTGACTTCCCTTTCCCATAGTAAGCTGATTCAGGTAAAATCAGGTTAAACTAAAACAAGAGACGATCTTGAAGAAAAAAGATGAAGGGGACAAATGCTATTACTAAAAGATGAAATGTAACCTGAGGGCAATTTGTAGAAGTCATTGTGGTACATTTGGGTTTGGAATCTGAAAGAACTGGATTCAAATCCTGCCTCAGACACTTAGTAGTTGTGTGACCCCAGACAGACCTCAGCTTCCTCCTCTCTAAATTGGGGTCATTGGACTTGATGACCTCTAATGAGGCTTTTAGGATCCTATGATGGTTTGGCATTATGTTAGGACAGGGACTGAGAGGTGCAGGTTTGGGTATTTTCTGATATGAATCTCTGAATTTTTTTTTTTAATTCATGAGCCCAAGGCCACTGGGTCTTGTCCCAAGAGTTCCCTTTGCCATTAGTCACTATGAGAGTGAGTTCTCCAAAGCCCAGGGTCTGGAGCCACAGCCCTTACTTCCCTCCCCCCCATCCCTCCCTCCATTGCTCTATCTCTGCCCCCATCCTTGGCCTGGATGGTATATGGTCATGCAAGGATCACTCCGTGGCTTCAGATGATGGGGCTGTGGGAGGGGGAGGGCATCCGTGCTGGAATTGGGGCTTTGTTGCTTACTACCTGTGTGACCTTGGGAAGTTTCCCCACCCCTAGACCTTGGTTTCCCTCACAGTAAAATGGACTGGACTCAGTGGCCTTCCACCTCTAACATTCTCTGACAACTTGCCACTTTCTCCCTGTGTGACCTTGCTTGGGCCTCAGTCTCCTCAACTGCAGAATGATGAGGTTTGTCTACACAAGCTTTGAGGTCCCTTTCAGCTTCAGATCTGGGGCCTTTTTCCATCTCCTCGGACTCCACAGCCCAACAGAGGATGGTGGGAGGGCGTGCAGTGTGGGCTAGAGAAGGGAGCTAGCTGGGCCACAGAACTGGAGTGTCCTCTGGCTCTCTCATTGGCCAGGTGAGTGCATTTGACTGATTAGGGATCTTGGCTGCTCCTGACTGCCTTGCTCGTCTCCCTCCCTCCCACCCCCTCTTCTATATTGCTTCCATTTTGGTGCAGTGCAGACTTTTGGTTTTAACTAGCCGAATTGATATTCTGAGCAAGCCTGTGAGCAGGGATGACAGAGCTTCTCCAAGCATATGGGGGAGCTAGCTTGGCCTGCAGCTGCCCGCCCTGTCCGTCACGGAGTCTGGCTGGCCCCAAATGCCTCCAAACTTGAAAGGAACAGAGAGGCATTTTGGCTTCCCCTCTCTTTCCCCTTTCTGCCACATTCCCTGGGAACAGGCAGGGGTACATAGTCAGCCTGGCATGTGTGTGTGTGTATGTGTGTGTGTGTAATGTGTAATGCGTGTGTAGTGTGTGTGTGTGTGTGTGTAATGTGTATGTAGTGTGTGTGTATGTGTAGTGTGTGTATGTGTGTCTAGAGAGGGGAACAGAGGGCCATTTTAGGATAAGACAGCCTGAGGGAGGCCACCTGTTTAAGAGCAGAACTGATCAGCAAAACCCAAATCACAGAGGGTCCACTGACCTTGGAATTCCTGACTCTCTAACTTTCTTTCCTCCTCCTTCCTCTCAAGGGGCACCCCCCCTCAAGCCCCTCTCCCCCAATCTTCCAATTTTAAAGGCCTATGGTGAAATAGGGGTAAAACTGGACTGTGTGTTTGGGGCTTTAAAAGCCTATTGTAGGTGACTGACCCCCAAGAGTCCCAGGGATGGCTGGGAAGTAAGTCAGTGCTCTGTCTAACTCTATACTCGTGTGTGTTTCATACCCCTCACTCTTCACTCTTGCAACAGGTATTCAGACAACACAAAAGCACATGCTTTCTTGCAGTCTCAGGAAGCCCTAGGGATCAATGACTCTGAAGCAGCTGAGAGCTGGTCCCTCAGAGAGGCTTCTTTTCAGTCTAAAGTCCTGGGAAATCCTAGAGCTGACAAGGGGAAACTTAGGGTCCCGTCCACTAGGGTTCCTTTCCCTGGTGTTGGTACTCGTAGCTCCCAGCTGGTATGGTCAGTGGGACTGATTTTTTTTGCCCTGAGGAGGGGGCAGTTAAATTGTGGGCCTCTGGGGCTATGTGCCTGATGGGCTCTAAGTCCTGACTACTGCAAGCCTGTCTAAGCTCCCACAATATATCTCTCTATGTATGGCCCCAGGGTCCTAGCAATGGTCCTGCCTACAGATGCCTGGGAAGAGAATGGGACTGGAGATTGCTTGTCTATGCTCAGCTCTGCAGGGTCCGTAATAACTGACCAAGTTGGTTGGAAAGAGGGTGGCATTTTTAGAAAATGACTTCCGTGGGAAAACCATCTGGACCCCCTTCTCCCTTGTCCAGACTCATTATCCAGGCAGGCCTTCAGACCCCCCCGCCTCCCAACTTCACTGCCTCCCTTCCTTCCCCCATAGGATCGCGATCGAACCTGACAGTCCCTCGTCCTTGACGGTTTCTCCCACTTCTGGGTAGGTGGCATATTCCTGGGAGTTTGCCATCTTCTGTGTTTGTTGTTATCCCAAGGGACGTATTAGGGGAACAAACAACAACATGGTGGTTGATTCCACCCTCCCCCCAATCCCCCTACCTCCTGGTGGAGAAAGCGGTTTTTGCCTTTACTACACCAGCCGCGTTTCCTTTCCCCTTCCAAGTGCCTTAAGCTGAGGGCAGAAACATCCCCCGAGATTGCATTTTGCTGGTGAGATGCTCTCATAAATATCCCAGCTCCCTCCCCTACCTGCTTCATCAGGATGGTACAGTCTGCAGAGGGACTCCAGGCGGCTAGCCCAGCCTCTCACCGCCTTCCAGATGCGGTGCGGTGATTATTCGGCTGGGCAACTGGAAATCCTTTTGGATGGGTGATGACTTCTTAGCCAAGTAAGTAGCGACATCCACAGCATGAGAAATAAAAATAAAAGCTTTTCCCTCTTCCCTTCCCCCACCGTCTTCTCTATGTTTTGAGGGGGGAGGGGAAGGGGGATGGCTTTTGGGGGCTTGTTTATTTGGCAGCCTGTTTCTTTTGGAATCTGTAGCCGAGGTGGGGAACATTGTGTGTGTGTGTGTGTGTGTGTGTGTGTGTGTGTGTGTGTGTGTGTGTGTGGTGTGTGTGTGTGTGTGTGTGTGTGTGTGTGTGTGTGTGTGTATGTGAGTGTGAGTGTGTGTGAAGGGTGACAGTGTCTTAATCTGATGGAGGCATTAGGTCTGAGACCTGGGAATCTCTGGGAAGGCAATGCACATTTACATGGTGTTACGCAAGGGTATAGCAGAAGGGCAAGGTTCTCTCCAAAATAAATAGCACTTGGTGTGAGGTTGAAAATTACCCGGGGGTTGCAGAGCTATGGAATTTTTGGTAAAAGTCAGGGTGGTACAGATTTAGCTTTCCCCCCCGGAAACCAGTTATTTCTTAAGAGGGAATCCAGCACAGGTGAGCTTTACTCGGAATTTTCTTTAGGGGGAGGAGGGGGGGTTGGTGGTATGTCATGCACAGGGTGTCCAAGACGGATGGTGTGGGTTCTTCCAGGGCAACTTTTCCAGGGGTGCTGTGGACAGTGCTGGGTGTCACTGGATACAGATCGGCACCTGTGGGGGCTTGGCAGTGGCATCAGTGGGGTTAATGTGCTTGGAAAGGGATCACTTTGCACCATTTATGTTGCAGGGTGTAGTTAGAGAGTGAGCCTGGGTCTGCATTAAAATTGGATGCTTTTATGAGGATGCTGGCTCATAGATGTGTCTTTGGAGAAGCTTGATGCCTGCACAGATGGAGGGGACTCATGGGCCACTCTGCTGAGTTCTCTCCAGCCTCTTGTGAATTGCTGAACGTACCTCCCCCTCCCCTGGCAGCTCCAGAGTCTCTCACAAATGAACATGTAGGGGCAGCTTCAGAAATCCAAGCAGAGGCTTCTGCATCTCCTTCCCTATCACCCCGGGTCATCAATTTTCAAACTCCAAGCAGGGCTGTCACCAGGCACCAAGGAGGAGCTTGCTGGCTTCCCCCTGCTTGTTACGTAAAAGACCCAGCAGTCCCTTCATCCACTTGGGAGCTGGGGACTTTTCAGTTTGATGTGGATGGTGCATCAGCTCTGAGTTTGGGTCTGGGTCTGTCCCCTGTGGTCTCATTTACCTGCTGTCACCCCCCCTCCCCCATCCCACAAGCTTCGGGATTTTCTCTGCCATTGCCTATTACTTCCTCTGACTTAATGAAATGGGAACTTTGGGCCGTCTCAGGAGCTCGGAAGAGTCAGGAGTGAATGCCTAGTCTGCCGTCTGGAAGGTAAGTCATGGACTTGCTGAGCCAAAGGAAGGGGTCTTGCCTTGGGGCACTGGGCACTGGAGGCTGATCTATAGCTCCTCTTAACTATGTGCATGCTGGTGCATTTACTGAGTAAATTCGTGAAGAATGGGCAGAACTGATGTTTAGGCTTTTTTTAGGGGTGATGTGGAGGTGCTCTAAAAAGAGAAATTGTCCTTTGGTCTGAGAAGTTGGAGGGGTTCTGGAGCTCTGGTCTAGCGTGGCCTTAGCACTTGAACTCAGTGATGAGAAGAGTTAATGTTGCAAAGGGCCTGCCTCTGCAGATGGAGGAGGGATGTGCTGGGGAGGTGAAAGCAGTGCTAGTGTCCAGAGCCCGGCTGGCTTCTGCAGCCCCTCTGGATGCCCACACATACAGATATACCTTAGTACATCCATGTCTGCACACCTGTACATAAATGCATGAAGTCCGTAGACCACATTCCTGTAGATGTGGACATGCTACCCTTGTAATTACACACACAGGCACACGAGTCTGTACATGCCCTGTCGTGAGGGCTCGCGCCCCCTCCCACACATGAACACAGATGCACAAATGTCCCTTTCACCTTGGCTCTCCTCAGTTCTCTGCATTATGTCAGTGAACAGTTCAGGCTCTTGGGAAACAAGATAGGTCTTCTGGTTGAGGCTGGTTGAAACCCATCCTCATAGCCTTGCCTTGAGCATGAGGACACTGGAGATGTTATGCCTAGTGAACTAGCTGTTGTACATGGATGATGGGGAGGGTGTGGTGCACCTGCACTCTTGGGGAGGGTCAATTTTGGACTTAGCCCCGGGGACTTTCTATCTACTGGGATTCCGTGGGAAAGAGCCTTAGGTTCTTTTCTCTCTGTATGTGGACAGCAAGCCAGTGTCCATGTCTGGTGCATTTTTTCCCCCTCATTTGCCTTGCCTGAGGGCATGGACAGTCTCCAGAGCCTGGTTAGTGTGGCATCTGGCAAGACTCAGACCAGGTCCCCCCAGGCTGTCCCTAAACTTGCTGGTTCCAGAGGTTCATGGAAAATGTTCTACTTTTGTGGAGCACCCCGGGGGCTGGCTCCCTGGAGACACCTGATTGCTCAGGATTGTCCCTAGGCTAAGGTTGCCATTAACCTGCCCAGAATTCTACTTGCCTTTCCTATCAATTACTTGTAATGATGCAGATACTTCTCAGAATTTAGGGATCTTTCCCAATTACTTCTCCCCTTCACCTCACTTAAATCTTTTTTCCTTTCCCTTCCAACTCCACTCTCCCCTTCCTTTCATCAACTCCTCTTTTCTTGTCCCTCTTGGGGACCTGCAGAAGGTGACAGATGTGGAATTTGCCATAGCCTAGGTTGTCAGGTGTTCTAGGTGTAAGTGCCATTGAGAGGGGGAAAACCTATACAGTCCGGCATGGCCACAGACTAGGGAATCCCAACCCTATTGAGGATTGCTTTCTAATTTTAATGGGAAGTATATTTGAGAGAAACATGACTTTGTAATTTCAGCCTTTCTTTCTCTTCTTCTCCTCAGTTGGGGCCCTAACCTCCTCTAGCTTCCTTTGGAATGGGAAAGCTAGATATAACCCTTTGGCATCCAGTGGAGAGCATCTATCAGACTGCCTCCAGGGACCCCAGGGGGTAGGGGAGGCAGAGCTCTGACTCCATCACTAACTCAACAGAATATCAGAGCAAGAAGAGACCGGAAAGAGCATTGGTCCAATCCAACCCCATGGGGAAACTGAGGCCCAGAGAGATGACTTTCCCTGAGATCCTGCAGTTAATTAGTGGCAGACAGCTACAACTAGAACCAGGTCCTCTGTTTCTGAGTACTTTTTCTCCTATAGTGTGCTGCATGGGAAGGAACAAGAAACAAAGAAAAACCATTCCTAGAATCATAGTACTTAGATCCAGAAAGTGTCATCTAGAACCTCATCTAGTCCAACTATGCATTTTACAGATGAAGAAACTGAGGGTCATGAAGGTCACATAACTTATTCAAGGTCATTCAGCATTAGAGTTTGGATTCAGACCCAAGTCCCTCAACTTCAAGTATAATGCTCCTCCATGACTCTATGTCGACTATTTGCATTTCTCAACTCATGGTAGGATTAGATAGGTTCTCTGTTCAGTTTCCAGACCATCAAAGGGGCATCAGCCATCCTTACAGAGAAGCAAAGTAAGTTACCACTGAGATAATAGAGCTAAAAACCCCCATGGTATAAAAGATCATTCCCCAGATCTGAAATTCTCTTTATATCTTCTATTGAGAGAAGTGATCCTGGGAGCCATAGACATGTGAACAACAGAAAGCCACATCTGCTGTCTGATGGATCTAATGGATAGAATGTTGGAGGTGGAGTCAGGAAGCCCTGGGTTCAAATCTTTCCTCAGAATTACTGACTGTCCTTTCATGTAAGTCACCTAACCTCTGCTCCTCAGCTGGAAAATGGAGTGGTTGGGAGGAACAAATAAAAGAGCTAAAGCACTTTGGTACACCTTAAAACACTATGCAAAATAATATAGATTACTTTATTTCCATTTCCACAAGCTTTGCTTCTGCAGAAAATGGGAGTAACTTTCAAAGGCTGGTGAGAGTAGGGGCATAGGGGTGGGGCTGGTCGCCACATGCTAAGCCAATCAGCAGTCATTTATACCTCAGGTAGGAGTAGGTTCAGGAGAGAAGATTTAGAGGAAGGGAAGGGGGAAAGAGCAGGAAGCCTCTGGGCATCTGGAATAGGAGAAGGTACTTGTGAGTGTGGAAAGAGAGTTAGATTTAGACTCAGAGCAGCTGGGTTCAAGTCTTGTCTATCTACCAGTGAGATCGTGGCCAAGTCATTAGCCATTTTGGCCTTAGCTCATCTGTAAAAGGAGGGGAAGGGTATTATTAGACAGATGTTTTTTAAGGGTTCTTTTAGCTTTAAATCTCTGAAACTATGAGGATGGGGCATTCCTTCTTTCTTTCCTTCCTTCCTTCCTTCCTTCCTTCCTTCCTTCCTTCCTTCCTTCCTTCCTTCCTCCCTCCCCCCACCTCTCTTTCTATCTCTTTTTTGAATACTTTTCAGAGTTAGAAGTGATCTAATAAATCAGTTCAATTCAATTCCCTTCCCCTCCCCTCATCTTGCAAGTGGGGAAAGTAAGGCCAGACAGAAGTGATTTGCCGAATACCACGTAGCTCGTTAGTGTCAGAGTCTGGAGTAGTCCTCATGTATCCTGGTTCTCAGGCTAGCAGCAGTTTCCTAGTCAGCAAACCTTGTATTTCACAGGGTAAAAGTGATGAAACTAATCCCTTCATGAGGGTTCTATCTATTCACTACACAGAGGTAGGGTGGGAGAATCCTTTGTCCTCAGACAAGAGCTTAAGAACTCTGAGGGGCAGTATCTTGGAATTACTTCTGAGTTTGATGGGCATCTAGGTGGCACAGGAAGACCTGAGTTTGATTCCTGCCTCAAACACCAGCTATGTAATCCTGAGCAAGTCACTTAACCTTTCTCTGCCTCAATTTCCTCATCTGTAAAATGAAGATAACAACAGCAACCTAACTTCCAGAGTTTTTGTGAAGATCAAGTGAGGTAACGTCAGTGTCATGCTTTGCAAACCTCCTTGTACTATGTAAATGGGAGTCAAGGCCAGGATGTTGGTTGGACTCTTGCCTTTGCTGGGTGGCCCTATGCCTGGGGATCTACAGCCTGCAAGAAAGGGGGTGGCCAGGGATGTCAAGAGATACTCTTGACAAGCTCTGCTTTGGCTTGGTCTGCAGGTGGTCCAAGGTGAATCCAGCAGGCGGATCCCTTGGAGAGTGGGCATAACTGGGGCCCCTCCTCCATGACTTTCTGCCATTCACGTGTCTATGGCTCCCAGCTCCCTTCTCAGGGAATTTGACTGGAAATAGACAGTAATGTGGGTGTTTAGAGAGAGCCTCCGTGCTCTCGTTCTGATCTCGTTCTTGATCTCATTCCCACTGCTCTCTTCATATCCCATTTAGCGTTGGTTGCCATAGCTATTGAAGCCCAGATTGATTAATATAGCCTTATCCTCAGAGCTACAAATGGAAAAAAAGAAAAAAAAACCCTGCAACAACAATAATATTTAGTAACAACTTCTGAGAGGGAGAGCAGGGGAGGACAGTGCCTGTGGGTGGTGCATCTTGACATAGCCAGGTAAGCAGGGCGGAGAACCTTGTGTGTTTTGCTAGATGACCTTGGGACAGCTGCTACCCCAGAGGTAAGTGCTGGGCTCTGAGCCCTGGCTTGGATTCCCAACGAAGCTGCTGTTTGCTGAATAAGAAGGGGTCCAGAGCTACCCAAGCTGCTCCTGCTCTGCTGGAGTCTGGCTCTGCTAGGGCAGGGCCAGCCTCCAGGATGAATCATAGCATCATTGATTTAGCACTATAAGGGATTTGAGAGGTCATTAAGTCCAACCTCCTAGATTATTACAGGAAGTAACAGAGACAAAGGTTAAGTCATTTGCCTGGGGCTAGCTATCCAGTTAGTAAATGTCTGAGGTGGAATCTGAACCCAGATCTTCCTGACTCTAAGATCAGTGCCCTACCCACTGGGCCATGTTGCCTCACATAGCTTAGTCACTGAGTACTTTTTAGCTGGTCTCATTTTCACATCCCAGTGATCAATCTTAGTCACTGATCAATGCGTGATCTTGTGGAAGCCCCTAGATCTCTCTGGGCCTCAACTTCCTTCTCTATAAAGTTAAAAAGCAGGACTTTATGTTATAGCCAATGGGTGCTGGTTCTGAAATCAGGGGACCTGAATTCAAATCTCAGTTTCTTCATTTACTAGCTGTGTGACTTTGTGCAGGTCCTTTACACTATTTAGACCTCACTCAGCTTCCGCGTCTATAAATGAGCAGCTTGGCCCCAGTGACCTTGAAAGCCTCTTTTAGCTCTGAGACTATTATCCTATGAGAAGGTCCCTTCTAATTCTTTTACTGTATATGTCAACAATGATTGAATCAAATTAGCAAGAATATTGATATAGCAGTCATTCAGTCAGGTGGTCAATAAGTATTTATTCAGGGCAGACTATGTGCCAGGCATTTTGTAAAGTGCTCAGGATACAAAGAAATGCTAAAGACAGAGAGTTTGCTCTCAAGCAACTCAGAATCTAAAGGGGAGGGGGAATACAACATATAAATAATACATGAAAAGAGGATATATACAAGATGAACTGATGATGATCAAGAGAGAAAAAGCATGGGGGTAGCTTCAAGAGTCTTCTAGATCTCAGATTCTAACATTATAAAAGGATCTTAAGGGGGATCAGGAAAGGCAGAACTTGAAGGAAGCCAAGGAGTCTGGAAACAGGTATGAAGGAGAGAACACTAGATCTGGGGGTTAGCCAGAGTAAGGAGGTAATGATCATGGCCTTTGAAGTAGACATCTTAGAGACCGACAGACTGCTTAAGTCATTGTAAAGACTCCTTTCTGGGGATGACCTTCAGAACAGGACAAATGTTCTTTTTCTCTTGGATAACATCACTGGTAAAAAAAAAAATCTTTTCCCTTGAAGGAGGGATTTGCTTTTTATAAGTATCCAAGAGCAATTCAGAGCTAAACCTGAGTAATAAGATGGTAGAATCAGGCTGGGAGAATTCTCTTTTGAGTCCAAATGAATTGTGACTACCAGATAATAAGGCTTATTTTCTCCTCAGTTGGCTCCGAAGGCGATTCCCAAAGATGTCTTGAGCAGAGGCAGCCTCTGTGGAAGAAGGCATCCTCAGGTGACTGCTAGGAAGAGGATAGAGCTCATTTGGGTGACTGAGTTCGGGTCTGTTCAATAAGTAGTCTCATTACCTTGCAGTCACATCCACTACTCAGAAAGGACAATTAGATCCAGTGGAATTGACTTTTCCAAATTTTGTGATAGGTCATATAGTCATAGAGAACTAGAAGGACCCTCAGGGGTCATGTACCTCCACCAACTCATTAAAAATATTTTTATTGGAATATCTTGTTTTTATATCAGCAGTATATCCTTCCCTTATCTCAAAGAGCCCTCTATATAGCAAAGAATTAAAAAAAAAGGGAAAGGAAAGGGCAGTCTAGGAAAAACACACAATGAAGAAATTGACCTTTTATGCATGTTTCCTTCCCATAATTCCAAACCCCTGCCAATCTCCTGTATCTTGGTCTTTATACTTTCACAGCATTCCTTTTCCATCTTTTATACTTGTGTTGTTGTAGTCATTGTATATGTTGTTTTTGGGGCCATCACTTCTTTATAAGAAGGAAAAAAGCTGAGGTGCAGAAAGATGAAAATGATTTGCTAAAGGTCACCTAGGTAGGAAATAGTGGAGTTGGGAATGAAATCCACATTCTTAGAGTCCAAATCTTTTACACACTTAATTGTGTCTGTTTGGTGACCTTTGCTAGGAGGGGTTGTGTGAATAGGGCGGTAGGCCTGGAGAGTCCACAGGGGCCTGAGGTGATATGAAATTGTGAACCTGAGATGATGGCTTGAAGGCCCCAGTGTCTTCTGAAGTTTCAGGCTGTTGCTAGGATTTCATGCCACCAATTAACTGGTTCCCTCCTTGGTCCAGGAACAACCATAAATTTGATTTCTTTTTCTATTAATGATCTCCAAGTCCCAGCCATCTACTAGTCCTCGTGCTACACAGTCCAATGCAAATGACTTCAGTTAGGACAGAAAAGTCACGGTTGCCCTGTTGATGGGTGACTTTGCTCTTGCTTTGAGGAGTTAAAATAGAAACTTTGAATTTTAGAGCTATAAAAACTCAGCACCATTGTCAAGATCACTCTATAGATGAGGAAATGGAGGAACTTTTTCAGGGTCATAGGTTGAGAGTTGGAAGAGAGCCCGGAGATCAACTAGGCTAGCCCTGTTATGAGGAAACCCATTGAAGGGAAGTGAATTGATCCAAGTTGTAGAGATGGTTGTAGAGTGGGGATAGGAGCCTAGCTCTTTGGATTCCAAATCCAGTGTTCTTTCCAACGAACTGTGCTATCTCTATGCTTGTCTCCAATCTCCTCTGGTTGTGCCCTGACATTCCCAGCCATCCCTTATACCCTAGCCTTTTGTAGTGCTAGCCTTCTGGGTCATCTGGTTAGAAAACCCCAGTCTCTTCCTTACTTTGAGTTCAGGCTAGCAAATGATGCTTAGGTTTCCACTAGGTTGTAGATTTGCTTCGATATTAAGATCCCCCATTAGATTTTAACCTCCTTGCAGGCAGGGACTGACTGTCTTTTGTCTCTTTTTGTATCCCCAGCACTTAGCACAGTTCCTGGCTATATAGTAGATGCTCACTAAATGTTTATTGACCAATTGACTGTTAGTTCAGTAAAGGGACTAGAGACCAAGGTTGAGGTTTGTATTTCAATGCTTCTGCCTGTGTATTTTTCTAAAATTTTAGATTTGGAAAGAACCCTAAACACTGCTCAGTTGTGCCCTCCTAATTTTACAGGGAGGGAACCTGAGTCCCAGATGAGTGATGAGGTAATTCAGTGTTTGATTTTAAGCCGGTGGATCTGGATTCAGACCTCGTCTCTGGTGATCTAATTTCCTTGAATCTCAGTTTCCCTGTAAAGTGGGTTCGATGAAAAGAAGGCATGTGAGGTCCCTTACAGCTCTAAGACATGTAATAGTAGAAGTAACTTGTCCAAGGTAATGGCAGAAAATGGCAGAGAGTGGATTGAGGTCTAGATATCCTGATGCTCTCACTTAGCCAGATTGTGGCAGAGAGTGGATTGAGGTCTAGATATCCCGATGCTCTCACTTAGCCAGTTTGTGGCAGAGAGTGGATTGAGGTCTAGATATCCCGATGCTCTCACTTAGCCAGTTTGTGGCAGAGAGTGGATTGAGGTCTAGATATCC
>CM053772.1:47110936-47141766 GCA_028658325.1 Potorous gilbertii | reverse complement strand
AGGGGGAAAAATGGTCTTTCAGTGAAATAGCATTCTTGATGAAAAGACCAGAGCTGAAAAGAAAATTTGACTTTCAAACACAAGAATCAAGAGAAGCATGAAAAGGTAAACAGGAAAGAAATCATAAGGGACTTACTAAAGTTGAATTGTTTACATTCCTACATGGAAAGATAATATTTGTAACTCTTGAAACTTTTCTCAGTATTTGAGTAGTTGGAGGGATTACACACACACACACATACACACACACACACACACACACACACACACGGTGAGCTGAATAAGAAGGGATGATATCTAAAAAAATAAAATTAAGGAGTAAGAGAGGAATCTATTAGGAAGAGAAAGGGAGAAATGGAAGGGGGCAAATTATCTCTCATAAAAGAGGCAAGAAAAAAGCTTTTTCAATGGAGGGGAAAAGGGGGGTGGTGAGAGGAAAAAATGAAGCTTACTCTCATCATATTTGGTTTCAGGAAGGAATAACATGCACACTCAATTTGGTATGAAAATCTCCTTACACTACAAGGAAGTAGGGGACAAGGGGATAAGTGGGGTGGGGGGGATGATGGAAGGGAGGACAAATTAGAAGTAAACAATTCAGGTGAGGGACAAGGTCAAAAGAGAGAATAGAATAAATGGAGGCAGGATAGGATGGAGGGAAATATAGTTAGTCTTACACAGCATGACTGTTAGGGAAGTCTTTTGCAAAACTACACATATATACCCTATAATGAATTGCTTGCCTTCTTAGTGGAGATGGTTGAGGAGGGAGGAAGGGAGAGAAGTTGGCACTCAAAGTTTTAGGAACAAATATTAAGAATTGTTTTTGCATACAACTGGGAAATAAGAAGTACAGGTAATGGAGTATAGAAACTTATCTTGCCCTACAAGACAAAAGAGAAGATGGGGATAAGGGAAGGGAGGGGTGTGATGGAAGGGAGGGCATATTGAGGGAAGGAGTAATTAGAATGCATGGCATTTTGGTATGGGGGAAGGGGAGAGATGGGGAGAAATTTTGGAACTCAAAATTTTGTGGAAATGAATGTTGAAAACTAAAAATAAATAAATATTAAAACAAAATAAAACACCAAGAGAAAGTCAAAACTCTGTCTTTGTAACAACCAATTGGGTCCTGAACAGCAGATGATAAAACATACCATTCTCCTTTCAGTAGAGAGGTGGGAGACTATTTAAGTGTGAACTGCTACATATAGTCTGACAGTGACTGTGTGACAACCACTCTGACTTATCATTTTCTTTTCGACAATGGAGGGCTCAAGACAGATGGGAGTAATATCCTAAATAACTGAAGTAAAAAACAAAAAGTATCAATTTGTTTTTTTTTAATTAGATAAGTTTGCCATTCAACAGATTAAATGCTTTCATCATACACATGCACAGACATATATACAGGTTCACATATTTATAGTCTCAGCAGTTATCAAAAAAAGAATTCAACCAAAAAATTTTCTGAATTTTCTCCATCTTGATATGTCTACCTGGGCCCAAATTAGGCTAAGCAACTGAGGCATTTGCCTTGGGCACACAAAGCCACAGGGCACAGGAAAATATATCAGATATACAGCATGCCATCAGGATTGAGGGTAGGAAGCAAAGTGCAATTTTATAGTTTTGCCTCAAGTACAAAGTTAACTAGTTACAACTCACAATCCATTAGATCACAGCCATCTTCTGTACTGGTATCTCCTCCTAGATGGCATCTTCTCTCCCCAATCCAGGGAAGTCAAAATTATGTTGGAGCACTCTAATTATTAGTTGAGGAAGGCTGGAATTCTTTTCTTCTTTAGGAGTGACTAAAGTTCTTCAAAAGTAGCCATCCAATCCATTGAGCACTTATTAAATGCCATCTATGTACAAAGCATTGGGCTTGAGCAGACTACACAAAGATAGAACAAAAACCTGTCCCTCCCCTCAAGGGCCTTAATCTACTGGGATAATACAAGATGTTAAAAAAAATGATAAGCATGTACTAGGAGATCACTTGACAGGAGAAAGCACTCGTAGACTGAAGGATTAGGAAACAACATATGGACTGGGAGCCTTGAGTGAAGCTTAGAATCCCAAGAGATAAGGAGACACTATAAGTGTCTGGAGAAAAGTCCATTCAAAAGCTCAGAGGTGGGAGATGGCATATTAAGTTCAGGAAATTAAATTTAACTCCATTTTGCTGCAATATATACAGTGTGAAATAATTTTCGAATTAATGAAATAGTCAACGCCTTTTCATGCCAATCTGAGGAAGTTGTATTTTAACCTAGAAGCAACAGGAAGGCTGAAGGAATTTTTTTTAGTAAAGAGTCAGTGACACAATCAGAGGTAACTTTAGGAAGATCATCTTGGTGGCTGTGTGGAGGATAGAATGGATAATAGAGACTGCAGATGCAATAGTCTAAAGGAAAGGTGGTGGTTGCCATGTTGGGAGAAAAAGGAATGGATATAAAATGATGTAGGTAGAATTGACAAGACAAGGTAAATGACTAGAGAGTTAGAGCACCACAAATATATTCAATCAACATGCATTTTTGAAGTACATACCATGTATGACGCACTGTGCCAGGTTCTAGGGCTAAAAAGTACAAAAATGAAACAGTCCTGCACTCAAGGAGTTCACAGTCCACTAGAAACTACAACAGGTACATAAATAAATGCATACAAAGTCTGTACAAGGTAAACATGGGAGAGAGGGAAGGGAAAGCATACTAGAAGCTGGGGCAACCAGGAAAGGTTTTATGTAGCAGATAGTTCTATTTACACAGAGACTTGCTCAGGAGGCAGTCCCTGCCTCTGCTGTCAAAAAGTAGCAGGTCTTCTTTCTTTTTGACCTCTTCCTCCTCCCCAGGCTCCAGGAGAGCACACAGTACTCATTCTGACGTTTGGGCAGAAAGAAGCCCAAGTTCCCCTCCTGCTCTGAATCTGTGATCCTATGGCCAAATGCTGGGGGTTGCTCCATGGAAAGGTTATTTTCAGTGCCTTTTTTGCTGGGTGGTTTCCAAATGAAAACTCTCAGTTCTGGAGAACAAAGTAGACTAAACTAAAATGCTGGAGCTGGAAGGAACTTGGAATTTTAAGACCAAGCCCCTCATTTTCTACAGAGGTTACATGACTTCACCAAGGTCACCCTGGTTGTAAGTAACAGAGTTGAGATTCAAACCCTGGTCTTCTGATGTCAAATTTTACCCTCTTCCTGCCCTTTAGGAGTGACTAAAGTTCTTCAAAAGTAGCCATCCAATCCATTGAGCACTTATTAAATGCCATTTATGTACAAAGCATTGGGCTTGAGCAGACTACACAAAGATAGAACAAAAACCTGTCCAGGCAGAGTATTACTGATTACTGAGTGTTACTCAGCACCCTAGGATCTTTCTGACATCTGGAGAATAGGATCCTCCTGGAGAAAAGGATTCCCCTTTTTCAAGGTACTGAGCTGTCAACCCCAATCCAAAGGAAGTTTTTCTTTTATGGCAGAGTCAAACACACATGTCTTGGAAGCCTGCCTTCACTTCTCCAAAATCAGCTACAAAAGCCAGTGTCCTAGAAGAGGCAGACCTAGGGCTGAAGGAAACTCAGAGACTACATTAGTCCTTGGTTGTCTCATTTCACACATAAGGAAACTGAGGCCTTAGAGAGTTCATATGATTTGTCCAAGATCAAAGGGGAACCAAACCAGAAGTTCAGAACTCAAGATCCCTGCTTACAACTAAGCAGACTCATACCCACAAGAGTTTATTTGCTTTAATTCAATTCATAGTACCTACAATATATATATTGTATATTGTATATACAATATATATATTGTAGGTAGATGTACAATGTAGCCAATGTATAGACCTACACTGTGCTAGAACCTGGGAAGAAAGAAACAATGAAGCTTAGACCATGGCTTCAAGAACCTTATAACTGAATCAGGAAATACCAGAAGTATCTAAATATTGATACAGTAGCTTGTTGAATGGAACTGAATTTCTAAAAGGCAGAATGTGACAAAGATGGAAATGAGAGATTGAAAGTGC
The DNA here is from genome assembly GCA_028658325.1 of Potorous gilbertii. Lineage (NCBI taxonomy): Eukaryota > Metazoa > Chordata > Mammalia > Diprotodontia > Potoroidae > Potorous > Potorous gilbertii. The sequence continues at coordinate 47,137,735 of CM053772.1, read as the reverse complement.
AGCAAGAAATTAAGGGCAGGAAGAGGGTAAAATTTGACACACTCCCACATACACACACACAAACACATCACATCTCAAAACCAAGTGAAAAAATTAATCTTTAATTAATCACCATTATAAATATATGAAAGGTGGTATGGTGTGATGTGAAAGAGAAAGCACTGGCCTTGGCATCAGAAAGCCTGAATCTGAGTCCTGGTTCTGATATGAGCTGTGTGCTCATGGGAGCATAACTCAATCTTTCTTGGGATCAGTTTCCTCATGTGGAAAATTAGGATAGTAGCAATAGTATCGACCTCACAGGATGGTCGGGATGAGATAATGCATGTTAAGCAAACTTTCAGGGACTTCGTACATGAGTAAATAACATAATTTTTAATCTCTTTCTTCTTATCTTGTTCGATGGAATTCACATAGAAACCGTTCTGGAGCAAGTCACTGTTCTACAGTTATTGATTTATGTTTAATGTTATGTAGATTACTGGCCAATAGACTCAATATTATTGGTGTGAGACTTAGTAAGAGTAGTGTTGACCCTGGGGAAAATCACTTGACTTCCCTGACCATTAGTTTCCTCATCTGTAAAATGGAAATAATATTTACACTATATATCACAAGATTGTTTTGAGAAATTGAAATGAGTTATTATCCCGGTCATTGATAAGTGTTTACTCTGAATATTTAATATGAATATGAAACCTCAGCTCCTAGAGGGCAGGAATCAATCAGTACCTGCCTACTAATAACAGGAAGTATAATTAAAAATTAAAAAAATTAAAGCAGTATTAAAAAAATTTTTAAAAAGCAGTATGCAGCAGTAGTGTCTAGAACGCTGGTCTTAAAGTTAGGAAGTTCTTGGTTCAGGTCCTGCCTCTGACACAAACAGGTTGAGTATCTCTGGGTAAGTCATTCAATCTCTCTCTCAGGCAACTTTCTAAAATAGTAAGTGACAGAGGAGTTGCTGACCCTATACTAGGAGTTCCCTGGATCCATACATACAAATAAATAAATAATGCACCACCACCTGCTTAAGTTTCATACGCTCATAGATTTAGAGGTAGTAGGGACCTTACAGGCCCTGGAATACAGCCCCAACATTTACAGAAATGGCAACTGAGGTTTAGAAAGGATAACTGATGTGTGCTCATCTGTGATCATCAACTAAGTGGCAGAAACAGGATGTGAACCCACATCTCCCTAATTCCAAGTTCAGCATTCTCCCCCAATAGCAAAATCTCTTTCACATCCACCTGATGCTCACAATTCATTTGAGGTAGATCCAAAAGATCCTATTGTTCTCTTCTGATGGTTGAGGAAACTGAGGCCCAGAGAGCTGAGAAGGCATACGACTTCACTTGGCTAAGTGGGACTCGAATCTTACACCTCCTAACTCTGAGTCACAAAAATCACAAAATCAAAGAATTCTGGGCTGGGAGAGATCATTGTGATCTTCTAGTCATTTTACAGATGAAAAACTGAGGCCTAGTGTAGTTCTGACTTTACCAAGTTTTTAAGTTCATATCAGTAAGGAATGGTCCAGTTCCACTGAGCAGTACTGCCTTAATCCAGCAGTATCCTTAATCCAGGGAAACAGTCGTCCCTCCTCTGGAAATGCAAGAAAAAAAATTTTAATCACCATAGAGTCTCTGTCCCCTAAGAGTTTAGAGTTTAAAATGGCGTGCATTGCCGTGGGATGCAGGCATGGATTTGGAATCTTTGACCATCAGAGTCTCTCTGAAACAGAATGAGAAGCAGGGCAGGGTAGTGGTGGTGATAGTGGATACAGCACCAGACTTGGAGTCAAGAAGACCTGGATTCAAATTTAGCCTCAGACATCTCCGAACTATGTGAATATACCCCACCTCTCACCTCGCCCACCAACTGGATAAAGTAGCTAGTGAGATGCCTTGTGATTGGGGGGTGACAGGGTTGGGAAGAGGCATCAGTGAAGGTCTTCTTGTTTTATTTTATCAGTGGGGGAAATCCCAATATGAGAACCTCCTTCACAGATAAGTAAATGCTTAGTAAATCTTAGAGGGATGTCTGGGACCCTGAAAGGTTAAGTGATATCTTTTGTTGTTCAATCATGACCCCATCTGGGGTTTTGTGGCAAAGATACTGGAATGGTTTACCATTTCCTTCTCTAGCTCCTTTTACAGATGAGGAAACTGAGGCAAAATAGGCCAAGTGACTTGCCCAGGGTCACACAGCTAGTAAATGTCTGAGGCCATGTTTGAATTCAGGAAAAATGGTCAAAGTTGGGCCAAGCCTATAACTTGGAATAGAGTAGCCTCCAAATTACTGGAAGGTCAAAACTACCTCTTAAATTCCCTTCTCAGGAATCCTACCAATTCCAGTCATTTAGGCCCTTGTTGTATGCTATCTCATACCACCTGGAAGAGAACTTAGGGACCATTAAGCCCAATTATAAAGGCAAGGATTTGAGGCCCAGAGAGTTTAAGGGACTCATCTAAAGTCACACAGGTAGATAAAGAAGATTCTAGAACTGGAACCCAGGTCTCTGAAATGCCCTTGCCTCACAAGACCACTTCCCCAATCACATCTTTGCCCAACTTGCCAGGTAATCACTGGGCCTTGACTGAGTACTCTCCTCTTTTACCCATTCTGGAAGACATAGAAACGGGCCAGGCACATTTGCCAATAGAAAGGAAAGATAAGACAGGAGAAAGACTGGTAGGGAGGAGAGGGGTGGAGACCAATCCTTGGCTGGTGAGCACCAAGTACAGGGGAAAACTGGTTTCTAATTAACACCCCAGTAGGCAACAGGGAAGTGTTTGAATAAAGAGCCCAATGACCAAAAACAAGAGGATCTTAACAGAGGAAGGTGCCAGGGCTTCTCTAGAAGACAGAAACCAGAGAAGTGATATATGTCTGCAGCAGGAGTACATTTGACCACAAAGACACACACTGAGGCTCATATTCACAAGCTGAGATCAGGGACTGGTGCACCAATGAGTCACAAGGAGGACAGGGAGAATGCTCATGATGTGAGACAGTTCAGCAAAAGAAGAGAGAGACCTGGAGTAGCAGAGCAGGAGATTCAGACTCTGGTCTTGACTCTCCCAAAATCTCACTATATGTGACCTTTGGGAAATCACTTCCCCTCATGTCTCAAGTTCTTCTGTGAAAAAGCAGGGATCAGACTAGGGCCCCTTCCATTTCTAATATCTATGAACTCTTTCCAATTTATAGAAGCTAAAACCAAAGGCAAGGAATCATGGGATTACAGGCAAAGTCATGAACAGACTTTGTTAAAACTACTAGACTTCCTTCAAGTCCCACTCAGCTTTCACTTTCTGCATTAGCTATGGTCCTAAAAGAAAGAAATCTCCAAGAGGCAGGGATGGGATGAAATTCAATCTGGTTCAGAATAGGAAGACTGAACCCACTATGTCCACTACTTCAAGTCTTCAGAGGATTCCTCTGGAGGAGACTGTGGCTGCTACCGGGTTAGAGCAGAATATGAAGAAAGCAACAAAAGACAGAATACCCAGCAGAATGAGCAGTACCACCAGATGCAGTCTCTAAAGGAAGCGCATAGCCTAGTGGATGGAGTGCTGCCAGGTTTGGAGTCAGCAAGATATGAATTCAAATCCTGCTCCTGACAGTAGTAGCTAAGTGATCCTGAGAAGTCACTTAGAAATCTCAGGTTCCTCATTTGAAAAATTAGAATAATAACACTTCAGGTAGCTTCCTCAGGGAGTTATCAAGAGGCTCAAACGAATATTTACTACAATATTTCACAAACTTTAAAGCGCCATACTGGGTATCCCAAATTTCTTAGGGTAGTTGTAAGTTTTAATGTGCAAAACTGCCTTAAGTCTTTTGAATAAATGGCAATGTCAATGGCTTATTTTTTTCCCCAGAGCTACGATTTTGTCTGTATAGGGGGCTCCCAGTGAGGAATTCCCCCTAATAATTAAGATGACAGCTTTTTCTGCAACTCAGAGGCTTGGAGGGTTTCTAGTGACATGGAGAGCTCCCTATAGGCAGTAAGGATCAGAGGGAAGATTAGAATCTTGGTCCTCATAATTCCTGGGCCAACTTTCCATTCAGAATATCTCAATGCTTCTTAAATGTCAGCTATTGTCATCAAATTCCAGACAAAACTTGGGGGAGGGGTGGGGAAGGAATTATACAAATGCAAGGGGTAATCCCTCCCCTGGGAGGAATTATGGCTATGTCTATTTATACTTAATCTCTGACAACAGGTAAATGAAACAAAAGGCAAGGGTTGTTCCAAGATGGTGGGAAAAGAAAGCAGTCTATTGAATTCTAGACATGACTCTCAAGGGATCCAAGTCCCCTTCCTCCCACAAGACAGAATTCCTGACCGAAGCCTCCCCCAGTTAGTTCCCAGGCCAGTTGAACAGAACTATTTCTGAGGGGTGATCATTTCAGGGGGTAAACATGCTTCCTGTCTCACCATGTGGCTTTTGATTATAAGGAATTTTATAATCAAAATTAAAGGAATTTTATAATTTTATGAAATTAGAGGTGAAAGAAACATGAGGGACCATTGACTCCAGTGGTCAAGGGAACAATCCAGGTAGTACTAGGATTTGGAGGAGCATAGATTTCAAGCTGAAAGGGACCTTTGAGGTCATTTACTCCAACCTTCTTATTTTACTGATGAGGAAACTGAGGAGCAAGGTTAAACGAATTGCCCAGAGTTCCACAGGTAGTGAGGGGCAGAGCCAGGATTAGAACCTGGATCCTCTGACTCCAAATGCAGTGTGCTGTGATGGAATTGCTCTCATGGGACACACTCAGAAGACTGAGTCTCCTAATCACAAAGGAACCAAGATGAGTCCATTTCTTTACTCTGAGTTCAGGAACAGAGCTAAATGGCAGAGATCTTTGCTTCTCCTCACTCAGCTTGCACAGTGAATTGAAAACATGAGGTTCAGTATAATAAGCAAAGCACAACAGATTTATAATTCAGGAAACCCGAGGTCCTTCAGTCCCGCCAATGTGTGACCAATGGCAATGACCTCAGCACTAAGGCTCTGCTTCCTCACCTGTAAGATAGGGGTGGGAATACTCTATTTTCCTCCTCGCTCTGTTGTGACACTTGGTGAAGCATCTAGTCATGTAGTCATCCCTAGCATTAACATAATAACTAAGTAAACAGACATTTATTAAGCACCTAATATATGCCAGGAGCTCATTAAGGGCTGGGAATAAAACGCAAAAATGAAACCTTCCGACCATCAAAAAACTTAGCTGGTGTTTAAAGTTGGCAGAGTGTTTATAGGAACCTAGATTTAAAGTTGGAAGGGAACTCAGAGACCAGTTAGTGCAGTCCCTTTATTTTACAGATGAGGAAACTGAGTCTCAAAGAGATTAAAGAACTTGCCCATCCTCCTCACACAGGAGATGTCAGAGGCAGGGATTTGAAGTTTTCCTAATTCCAACTCTCTGGTTATTATTCCCCATGGCCTCCATTAGATACCAAAGCTCACGTGAATCTCACACATCACCCCTATGAGGTAGGTGCTATGATCATTCCTATTACAGACATGTAAACTGAGGCTCAAAGTGATATAATAGTGTCAGACTTAGATCTGAAATCAAACTGTCTCAGATGCTGATTAGCTGCATCTGAGAGATCACCTAACTGCTCTCAGCCTCAGTTTCCTTATCTGTAAGATGAGAATAATGAAAGTACCTCTCTTAAAAGGTTGTTGCAAAGACTTAAGTAAGTAATATATGGAAAGTTTTTCAAACATTAAAGTGCTATTTTTTTCTATACAGGAGACTGTATAAAATTTAAAGATGAAAGGGACCTTAGAACCACTTAGTCTAATCCCTTTATGTAACAGATGAGGAAAACAAAACTCAGATTAATTAAGGCACTTGTCCAACTTGATGAAGAAAGGAGATGTCAGAGGCAGGGATCTGAACCCAAAACTCCCTAATTCCAAGTCTCTGGCCACTTATTTCAATAGCTCAATTGACCTTCATAACACCCCTGTGAAGTAAGTATTGCAATCATCCCTATTTCACAGATGAGTAAACTGAGGCTATGAAAGGAATGATTGTCCATGACCACACAGATAACAAATGTGGGTGCTAAGATTGAAAGCCAGATCTCTCACACGCCTAACACTCTTTGCACTATTCCATGTTATCTCTAAAGACCTATATTTTTTAGGGGACCTGAATCCCCAAAGCCTTGAATCATGCTCAGACTTCCTCCCCAAACAAATGGCAAAGTTCCAAGAATCCAACATGTTCTCTCACTCACAGGCCCTCAGGAGAATTTAAAGGTCACAAAATCAGGTGAGAGAAAAAAGTCACCCTCCCTCACCTGGCCAAAAAGAGGCGAATCCAGACACCGAATCATCAGGCAAGTCGCTCTTGCTCGGATAGCAATTTCTGCCAATTAAAAACAACTGTCAAAAACCACTGCATCCATAAATCTCGTAAGCAGAGCTTGAAGAAGAAATCACCTAGCCAACAGGAGAGAGAGAGAGGGCCAAGGGAGCCTCAGGCCACAGCTGAGCAGCACCATGATCAGAGAGCATGATGGAACTTACCAGCCTGCCCTAGATATAACAACTGCAAAAGACATCGACCCATAACCATCCCATTGGCAAAGCCTTAGCCATGCATTATCTTCTTGAGTCTCTTCTGAGGCAAGGCTAATGACAGTGGAGCTCTGATTAGCTCCCATTTTACATGTGAGGAAACTGAGGCACAAAGAAGTTATTGATTATAATAGCTAGTCTGTACACGGTGCTTTAAGATTTGCAAAGCATTTTACAAATATTACGTCATTTTACCCACACAATAACTCTAAGAGGTAGATGTCATTATTATCTTCGCCTTCGAGATGAGGAAACTGACATAGATAGAGGTAATGTAACTTGCCCAGAGTCACACACCTAGTAAATGTCTGAGGCTGGACTTGAACTCAAATCTCCCCAGTTCCACAACCATCACTCTATCCATTGTACGGCTTGGCTATCTAAGATTAAGGGAGTAAATAGAGCTAGTAAATACGAGAAATCTCCTGATCCCAAGCCTGGTATTCTAGCCAATGCATCGGATAACTGAACTAAATGCAACAATCATAAAATAAAAATCGTAGCAGCAAATACTGAGTTTTATTTATCACATTCCTTCACTTCTACCGACCACCATCAGGAGCAAACTCACTGAGAAACATTGCTTCAAGGCCAGTGAGGCAGTGGATGCCTCTAGTTTAAATAGTATTCAACTCACTATCATTCAATCAATTAAGCTGCATTTTATGAAGAGTCTAGGATGTGTCAAGCACTATGCTGGTACTAGTCAAGAGATCTGAGCCTGGAAGAGAACAGATTAAGAGGCAAAATCATCGACCTCTTCATTTTCCTGTGAAGAAACACAGAGGGAGTGAAAAGGCTGATATTCAAAATCAGGTCCTCATACATGTGGGGCAATAAGTCACTGCGTGATGCTGGGTAAGTCTCCTCTCCTCTCTGAGTCTGTTTCCTTATGTGGGACTTGGACAAGATGATCTCTAAAGTCCCCTATCAACTGATCATTCTGAGATTCAGAATCCAAAACCTGCTCTATAGTCTAAGACCCAGCTCCCGTATAATTTTGCTCCACCCAGCCCCCAGCCCTGCTGCTGTGGCTTCTCTAGACTTTTAAGGATATGTCTGAACAAGGCCATTCTCTCTAAGAAATCCTATTCGGCGCTCCCTTCAAAGTGAAACTGACCACGGACCTACCCACAAGTAAAAAGAGTCAGACATTTCTCCCTTGATCCCTCATACACAACAAGAAACACAATGCCCAGATCACAACCATCCATTGGGCATGCTAACCCAGGCAAGTCAACGTGGAGGACACTTCCCTGCAAACCCATCTCCTCTGGAGGTCAGGCCACCACACCACCCCCACACTCATACATCAGAAGGAAATCTAGGAGTGAGCTCCCCAGCCCTCTCAGTAAGGTACAGCCCCAGACTCACACCCAGAATCATCTGCAATCTGCCACACGTCTCCAGGCCTCCCTCTGAACAGGGACGGATCGCAATTCTTAGCCACTCTGGATAAAGTGGTCAATCCACTCTTCTTCCCAAGCACCGTCTCCACGTCTTCCCCTTTGGTCTGAAGCACCAGGAAAGGGTAGCTCGTGGAGGATGGGAGTCAGCTGAGTGTGACTACCATAAGTCGCAGGCTCACACCTTGGCAAAATACTTGCCCCTGCCAAAGACAACAGGGCTCAATGGGGTAATTCTCAGCTCCCCCAATTTCCTTCTCATTTAATTCGGCTACCGTTCAAATAATGTCTCTGATCCTATCAACAAAATGACTTCATCCTCCATTACCTGGAACTTCTTTTGTTCTAAGAACTTACTGTAATTCAGGACTGTACACCACGAACAATGAGAGCAGGGGGAAAAGGGATTCAGATTTATTTTATAAACTTAGCCAGGCCCAGGGAACGGAAAAGGCAAATGGGAACAGGTCACATGAGCCAGTCACTGGAGACACTCCAGAAAGGTACCTATCTGCACCCATGGGGGAGGGAAGGTCCTCGTTCAAGCCACAATGAAGCTGATCTAGGAAGCCTTCCAGAACTAATGGGAAAAGAAAGAGGAAGTCTGTAGCCCCTACCCCGTCCTGTCTTAGAGTCAGGAAAGCATGAGTTCAAATCCTACTTCAGACACTTTGCAAGTTGTGCGACCCTGGGCTAGTCATTCTCAGTCTCTTCATCTGTAAAATGATGGGGTTGGTGTCAATGGGCCTCTAAGGTATTTTCCAGCTGTCTCTGGTCCTATGGCCTTTTCTTACCATCGCATAATATGCCTTTCTTTCCACCCTTCCTCAACCCCGTACAAAACAAAAGCACACTAATTCTGCGCAAGATAATCTGTCACTTATCTGTATCATGAGAGAATGAACTGTTCCACACAGATGAATTTGCCAAATAATTGAAGCATACCTTTTTAAAGGCCAAACCACTTTTGTACTCGACCCAGGAATGGAAACAAAATTTTAAAAGAACATTTCCTACCTTTTTGTAAAAAAAAGGATTCTGAACATAATGCGATCTTTTGGTTCACTTGGGGGGTTGCCAATATAAACATCAATTATTAGGCTACACTAGACTATAGCAACAACTTCAAGGCTACATTAAAAGGCCAAAGCATATAATACTTTCTGAGTTCTTGTTTCTGCTTTTTATTTATTTCCTGATTTTTTTATTCCTTTATTTTCCTTTATATTATTCTCATATTTTTATTCATATTTATTATTTTTATTTTTGACTCATATTTTTTATTTTTTATTCTTCTCTTGCTGTCAGCTGCCATAACTTCTTCCTACTGTCTGTTACTCTTTAACAGGCCTGGAAGTGGTCTCACCCTTCTAATGTGCTGCTATTTAACTGCTATGGGTAAGGAAATAACAATGATCATGACTGTTAGAATTGTGTGTAAAGTAAGAGTCAATGGATTCTGAATGAGAATCTGAGGAATCCCCCAATGAGTAAAAAAATATGAGTTCTTAGGCATTTGTGGCATAAAAAGAAAGTTTCTGGCCTTCTGAGAGGGGAGAAGGTAAGAGACACTGAGAGAAATAGGGGCAATGTCAAGACAAGCTATCAATAAAACAATTTTAAAGCTTCTGAGTAGCTGAAGCAGCTGAGAGCTGATTTTCTTTATTTTCAGCTTTATTACAATTTGGAAAGGTTTATCAGACAAAGGGTTCTGGAAAAGTGAATTGTGATCATTTTTTCCTCCCACAGAGGGATTTTCTCATGCCTCAAATCACCTGTTGTAGCCAACCACTCTGTAGCTATGTACAAGCATTTGGTCAAACCTGTCCAGACCATCCCAAAGACAAGGAGGAAAAAATCTCAAGTCAATGTAATGTCTTCCTTTGTGTAGTCTCATTGGCTTCTGTGTCCCCCTGGCCCATGGTTGGTAACTAGAAGTCAATCAGGCCATCTCCTGCATTGCCAGGCCTGTAGAGGACAGCTGAAACACCTAAGAATAAAGCAGGATGTGGAGGTTATGTCAACCTCATCAATCAAACACAACAGTAGCCTCTGTTTATAAAAAGAATAGGTTCACAGACTCCATGGATTTCTGGGCATTCTGACAGGCACAAACATAGGAGTGATTACACAGATCATCAGACTCTGAGGGATACACGTTGCAGGGGGTAGAAGGACAGCTGAAAAGGATCCCAAAGACCTTTATGACATTGAATGTTAGCACTAGAAGGGACCTTATAGGATAGAATGTGATCGTGAGGGTTATTAAGACTGAAAAACAATAACTAACATTTATGTTACAATTACTCTGCGCTAAGCACATTACAATTTTACCTCATTTGATTGGTACAACAACCTTGGGAGCTAGGTGCTGTTTTTTACATATGGAAAAACTAAGATAAACAGAAATGAAATGACTTCACTAGGGTCATATGGCTTGCAGGTGTCTGAGACCAGATTTGAACTCTGATCTCCCTGACTCCAGACCTGGATACCTATCCACTCACCACCCTGCTGCATCCTTCTGGTGATCAACCACATGTCTCCAAACACTGGACTTACCCCACCCTACCAATCTCATCCTAAGTCCCTCTCCTCTCCAACATTCCAGTTCCCTCGTTTACAGGAAGTATCCCTTCACACTTCTAGTCACAATGTTCACCTTGGGAATTCTACCAATTCTCCAAAAAAAAGGCTCATCTCCTCTAGGAAGTCTTCCCCTACTACTACAGCCCTTGTGAGTCTCCCCTTCTCTGGAGCATGTGTTGTAAGGAAGAGGACCTGGCTTCAGATGCCCTGGGGCTCTGCTACCCTGGACAAACTGTTTTTGCCCTATGGGCTTGTTTTTCTCATTTGCAAAATGAGAAGGGAATGACCCAGAGATGACTTCTTCTAAGTTCTGTTTGGTGCTGATATCCTATGCCCTATGGTTCCCTCCAGTGTTAACATTCTTCATTCTAAAGTGATTTCCAAATCTAGCATTCAATTTTCTAAAAGTCTGTGTTCTGGGATTCATTCTAGTTTTGATAGTCTATAATCGATCAATCTCTGGTATCATATACTAGACACTGTTCGAGGTGTTAAAAATACAGAAGATATCTAGATAAATTGGATAGATACATAGATAGAGAGGCAGATGATAGATTGATTAATCGATTAAAAGGTAGATGGGTGGCTAGGTAGAGAGATTACATCAATGGGTAGATAGATTGAATGGATGGATAAATGACAGATAAGTAGATAGACAATCAGAAAAATAGACATAGGCAGAGACTGAAAGGTAGATGGATGGATGGATGGATGGATGATAGATAAGTGGATAAAAAGATATATAATCATAAAAATAGAAAGATTGAAAGGTAGATGGATTAGATGGATAAATTGGATAACTGGATGGATAGATGACAGATAGATAGATAGATAGACAGATAGATAGACAGATAAAAGGATAGACAAATAATCAGAAAAATAGATTAGGTAGATAGGTAGATGGTAGATGATTTATTTTGTACTTGCTATATACCAGGTTCTATACTAATAATCAAAGATACAAATACAAGCTAGCAAGATATTCCCTGTCCTCAAGGAGCGCACATTCCAAGAGAAAGAAGACACTGAAAAGTAAGATGGAGAGGGTGAGACAGCATGACTTGGACAATGAAACAATCTCCACCTTTGAGAAGCTTATGTTCTATCAGGGGAAACAACAACCAAGGGTCAAAATAGCCTTCCCACCATTCCTTACACAAGACCTCTCCTTTTCCCCCCTTTGGAGCTTTTTCCCTGGTGGTCCCCTTTGCCTCCTCACCCTTGCTCAGCTCAAGCACTACTTCTGGTACAAGTTTTTAATGATGCCCCCACTACTTTCAGCAGCTAATGCCTCTCACTTCCCATCGCCTTGGATTCATTTTGTAACTCTTTTATACACACATATGTGTAGATATGTATAGGTCTACATTTTATGTGTACATTCTCCACCTCCACCACCCCAACACTCCAGAAGAATGTTAACTAATTCAGGTCATGGATTATCTCATTTTTTCTTTATATCTCCAGTGATTGGAACATAATAGGTATTTGACCAATATCTATTAATTGATTGATTAAAAAGTCTTAAATTTGTCCTGCCTTCAACTGTCCTGTTTTTTGAATTGTCCATGTAAGAGTTTTGCCTCCTATAACTAGACTGTACTGAGAAAGCCTGGAGAGCAGGCCTTCTTTCTGCATGCCCTCAGGGCCCAGCACACCAGCCTGCATGTGCTAAGGGCCCAAAGTCTACTTGCTTGAGGAACTGACAGATTGAAGACAATTATTCTCCAATTAAATTCCAACGTTTAGATGTGGTTTTGAAAATAAACAGATTAATCTTTGGATACCGTGGAACCAGAGATTAATAACTGACATATCAGGAAGTGATTTATCATAGATAATTCATTTTATGAACACTTTCAGACTGCATTAAAAGCAAGCCAAGTTTGTGAGGAAAGAGTCATAAGAAGCCCCCAAAACACACATCCAGCCTGGGCCTTAGGAAGACCAGACCTCAGGAATCCTGGCCACCTGACCACTGGCATACAAGATCCCACGGCCTGGATCATCTCTGGATGAGTTAGTCTGTTGACTTCCCTGGCTGGTTCACCAAGGAGCTTGTAGTCATCCTACTGATACCCACACTCAGAACCAAGGAGTCATCATTAAGTCTTTGCTCTCTCACCTCTCCCCCATATCCAATCAGTTACCAAATCTTATTGATTCTACCTCCTCAATATCTCCTCCACTGATACTTTCTATCTACTCACACCACAACCAACCCCATCTGAACTGGTGCAATAACCTCCTATTGGGTTTAATTACCTGCACTTTTGCTTCCTTTTCAGCTGATATTCTATAAACACTAAAATGATTCTGCAAAATACAGATCTAACCACTTTACTATCCTGCACAAGAAGTTTTGATGACGCCCAACTGCCCTTAGGAAAAAACAAAACTCCTGTATTTGACATTTAAAGTATTTCACAATCTGACAATAAGGTTTCTTTCCTGGTTGAATCCACTTTACTTCCCCCCATTCACACACACATACTATGCCTTAGCCAAATCAGATTACTCGCAGTTCCATATACACAACATTCTACCTTCTGTCTCCATATTTTTGCCTGGAATTTTTTCCCTCACCTTGTTCTCCCTCACCTTTGTTTCTTGGAACACACAGATCTCTTCAGACTCAGATAAAGTACAAATCAAGTTGATGAAGCCTTTCCCTAAATCACTATGTATTTATTTTCTGTGTAACCTGTATATACCTTGGTGTATTACTTAAGTAAAATGTAAATTTCTTGAGGGCAAGAACTGGCTCATTTTAGTATTTGCACCTTCAGTGCCTAGCACAGTCCCTGGCACCCTTAATCAATGCCCACTGAACAAATGAATGAAATCGTAGGCACAATGATTCTCATTTCCCTCCTAGCAGCTCCGCTGGACATTTCCATCATGCCTCAGGATCTTCTTCATTCTGTAAGATCACTTCAGCCCTGGAACTCACCTTGAGTGCCCTCTGCCCCATGGGGGCCCTCTGATCAGAAGGCAAAGAGTTCCTCTCAGAACCTCCATTTGAGGATGCCACTCAAGTCAGCCATATATTCATTTCCCATTTGGCTGCACTCCTCCTGCTATCTATCAACATGGGTAGTACCTTCCTCCCTCCTCCCTGGTCAGTTTCCATTTTTGTGCTATCTTCTCCATCAGATGATAAGCCCCGTGAGGGCAAGAACTATCTTTTACCCTTTTTTTATATCCCCAGCTAAGCTTGGCAAAACTGCTCAGTATATAGTAAATGCTTAATAAATGTTTATTAGCTAAGAGACTTGCATTTAGCAAGTGCTTAATAAATGCTGTCTGAAAAGTTCTATTCCAGTTTTGTTTTTGCCCTTCATTTTCAAAAACCTCCCTGTGAACTGGATTTAAGCTAGGTAGAGTTGCACAGTCTGCCTCACCCTCTCTTCCTGAATCATCAAAATCCAGTGGCAGGACAAAAGTCAAGATGCCTGGTGATTGCCCAGGATGTAGTGGGTAACCTTGGAATCTTTGCTATCTGACCAAGCTCTAAGCACTCCACAGAGCCTGCTTGAGGCACCTTCACAAACCTTTGAAACAAATTGTCTCATCCTCCCATTTCACCAGGGAAAGACTTGAAAGTAGACATTCCTATAACTTGCCAATGGGTTCAAGACCTTCCAGTTACCCTCAACCTGGTTTAGCCCATCTGCTGAGATGGTTTCCCAGGGTGTGGCCACTATACACACTACAGCTTCTTGGAGCCACAGGTTGGGTTGGGTGAATCAGGTGGATACCAATAGTGGATGAGCAGCCCTCATACCAGCAGTACTGGTCCTCCTGAACATGCCATCCTCTCCACCAGAAAGATATAAACGATATGGAGATACCCTAAAAGGCTTGCTAGGGAGAAGAAAACATAGTCCAATTATACACATGAACCAATAAAAACAATGGTTCCTGGGAGACTGGGAAAATCTTTCAGTTAGCCTTGAAACCAATAGAGGAAAGGGAAAAGAAAAGAGTAAGACTCTTTGCTGGAAAGGTAGCATGGGTGTATCTTGGTAGGTCCTTTATGTTCAGAATAGTCCATGATAACTATGTAAGGCTGTCAACTCAGGGGCCAAAAGGGGACTTTCCATTTCAATTGGCTTTCAGAAGCTTTAAGGCCATTTGAGCACCCTTTCGGGTGGATCAAAGGGGAAAGCAAAGCCTGTCTTCGAAGAATTTTGTCTCCTTACCTTGTCCTCCCTCCAGAGCCCCTTTAGGTCATCTCTACTCAAGAAAAGGTACCTCATCTCATTTACTCAAGCACATTTTCTGTCCAGAGTCTACACTGTTATAATCAGAGAGGTATAAGAAATGTTACTCCTGCAGTAAAACCTCCCCAGTCTGGACTATGGGGGGGGGCAGTAAGAATTGTGACAAATCAGTTTGTTTGTTTGTTTTTAATATTGCATCAGTCATTGCTTTCAGGTACTAAGACGAACTTTAGCCGAAAGAGTTGGCCCTTAGAGGTGCAGCTTTAATGAATAGATAGAGACCCTTTGTAACGAGCACATCAATTGTTTTTGAGTTAAGTGGATACTTGAAAAATTCTTGAGAGTATCTTGAAAGAAGTCTGTTCTCAGAAGTAGTTTAGATAGTTCTAGAATTTGATCAACAATTAAAGAAAGTCAGAGTTTTATTTTATCTTCCAGCAGGCCAGGGGTCTAGTCCCAGCTCTCCATTTACTAACCCTGTGACCCTGGGTAAGTCACTTCTGCTCTGAGTTTAGGCTCATCTGTATAATGAGAGTATTGTGAAAGATGATCTCCAGTCCTCTGGGTGCCAATCTCCTATGGCCTGTTTACCTTGGCCATTGTACTCAGGAAGGCCGCTCTAGGAAATCCACTTTGTAGATTTCCTTCTAGGGCTGACAAGCTGACCTTCAATAGTTATGATAAATTTTCATTACTAAGGAGAGGTTTCCTGAGAAAATTAATGACATAAACAAAACTATAGAGAAAGTGAGTTCTGGCCAGCTTCAAAGGCTCAGTCCTTATTTAGAGGCTAGATTAAAAACTGAAATGATTTTTAATAAAGTCTTGGCTATGTTCATGTTAATAGCTCAACAGGTACAAAGCACTTGATGATTACAAAAAACTTGACACGCCTGTCTTGACACATGCTCACAACAGCCCTGAGAAGCTAATCGTGCAGTCGTCACTATTCTCATCTCACAGTTGGAGAGAGGGAATAAGCATTTATTAAGCACCTACTATGTGAAGTTTTCTCAGCAGATACTGGAGTGGTTTGCCGTTTCCTTCTTGGACTCATTTTACAGATGAGGAAACTGAGGTCAACAAGGTGGAGTGACTTACCCAGGATCACAAGCCAGTTAATGTCTGAGGCCAAATTTGAACTCAAGAAGATGAGTTTTCCTGACTTGAGACCCCCCACTTTATCTAGTGCACCTCCAAAATGACCTGGGGCATAATAGTAGTATCTGCCTTCCAGGGTTGATATGAGATTATTGTAAAGCACTTAGCAAAATGCTTGGCACATAGCAGATGCCATATAAATGTTTTATTAGTCATCATAATTATTATATTATAACATTATATATTGTTATATATGTTATATTTAATATATTATCACATATATTTAGTACGTTATATTATAATATAACTGTTATAATACAGAAATGGCCTTGGTGTCAGGAAGATCTGGATTCAAATCCAGATGGACGCCAGTGGGCGAGTCATAAGCTCTGAGTGTCTCAGGCAGCCTCTAAGTCCCAGTCCAACAGCTGAAGTCCAAGAAGGAAGAGAGTTTCCATACTAGCTATCATCTCTACCAGTGAAACCACACCATAAAAAGGAGAGGAGGAGCCCAGATTTAAGGCAGGAGTCAAGCCCATGATGGGTGGAACATCCCCTAGCAACAAAGGCTCCTCCCCATCCACCAGCTTCCTTTCCTTCTTCAGCATTCCAGGGCCCCTCTCCCACACCTCCTTTCTGGAACCGTTTGGTCTTGGCAATCTTACTGGCCCAGAAGCCACAAGAACATCTTCCCAGGCACAGGCATAGATGAAATTGCCTAATTCGGACTCAGAAGACCTGAGTTCAGACCCTAACTCTCTGCAGCATGATACTTGGCCAAGTCATTTAATTTCTCTAGACTTCGTTTTCCTCCTCTACAAAATGAAAGGATTGGCCTAGAGGAGACCTAAAGTCCCTTCCAAGTCTAGTTCCTGAGAGACCTATGAGACTCCCTCCTTGACACTTACCAGCTGTGTGACCCTAGCTAAGTCACTTACCCTCTAGTTGCTACAGACAGCTCCCTTATCTACCAGGAATACATGGGCTGCAATGTGCTCTACTACATAGCAGGTTCCTGCAGTGACAGATCCTTCCATGTGAAGAGTATTGTGCTTGGTGCCAGAGACACGAAGATGAAACTTTTCCTCAGTAGGGAAACTTTACAACAGCTAACATTTATATGTCATTTTAAGGATCCCATAGCTTTACCTACTAATCTATTTGATCCTCATAACAATTATATGAGGTAGGTACTAATATTCACCCCATTTTACAGATGAGGAAACTAAAACTGAGAGAGGCTGAATGACTTGTCCATGAGTCACACAGCTAATAACTATCTGAGGCAGAATTTGAACTCAGATCTTCCTGACTCCAAGTCCCATGTTCTACTCACTGTGCTACCTGGTCACCTCAAGGTAGACTGAAGATAATCCTCAAGGAGGGTCATCTTTCAGTCATTCCTCAGGGCATGCAGTGGATAAAGTATTTACCCTCAATGATCTTACAGTCTAATAAGGGAGATTTGCCCTCAATGAGTTTAGTTTAACATGGAATATCAAACAAATAAGCATGACACAAATATGAATACAAGTTGTGCAAAGGAGTCATCCGGACAAAGTGTTGCGAGAAGTCTCGAATCCAGGAGTTTGCTCAAGGATGGCTTCCAACAGGATGTGGCTGCTCGTTTGGAACATGAAGAAAGGGAGAAGGGACTGGAGGGGGAGTGGGAGTATCTAGTAGAAGTTTTTCCAGGCACAGAGGAACAAAGCAAGTCAGGGCTAAGATCTGGAATGATGATAGGAGAGAATCAACAGTCTGGTTCGACTGGAATGGAGAGTGTCTAAAGGAGTGTAAGTGTGAGTAAGATCAGGCACAAATGGTCAATTACTGTACCTTCCTTATTCACCCCACTCCATATGTCAGCAGCCCTGGCATACTCATGCATGCCTGGCAACCTGACTTCATTAGATGAATATTAAATGTCTACTAGGGTAGCTAGATGGCTCACTGAGTCCTGGGTTTGGAGAAAGGAACATCTAAACTCAAGTCCCATCTCAGACACTCACCAGATGATCCTGGGCAGGTCAATTTGCCTATGTTAGCCTCAGTTTCCTCATCTGTAAAGTGAGGGAATCAGATTTCATGGCCATAAAGTTCCCTTCAGGAACTAAGTCTATGAACCTATGATTCATAGGCATTGCAGTGGGTTTAAGGCATTATAGTAGATGCTGCCAGACATCCAGTGATACAAAATCCCTGCCCTCAAGGTGCTGATACTCTATGTTCAAGATGCTATTCATGATGCTGAAGAAGAAAAGGATAAAAAAAAGCAAGTTCCTTCCCCTTAAGGTGCTGATCATCCCAGAGAGGGGAATAACACATGTGGGAAAGATGTCATACAAAGTACATAAGTGAACAAGTGTAGGACACAAGGCTAGGAGACCCACAAGGGGTTACTCGTGTAGCAAGATGGAAATGATCAGGGAAGGCTTCCCAGAGGAGGTGACACTTAAGGAGTAGGCAGATTTGGGAAGGAGGGCATTCCAGGAATAAGGAACAATGTGAACAAAGACAGGGAGGCAGGAAAGAGTGGGATGTGTGCAGGGGACAGCAAGGAGCCCAGTTTAGCTAGAACATGGCGCATTTAAGACGGAGGCGTGTGAGCTGAGGCTGCAAAGGTGGGTGGGAGCCAGATTGCAGAGAGCTTTGAATGCCTTGCTGAGATGTATAGTCTTGATTCCGTAGATAGTTAGTGGGAGCCAAAGAGGGCTTTAAAGCATGAAAGTGGTGAGAGAAGAGTCGGGACAAGAGGTGGGCAAAACAGGCAGGTAACAAGATAGGCATGGCAGGTATCCCTGGGCATGGCAGGTAACCAGATAGAAGAAACAGGTGTTAATTATTCTTGACGACTGCAAGTGTTCATGTCAGAAAACTTGACTCATGTAGGGACTTACTTTGAGTTAAGTCAGGTCACTCAAGGCCTCTAGAGAGAAAGCATGTTGGGCTAATAGGGTGCTGGGCTTGAAGTCGATAAGGCCCAAATTCAAATCCCGCTTTCCATATTTACTAGCTGTGGGATTCATGAAGAAATCACTTAAACTCTCTGGGCCTCAGTTTGCTAATCTATAAAATGGGGGTAACAATTACCATAGTACCTCCATCAAAGCGAGATTGTGAAATGGAAATGAGACGATATATAAAAGCACTTTGTAATGCTTAAATACTTTATAAACGTCAGCAATTGTTATTAGCAGGTAGACATCGATACACAGCAGTTCCAATTTCCAAACACTTCTCAGGACACACAAATGCCTTTTCCTCTCACCAGTTGGAACAAAGTCAGATCTTGGGCAAACCACTTTTTAAAAGTCATCTTTCTAATCTTTAAACACTTTTTCAAGAACCAATTTCATTTCTGTTTGACACCAGTGACATAGAATCCCACGGTGAAACCCAATGCATCCTGCTCAGAAATAGAATGAATAAAATTTTCATGTTGTAGTGTAATATGAATTTGTCGGCAGACTTGGGTTCAAATCCTGGCTCTCCTATTTGTTCCCAGTGTGCCTTGGGCCAAATTCTTTCCCTTTTTCTGGATTTCAGTTTCCCCTTCTCTAAAATGAGAGCGTAGGGGCTTAACCTTTTACTGTAGCCACACTTTGGCAGTGTGGTGAAGCCTGTGGATCCCTTCTCAGAATAGAGGTTTGAAATGCATAAATTAAAACATATAGTAGTATAAACAAAACCAATTGCATTGAACTACAACTCCCAACAACTTCTAAAGTATATGAGCCCCAGGTTAAGAACCCCTATATAAGATGATCTCTAAGGTCTCTTTGACTTCTAAATTCAATGACTTTTGAAACATTTTAAAGAAAAAAGTAATCCATTGGAGGCAAGATGGAGTAGGCCAATGCCTGGAAATGAACTTACTAAGAGATGGTCACAAATCAACCATCCTATAGCTAGACACTAGTTGTGTGACCCTGAACCTCTATTTCCTCATCTGTAAAATGGGAGTGATAACAGCCCCTGCCTCATAAGGCTGCCCTGAGGACAAATGAAATAATATACATGAAATGCTATTTTCATTACTACTATTACTAGAACTTCTGGTTTCTCTCTCTCCAATCCAATCTAACCAGTATGTATTAAGTGCCTACTCTTTGCCAGTTAACATGCGAGGTGCTAGGAAAACAAAGGCCAAAAACACAAACAAAAAACCTCAACGGTGTCTGTCCTCGGGGTTCTTAGATACTACTGGAGAAATGTAAGATGTAAACAGGCAGGTACAGGATCGTTGCTGGAGATGGAAAGGAACGCTAAGAAGGTGTACAGAATGGAATACTGAGCAGTCCTTTCATGTGAAGGGGTCCTGGGTGAATGCTGATGATCCAAGCACCTCTTCAGCTCTGGGATTCAGTGAATTAAGGCAGAGATGTCAAACTGTGGGTATCCCAGATTAAAAGGTTATTGGGAAGCATTTAACAAAATAAATACAAATACAATACAACATAGATAATGTCAATTTATTGTTTTCCATTTCTCTGACTTAGACACCACTGAACCCAGGGGAACAAGAAAACAAGAAAGACTTTCCCCAGGAGATGGCATGCGAGATGAGCCTTAGAGGAAGCTTGAGATTCTCAGAGGCACTAGGGGAGGAAGGGAGGGAGAGAAAGAAGACTTTCTAGATATAGTGACCAGTTTATGCAAAGGCATAAAGATTGTATATGGAATATCCCAAGTTCTGTGAACAAACAATAGACCAGAAATGCTTTTTCTTTAACCTAATTTTCAAGCTCAACATCCATGTTTATGTTCCCTATTATTAATATTTCAGTATCTGGCAAAAGAACAAAAAGGAAATGGAGGCAATTATGTAAAAGATTTAGAAACAATCTGGTGAAGCCCAGTGACAACTGACAGGGGTGGAAAAGGAGAGGCGCCACAGATGCCAAGGTGCTGTCTGTCTGTCTGTCTGACTCTCTCTCTCTCTCTCTCTCTCTCTCTCTCTCTCTCTCTCTCTCTATCTTTCTCTCTCTCTCTCTCTCTCCTTTCCTCCCTCTGTCTCTCTCTTCTGTCTCACTATGTCTGTGTCCATGTCTCTTCTTTCTCTTTCTTTCTTTGTCTCTATCTCTTTGTCCCTCTGTTTTCTCCTTCCTCTCTCTGTCTCCCTCAGCCTCTGTGTGTGTGTGTGTTTCTCTATCTCTTTATAACTGTGTTTCTCTCCCTCTTCTTTCTCTTTTCTCTATTTCCCTCTTTTGGTCTATTCCTCTCTCTCCTTTTCTCTCTGTTTTTCTCTCTCTTGTCTCTGTCTCTCTGCTTCTCTCTCTCTCTGTAAGTATGTGTATGTATGTGTGTGTATACATACATATAGATATAGATATAGATATTATGTATCTCTCTCAATTTATCTCCCTGTCCCTCTTGGTCTTCTCTCTCTCTCTCTCTCTCTCTCTCTCTCTCTCTCTCTCTCTCTCTCTCTCTCTCCCTCCCTCCCTCTTCTCCTCCTCTCTCTCTCTCTGTCTCTCTCTCTTCTCCTCTCTCTCCCTCTCCTTTCTCTGTCTCTGTCTTTCTCCCTCTCCTTCTCTCTCACTTTCTCTCTCTCCCCCTCTCTCTCTCCTTTCTGTCTCTATCTCTCTTTCCCTTGCTCTCTCCCTCTCTTTCTCCTTTCTCTGTTTCTCTCTCTCTCTCTCTCTCTCTCTCTCTCTCTCTCTCTCTCACAAAGAACAGAGGAGGTTGAGCTCAGATTTTCCTTACTACTTTCTGCCATGCATTCTTCAGCACCCAAATGACCTTTTTATGATTCATGGCAAGCTGACTGATCTTTGGCCAGTCACATCCCCTTCCTCCCAGTCACACCCACCACTGGGGACTAAGCCCTTCTTGCCCTTTTTCATGCTCACCATTTACATGGTTAATAAGTGCTGATGAGTCAGTAAGCTGACCCTTCCATAATGCATGTCTGTGTCCCTACAGCAGCTCTGATGGATAGTACCAAACTGAGCCTTTCCATTGGGCTAGAAAGTTTCATTCAAGGCTGGATCCAGGCTTGATTCAAACCCAGTTCACTGATACCCATGGGCTTCTCTTGACCCACTCAAAGACTCACCCTTCAATGTTTCCAGGTTAGAAGGAGGGTTTCAGGGACAGGAAGACAAGATTCATAGCCAGGTCCTTCTCTGGGGAGTGGAGTATCTTGGCTTCAGATCTAAAAGGAGAAACAGAGCAGAGGTTAACCATATTTCCAGGAATGGTCCCAAGGGGGTGAACTCATTCATTAAGTCAACAAAACTCCTATTATATTCCAGGTATGATGCTAGGACCTCTGGGAAACACAAAGATGAATGAGAAACTGGTTCCTATTCTAAAGGAACTTTCAGAAAAGAAAGGGAAGTGATACCATCATTATAGTCATCATAAACTCGTGTTTATCTAGCACCTTGAGATTTGCAAAACGCTTTACAGATCTTATCTCATCTGATACTCACGACAATCCCAGGAGATAGGTACTACTACTATTTATTTTATAAAATACCATCTTACAAATGAGTAAACTGAGGCACAGAGAAGTGAAATGATTTGCCCAAGGTAACATAATTGATAAGCATCTGAAGCAGAATTCAACCTCAAGTCTTCCTGACTCCAAGTCCAGTGCTCTATGCGCTATGACATCACTGAGATGCTTTAAAGTACCCTGTACATTTGTGTCACTGATACAAATGACTATAATAGGTCAAGGGAACACTGAAAATACAAACATACTGTGGTGAGAGTAGGGTAGAGAAAGAACACATTTACCAGAATGTTCCTATAAAGCATCTTCTCCTCAGGAGAAGACAAGGGATAGTGTCAAATGTTAGCACTTAGGTCAGACACTCAATCAATCATCTCCAGGATCTCAAAGGACAAATATTAAGTGTATTGTTTATGCAAAGTATTATGCAAATAACTTTAGGTGAAACAAAACATGCAGGTGTCTAAGTCTTGATCCTTTCCTTCCCTTGAGGTATTTGCAGGCTGCCTGGAAAGACAATAAACCTATGTATAGCAAGTGATTAATCCCCAAATAAGTGACAGGTAAAAAAAAGTGTTATGACAAAACACTAAAATCTACTTACTACCTTGTAACCTTGGCCAAATCACTTAACCTCTCCAAGCCTCAGTTTCCTCATTTATCAAATGAGAAGGTAGGTCTAGATAACATCTAAGGAACCTTTCAGCTCTAAATTCTATATAACCTGTCACTACATAGCTATTTGCATGCTGTTTCCTCCATACCCATTAGACCATGAGCAGTATAACAGCAGAGACTATGTTTTCTTTGTATACCCAGTGGTTGGCACAGTGCCAAGTACATAGAAAATGCTTAATAAATACTCAATGACTGACTGGATTAATGATCTTATGACCTTTAAGCTCAAAAGTTATGATCTGTATGATACAATGAAATACATCTGATTATCTGTGATCCTGGGTGGTCCAAAAATTAGGCTAATTCAAGCCATTTACTTTTAATGTCACAGTCAATTCTGAAATTTGGCAGAGTCTCTGAAACTTAGTGTAGTTTCCATGAAAAAGATACAAAAGTTTTGGTTTATCACAAACTAAATAAGAGATGATAGAGTATTGGGAATATTATAGAAACTGCAATTCTAACTGAAGATGAGTGCCTACATCACAGCCAGAAATAAGCCCCAGTATTCTACATTACTCAGAGCATATTTGAACACTGTATTCCATAATGGAGGTCACATTTAAAGGGGGACACTAACAAACTATTGTTTCTAGAGTTTAGAAAAAATAACTTAAACAATAAATGTGTAAAGGAATTAGAGGTGCCTTGCCTGAAAAAAAAAAGACAAGGTAAGGGGACACTCTTTTCACATAATTAATGTTTGTCATATAGAAAGATATAAATTAACCTGATAATATGAGTGCTTTAAGAACAGAAATTGCTTTTTGGTCTTTGGCCTCCTTGCAAATTCTAGGCATTTAATAAATGCCTCTTGAATTGAACTATTCTGTGTATCTAAAGAGGACAGATCTAGAAACAGTGATTGTATGGAAGATAAAGAGGTATAGTGAAGACATTTTATCACACAACAAGCACCAGATTGAGGGGTGGGGGGAGCCAAATTCCAGAATATACAGTTTGTGACCTTAGATGAGTCATTTATCTTTTCTCAGACTCAATGTGTAACTGAAAAAAGGTGGGAGGGGTGGAGAGATAATAACATTTATGTTACTTTCATTCACTCAACAACCGTTCATTAAACACCTATTATGTGCCATGTCTGGCTGGGTGGGAAACAGCAACAGTTACTGTTGATAATGACTCTAGAGCTAGGAAGGGCCAGGAGCCCTTGGCAGGAGCCCATTGAGGTCCCAGTTTCACAGGGCAATAGGTTTAGGGTTTTGGGAGAGGACAGGACAGGGGACAGGACAGCACAGAGGAAAGGGAGCCTCCTAGCTTTAGAGTGATTATCAATAGTAACTGTTGCTGTTTCCCTCCTAGCCTGAAGTCTTTCTTTTTCTTGACTTCATTAAAGGGGCCATGCTCTAGCTACTTTTTAAACGGGTCTATTCAATGAATGTGCGTTGCCTCACACTAAGTGAGTACCTGCAAAGACCTTGGCCTAAAGCACCCAAGGTCTCCCAGTGCATCCTGGGCCATTTCCAGTCATCCTGAGGAATATCAGGTCACTGGATTCCAATGACTCTGGAGGAGAAGTGAGGCTGGTGACCTGCACAGCCCTCCCTCAACTCAAACCAAAGTCAAGTGCAAGTCATGTCATCATATCTCTGATGGCATGGAATTCTTCAGCAAGAAGGACAAACATGATTATGTATCATGTGCTGTTCTATTTGCTAGGGCTACAAAGACAAAAAAATAAATAGTCCCTGACCTCAGGAAATTTACCTTGGAGAGTACAAAAGCACATACAGATCTAAAGTAAATGCAAAGTCATTGGCAGGGGAGAATTAATTGAGGGGAGAGGGAAGGATCAAGGAAAAGAAATAGGAAAGGCTTAATATAGAAGGTGGCACCATTTTCATTAAACCCAGTCAAGCTTTCTTCAAACCTTGCAACTCTAATGAGATTCCTAATAGAACCTTGTCTACTGGAACTGCCTTAAGTATCTTCCTAATCAAGCTTTAAAAAAAGGAAGCATTTATGGACTTCAGAAGCTTTCAGCTTTCAATCTCAACTTTGATGGGAAGAAAGTGGTGTTGTCTAATGTAATGCTTCTTAAACTGTGGGTCATGACTCCATATGGGATCAAGTAACTGAATGTAGGGTTTCAAAATTTTTGGCAACAGTAAAAGGTGTCTGAACGTGCAATGACCAAAAATTAATTCAAATTCAACTGCATAATGAATCCAAGGATTTTCTGGCAGCCCTTGCCCTGTTGCATCATGGAACTTCACTGTAGCCTTAGTTCTGAACACACGTGTGCACATTGCACTGCGCATGCATACTGTCACACCAAGCAATACCAAAGAATGCTGCCTGAAACACCTCAGCTCAGATTCAAGGCTATTGTGTGGTATGACTTGCAGTGTTTTTACTGTACATATAAAGTTTTCTACTCTTACCAAAACATCACAGTTTAATTACAGAAAATAAAGATTTTTAATATTTTCCTACTGTCAGTTCTCAACATGTAAGTATCAAGTGAATGTATCTTTGGATTGCATCATGTTAGAATGCTTGATTTTTTAAATTGCTGTTATCTCCTTTTTCAGAAACCTAAGTGTTTAACTGCAGCAAATAAAGACAAAAGCCCTTTAATAATATTTCTGCACCATCAGCATTATATGTAAGTATGAACATCAATTTTTAAAATTTAAGCCTACATACAACTTCATAAACTAAAGCTGGTATTTTTTATTTGAGAAATTATTAGCAATATTTATTTATATTTTAGGAAAAAAATAGTTTTCAGTGATAGATAAGTGGCTAAATTTAGACAGAAGGGGTAAAAATACTGATAACAATGCAACACAGGCTTCACTACCAGGTTATAGTATACCTAAATTGACAAAAAAAAAGAAAATATGTTGAATCAAGTGACTCCCAAAAGGTGAAGTTTAAACACATTATTGAAACTGGAAGATGTAGTTGTTACGTTTTTGACTGAGCAGAAATCTGTTTTTGTTCATTTATTTAATAATGATTATGTTATTTGTCAGATAATTTTGAAAAATTCAATGATTTTAAAGGTGGCTTCAAGGAAGAGATTGTAACATATTTATGTTAAAAGATAAAATTGGGCCAAGATGGCAGAGTAGAAAGACTCACATATGCTAGCTCTGAACCCACAGCCCATAGATCTCCTGTAAAAAGAACTCCCAACAAATTCTGGAACAGTGGAGCCACACAGCAATGGGGTGAAGGAGATTTCCATTCCAGAGAGCCCTGAAAAACCACCCCTATAGGTCCATCATGCACTGGACAGGAGCAGAGCCCAGCCCTGCCCTGGCCCCGCAGCACTGAGAGGAGCAAGCAGATCCAAGCAGGCTTCAGGGATGGAATTTCCAGCAGCCACAAAGGTCCCTCCACCCACAGACGCACAGCTCAGTGAAAGAGACGTCTGGACAGGCTGAGAGGGGAGCAGGGTGTCTCCATGACTTGGGCCCCCTCAGGAGACAGCAGCAGAGGCAGCAGGTGGCCAGAGGCTCCTGAAGCAGGCAGGAGCTCAGCAGCAGCTTCATTACAGAAGGTCTCTGCATAAACCCCCTGAGGGAACTGAGCCTGAGAGGCGGCCCTGCCCCCCACCTGAGCACCAGAACTTAAGCTCCCATTGAATAGCAGGAGGCCTGCTGCCAAAAGCCCTGAGGCTGGGGAGCAGCATTTGAATCTCAGACCCCAAGCACTAGCTGGGTGGATCTAGGCAAGGGTGGACAGGAATC
>CM053772.1:47070140-47110436 GCA_028658325.1 Potorous gilbertii | reverse complement strand
TACAGGTAATGGAGAATAGAAAGCTATCTGGCCCTACAGGACAAAAGAGAAGATGGGGACAAGAGAAGGGAGGGAAGACAGAAGAGAGGGCAGATTGGTGATAGGGGAAATTAGAATGCTCAGTGTGCTGGGGTGGGGGGAGGGGACAAATGAGGAGAAAATTTTGGAACCCAAAATTTTGTGAAAATGAATGTAAAAAGTTAAATAAATCAATTTATATTTTTAAAAAAATCCCAGATGGAGTCATGAAGAGCTGGACACACCTGAAATGAATGAATAACAAAATGGTTGGGATTCCTTGTTCATTCTAGCTTTGGAGAAGTGATTAAAAAATATGAACAAAAAAAAGATAAAATTGAAAGTTTTACTAAAATAGTTAACATATGGAAGAATAGGGTGGAAAATGGTTCTTTAGAAATATTTACAGCTACTTCTGATTTTATAATTGAAAAAAATCTTCCCACAGATTTAATTGTAAGAGTTGTAATTGATCATCTGAAGTACCTGCAGACAGTTTCAGAAATACTTCCCTTCAAATTTTGTTTCTAAAAAATTAAGTTGGGTTCATAAACCATATTCGATTAAAATCCATAATATCAGTCATCTGCTATTAAAAGTTCAAGAAGAATTTGCTAAATTATCGAGACACAGATTTCAAACTTGAGTTTCTTTTTAAAAAATCATTAAGACAGAATTTCCCACAATCTCTGAAATGGCCCTAAAATACTTCTGCCATTTTGTATTACATATTTACGTGAAGCAGCATTCTCAGCATTAATGATTATAAAATCAAAATATCGATCAACTTTGAAAAACATTGAAACTGCTCTACATCCTGCAGTATCAAATATTCCACCAAGATTTAATTCTTTATATAAAAATAAACACATCTCACACACATCTCATTAGTATGCAAATTTGCTGTCATCTTTATATATGCCAAAGAATTGTTTTAAAATAAATTTATTTATGATTTATTATCAGTAAATGTTTGATTTGTATACCTATTTTATATGGTTTTGTGCCCAGGGTTGCATAAAAACTTTTCAGGTGAAAAGAGGTCATGAAGAAAAATTTTAAGAAGCACTGGTATAACTAAAGCAATCTATGTGGATGCCTGGGGGACTCATTAATCATCTTATATTTTGGAATGCCAGATACAAAGATGAAAACAAAATCAGATATTGGAAGGTGAAAACAAAGGTGTGGTGTGATCCTATTGGAGTAGTTTGAGGAGTGCTGAAGGACAAAATGAGTTATGGCTGGCAAGGAATGGTAAGAAGAACAAATAAGATGTTTTTTAAAGCTCTTAATGGGTCACAATGAAAAGAAAGAACTACTAGATTCTAACTTTGTTTCTGTTTCCTGGGTCAAGCAGAAAGATCCATGGATTGGAAAACAGAATAAAATGGGTAATAAGGAGCTGAAACCTACGATAAGGAAGGAGAAAGTAATAAATCATAGCATGGTTTTGATGAGAATGATTATGTCTCACTTAACTTCATTTCCTTTTCAGACAGGGTTACTGAACTGGAAGATCTGGAAATTCTGCATCCATTATTTGCCTAGATTTCAGCAAAATGCTAATCTTATAAATAAATATTTTAAAAAACTGGGCAAGACAATAACACATCTAAGTGTATTCAGAACTGGTTGAGTAGTTGTTGATGGTCCAGTGTCAATTTGGAAGAAGGTCTTCCTTCCAAAATGCTCCAAAATGAAATGCTCCAAAGATCTTTCCATTTGTTTGCGCCATTTTTTATCAATGACTCATGTAAAGGCAAAGATAAGAAGGCTTATCAAATTAGAAGAAAACACAAAACTAGGAAGAATAGCTAACATGTAGTATGATCTCAGTGGAATAAAATGATGGCATAATGCTAAAATTTAACTGAAATAAGTATGTCATCCCACACTAAAGTTCAAAAAATCAACTTCACAACCACAGGATGGGGGCAACATGGCAAGACGCATTTTGCCTGAAGAACATCTGAAGATTTAGGGGATTGCAGGCTCAGTGGCTCAAGAGTGAGACAAGGCAACTCAACTAGCTAATACTGTCTCCTCCTTCATTGTGAGAGGTACAGTACCCAGAACAAGGCTGTCAACAGTCAGCAGGTACTGTCTCCTGATCAGAACCCACAGAGTACTGTGTTTGTTTCTAGGAGCCACATTTGACAAAGGGTCTTGACAGTCTGGAGAATAAGCAGAGGAGAGTAATCCAGAGAGTAGGAGAACGAACAGCCTTGCGATTGTGCCATTAGAGGGATCAGTTAAAGAAACTGGAAATATTTAATGTGGTGGGGTGGGGAGGGAGGGGGCACATGCTAGATATCTCCCATTCATTGAAGGATCATCACATGAAAGGGGAATTAGACATGTTTTGCCTCACCCTAGAGTGCAGAATGAGGAGCAATGGTGCAAGTTATAGGCAGGCAGATTTAGGACAAATGAAAGTATAAAATTCCTAATGGCAGAGTAGTCCATAAGGGGCATGAGCTGCTTCAAGGGGCAGCAGGCTCCCCCTCACTAGTGGTTTTCACATAAAGGTTATCTGACCATTTCAGGGGATGATCAAATGAGAAAGGAAATGTAAAGTACTTTACAAGTTTTCAAGAACTATAAAGATGCCAGTTATTATAACATGTTATAAAGAGGATTCTTCTGCAGGTAGAGGTCAGGCTTGATCAGAGGTTCAAATCTTTTTTCTATCATGGAGCCTTCTGATCATCTAGAGAGGCCTACAGAACACTTCTCAGAATGTTTGAAAATTATTGAAGGAAATGCTCAATTTCAATGAGAGGTTAATAAAAGTAAAGGTGTCATCTTTTTCCCTTCCAAGTTTACAGACCCCCTCAACCCTATCTACAGACCCCAGGTTAAAAAGCCCTAGCTGAGAGGGCTCCTGGCAGGCCTGGGACTGATATTTGGTGGATGAGGAGGAGATTAAATGAAAGCAGGAAGGTCTATTAAGAGGCTGTTGCAATCATGTAGCCAGGTGGCAATGAAGGCCTAGGCTAGACTGATGGCAGTGGGAATAAAGAGGGGCCATATTCGAGAGATGCCACACAGACAGAATCAACAGGACTCTGGTGGGATTGGAGAGGTGAGAGGGAGAAGAAGGGGAGAGTCGAATCGAACAACAAGGCTTCTAACATGGGAGTCAAACAGAAGGAGTGAGTTTGGGAGGAAAGATATTAATGATAAGGTAATACATCCGTTATTATTAAAGTGACATAAAGGGGGAGCAGAGAAAAACAGAAAGATGAACAGAGATAAACAGAGACAGACATACACAATGCCTACATGGGCAGAGTTGAGGGGAGTCTTGCCTATGAAGCAAAACTCAGTAGATCCTGAACTCAAAAGTTGCACTGCTCCCTCCACCTACACCCAAACAGTCATGACCTGAGAAATTGGGGGGAGAGAAAGAGAAGGGGTAGAAAGAAGTTAGCTGTGGAAAGTAAAGGAGATTCAGTCACTCTTTCAGAGAAAAAAAAGTTGCTCACCCTATACCCAAGATAACTGAGTGACACCTGCCCTATAGTTCAGAGAGTGACCTATCACTTGTTCCTCTTATACAACCTTACCATCCTGATCTCCCATCTCCCTGCCTTTGCAACCACTGTTTCCCCATGCCCAGAATGTTCTCTCCTCTTCACCTAGGATCTTAGAATTCTTGGCTTTCTTCAAGACTAAAATCAACCATCACCTTCAAATTTGAGGATAACAAAAATTTAGGGGAGATGGCCAACATACAGGATGAAGGAAACACAATCCAGAGCCCAATAGACTACAATGATGGGCTGTATCTTGTTCAGGAGGCCTTTCCCCATTCCTTCCAACTGCTAGTGTTTTTCCTTGTAAGGTTATGTATCTCCTCGGCATAAATCTCATCCCTAGGACTAAGCATAGTTAAGCACTTAATAAGTGTTTGTTGATTGACTGACTGATTGCTGAAGGAAACTTGGCTGTAAGTGATCAGGCAGGGATTAGAGCTCAGGCCTTCTAACTCCAGATTCAGCAATCTTTCCACTATATCTCCGTCAAGGGATCTTCTTCAGTGATGGAATGCCTCAAGATTTCCATTTACTTTTCTCCAGGGAGAGAAACACATAAAGAATAAACCAGCCTTCGCTCTAGGTGATGGGGTATAGGAGTTGGAGCTATTTTGAGGAGAAAGTTGGGGACTTAGGAAGAACCTGAGGGGACAATACTGCCAGGGTCCCATTTGTATACTGTCTTATACCCTCATTTGAATCCAGATCATTCATTCATTGAGTAAATATTTATTACAGAAATACAAGATGTAGATAAGCTAGGGGCTTTGTTCAGATGGAGATTTCCAGTAAAACTGGCTTTGGAAAGTGAGTTAGTGAGAAGAAAAGACTTGTGAGCCCATGTAAGGAAGACTAGAAGGATAAATCAGTACCATTCTTTCTTCCTCCTCCTCCTCCTCTTAGCTGCTTGAATTTTTTATTTTTGTGCTTGGTCACTGAAATAATTCCCCCACCTCAGTGGGGTGGCTAGGCTAGAGGGCATTGCAGGATTATTCATACGTATAATAGAATGCAGAAGTGCAAACAGACAAGCTACAGATGCCTAGCTCTGCTCCATTTCCCTTACCTCCTATGAGGAAGTGAGTACAACATCTGGGAATTTCCTTATAGACTATTAACCTGGACAAGCACCAGAAAAACTATCTTTTGATAGGAATTATAGTAAGCAGGAGAACAGAGCTCTCCTACTTTGGGCCATCTCCTGACTAGAAAATAACTTATTTATACAGAGTCCTTATAAGGGAAATTTCATCTGGGTCTCTGGGAAGCAGGGAGGGGGAAGGTTTAAGGGGTAGCACCTCACTGCAATTGCTATTATTAACCAGGGATATGTTAAAGTACTTAAGAGTAGAGAATTTCATGGTAATATTTACAAATGTAAATTTGCCAATTATAGATTAATTCTTCTCTATTTGTTATAGCACTTAGGAAGATTCTCTAGCTTGAACCATAACAGCACTTACTTAATAATTTTGTATTACTCAGATTTTTTCCTTAATTCAGATTGACCTCCTTTTCTTTTCTCCTTCCCCTCCTGACTTTCCTCCTCAATTTAAGGGTAATTTTAAGAGTCTTCACCCTATCTAAGAATATACAAGAAATACTGTACCTAGGAATCTTGAAGCCAATAACAGAAAGGAGAAGGAAGAGGTCAACAACAGGGACCCAGGAGTGGAGAGGCAGAGAGGTAAAATAAAAGAGATGAGGAAGAAAAGAGGAAGTTAGAAGAGAAAATGGAATGGAAGAAAATGGAATGGGAAAAGGTAGAGAAATAACGAAGGTAGGGAAAATGAGATACAAGCAGGCAGAACCAAAATTAGTCATGTGGGGGCCCAAAGCTAACAGCATCAAAACTAAAGCTCCCTCAAAACAACTTAAGAAAAAGTAAAAGAAGAGCACTGGCCAATGGAGTCTTGTATTCCAGATCCTGAACGCAAGACCCTAGGAGGAAAAAGACCCCAGGACACAGCTCCACAAGAGGAAGATAGGCCCTGAGGTACCTCATGCTGCTGGGAAATTGCCCAGGCTAAGAAGTAGAGGACCAGAGCAGGGCCAGGGCCACACAGCAAGGAGCTCACCTGAGGTACAGTCATCTTATCATAATGGAATATTCTTAATAACTAGGTATAAAAATCAGCTGTTCTTTTACTACTAAAGGAATATTAATTAATCTATCAATGATTCTTTTTTAAGTTCCCAGGATGTGCCAGGAACAGTGGTAGGGGTTGGGAACAGGAAGAGAAAAAAGAACACTACCTGTCCTCAAGACGCTGACATTCTACCTGCACTCTCTAACTTTCCATGACCTAGGACAAAGGCGCAGTCACCTCACCCTAGCTACAACTCTGCCAGAAGGAAAGTATGCGATATAGGTAGGTAATTTTAGATAATTGTCTGGAACCAGAGATCTCAAACAAGCACCAGGAAAAAATATCAAAAAGAGTTCACCTTAATGTGGGGGCATTCTGCTGAATTTTGTTAGTTCCTGGACTAGGTTTGGTGGATCAGCCATGTACTAAAAGCTTATAAGCAAGCCCATGCCAGGGAGAGGATTTCAAACCACTACACTTAGCAGATGGGAGTAGAGAGCAACAGATTGCGAGTGGTGAATGACTGAAGCCCAGGAGATGATAACAGGGAGCAACTTGGTAACAAAGAGACCATCAGGAAACAGAGGTGTGACACCCAGCAGAGAATAGCAAAGAATGAGTCAATTACATCCACAGAGTAAATCAGAAATTGTGTGGCACTGGAGGCATGAACTGCCCTGATCACACATGCCTCTTAGATACAATGTCTCTCCATGTGTACATCCTACTGGTGTGCCCTGGACACGTTCATTCCTAACATGTATACTCTTAAAACATGTATTTCTTTTGTGTTCCACTTCATACATATTTTTGGGGAGGGGGTGTTCCATGGATATTCTCTAGTCATATGTATGCTCTGAGTGCATACCCTCCTACCACTGATGGTGTGTGGGAAAGTATGCCCCATGTGTGCAGAGTGTGGAAGAGGATATTTTCTTGTTTTCTGTATTTGTCACACTGATTCAATTTCCCTTGTTTTGAATTAATGCATTCTTAAATGAGCCAGTGGAAGTAATAGAATAGGAGCTCTAATTTTGATTGGGTACTGACACAGAAGGCTTCCAACCTGATGTAGCTATTTTTCCTACCCACGAATGACAGGGTTCCCAAAATACTACATTTCAGTCACTATAGAAATATATGTTGCTGTCATTATCATTCCAGTACCTTGTACAACTCCCATAATGCTTATTATTCAGTTTTGTATTAGAGGAATTTTAAGACTGGTCCTATCTCCCCCACTAGAGTCAAAGCTTCTTGAGGGCAGGGATCAGCTTATTAATTTTTTGTATACCTTTCAACACTACTTAGAGCTGTTCAGTCATTTTTTCAGTCATGCCCGACCTGACCCACTTGTGGTTTTCTTGGCAAAGATACTGGAATGGTTTGTCAGTTCCTTCTCTAGTTCATTTTACAAATGAGAAAACTGGGGCAAACAGGGTTAAGTGATTTGCCCTGGGGTCACACAGCTAGGAAGTGTCTGAGACCAGACTTGAACTCAGCAAGATGAGTCTTCCTGACTCCATGCCAGAGCCACATAGCTGCCCACTCAAAGTATACAACAGATATGCAGTAAATACAGTTATCCCTCCCACACTGCAACTTTCCCCATTGTGGTTTTAATATGTCATGGATCAGTATAAGAAATTAAATGGGGAATTTGGGGGAGTTTTGTGGAAGCTGCAGACAATACAGAGAAACAAGCAGACAACATGCAGAGGTCAGCAGACAACATGCAGAGGCCAGCAGACAATACAGAAAAAGTTTAGAAACTCAGAAATGCATAAAATGTATGTATAGTCTTGAATGATATCAACCCAAATTTTACAATAAGGCATTTTAAACACCCCATAAAAGAAAAAGAAAAAATGCAGATTTCTCTAGGATGAAGGGAGGGTCAAAGAATTTTACTCAGATTTTGCAGATTGCAGGAGTGCCATGCCCCTTACCCTGGAAATGTGGAAGGGATAACTACATTTGGTGAATCCAATTAAGAAGATGTGAACTTTTCAGGTCTGCAGTCACTGGTATCTCTTTAGTGGCTATGTTCCCTTTCCACTTTCACAAATTGTACCCAGTATCCCATTTCTAAGACATTCACACCTCCTAAGGAACTACTTTCTCAAAATCTAAAATTCACTTCTGCAGGGCTATGAGCCCCAATAATGTTTCCTAGAATTTTTAATGGAGCAGGAAATCATCAAAGGGCAGAAATATTAAATAAAGGTAAAGTCAGAAATGTCCCCCACCCACCCACCCCATGGGGCAGCTCCACGTAGGGCAAGGAAATGTATCACGATAGGGCAAGTCAAGAGCAAAGACTGATGCTAGAACCCAAATCTCCTATTTCCCAATACAAAATACTGTGCCACATTGTACCATATCATCATCTCCCTGAATAGCCAGGATGTTGAGTATCAGCCTTTTCCCATCACTTTCATCTCCTCCTTCATGGAATCATAAATTAGAATAGGAAGGGACCTTCAAGGTCATCAAATTCAACCCTGTCATTTTACAGATGAAAGGCCTGAGGTCAGAAAAATTAGGAGACTTTCCCAAGGTCACACAGAGAATAAGTGGCAGAGACATGATTTTTAACCCTGGGGCTTTGTCTCCAAATTCAATGGTTTTCCCACACTGCCGTCATTCTTTGGGACTCCAAGGCTTTGTGTCTTATAGAGATCCTTGGGAAAATTCAAAGCTCATCCAGCCCCTAAGGGTAGGAACCAACTAATCATTGTTGGGCAAAACCATAGAAGTGATGAAAGCATAGCCCCAAAAAACAAGGAAAAAAGAAAATTATTCATATGTGCAATTAGATTCAATATTTATTTAGTACCTACTATGAGCTAGGTACTGTGCTAAGCAAGGAACTTACAAGGTAACACACAAAAGGAAGATGAAAAGCAGATGGGAGAAGAGGGTGCCAACCCTTGGACATATTTTCTGGAGCCAAAACCAAGCAGAGGTGCTGATGAAAAGTAGGAAGATTCTTATCCCAGCCCTCTATAAAGGAAAGTTTGGGGAGGACTTGAGGACTCCACCTTCTAGTCCTCCAATCAGCCCTGAGAAAGTTGAGGTGTTGAGTATCAAAAACGGAGCTAATCAATGTGACAATGAGATTTCAAGTGATGGATACATTCTGAGTGGGACCTGAGGTGGTGAAAGCAAGCCAAGCAGCTCTGTTGATGCAAAGTGATAAGTCGTCTCCACTTGTTACTTCCACATGTACAAAATTATTTATAGAAGCTATTTCTGTGGTGGCAAAGAACTGAAAACTCTATGAGGGTGCCCATCAAATGGGGAATGAATGAACTAATTATGGTATATGAATGTAATGGAATACTATTAGACTGTAAGAAAGAAAGACCGAAAAACCTACAAAGACTTACATGAACGGAGGCAGAGTGAAATAAGAATAATTTATACAACAATATCATTTTAAAGACAAACTTGCATTGATCAGAGTTCTTAGGTCTGTCACTGTTCAAGAGTTGGTTGATGAAATAAATGTGTTAACCACTTCCTAACAGAGAAAGTGCAGAATGAGATGTCTTTTTTTGCACACAGCCAAATCTAGGGTTTGTTTTACTTAAAGATGCATATCTGTTTAAAGTGTTCTATTTCTTTTTTTAAATGGGTGGTGGAGCAGAAAGGAGAAAACACAGATTTTTGTTCATTTTTTTTAATTATTGATTTTTGAAAGGGATGAGAGCAAGGCCAGGTGGAAATGAAACACAAAAGAGGCCTCCAAAAGAAGCCAAGACAGTGGGGTATAGAAATCTATCTTGCCCCACAGGAAAATGGAAGGGAAGGCAATAAGAAAAGAGGGGTGATAGAAGGGAGGGCAGATTGGGTTAAGGGGTAATCAGAATGTGTGCCATCTTATGGGTGGGAGAGGGAAAAAAATGGGAGAAAATCTGGAGCTCAAAATCTTGCAGAAGTAAATATTGAAAACTAAAAATTAAGAAAAAAAAAGCCAAGAACAGAAAATGGGACAGAGGGGCTTTTAAGACCAGCTTCTCCACATAATATTTTTGCTCCTGCCTGTTAATGACACAACTTCTCAAGGAGTTCCAAGATTAAAGTCACACTCTTGACACGTTCCATCAGCCATCACTATTGGCTTCCTCTGTTTCCTTTAATCAAAAGCAAAGTCTCATTGTCACTGTGCCATCTGCCACACATCAACTAAAGGCAGAAATATTTACTTGCAGTAGATCTGAAATATTCAAACTGCTGTGTACTGTACAGCCACTAGGCCACCCTACCCCAGTGAAATCGGCCCTTTCCAGGGCTATGGGTGTGGTTTGGGTAAGAAATTGAAGGCAAGAGGCAGCCTCTCTTTTCTTTTTCCTAAGA
Organism: Potorous gilbertii; assembly: GCA_028658325.1. Classification (NCBI taxonomy): domain Eukaryota; kingdom Metazoa; phylum Chordata; class Mammalia; order Diprotodontia; family Potoroidae; genus Potorous; species Potorous gilbertii. Next base: position 47,100,424 of record CM053772.1, on the reverse strand, counting down.
ATGCCATCTAAGAGATATGTGACCAGAAAAGGAGGTGGGCAAATCACAGAGTGAAATCAAGGGATGACTAATGGACAATCTATGTGTTCCATTCATATCCAAGTAATGCCAAGACATCTAGAAGAAGACTCCAAGCATGTTGGCTGGACCCCCTAGGGAGAAATTCTGGAAGGATGTCAATGACTCACTCAGGATGAGAAGATACATATCTAGGGTATGATCTATACCACTGGATGGAGCACTTGCATTAATGAGGCCACAGAACCATCCAAAAGGCAATCAGTTCTAATCCCACACACAGACCAGACAGGAAAGGGCTATATAAATGGATTCGTAGAGAATAACGGCGTATAGAACTGGAAGGAACCTTAGCAATCTCCTAGTTTAAGGGTGGAGAACCTGCAGACTTGAGGCCACATGTGGCCTTAGAGAAACTTACATCTGACTGAATACAAATTTTACAGAACAAATTCTTTTATCATGGATTCTGTCAAAAGGCCACATTTAAGGATCTAGAAGGTCACATGTGGCCTCAAGACCATAGGTTTCCCACCCCTGCCCTAGTTCAACCCTCTCTTACAGTTGTACAAATGAGGGATTTGAACTTAGAGGAGATTAAATGATCTAGTATAATCACACAGGCTCTTAAGAAGCTGAGCTGGTACTCATAGCCAAGGACTCTCTGACTCAAAATACAGCACTCAGGTAGGGAAATGAGAGATTATAATGGGCTGGCATCATTAAGGAAATGGCGGACCCTTTAGAAATGACAACTGGAATCACAGGACAGCTCTTAGGATAAAAATGGAGGCTGAGCAGGGGATCTTGAGACCCCAAACACACTGACAACAGCAACTCAGTGAAGAAGGGATGACTTTTCAACCCTTTCCCCATCCCCAATAAAAAGCTGAGAGTCCCTGGGAAGAGCAGCAGGGATGATTAAAAGAAGAGAGACAAAACCAACCAAGTATTTGCTGTCCACATGGGTGGCCAACTTGGCACTATGGGAAGAAGTATAATGTACCATTTCTACCTCAGTGGATCTTCAAGTCTAGTTAAAGAGGTAGAACTAATATATATGAATCAGTAAATAATACAGGATTCCATACAAGTGAGTCTGTGCCAAATTGTTTAACAAATACTATAAGGCAAGAATCTCTAACATATTCTTGAATAAGGATTTAGAGTTTGAAAGCATCATTAGAAGGTCCTCCAATACAGCCACTGAAGGGGTATTTTCCACTTTCCTGAAGCCTTGAGATCACCAGCAATAGGTGATGCTAAAAATAAAATCCCTGTTGGCTGCAGTCCCCATTCCCCCTCATCTCTAAGATTCCCAGGGAAGTGGGAAATCAAGCAGAAGCAACTGCATGAACTGGGAAGACTTTAAGATCTACCTGTGGACCCTGGTAAACTGGTTGTGGACTCGTTTTACAGAGAAGGGTTTCCTGATCTTCTTTGTGTTATGGATCCCTTTGGCCATCTAATGAAGCTGGTAAACTCTCTGTCAGAATCATGTTTTAAATGCATAATTATATCAGATTACATTATATTAAAATTGTCCCCCAAAATGTTTCAGTTCATGGACTCAGGCTAAAAACTGCTGGTGCAGAGCATTTAGAGATCAGGAAGGTTTGGCATAATCAAAAAAGACTTCCTATAGGAGGTAAAATTCAAGTAAGGGAAAACGCAGAAGTCACCTAGTCCAAATTCCTCATTTTTCCAATGAGGAAACCAAGAATTAATTATGTGAAATAACCTGCCCAGTCATGTATATAGTAACAGCACCAAGATTTGAACCCAGATTCTCTGACACTAAATACAGTGCTTTTTCCACTGCATCACACTGGGCAGGATGTAAGTAGCTGAGGGGAAGGGGGTGGGGCAGATTCCATGCATAATTTGTGGACTTATGAACTGATGTAGCCTGACTGGAAAATTATTTGGAATCATGTAAATAAAGTGCTTAAAATGTCTATGCACTTTGACCCATTGATTTCTGCCACTAGGCATATACGCCAAAAAGGTCACTGACAAAAAGAAAGACCCTATATATGCCAAAATATTTATAGCAACAATTCTGCGGTAGCAAAGAGCTAAAAACAGTAGATGCCCATTGATTGGGGAATGAAAAAATATTGTGGTATATTAATGTAATGGAATATTACGGTGTTATAAGAAATTATAAAAATGATGGATACAGAAAAGCACAGACTTCTATGAAATGATGCACAATGAAGAAAGTAGATCCAAGAGAACAATGTACACAATTGCAACAATGTAACTAGAAAGAACAGTCACAAACCAATAAAAAAATGAATGTTACAAAATTACAAAGTACCAGTTCTCAAAGAAGAAACAGGAAATGTTATCTCCCCCTGTCTCCTTTGCAGAGGTGGATAGTCCATGGCTGTAGAACATTGTATATATTTTCATATTTCTTCTATGAACTAATTGGTTTAAAGTACTTGAAAAAATATTTCTTTAGTATGTATGATGGCCTTCTGGGAGAGGAGAGGAGGAAGGATATGAGGGAAATTTTAGGTGATGTAAAAGCAAAGATATTCATAAGAAATGAACTTTTAAAAAAGGAACAAAGATCATGGTGACCATGGTGAAGAGATATGAGAAGATACCTCCTCTGCAAAGATGTATAGGAGGAGAGAGAAGTTCTATAGGTGTGCAGCATTGCATATGATGTTAGTTTTTTCTAATGTACTGATTGGTTTTATTGAATTATTTTTATTTCTTTTTTCCCATTTTTCAGTCCTTTATTATGTGGGATGGTTCTCTGGGAAGGAGAGGAGAAGGATTGGGGGAAGTGGGGTAGAACTAAGTAATGTAAAAAAAAAAAAGATGTCAATAAAAATCTAAAAGCATTCCAAGGAAGCATACAAAATAAAGAGAATTTGGGCATGCCTTGGTGTAGCTAGCTTAGTGTGGTAGGGAACCCAAGAGGATGGGATAGAATTTTGCCCCTACCATGGAGTCCCTGGGCCAGGAGTGCACTACTCGCCTAGGACAGGTTTTCCAAGGATGAAATTGGGGTCAGGATTCCAGTCTTACATTTCACATAGAAGGAAGATGTGAAAGGTGGTGCTGAGCTCACTTTGCTTCCTCCATACACATGACCTAATCCTCTAAGACTGAGCCAACCAATAGGGGAACAAAAGGCCAAGAAGTGTAGCAGACAACCCTGGACAGGGAGCCAGCCAGGAAACCAGTAGAGGTTCTGGTCCCAGTTCTGACAATGACTGGCCGTGTGTCCTTGGGTAAGTCACATTTTCCCTTCTGAAAATGAGAGGGTTCAATGAGCTGATCCCTAAGGCCTCTTTCTCTCTGAAATTCTGATTCTGATGGAACAGTGCTCAGGAGCAGATGCCACAGAGACATGACTCAGGTCTCCAGAAAAATGTTCCAGGAACCCTACTATGCCCCAAGCAGAGAGAACTAGGAAAAGGGCCCATCCTTCTGTTCTCCACAAACCTTTATAAAGCTACCCTACTGTGCTTATGTCCTGATGGAGGGCAAGGCACAGTCTATTTAAGGCAAAGGGGGTGATCACACCCACAGTAACTCAGGTAGGAGAAGAGCTGTTGACTTGGCACAGACTCCCAGTAGCCAAAGCTACTGCAGTATCCTCACAGGCTGCGGAATCCCAAGTCCCCACAGCCCTAGATAGAAATAACAAAAAGGAATTCTTCTTTCCTTTTTCTGATTTCCTCTTTCTTTCTTCATTCCTTCCTCCTCTTTTCTTCCTTTACTCATCTGTCTTTCATTCTCTTCTTCCTTCTTTTCTTCCTGTCTTCCTTTTCTCCCTTGTCCTTCTTGTTTTTCTCTTTTTTTCCTCCCCTTCATTCCTTCTTTTATTTCTCTTCCTTCTTTGCTCTTTATCTCTTTCTATTGATACCTAATCAATCTAAGTGGCTAAAACCAGCATTTCATGTTTGGGGGGTTTGTTTCTGTTTTGTTCAGTAAAGTAAAACCAAATGTAAACACAGTGTAGAGAGATTCGCACTGATCAGGGCTGTCTGGCCAAGGTGCTCCCTTAAGTTAGTTCCCTCCGTAATTCATGCCACAGACTCCTTTTCTAGATGTGAAAGTCATGGCAGCTGCTTCCTTACCTTACCTGACTACCCCTTAAGTTAATACCATTTCTCTATCTCTATCTCTTTCTGATTTTCTCTCTCTCTCTCTCTCTCTCTCTCTCTCTCTCTGCATTTCTGTCTTTTTATCTGTGTCTCTCCATGTCTGTCTATTTCTCTCTCTCTCTCTTTCTTTGTCTCTTCCCTCTTTCTCTCCCCTCTCACCTGTCCTCTCCCCTCTTCCTCCCTGTCTCTCTTTCTATCTCTTTCTTTGTCTGTCTCTCTCCCTTCTTCCCTGTACTTTCCTCCCTCCATCTCTGTCTCTGTTTCTCTGTTTCTATCTATCATCTATCTATCTATCATCTACCTATCTATCTTTCCCCTTGTGTCCTTTTCTTATTCATTATTCTCCTCCTACCTAAAACTTCATATCTCCCAAGGTTCTTCATTTGGTGGCTCACCTGCTATAATAATTATTTCTCCCTTATCAATCCCTTCCATGTCTCCTTGAAAATAACTGCCATATCTAGATAGCCAGCTGATTCCTCCCGTAAATCCAATTTTCACACTACCAGTCACATACGAGGCATCTTCACCAGGATGTCTACACATACTTAACTGATCTTCCTACCCCAAAATTTAGCTCTCCTCTCAGTTTCCTTTTTTTCTGTTAATGACATAATCATCCTCTCAGGACCCAGATCTAAAGTCTTGGATTTTTCACTCTTCCCTTTCTCTCATTCCTCACATCTAATCAGTGGCCAAGTCCTTGTTGCTTAAATATACACAAAATAACTCTTGTGCCTGTCCTTTTCACTCCCAGGGAAGTTACACTAAGCAGGAACTTCACTACCTTTTCCCTAAACTACTGAAAAAGAAGTTCCTACCCCGAGTCTTCCTCCCTCCAATTCATTTTTCACAACACTGCCCAGATATGTTGTCAGTGCAGTGTTCTAAGACAGTGAGGTGTCACAGTAGGTAGAGAGCTGGACCTGGGAGTTAAGAAGACCTGAGTGCAAATCTGGCCTCAGACACCTATTATGGTGTGACCCAGGGCATCACATCACCCTTCCTGCCCAAGATGGAGATGATAATAACTGTATCCATATCTCAAGATTGTTGTGAGGATCAGATGATATAACATTTGTCAAATAGTGTCTGGCACATAGTAGGAGCTTAAGAAAAAGCATTGATGTGAGGATAAAGTGAGATGATATTTGTAAAGCGCTTTGAAAACCTTAAAATACTATATAAATATTAGCTATTAGTATATCATTCTTTTACTCAGAGAACACCAGGGCCTCCTCAATGCCTACTGAAGAAAAGGATGAGTGTTCCAGAACATTCAGGACATGGTTACAGCCTCCAATTCTAGCCTTATCTCACAATACACTCCTGTACATGTTCTCTGTTCCAATCCACTATGATATGATATGTGATATGATATGAGGTATATTTTATGAGATATGGCATTTTATGATATGATATGATATGATATATGATACAATATGATACGATGTCCACTTTGCATGATACCCCCAGCCCCATTCTACTCTCTCCTCTCCTTGTGTCCTTAGTCCCATGGTTTCCTCTATCTGAAATTGAATCCTCATCCTTCCCCTCCCATCTTCCTCCACTGGAAGCCATCCCTTCAAAGGCCCATCTTGGATGTTTCCCGCTCCTGGTGAGGCCTTTCCTGATACACCTGATCTGAATGGGATCTCATCCTCTGAAAATTTCTCATAGACCATAGTAAAAACCCTTCTGTTGTGTTCATCACATTCTGACTTTTTAATAATTATTTGTGCTGTTAGACACAGAGTAGGCCTAATAAATATTTACACACTGACTGACTACACATTTCATCTTCTTATTTTCAACTGCAAGTTCTTTAAGGATAGGGTCTATGACATTTCATTTTTGTATCTCCAGCACCCAGGACAGAGCCTCTAATGCAGTAAGTGACAAAATGTTTAACTGAAATAACCTGAGAATTTTAGAGTTAGAAGGGACTTCTTCAGTGAAACATGGTATAATGGAAGATGTGTTACAATTTGGAAGCAGAGAACCTAGGTTCAAACCATGGCTCTGCCACTTACTATCTGGGGGACAGGAGAGGGAGGGGAATCTTGCTGCACCATCTAATCTAGTTTCTTCATTATTACAGATAAGGAAATTGAGGCACAGACAGGGTAACTTATCCAAGGTCACACACAGACCAAAATTGAGGTCTCCTGACTCATTCATTTAGAACTGTAAGGAATTTTAGTCACTATCTAATTCGACTCCTTCATTTTATAGGTGAAGAAACAGGCCCAGAGAGTACAAGGGTCCAAAGAAAAATAGGCAATGAGGTGCAGGGCAGAGATTCAAGGACAGGCCTTCTTCCTATTGCACCAGGTTGCTTTTCTGCTGACCTTAAACTTGCTTTATCTGTGTTCCCATCTCCCTAAACACCCCTCATGCCTCAACTCTATGCTGGGCAGGCCTCCTTGGCTGACCCTGGTGGATCCGATTTCAAGAACGCAGTTCAAGAGATACTTAGGAAGTGTCTAGTCAGAAAGAGCAGCAGCTCTGGAGTCCTAGAGCCTGTGTTCAAATCATCTCAACTTTTGTGCAAACTGTGCTAAATCTGGAGTCAAAGGATCTGGGTTTGAATCCTTACTATGTCACTATCTGCATGACCTTGAGCAAGTCTCTTTACCTCCCCAGGTCAACTTCAATTTCCTCATCTGCAAAATGAAAGGGTTGGGTCCAGAGGCTTCTGAGATCCCTCGAAGTTCTCCATATATGATCCTATGATCCCAAGGGCAAGGCCAAGCATCACTATTGGGAGACCAAGAGTAATTCAGTTCTCTGTTACTAAGGGCCTGATATATGCAGGCCCTGTACTAACTACTGAGGACACAGATGAGAGTATGAGACGTGGCACCAGCCTTCTTGAAGTCTTATTGTTATTGTGCAGTCACTTCAGTTATGTCTAAGTCTTTGTGACCTCACTTAGGGTTTTCTTCACAAAGATACTGCTGTAGTTTGCCATTTCCTTCTCCAGCTCATTTTACAGAGGAAGAAACTGAGGTAAACAGGGTGGAGTAAGTTGCTGGTTCACACAGCTAAGAAGTATCTGAGGCCAGATTTGGACTTGGGATTAGGAAGATGAGTCTTCCCACCTCAGACCCATTGCTCTTTCTACTGTGACAACTAGCTGCTCCTGAGGTCTAGACGAGAGATAAAATCAGGACACATAAAAGAATTCAAGATTATTTCTGAACAAATCTTTATGAGACAGACTGTGTGCTTGGTAAGAGTTCACATAAAGAAGGATTCACTTTCCACAGCAGTAGGGGAAGGCTTTGTAGCCACAGCCTCTGAACCCTAGCCACCCTCCCTCCTCTTCCATCATGTTTTGGCCTGTTTTTGACTTATTGTAGGTCATCTCCTTACGGACACACAGTCAGGCTGGGCTTCAAAAGAGCAGCGGACACTACATGACAGCAGAAAGGGAAGATTATGAATGTGGCATTATGGAGAGAGTGCTAGCAGTCCAGGAAACCATGGTTCAAATCCTGCCTCACCTGTGTGGCATGGCCGTGGCCAAGTTATTTAAAATCTCTCCACCTCAATTTCCTCATTTCTAAAACAGGGGTTTATAAGAATGCCTACTTCACAGGGTTATTGTGTAGATCAAATGAGAGAATATATGCTTTGCAAACCTTAAAGCACTGAAGGGTAACTATTAACATATTATTTATATAAATATATAAATTTATAAATTATAATAATACAACATATAGAAATTATATGCAATGATAAAATTTTATATATATTATAATTATACAGAAATAATTATTAGATATAATATATTAAATATAATTAAATTATTAATAATATATTATGATGATGGTGTATAATTTTTATCTTAACTTTATTAAAAGTCAAATTTTCTAGGTAGACCGAGTATGGCTTTTGTTCATTTTTCTAGAAGAGGTTTCTTTCTGAAATGCTTCACTCTGATAACTGCATCCAGCTTCAGGTACAACCTGTTTGCAATTCAGGGTCTCTATATTCTCTTGAGTTCATTTCAAGCTGTGTTCTCTCTCACCTGGCTATCTGAAAAGTCTGTCCTTTTGGCAATACCAACTTGATGCTGAGCCTAGACATAATCACATGGTGGAAATAGCTCAGGACAGCATTCCTCACTCTCTCTTCTTTTGCTCTAATCTCTGACAGTGAGGAAGGCCCTTTTCCTCACCCTGGTCAACCCCTCCACACATGCCCTTTTTCTCTATTCACATACCCCATTACCTTAGTTAAGGTCTTTATTGCCTCTTGCCTGAACTATTAGATTCCTAATTTGTCTACATGCCTCAAATTTCTACTCCCTTCAATCCATCCTCCACAGAGAGCTGCCAAAGTAATTTCCCTCATGTTCAGATCTGACCTCATCATTCCCTTACTCAATAAACTTCAGTGACTTTCTATTGCCTACAGAATTAAATACAAATTCTTCTCTGTTTTACTTTGAAAGCCCTTTACAACCTTATCCAACCTCTCTTTTCAGCTTATACATACCCTATTTCCTTTTTATCACCAGACCCAGACAAACTGACCTTCTCTCTGTTCCTCACACATGACAATCCATCAGCTCTCTATGGACCTTTGAACAGACTGCCATCACCCATCACTAAAATGATCACCCTCATCCCCTCTGCTTCACAGAATCCCTCTCTTCCTTCAAGACACTCCCCCAAGTATCACAATGTAAATGAAGTTTTTCCTGATCTCCTCATCCACTAGTTCCCTATGTCCTTTCCCCCTCAAACTAACTAGAATTTAATTACTTTGTATTTATTCATGTTTATTTTCTTTATATTTATCCTCCGAACATTTTCATGTGTCCTTGTTTCACCAAGAAGCTAACTGGGAATAGGATTGTTTCATTCAGAAAACTTGGAGCACAGTGCCTGGCACACAGTAGACCCTTAACTTGATTGACGGATTGATTAGAATTCCAGGGTTCTAGGTCTGAGTCTTGATTATCAAGAAGTGCCTTTGGACAAGTCGTTTCACCATTAGGAGATCAATTTCCACTTCAAGATAATTAGGGAATAAGACTCAATGACCTCAAAGAATTCCCCTAGTTCTAATCATCTGTCTTCTCTGTATTCTCATTTTTAGAATCTGAGGTACCTTAATGCTCTGCAATTCTATGTCCTAACACTCAATGTTAGAACTTCTCAATTCAGGCTTTTTCAACTTTTGTTAATCACCCTTCAGAGGTTCCTTTCAGCTTAAAATTACCATTTCATTCTTTGATGATTTACTGAATATTTTCACACACCTTGTAGTCTAGAGAGAACAACTCCCATGGGCTGGCCACATTGTTCAAATGCCAAATATATGCTTACCTAAAAGACTATTTTAAAGTGAACTCACACAAAACAAGCACTCATAGGGAGGCCAGAAGAAGGACACCCTCAAAGTCTCTGCGAAACTTGGGAATTGATTGTATACCTGGAAATCCATGGGAGACACTGGCACAGGATGGCCCAGCATGGCATGCCCGCATCAAAGAGAGCAATGTGCTCTATGAGCATAGAATAGTGGTAGCTCAAAAGAAACATGAGATATGCAAATTCAGAGACATCTCCACTCTAAATGGTCTTGCAGACTTGGTGTAGAGCCTTTTGTGCTCCTATTGGTCTGATCAGTCATAGCGAAATACATAGTGAAATATCTTGACCCAATGTAGTGTTGTCATTTTGATTCATTTTGGGCAAGAAGGACAACAACCAACCAGCCTACAGAAACTTAATCACTCTCAGTGAATCAACTGCTGAAGCCATGTAAGTTAACATATGTTAAGAATCATGTTCAAAAAACAGTTCATCTGCAAATGACCTTTCCTGTCTACAAAGTACTACCAGGAGCTGTCTAAGCACCAAGAAATGAACTTAAAACAGCATGGTAGAGCAAAATCAAAACAAAAAATACTTTTACTTGAGGTAAAAAATAAAGAGTTCAAAACGAAGTCAAAAAGAGTAAATTTATTTGAGTAACTTCCAGGAAAGGTCTGCTAAATTGATTTTATTGTTTTATAACTCACCATTTGTTAATTTGCCAAAAGGTGGGGCTTTTTTAATGTTTCTAATTATTTTTAACTAAGTTTTATTATATCCTGAGCTCCAAATTAATCTTTTCTCTGCAGCTGGGCTGGCCTAGACTGGCAATTAGCAATGAGAGTTATGAATCAAATCCATTTGTAAGTTGGCCTATTTCTTCTGTTTTGGGGTCTTTGTAAATAGACACACAAAAAGATTTTATGTAAATTTGCCCCAAATTGCCAAATTCAATACATAGAAGCAACTAGCAAGAGATCTTGGGAGAGGGTGACAGCCTTAGAAAATGGAATGACCTTTGATCTACCTTTAAAAGTATAATTTAGGAGCTAGTCTCAATCAATTAATCAATAAACTTTTACTAAGCATCTACAAGGCACTGTGATAAATGCCAGGGATACAAAAATATACAGTCCCTGTCTTCAAGGAATTTACAATCTAATCCTCTCTGGTTTGACATTCAATGCTGAATGTGTCTTGTGGATGAGACCTCAAGAGCCTTTATAGCTCTGTTGTCCGTCAACTGGTCATATTTCCCAGTGAGTGCTCCTCACCCTCATCTCCATCTAGCTTCCTGGGGAAACTAAATGGTTTCCACCACTGGTCAGAGCCAAGGTTGTCATTCCCACCACCATCCACCATCAGATACTTACAGAACACAGATTGCTGTCATAGATATCAGAAACGTAGAGAGCTAAGACATAATCCCTGCCCACAAGTCTTACAGACTAGTTGGAGAGATAAGAGTAAGTAAATTTTCAAACTAATGCTCTAATACAACAGAAAGGAAAAGGTAACAAATGAAATTCAGAGAGCATAAGAATATTGGCTTTAAATCTCGAAGAGATTATCTGTAAAATGTAAGAATACATGGTCTTCTAAGACCCTATTCTCTATTAAGTGATATTCTATTGCCTTCATTTTATAGAAGCAGAAGCTGAGGCCCCAAGAAATTAAAATATTTGCCCTAGGACTTACAGCTACTAATTGGAAGAGCCAAGATTCAAACCCAGTTTCCTAAACTGGAATCCAGTCCTCTTTGTACTCAACTTTCTTTCATCCTCTCAGGCCCACAGTGCTTCATGGAAAGGCTCCCACCCTCTAGACTTCTGTTCCCCTATATCAGCTGAGAACCTATCTTTGAACCTGATTCTCAATAGACAGACATTAGCTGCCAGATCCCTCAGCCCAATTAAACTCCTAGCCCTGAAATTTCATCTTTTCTGCCCTGACAACCTGCCTTCCTGACTGAAGTGTAGGTCTCATTTTTCTTACAATTAGATGCTCTTACCAAATGTCAGGACTGAGTCCCAATACAAATGATAGTGTCCTCACTAGTAACCTGGCATGATTATGGCCAGTGATTCCAGAAGGCACTCTGGCTTGTTCTTGTAGCCAGGTGTACTTGAGGCAGAGTTATGTGCCAGAAGCCAGGGTTTCCTGCAAAACTACTGGAGATATAATAATTAAGCCAGGTACTTATGTTAAGAAGGAAAATTGACCTGCCCCTCCTCAGACCCCAGCAATGTCTGTTCCACAGTCTGTCTCTTACAAGACTTGGGGAATCTAGAGTAAAGTTTCATCCTGTGGAGAGTGAATCAGATCTTGCAGCAATCATCTAAGCTGCTGATATTAAGAGAATAATTTGCAGGGCTCTGCACATAATCTTTAAGTATTTGAAGGGTTCTTCAAATCTGTGGAAAAATTGTTCTATATGGCCACACAGAGAAAAGCTTGGGACCAATAGGTTATCAGTGGTAAAGATTTTAGTTTAATACAAGGAATAACAATTAAAAACCTTTTTTGTCTCAAACAACCATCCTTTATCTCTGTTCCCCTTCAATGCCAAACTTCTAGAAACAGTCAGCTTTAGTGACTGCTTTATATCAGCCACCCATTCCTCAACCCCTTGTAATTGGGCTTCCAACATCCCCACTCTATCCAAGGTTACCAATGGACTTTCCATTGCTAGATGCCAAAGCTTTGCTCAGTCCTCATCCTCCTCTACCTTTCTGCAATATCCAACACTACTGACCACTGCCATCTTTCTAAATTGTCCCTTGATACTAGGACACTGCTCTCTCCTAGTCTTCCTCCTGCCTATCTGCCTACTTCATATTGAATCACCTTCACTAATCGATCAATCTATTCTTTTACCCTTTTATGACTCTTCGGTTGGTTGGTTGGTTCAATGTTGTCCATTGTGCTTGAAGAGGACCAAAGACATCACTATGTTGAAATCAAGATACAGTGTGTCTGACTGTTGGCTGATCAGACCATTATAAGCTCAGAAAGCTCTACTACAGTTAATCCATATGAATATTTGGAAAGGAGATGACTCTAAATTTGTGTATCTTACTTCTTTTTTGAACTACTGCAATTCTATTTTGCTCATAAAGCATAGCACCTTTCGCCAAATGTGGGTATCTCCCAAAGTTCTGTTGTGGATCTCCTTTCTCTATACTCTGACCCTAAGTGAAGCCATCTCCTCCCATGACTAATTATCACTGCTATGTAGATGCCTCCCAGAGCTATACATTTCCTGTCCAATCTCTTCCCTGAGCTGGTCTCTCAAATCTCCAAATCCCTGCTGAATATCACTAGCATCTCCAGTTGATGCCATTTGAAACAGAATTTTTCATCCTTTCTTATATTCATCCTCTTCCCAAAGTTCCTATCTCTGCTAATGCTCCACACCACCACCCTATCAGTCATTGTGTTGCTCAATTGTTTCTGTCATATCCAACTCTCCATAACCCCAGCTGGGGTTTCCTTACAAAGATTCTGTAGTGGCTCGCCATTTCCTTCTCCAACTCATTTTGCAGATAAGCAAACTGAGGCAAACAGGATTAAATGACTTGCCCAAAGTCACAGAGCTAGTAAATGTCTGAGGCTGGATTTGAACTCAGAAAGATAAGTCTTTCTGATTCCAAATCCAGTATTCTATCTATCAGTCATCCTAGCTCAAAACTCCAGAGTCATCTTTGACTTGTCCTGCTTCTCTACCTACCATATTCAATCACTTGTCAAATTGTGCTCTGTCTCTCTCAATGAAATTTCTCATTTCCATCTGTAGTCAGGCCCTCATCGCTTCCCACCTGAACTCTCGTCGCAGCCACCAAATCAGTCCCCCTACATCCCTCCCATTCATCTCTCATGTAGCTCCCAAGGCAGAAGTCTTGCTGAAAAGGCCCTAGTGATTTTCTGTCACCTTTCGGATCAAATACCCATTTCTCAGTCTAGCATCAAAGACCTCCATAGCGTGCCTCTAACACACGTCTCCACCCTACCCACTATCACCTCCACATGCTCTGGGTTCTAAACAAAGCGTTGATGGTTCTCAAATCTCTTCCCGAATTCTGCTGCCGCCTTGTATACACACAGATTGTCTCTGATGCTCTAAATGCACTCTCTTTCCATCTCTGCCTACTGAAATCTCTCTCCTGTCACAGTCTAGTTGTAGTGGCAGATCCTTCATAAAGCCTTCCCTGTTCCCCAGCAGGACCCCTATTTTTCCTCATTACCTCCCAACTTTGCTGTATACTTATTTTTGCCCATATACCATGCCTACTATCAGATTATACATTTCTTAAATTTATATTTTTTACATGTTTTTGAAATTTATCATAGAATCATTGATGCAGAGCTGGAGGGAACCACAGAAGCCACTTAGTCCATCTTGTCATTAAACAGATTAGAGAACTGAGATACCAGGAAATTAAAGGACTTATCCAAGGTCATTCATGTTGTAAGCATCAGAACCAAGATTTGAACCCAGTTTCCCCAAATTCAGAGCTGATGTACTTTCCATTCTATCTGTCTCAATAAGACACCAAGTGTGTTTATCTTTCAGTTTCCAGTTATTAGCACAGTACTGATAATAGTATTACATTATTATTATAATTTGGTATAATAATATACCTAACACATATTTCAGAGTGTTTATTGATATGAACTCATTTAAAAACGAGATCTGTCTGAGGACTCGCAAGAGGAAAAGAACTTCCCCATAACAGAAGTGTTCAAGGAGAGACTGAATGAGCAGGGCTGTTAATCAGGTGGCCTACAGGGCCCTCCAACAATTCTGAGTGGGGCCCAAACAAAATTAAAATCTGAGTGGGAAGCATTTAACATTTTTCAACTGTCAACGTGTAGCTCAAAGGGATCCTTACATATAGTTTAAAGCCCGCCTTCTCTTTTCGGTTTGATACCACTCATCAAAAACAGGAGTCCTCCATGGACCCTGGGAGTCAGTGGTTAGATTTCTAAGGAGTCCGTGAACTTAAATCGGGGGATGAGGAAAGGAGAAGAATTACATCTTTATTTTCATTCATCTTTAACTGAAATTTAAGCATTTCCTTCAATTATTTGAAGGTATTACTCTGGAAAAAGGTCCATAAACATCACCAGGCTGCCAAAAAAGTCCATGATATAAAAAAATGTATGCATCACTGGTCTGAAAATCTCTACGTCAGGTTGGGGACAGGCGGTATCTAAATAACCTCTGACATTCCTTGCAATGCTAAAATTCTCTAATTTTAATTTTCCTGTGCAAAACAGTATTCCTATAATGGGATTTAATAACCTTGCTTTAATAATAATAAAATTATAAAATAATAATTTAATAACCAAGAAGACTTATTTTAATGAAATTATTTCAACTTCATCACAGAATCCCAGAACTCAAATATGAAAGGCACCCCAACTGCCATCAAGGCCTAGCCATATGTAGAAGGAACCCCCACTATAACATCCCCAACAAGTGGCATCCCAACCTTCATTCAGAGACATTCAAGAGAGGGAAACGCCACCTCTCCAGGAAGCCCATACCATAGCTCTAATTGGTAAAAAGTTTTTCCTGACCTCAAATCCAAACTGACTTCTTTGTCATTTTCATTCTTGTCTCCTAATTTTGCCCTCTGGGACCAACCAAAACAAATCCGAACCTCTCCACTAGACTATCCTAGGAATGTCCAAGTCTTCAGTTCTTTAGACTACTAGTTCCTTTAAACAGTCCTCATATAAAATGAACTCAAGGTCCTGTACCATATTGTTTGCCCTCCAGACAAGCTATATTTTTTAAGTGAGTGGGGTCTATAGTTCAGTAAATAAGCCACACTTCAAGAAAGGAATGATGCTCCACCCCCAGATCCTAGAGGTTGGAAGAAAGGCTCTAATTAGAGGTGCCCCTCCCTCTGTGTGAAGACAAGGAGAGAGTGGCAAGAGCCAAAAGACTTGAGTTTGAATCCTTGCCCCCCATAAAGTCACTTCTCTTGGTATCAATGTTATCTTTAAAATGAGGTGAGGATAGATGGTTCCTAAGGTCCTTCCCAGTTATAATTCTAGGAGCATCAGGTCAAAATGGACCATGAGACTCTTTGCATGTGTGAACAGGAAAGGGAGAAAAGAGGCTGAAGGTAAATTTTCCATACAAAGAAGAAGGCTGCTTTAGTGAAAAGGGGCATTGAATTAGGAGGCCAAGGAATTGGGCTTGGATTCCATCCCTGACATTTACTAGCTGTGAGACCCTTAAGCAAGCCTGCTCTCTGAGCCCCAGTTTCCTCATCTGTAAAATAAGGGCATTAGATCAGACTTAGATCAGACTAACAGCTCTAAATATATGATCTTAAAGTTTATGATCCTGTGAAGAAATTTACAAACTAAAAACTCATGGACAATAGCTGGGCACATTGAAAAATGCCCCATGACAAAGACAAGAATGGATTTGTGCACAACCTTCTCCCTCTGTCATGTTTTTTCCCTATAAGAATCTGTGGAGGTAGCAAAGTCACTCCACTGAGTAGAGACTGATCTAACGGGCATGAAAATTCACCCAAATATTAATGCAAATGGTTTTCATTTTCACCCTAGGGTAACCTCATCTGGGTCTGTTACTGATTCTTAATTAGTCAAGAGGACAATTAGTCAAACTGAAGAGCAGGGAGTGTGTATATGATATGGACCAAACAATGGTTCATTCATGGAATTCACTGAGAAAAAAACCCACAGGCAGTTCTATTTTATAAAAAGAAAATCATTAGCAGATTGACTGACTACAAATCCTTCCTTTTTAGGTGAATTATGCCATCAGTGGGAAAGGCCAAAACATACTGATAGCAGCAACATATGCATATCTGTCTTTCAATTCAGAGAAGTGTATGTGTGTGTGTGTGTGTATGCGTGTGTGTGTGTAGATATTATATATATACACACACACACATACACACACATATTTAGCATTCAAAAGCACCATCTAAGTCTTCTAGAAAAGGGATTCTTTTCTTTCTTTTTTTTAAAATTTATTTATTTAAGTTTTCAACATTCATTTCCATAAAATTTTGAGTTCCAAATTTTCTCCCCATCTCTCCCCTCTCCCCACCCCAAAACACCGAGCATTCTAATTATCCCTATCACCAATCTGCCCTCCTTTCTAACATCCCCCCCTTCCCTTATCCCCATCTTCTCTTTTGTCCTGTAGGGCAAGATAAATTTCTATACCCCATTACCTGTATTTCTCATTTCCTAGTTGTATGCAAGAACAATATTCAAAAGTTGTTCCTAAAACTTTGAGTTCCAATTTCTCTTCCTCCCTCCCTCCCCATCCATCCCCATTGGGAAGACAAGCAATTCAATATAGGCCATACCTGTGTAGTTTTGCAAATGACTTCCATAATAGTCATGTTGTATATGACTAACTATATTTCCCTCCATCCTATCCTGTCCCCGCTTTCTTCTACTCTCTTTTGACCCTGTTCCTCCCCAAGAGTGTTGACTTCTAATTGCTCCCTCCTCTCATTGCACTCCCTTCCATCATTCACCCCCACCCCACTTCTCCCCTTCTCCCTCACTCTCCTGTATAGTAAGATAGGTTTTCATACCAAAATGAGTGTGCATTTTATTGCTTCCTTTAGTCGAATGTGATGAGAGTAAGCTTCATGTTTTTTCTCTCACCTCCCCCCTTTTTCCCTCCACTGAAACGTCTTTTGCTTACCTCTTTTATGAGAGACAATTTGCCCCATTCCATTTCTCCCTTTCTCCTCCCAATATATTTCTCTCTCACCCCTTAATTTCATTTTTTTAAGATATGATCCCATCCTATTCAACTCACCCTATGAGTTTTTATTTTGTGTGTGTGTGTGTGTGTGTGTGTGTGTGTGTGTGTGTAATCCCACCAACTACCCAGATACTGAAAAAAGTTTCAAGAGTTACAAATATTGTCTTTCCATGTAGGAATGTAAACAGTTCAACTTTAGTAAGCCCCTTATGATTTCTCTTTGCTGTTTACCTTTTCATGCTTCTCTTGATTCTTATGTTTGAAAGTCAAATTTTCTTTTCAGCTCTGGTCTTAGAAAAGGGATTCTCAACTGGGGACCTGCAGGAGTCCATGAATAATTTTTTGAGGGTGGAAGGGCAAAATCTGTGCAGTTGGATGGGGAGAATTGCATCTTTATTTTCACTAACTTCTAACTGAAATTTAATATTTCCTTCAATTATTTTAAAAAACCATTATTCTGAAAAGGGGTCCACAGGGCTTCAGCAGACTGCCAGAGGAGTCCTCCATGAGACCAGAAAAGTTATATAAATCTCTGGTCTAGCATCTACCAACTTCCCATCCATTGGAAAAATCCCCACTCCTCTATCCTCCTGAGTGATCATTTACAGGATAATAAATTTAAAACAAAAAAATAAAAAAGAACTAAGGGATTATCAAGTCTAACACACTCATTTTCCAAATGAGGAAACTGAGGTTCAGAAAGCTTAAGTAATTTGTTCAAAGATACACAGGTAACAAGCCTCAAAGATTGAATTCAACAAACATTTATCAAGCTCTTACCATGTGTAAGACACTGTACTAAGTGCTGGGGATATTTTAAAAAAAAACTTTTATCATCTGGAGGTTACTTTCTAGTGGTGGAAGGGGGAACAGAGCCTATACCCAGATAAGAACAGAAGGTAAGAGAGATCCCACTGGGTGACTCAGAGAATCAGTTTGTAGAGAAGGTGGACCCTGGGCTGAAACTGGAAGAAAGATAGAGATCTTAAAAAGCGTAGATAAGGAGAGGGAGCCTTTACCTAAAAAGAGGATGTTTACGCAGAAACTAAAAAGGGTCATGACAGAATATCAAGCTTAGTGTCCAGTTTGGCTAAATTATAGACTGTGTAAAAAGGAACTAATGTGAAGAACACAGGAAAAGGAGGTTAAAGTCACATTGTAAAGAGCCTGAGATGTCAATATTTTGTCCTAAAGGTAATAGGGAGCTATTGACTGTTCTGAGCAGAGGAATGAAATCTGTGCCCTCCAAGCTTCCCCTGAAGGTCCTTCCCCAGGAAGCCCCTGATGGGCTCCCAAGGTAGCCCAACCCAATTCTGAACAGTTGTTAAAACACTGCTCTTCAGTGTCTGCTTTCCCCTAACTTCCATGCTCAGAAAGTCCTAGGCTTAGAATAAGATTAATATTTCATTCGTGTGCCAACCCTTTGGATAGTGGGAGGCAATGATCATATACCCTCTCTGTTTTCTTTTCTCCAGGCAAAAAGTCATCGGTTGGGTTTAGAGCTAGAAGGATTTCAGAGGCTATCTCATTGAGTTACTTCATTTTTACAAATGAGGAAACTGAGGCCCAGTGAGATTAAGTTACATGCCCACTGTCACACTGTCACAGCTGGGATTTGAATTCATATGCTCAGATCCCAAAATTAGTGCTTTTTCCACTGTATCCTATTGTCTTTTTAGACCCAGTGCCTTTGTTTTGGCTGCCAAGATTTTCCCAAAGTTGAAAGCACCTTTAACCCCTTCAGGAAATGGGAGGTGAGACCCTTGAAAAGGAGGGGGACAGAGGGTAGAATTGACAAATTATACAAAGGCACTTCCCTCTGCCTGGGTCTAACAACAAGGGACCAGCTATAAAGGAAATGTTTTGCTATAAAACTCATTTCTATTTTTAGGATGCCTTATATTTAGAAATTGATTTTTTTTAAAAACTGACTTCAAACTTCCAGCCCAGCAATTGAACATAATTACTCCCAATTACAATTATTTCATTCCCTGAGGAATGCAAAGTCTCATATTTACTAGCCTTTCTCTGTAACCAAAAGCAAAATATCCATTTCAAAGGTTGACTCTGGGCCCTTTACTACAAGTACATAGGGGCCACGCTTCCACAGAAGAGACACAGAGGGCTCGTCACACCTCCCAAAGATGGCTCTGCAGAAATTCAAGCAGATTCTGGTTTCTGCTGCATAATAGCAGTGAGTGTCTTTGTGCTTCCAGGCCATGACTCACTGCATTTACAGTGGATGGAGGGGAGCTGTGTAGGAGTGAAAGCATTTAGGTATTATCAAGGACTCTGACAGATGAGGCCCATGGAGTTGCTACTTATAGAAAGGGAAAGCAACATCTCATTCTTTTCAGTTTGTGCTAAGTGGAGTGTGGAGTGAATGTCTTTAATTAGACTAAACCCCTCTCTACCAAGTGATTATAATCTAACCTTTGAAAAAGGCACAAGAGGATCTTCTTGAGTCCAAAGAAATGATGTGGGAGGCCTTGAGATCCTGAGATGTGTTCAGGTTGTGAGGTGTAGTGTGGTTGCTTAGCCACTGCTGTGGCTGGGCCATCATCAGATACACCCTGAGGACTTTCCATTGGAATGACAATAGGATAATTAATGTTATATAGCACCAAAAGGTTGACAAAGTGATATATATTGTGGTGGCTGTTCATTTGATCAGTCATGTCCAACTCTTCGTAGCCCCATAGACCATATCACACCAGTTCTGTCCATGGGGTTTTCTTGGCAAAGATACTGGAGTGGTTTGCTATATACATACATACATACAGGCATACACACATATACACATACACGCATACATATAAACATACATGATACATGCGTGCATAATACATACATATGCATACGTACATAAGGTTGTCTAGATATATGTGTATATATTACCCCATTTGATCTTTACAGTAACTCTGTGCACTGTCATTACTAGTCCCAGTTTACAGATGAGAACATTGAAGGGGACAGTGGTTAAGTGACTTGCCAAGTCAGGATTCAAACTCAGGCTTTCTGGCCTCCAGATCCATGCCTTTATCCACTATACCACTTAGATGCCTCCCAGTAGAAGGTACAGGCGCTGAGAAAAACAATTAGTCACTGTCCAATCATTCCATTCGTCAACAAGTCATTGAGAAGTGCTTGATATTGGAGGTCCTGGGGAATATGACTATAAAAGTCGCTGCCCTCAGGTTCCAGTCTTCCAGGATTTGACCTTTGACCAAAGTGATACAAGTTTCCAAAGAATGGTCACCAGGGAAGCAAGCTTTGGTTGGCAGAGGAATTTTGTCTGAGTCAATCACAGTCCATTAGCATTTATTAAATGCCTATTTTGTGCTAGTGGTTCCATAGGTGCTCCTGTCTCCCCATCATATTTATCACCTTATACATAAATGAATACATAGAGAGAGGGTAAAAAAAAATGCATGAAACAGAAGTATGATAGAACAAGACAGTGGTTTCACACGTTTAGTGTAATTTATAGCAGGAGAAAGGCCATTTCCGACATTCAAAAAAAGAAAGTTAAAGTCAGATTGTGAAGAACCTGAGAGGTCAGGCTCACCAGTTTGTATTTTATTCTAGAGGTAATAAGGAGCTATTATTAAGCATCTACTATGTGCAAAGTACTAAGCTGGGGTGATACAAAAATCAAAATAATTCAGTACTTATCCTCAATGAGTAAAAATGTCCAGGAGGCATTCATGACATAAGATTGGAGTCAGAAAAGAGGTAAGGGCTCAATATGTCCATTAGGGAGTCAACCGAGAAAAAGAGACAGACAGACAGACACAGAGACAGAGAGAGAAACAGAGACAGAGATGGAGAGACAGAGACAGAGAGAGATCTGATGAGATTATCAAGGAGAAGACTGAGTACACAGGCCTGGGCCCTTGGGCCTATCTACACATGGAGGAAAGAACAAGGGAAATGATATAGCAAAGAAGACTAAGAAAGAAGAGAGAGCAGTCCCAAGGACCTAGAAAGGACAGGGTATCAAGGAAGAACTAATCCACAGTGTCTAACGTTTTGTATATGTCTCTGATAATTTTCTTCATCTTTGTTTTAAGCACCAGACAGAGTTCCAATGAAATTATTTATAGTCATCATATCCTACATGCAGTCCTATGAACACTATACTTCCAAAAAAAAAAAAACTCAAGTCTGGCAGTAAAGTTCTCTTGGATACCCACTCTCTGACCCAAAGTCAAGGCTTGATACATGCACAGTAGGACAAGAAAATCCTCTGTTTCACACGTAAAGCCCTCTACAAGCTAGCTTCAACCTACTCATCAGGGCTTATTATATACCACTCTCCTTCACAAACTCTTTGGTCTACCCAAACTGGACTTCTTACCATTCCTTATATTCAATGTTCCATCTCCTGTCTCCTGGTCCCCTGGGTAATCATGTCATCAAATCCCACCCTCCAGCTCCAATTCCTTTTTACTTGTTCTGAATACATCTTGTATATGTTTCTATGTAAGGATATGCAAGGGCCAACCATCAAATGTTCAGCATGAGCATTTATAACTCAGAAGTCAGCAAACACTACAAATGAGGCCTTGATTTGTTAACTAGCTAGAAGATCTAAGAAACTGATGGATAAAATGTCCATAATTCAGCTTAAACTTATAAATTGATCATGCATCGTTGTGGGAGGAAACACCTCTGCAGTGAGGACAGAGATCATTTCATTTTTTGTCTTTGTAGCCCCAGCAACATGTTCTATAGTAGGAACTTAATAAATTCTTCTTGATTGATTAATAAACCCTGCCCTTCCAGAAATCTGGCAATTTCCTTGTCTCTCTGGCAACTGTCATCTAGATGGGTCTTTCACCCAATCTTCTCAGTATAATGTCCCCCTCGCTCACAAGTCTTTCCTTGTACAAATTAAAATGCATCCAATGAACATTTATTGCCTCTGAGCACCATTGGCTGGTTGATCTCTATGGAAATCCCTAAATCCAGAAGGGCAGCTGCAATGGATCAGGATGGTTTAAGCCTGAGTTCTAACCCCAGCTCTGCCGGTAACTCAGTAAGTGACCTTAGACAAATTATTTCACTCCAGGAGACTCAGTTGCCTTATCTGCAACAATGTAACAATGGTAACAGTACCTCTGTTTCCTCTCTCATACAGTAGAGTTTGCCCAAGAGCAAGAACTTAGATGAGTTGTTCATTTTGTGGGCAGGGCCTGCAGCTATTTGGAAGGAATTTGGTTTTTCTCTTTTAGAAATACTATTTTCTGTTTGATAAATAAATATAACTATAAAATGCCTGGGCTTGTTACTATGTGCTGAGTAGTTGCTAAGTCTCTGAGGATGTCACCAAGAGCTATTGTTTTAGACAAAATAGGCTTTGCTTGCACGATACTGGAAAACGGCAAGATTTTGTTTCCTTTTCCAGACCTTCAGAAGGCCATAGCTCCAGGCCCACTGGGACCATTCGCTCTAGGAGTGTCTTACAGGATACTTCCTCTCAATGGTCCAATCTTCCTTATAAATCTCTATTGATGATGATTAAAAGAAGAAACTGAACCTTCCCCCTGCCCAAATCTGGCAAAACCATGGAAGGTGTTGAATGAACTAAATGAACCAGGGGCAGGAGACATGGGTTCTAGTCTAGGTCATCATTCTAACTTGCTATGTGACTTGGGCCAAGGACTTTCCCTCTAACTGACTTCAGTTTTCTTCTCTATAAAATGATGGTGTTGGAGAACATCTAAGGTTTACTTTCCCCTCCCCCTTCAGATGTCTGATACTCTCCTGATCCCTCACTTTAGGCCCATATTTGTCCCATTGATCCTTCCAGCTCTAACCTTCTATGGTTTGAAAACTAGGAATCAGGAGATGTGAGATGGCTCCTTGATTCAAACTCCTCTGCCTGGTCTTTATGACCCAATATAACTTCGATCCAACTTTACCTTTCCAGCCTCATTCTATCCCCTTCGGATACTCTACATCATTGGTGTCGACCTCAGATAGAAATAGGGGCCACAAATATATACATAGGGATCCTTATGGGTCACATGTTGACCTAGTTATAAAAAGTAATGCTATCTATTTTTGTTTTATTTTTATTTATTTGCTAAAACATTTCTGAATTGCATTTTAATCTGGTTTCAGCCATGCTTGATAGTACCGTGAGCCACACGCAGCCACATATTTGTATGTATCTCTGTTCTATTTCACCAGCAAAGTCAGCATTCTATCTCTTTCCTCTATGCATTTATATAAGCCTCTCCTATTCCTGGCATGCATACCCATCTCATTTCCAATTCTCATAATCTTTCTCTTCCTTCAAGTCTCCACTCAAATGCCCCATCCTCTCTGAAGCTTTCCAAGATCCCCTTGATTGTTAATGTTCTCTCCATATTCAAATTGCTTAAAAAAAACAACTTTTTTGTGACTCTACCATCACACCACCCTACCCTCAGCAGAATGTAAAGAGCGCCCTGAGAACAGGCATGATTTCATTTTTTTGGTCACCCTAGAATTGGTCACCCTAGAATTCAGGACAATACCTTGAATACAACAGACACTTAACAAATGTTAACTGAATTTATATGAACCACAATTACATGCAGATTCCCAAGACTGACTGCATGGCTCCTACAAAGAGAGAATAACATTTCCCATCTCATTTCCAATCCCCTTCTTCATGCTGCCTGCATTCCGTTGGCCTGATTTGAAAGAGAACATAGAGCAGACATCTACAAGATGAAATCCACAATGACTACTGGGTTCCTCTCTTTCCACCAGCATATCACAGAGCCCACAAAAATAGCTGGGATTAGTTTTTCCTCAAAAACATTGTCTTACACTAGCCCACACTGAGACCCAGTTGACTCTCTCCAGCCCACTCTCACAACTTCTTAAAATCCTCCTACGGCTTGCCCAGTTCAAGAATTCATTGGATCCAACTTCACAAGCTCACAAAGTCATCTGCAAACATGAAAATTCCATGGGGCATGACCCAGATCATTTAAAAAGATTTATGCAAAACCAGCACCAGAATGAATCCTTTGGGGGACCCAGTTGCCACACTGCAGACAAAACAGAAGACCTAAAAAAAAGTCATAACTGGAAAGGACCTAAGCATTTCACAGATTAGGAAACTGAGGCTAAGAGGGGTCCAGGATCATGGGGATCACGAAACCTCAGAGGCCAGCTAGTCTAAGTCTCTCATTTTAGAGATATGGCAACTAAGGCATAACATGGCCGTCATGAATACTCATCAAATGGCAGAACTAACCAATGGGAGGAAAAGGACAAAGGAGTGAGGGCAGAGAGTTTTTCCCCTTGTTTTTGTAACCACAATGCCTTGCATGGTGCCTGGAACCTCATAAATGCTCATCAATTTGGATGGAATAAAACTCTTAATTCTCTCCCTGTACTCCACTTCCCTTCCAATCATATTGGTCCTGTTGGGTTTCGGTTCCCTAAATGACATTAACACTAGCCTCAGCTGATGCATTACTTGCCAATCACCAGCAACCACAAGACTTGAAATCCCAGCCTGTCTGCCTCGTTATCCACACAGTAGCTGATCAGATGCATGACTGACAGTGAGAAGGCCAGAGAAAAGTGAAATCTGCCTCTAAATTCTCCATACTCACCTCTCACCCCACACCACAAAACAAAAAATCAAAACCTTACTGACTCCTGGTAGTCATTGAGTAACTGGGATTTATGACTTATCATGCCTCTGCATGTCTCCTGAAGTGCTCATACAAGGAAAAGGGGGGAAAGAGGGAGGGAGGGAGAGAGAGGAGAGAATGGGGAGGGGAGGAAGGAAGAAGAGAGAGAAAGGGGGGAAGAGAGATGAAAGTGAGAGAAAGGAAGACAGAGGGAAGGCAGAAAGGAGAGAAGAAGGGAAAGGGAGAGGGAAGGGGAGAGGGAGGGAGAGAGAAAAAAGGGACAGAGAGGGAGGAAATAGAAAGGGAAGGAGATGAAGGGAAGAAGGGAGGGAGGGAAGGAAAAGGAAGAGGGAGAGGAGAACAATGAATGGAATAAGGGACAGAAGGAAAGAGGGAGAGGAGAGGAAAGGAAAGAGAAGGGAAGAAAGAAGACAGGGTGAGGAGAGACAGAAAGAAAAGAAGATGGTGGGAGGGAGAGAGATGATAAGAGGAATATAGAGATAAATAAGAGACTGAGATGAGAGATGAGAAAAAGATATTGATGGATGAGAGATATATTGAAGAGAAATGAGAGAAAGAGAGTAAGAGACAGAAAGGAAGGATGAGGAGAGTGATGCTCCCATTACTTTATAACACAGAGCAACCATACTCCATTGTTAGAAATTTTGTCACAAGTGAAAGAAATAATATGAGGGAACACGGGGATACTTCTAAGGATGTTAATCTGTCATCTTCTGAAGGCCTATCCAGGAGGGAGAGCTTCATCTCAGAATGATACAAACTTTGTAATATTAACATTGGATTTCACATAAAAAGACACTTTCCAGCTTCTTCTGTTTCCCATCTGTGTGGCTTAGGGCCAGTTCCTGTCTCTCTCTGGGCCTCTGTTACCTCATCTATAAAATGAGGAGGTTAGATTGAATGAGTTCTAAGGTGTCTCTCAGTTCTAGCCCGTATGATCTTATGGATCCCATCTCAGTCTGTACAGGAGGACATCATGTGTACTTCAATAACATAAAGATCTTGGGTTCTTCATCAGTAAAATTAAAGAGTTGGATTACAAAATCCCTCAGATCCCTCCAAGATCTCAAGATCTCTGGTTCATAAATCTAGGTGGTCATTCCCCTGCCTCCTTACTCAAAGGTCAAGCAAGCCTGGAACGTATAACCTTAACTAAGCCTATCATAGTCCCAGGTCTATCTCTAATAATCCAGAGAAATTTGGGAAGAGTTTTATATACAGATGCAGAGTGAAGGAAGAACCAAGGATCATGAGATATAAGAGAAAATGACACTAAAATACACCAGAATTCAGATTAATAGAATGAGCAATCTTGATTCCAAAGGACTGGTGGCAAAACATTCCATTCCTTTCAATAGAAAAGTGGTGAACTACGGATACCAAAAATTGCATACACTATTTTCAATTCGTGTATATCTCTTGCTTTTTTAGTATAAGGGAGGGTTCTAAGGAGGAGGAAAGAAATGGAATGAAATAGTGATGTAATAAAAAATAACAAACATCAATAAGATATTAAATATGTCAATAAGATATTAAATAATAAGATATTAAAAATGAAAAGAAACTTCCCAATTCTCCATAACCCTTCCATACCTAGTATCTATCTATCTATGTCTATCTACCTATCTTCATATATGTATACATACACACACATACATATATACACACATATAGTCATGGTACCTTCCAAATGATCTAGTTTCCGTTCCCTCCCTCATGTGCACATTTTCAGTGTATGTGAAATGTAAAAGAGTAGGGGAAAAAATGCAGATTCTCTCCCAGGCTATTTCTTTTTCCCCACTCCCAGAAAGATTAATCATTAATGAACACAGAAAGCAATTCTCCTTTCATCCAACACACGTCTTCCCGAGTGTCTATTTATAAGCCACCAGCATGTAAGCAGACAGACATCAACACCGTCAAGGATCAACAGTCATTTCTCGACAAAAAAGTCATTGTGTTGCTTTGCCTAAGCTCACACAAGAGGAGCTACAAATTGGTCTGCATTGCCCTTCTCCTGTCTAACCCATTCTGCAAAAGGAGGACTTGAAATGTCGCTGGTGCGGAGGTAAATAAAGAGTCTGGTGAGAACGCAGATGCTTTGGGAAGTGTGAACTTCGGAAGACTTATAAAAAGACTTTTCAAACTCCTCTGCTGTTTCACCTTAAAATACTCTCCACAGACACTTCTAAGCTTTCATTTGCAGCCTCTCGATTCATAGGACCCTTGAAGGTTGGAGACATATAGGGCCTGGCCTTCAATGCCATCAAATGCTTCATTAAAAAAATAGGGAAACTGAGACTCAAAGACATGATAGCATGATGCAACATAAGGAGAACACAGGATTTGGACTCAGAGGACCTGGCACATAATCTCAGATCTGATAATCAGATAATCAATTCCTTTCTTTCTTTGGGCCTCAGCTGATTCCATTTCTAAAATGAGGGAGGAGGTCCCATGGCCTGGAAGGTCAATTCTGTGTCTCCAAATTCAATGATAAGTGGGGTCTAAGGTTAGCATCTAGTCAGTGGCAGACCCTGGGTGTCCAGGCCAGGTGTCCTAACTTCTAATGCTACTTGCATTTGCCACATGGCAACACCTCCCCAGGAGGATGCCCAGAGACTGCATGTCTAGTTCACTAGGTTCTGCAAAAGAAATTAGAGGGAAGAAGGAATTTTTCAAGAGAAAAAAAATGGTGAGCATATATCAGCCCAGTTATCCCTAGGCAGTAGGGGGTGGGGGTGGGGGTGAGGGAATCCACGTAAGGACAGGGACAGATCACCATATATAAACCAAGCCCACACACCCTACATAATAATTACCCTTATCATAGCTAACATGCATATAACGATTTAAGTCTAGCAAAGCATTTTGCACATTTGATCTCTTCAAGGTAGGTGCTATTACTATTCCCTCATCCTAGAAATAAGAAAACTGAGGCTGTGAGGAGTTAAATGACTTGCCCAGGGTCATACAGCTGCCAAGTCAGTGAAGCAGGATTCAAACTCAGGACTTTCTAAGTGCTCGTTCAGGATTTTGTTGACTATGCTTCCTATCTTGATGTAAGTAGAACTCCACATCAATAATAATTTGAAATGGGAAAAGAATGCACAAAAGGCAGTCTGGAAGGAAAGAGTTAGAAGGAGCAGGATCTTCTCATTAGTTTTAGAGGATGTGATAGGGGAGACTAGGAGCCAGTTATCTCTCGATGAGCCACAGGGCTATGTTTTAACCTCAGCTGGTAAAGCCTTCTCCTTATCCCCTCATCCACTGACTCCTTGAATCACCATCCAACAATGTGGGAACCCCTCTCATCCAAAGAACAGGGCTTAAAGCTTCTCCCCCACCCCATCTCTGGGCATGGGTAACCTTCAAGACAAAGGGAAATAGCCTCAAATCCTCCTATTTGTAATTACGTGATAAGGTCAGAAAGCGAGAAAAATCCACAGCTACTAGGGAAAGAAAAATGAAAAAGAAAATGGAAGGAAGGAAGGAAGGAAAGAAAGAAAGAAAGAAAGAAAGAAAGAAAGAAAGAAAGAAAGAAAGAAAGAAAGGCAGATCAAGGGTTTAAGGGTCAAGGTTATTTTGTCTATGCCAACATTAAGAATCACCTCTAGTAGATCTATAGATTTTCTTCCTAATGAAATCGAAGGATTACACATTATTTTCTCTATATACAATTTTGCTTTGAAAGGATAGTAGTCATAAACCCACTTGACAAACAACTTCTCAACATTGACATGAAAGAAACTGACTTAATAGAGGAACTAAATTCTAAATTTCCTCACTAGCTTGTCTATGCATGGCCCTGCCTCCCTATTGGCCTATAAAGTGGTTCCCAAAAGAGAAAACTTCAGTTGTTTTCAGTTACGTCCAACTCTTTACAATCCCATTTGGGTTTGGACTGGTTTTTTTTTTTTGACTGATACTGGAATGGTTTTCCATTTCCTTCTCTAGTTCATTTTACAGATGAGGAAACTGAGACAAACAAGGTGAAGTGACTTGTCCAGGGCCCCTCAGCTAGTAGGTGTCTGGGGCCAGATTTGAATTCAGGTCTTCCTAACTCTAAGTCCAGCAGTCCATCCACTTCATCACTTAGGTGCCCCTTTAGCATAGTGTTAAAAAGCACAGAAACTATTCTTGATGATTCACACATTAAGGTCAAAGTATTATCAGAAAAATACAAAAAATGACCAATTCAAGAGGTAGCAAAGTAGCACAGTGGATAGAGTACCAGGTCTGAGGTCAGGAAGACTTAAATTCAAACCTAACTTCAGACACTTATTAGCTGTGTGACCCTGGGCAAATAAATTACTTAACCACTGTGTGCCACAGTCCCTTCATCTCTAAAATGGGGATAACAGTAGCGTCCACTTTCTTGGGTTGTTGCAAGGTTAAAAATGGGATAATATTTACAAAGTGCTAAGCAGAATAGCTGCTAAATTGTAGGACTTAATAAATGCTTTTGCCTTTCCCCTTCCCTTCTCCTTCCCACTTTTTGCTTTTTTTTCCTCTCAGGACACCAATTAAAGAGTCCTATAGCCCTCCAAGAGACATAGTTTATAGGGTGCTGGAAGTCAGGAAGACCTAGGTTTGAATCCTACCTCAAATACTTCTTAGCTGTGTGACCCTTGGCAATCCACCTTCCTGGGACTCAGTTCCCTCATCTGCAAAATGAGGGGGTGGGATTAATGATTTCTTGGGGCTCTAAACCCATGATGCTCCTGTAAGGGGTATGGGAGGCTCCACAGCCCCTTATCCAAATTAATATAATCACTAAAGGTCTAGACTTCTCATTAATTTAATCAATCAGCCTATTAAAAGTATAAATTGGATAAGAACAAGATCTTAATCAATTTGGAAGGAGTGAAGGGCTTTGAGAAATGAGATAAATCAGATGACAGCACTTGGCACAGGAAACTGCTTGAAAGGATGAGGCAGTCATCGAGACCGAAGTATATCATCTCAAGACTCAAGTTTTAGGAACATCTTGTGCAGGCAAAGCCCTTGTCCCTCCACTAGGGGGAGCAAAAGGGGATGGAAGCAGTGAGCCCTGAATGTCCTCCTAGCCACCCTCACTGATCATATCATGGGACAGAGGTGTGTTTTGCACTTCGTTGCCAAAGAAGACCATGCCATCAGAGAAATAATGACATGACTTGTACTTGACTTTGTTTTGAGTGAGGGAAGGCTGTGCAGCTCACCAACCTCACTTCTCCTCCAGAGCCATCTGAATCCAGTGACCAGATATTCATCAGGATGACTGGAGATGACCCAGGATGAGGCAATTGGGGTTAAGTGACTTGCCCAAGGTCACACAGCTCGTGTGTGTCAAGTGTCTGAGGTGAGATTTGAACTCAGG
>CM053772.1:47041018-47070040 GCA_028658325.1 Potorous gilbertii | reverse complement strand
TCAGGGCACATGGTCTTTCTAGGGCAGAGAGAAGAAAACTCCAAGGGGGCAGTTCCACAAGTCCAACAAAGAGATGGACCTAAAGAGAACTTCATGAGAACTCTACAGTGAGAAAGGAATTTCATTCATCCTGGAGCTGTGAATGACCTCTTTGCCAAAAGTGTTCTCTACACATGAACCCATTCCTCACTGTACTCTGAATGTACTTTCGGGAGATTGTATCCCAGACTTTGGGAGCTATTCATTTTGTACAAACTGTTCTTACAAGATGACCTTAGAAAATACTTGTTTCTGTAAGCTAATTAAATTTGGCTGACTGGTAATACCTGAGGAACACATAGGATGGGGACTCATGAGCCACTCAGGTTAATATCTAGAACCCTGAGGAGAAAAGTAGTCAGTAGTTCTCTGGAAATCCATTCCACTAGAGCTAGAGAGAATTATAAGAATGAGCCTAGAAGGGGAAGTATATGATGATGCTACATAAAGTATCTCTCTGACCCCTCTAATATAGAAACATGAGGATCTATCTCCTGGGAAAACAATGTAGAGATGATTTCTATCAGGTCCTACTAGTGGTGGAATCAATAAGTCTACCAGGTACACCAAACAGTTTGTGTCTTAATCATAATCTTTGAGTCTATAAAAGCTCAGTGTGTTCAGAAATCTTAGTTGCCCTAATCTGGACACCTCCCATTTCCCACTTGCCAGTTCTATTAGATCATTGTCAATCTACAAAGTCTAAAGGTTATTTCCAAGCCATGCTAAGAACCAAGGGGATGGAAAAATCCCCCTGAACCCACAAAGGCAGAAAAAACCACCATCAACCCAAGCCAGACTCAGAAGTGTTTCCCATAAAGATGCTTATCTATAAATCAGACAGGAAAATGGTGTTAGTGTCATCATGGAGGGTGGGAGGGGAAGCCCAGTGACTAATTGTTCTGACATTGTAATCCATGGTTCCTGAACACTTCCTCACCAAACAGATTCACTGTTAAAGGCTAAATTATTGTTTAGATTAAATAGTACTTTCAACTAGAACAAAGTTGGTGTGAATGAGGGCACTATTCAATTGTCAGTCTACCCAAGCCATGGTAATGAAAACAGATTTTCAGAGGTTCCTCATACTTGGTTCTCAAGTTACCATTTCCTTTGGAAACCTCCAATATGGTATTAAATGTTGCTAGAAATTGTCCTTAGGGCTTACTCTCTTCTAGAGTCTTAGACCTGCCTTCTTTCTGTCCCGGAAAGGTCAAGCCCCCTGAAGCTTCCTTTCCTCAGAGAGACTAATTTGTCCTTTCTTAGTTTCTGTCTGGACATACCCATTTATTACGAGTCTAGTCTGTCTCAGTATGATACTAGATTGATGAATTTAGACATCGGGAAACCTGCAATTGAATCTCACCTCAGATACTCACTATGAAGGATAATGACCTGTAAAATCGACACAATAACACTTGTAGTATTGTCAACCCTATGGAAGACTGTGCCAAGTCACTAAACAGTAAAGAAATGCAAATACCTTGAACCCATCAGATTGGTAACGATGACAATAGATAGAAAGAATCAATGTTGAAAAGACTGTAGAAAAACGGGTACATTAATACATTGTTGGTAGAACTGCAAATGGTCCAAACATTCTAGTAAGCAATTAAGAATTGTGTGAAAAAAGTAACTAAAATTTCCATACCATTGGGGTCAGATATCACATTGCTAGGCATAAAGGACACAGAGGTCAAAGACAGAAAGCAAAGTCCCACATATAGCTAAATATTCAGAGCAACATTTTTTTCTGGTAACAAGGAACTGGGAATAAAGGAGGTATTTGTCAGTTAAAAAATAAATGCAGGGGCTTTCTGCTTTTCTCCCAAGCTCGGTGCCAGTATCTGCTACTTCAGTCACATTCCAGAAACAAGATGGTGAAGGTTAGAGTCAACGGATTTGGCCATTATTGGGCGCCTGGTGACCAGGGCTGCATTCACCTCAAGTGGAGTAGACATCATAGCCATCAATGACCCCCTTCACTGACCTCAACTACATGGTTTATATGTTTCAATATGACTCCACCCACGGCAAGTTCAAGGGCACTGTCAAGGTTGAGAATGGGAAGCTGGTGATCAATGGAAAAGCCATTACCATCTTCCAGGAGAGGGATCCCACCAATATCAAATGGGGAGATGCTGGAGTCGAGTATGTTACAGAGTCCACTGGAGTCTTTACCACCATGGAAAAGACTGGGGCTCACTTGAAGGGTGGAGCCAAGAGGGTCATCATCTCTGCCCCTTCTGCTGATGCCCCAATATTCGTGATGGGAGTGAACCATGAGAAATATGACAATTCCCTTAAGATTGTCAGTAATGCTTCATGCACTACCCACTGCTTGGCCTCCTTGGCCAAAGTCATTCATGACAACTTTGGCATTGTGTAAGGATTCATGACTATAGTCCATGCCATTACTGCCACCCAGAAGACAGTAGATGGCCCCTCCGGTAAGCTGTGGCATGATGGGCATGGTGCTGCCCAAAACATCATCCCTGCTTCCACTGGTGCTGCTTGGGCTGTAGGCAAGGTCATGCCTGAGCTGAATGGGAAACTCACAGGCATGGCCTTCCATGTTCCTACTCCCAACATTGTAGATCTGACCTGCTGCCTGATGAAACCTGCCAAATATGATGATATCAAGAAAGTGGTGAAGCAGGCATCAGAGGGACCCTTGAAGGGCATCTTGGGCTACACAGAAGACCAGGTTGTATCCTGTGACTTTAACAGCAACACCCACTCTTCCACCTTTGATGCTGGCACTAGTATTGCCCTCAATGACCACTTTGTCAAGCTCATTCCTTGGTATGACAATGAGTATGGTTACAGTAACTGTGTAGTGGACCTCATGGTCTATATGGCCTCCAAGGAGTAAAGTGGGAAGCTATAGATCCTCATCCCCAGTCGAAAAAAGGAGTTACACCACTGGGGAACCTACATTCCTAACCTATGTTCCTGTACTGGGGATACCATGTCCCATTCACATCCTTATCCCAATATACCCCTGTAATAGAGGGGAGAAGCCTAGAGTCCTGTATTTTGTACCACCAATAAAGTCATCACATTCAGTGCAAAAAAAAAAGAAATAAATTTAGGACATTAATATGATGTAATATTACCATACAATGAAAAATGATGAATTCAAAGAAGGAAAAAATGATTTATATAAGCTGATACAGAAAGAAAAAACAGAACCAGGAAAACAATATACCCAGTGACAAAAAGTAAATAGGGAAAAAAAGAACCTGAATGCTGTGTGATTATAAAAATTAAGAAACTTGTCTCTGGACAAGTTTTTCTCTTTTCTCT
The DNA here is from genome assembly GCA_028658325.1 of Potorous gilbertii. Classification (NCBI taxonomy): domain Eukaryota; kingdom Metazoa; phylum Chordata; class Mammalia; order Diprotodontia; family Potoroidae; genus Potorous; species Potorous gilbertii. Next base: position 47,066,692 of record CM053772.1, on the reverse strand, counting down.
GAAAAATGGCACATTTATGTTTACAAGGTACGTTACCTATATTTTCACTTTTGATTCTCATAACAACCCTGTGGAGTAAATACTATTTATTATCCCCATTTTACAGATGAGAAAACTGAAGCTGACTGAGGTTAAATATCTTAGCCATATTCACACACCTGAGGCAAAATTTAGCCTTGGATCTTCCTGACTCTCGGTCCCTTCTCTATCCTCTGTGCTGCCTATCTGTATCATAGACACAGAGAAATAATTTCGCAATGATTGGCTACGTTAGTAACCAGACAATCTCTGTATATGATGCCCTTTTGCTTTCTGTGACGTAGTTTCATGCTTGCTCTACTTCCCAGATTCCTTTTGTGTCTAGGTATTATAGATAGTCATTGGGGTCCCTTCCAACTCAAAGATTCGATGGCTCTTTGCCTCTCTTCTTGCTTAAGGCTTCTGACTAGTCTATAAGACTTTGAGCTCTTTCCACTCTTGCTCACCAACCTTATTTTCCAGCATAGTTTTTTTTAAACTTTGAAAAGCCAGCAATACCTTCATGACAGTGTGACACATCAGAAGATGAGTTTGGTAGAGGAATGTCTGCTAAGTTTGTACCTTTGGCTCGTGCCATCAAACATACAGACACTTATTTTGATGTCCCATAATTGAACTATTTCCCCATGCTATTTCACGCCTTTATTTTCACATCTTTCTCTTCATAAATAGAAAGAGTTAAAGCATTTATTAAACATTGGCTGTGTACCAGGTACTATGCCAAGTGCTGGGCATACAACTATAAGCAAGCAAGACAATCACTGTCCTCAAGCAGTTTATTTTCTATTGAAGGAAGTCAGCACTTAGAGAGAAGCTTAGGGTTTTGGGTACATGTACTTAACCATGATGTAAAGGTGCTGGAGTGCTTTGCCTTTCCCTTTTCCGGTTCATTTTACAGATGAGGAAACTAAGGCAAACAGGGTTAAGTGACTTGCCTAGGGTCACACAGCTACTAAGTGTCTGAGGCCAGATTTGAACTCAGGAAGATGAGTCTTTATGACTTCAGACCTGGCACTCCATACTGTACCGCCTAGATACTCCAAGTTGTCTTCCTACAGGAATCAAAATCTTATATGTTAATGTAAGACATGCAGGAAAGAATGAGACCCAGAGAAAAGGAGAGAAAGGATAAAATTAGCAAGGGGGATAGGCAGAGATTGCAGGTAAGATAAAAGATGGAAAAAAAAACAGAGGCTCTTCAGCTTAGATAAAAATGCACTTCGTATCACATTCTGCCACTCATTTGAGCTGTGGGTAGCAAAGCAAGCTAACATTGCCCTTTAAAATGGTAATCTACTTGCCACAGCAGATTAGAAATGTCCCTTCCACATGGGGACAGAGTTTGTCTGTTTTCATTTTCACACCCTGTAGTTTATTTTTGAAGTGAAGGTTCAGTTTCCTTTGGAATTCTAAAGGTTTTCCATATGTGTGAAGGAGTAACTTGGGTTTTAGAAACATATTTTGGACTCTTAGAAGCTGAGTCAATTACTAACCCTTTGGCATTCAAAATGTGTCAGGCAGTTTTTTCTTGGTTCAGAGATTAGGATTAGCTTGGTCTCAGCTGTCTGAAGGCCATATCTAGAACTAGTATTTATTTCATTTATTCACAGATTTAGAGCTAAAGGACAAATGGGAGGTCATCTCATTCAATCATTTCCTTTTTATGGATGAGAAAACTGCAGTCCTGAGAAATTAAATGATTTACCCTAGGTCACACAGGTGGAAAGTGGCAGAGATGAAAATTGGATCCCAATCCTCTTAATCCAAGACCCAATGCTCTTTCCACTTGTTATGATGTTCATTGTTCAGAGAAATTTTCCTAAGAAATCAAATGTACTGTTTAAGCTTAGTTAACAACAAGTGGATATAATATAGAATACAGGACCCTCAAAGTCAGAGGTGTATCTTCATTGCCTTTTCAATGTCCCAGGCACATTGCATTTAGGTAAACAGAAAACAGGGTTGCTGGTGAGAAGATCATGAGATGCACAAGACTTCAGCTGTAAGTGAGCAGTGCTGTTGATGTTTCCAACTCCATTCCTCCCTAGGACTCCTTGCCAAGGCTGGTAGTCTGAGCCTACTCTAGCATTAAAGTCACCTTGCATGCTAAGTTTGTCCTCTTTCAGCACATTGATGATAAAGGTCTCTAGGTTTTCATAAAACTTTTCTTTGACCTCATCAGGGTTCATCATGGTGGGAACATAGATTCTTAGGAAGATTCTGAGGATCACCTGGCAGGATAAGGTACCAGACACTGAGGTCCTTGCTCGAGCTGAACTGCCAAACATTCAAACTACACTTCAGAGAGAGGAACTCTGATGAGCTGACTACGTTGTTTGAATGTAAAATGTACACTTGCCAAAACGACTATTTTATGAAGAACTTACGTGGGGCAGGCGATCACATGGTGGTCAGAAGAAGTGATACAAGGACACTCTGAAAGTCTCTCTCAAGAACTTTGGAACTGATTATGTGACATGGGAGACACTGGCACAGGACCTCTCAGCATGGCATACCCACATCAGACAGGGTGCTGTGCTCTATGAGCAAAGTACAGGTGAGACAACACAAAGTAAACATAGGATACGCAAACTTGGAGTATCCACCCCAAACGTTCATGTGGACTATCTGTGCCCAATCTGCAGCAGAGCATTCTGAGTTTGTATTAATTTGATCAGCCACAGTCAGACGTACTGAAACTTGACTTTATCACCATGATGTCATTTTGGTCCTCTTTGAGAATGAAGGACAAACAATCAACCAATTCCCAGGTACATAAAAGGTGCTTAATAAATGCTTACTACATTGAACTGTATTGAGAAAGGGTGTTTAAAAAAACTCTTCAGGAACAGCCTAATATATGTTAATGATAACCATGGAGCATCTATTCTAACACCCTCATTTGGCAATGAGGAAACTGAGGAGCTGATAGGCAGTACAGTTGGCCCAGGATCACACAGCTAGCCACTACAAGAGCCCAGGTCTCTTCCCTACAACTCTGAGGCTGTTGCACAAGGCCACATTGCCTCTTGGCAAAATGAGCTAACCCGTGTTCACATCTCTCCAGTCACTCTTCTCAACCTTTCCAAGAGCTTCCTCTAAAGGAGCTCACATGGTGTCATCTTATCCCCAGAAGGGAGGAGAGTAGTGATTGGAGTTAAATCTTATATTTACTTTTGCCTGGAGTGACTAATCAAGCAGCAGACCTAAGCCCATAAATTCTCTACTGCTGAAATCCTGAAAGGATTTCTACACCCCTGTCTACTGACAGGGCAAGCAGCAGAAACTAGGTCCAGCCCAGGAATTAGGTGGTCAAATTTGGAAAAATGGTTGCCTGAGTCAAAGACAGAAGCCCAGCCTTCGGTACCTGGCACAAGGTTGTGACTTACATGGTTCACTGAGGGGGATCAAGAAAACCTCCTTTCCCCAGAATGCCTCCCAAAGACCAGCTCATATTTTGCCTTTCAGAATTCAGGTATTTGTATCTTAAATATTTTTCACCATTCAAGAATCCCTTATAAAATGAAGATGCCATTGATGCCTTGAATTTATTGCTGTATAACACCCATAACTACTACAGAGGAAAGAACACTGGGTCAAGGAGTCAGGGATCTGAATTTAAATCTTAGCTGCCATTTGCTACCTATGTGACCATAAGCAAGTCATTGAACTTCCCTAGGTCTCAGTTTCCACATGTGTAAAATGAGAAAGAGGGGGAAAATTTTACCAGATAACCTCTGATTTCTTCTCCAACTGTAGATTTGAGGGAGAGGCAGACAGTATAGAAAAGAAAGCCTAGGAAAGGCCAGCTTCAGCAACTTGACAACTTTGCTGGGGTAAGTATCTTTCTGCCTTTTTCCTCTACCCTCTCCTATAATCCCAAGAAAGGTAAGTAGACAGAAGGATACAGTGGAGATTGGATTTGAAATCAGAGGACGGGTTCAAGTTATGACCTTTCTCCTTCCTATCTTGGACAAATCACTTCACTTCTCTGGGCCTGTTTCTTCATCTCTAAGGCCCCCTTCTACATGTCCATATGAACTTGTGAAAGGCCCAAGAAGGAAGCAAGAAAACAGTTGCCTAGCCCCTACTTTGGCCTTATCAGCTTAGGAGAATCTAGAGCCCTCCCTTCTGATGTCCAGTTGCAGTTTCAGAATTTATTTCCTTCATTTTATTATTTGTCTTTCTCTTGGTTTCTTATTGCTTGTGAGGAAGGGATAAAGTCTTCTGTGAGGGACACAGGAAGATGTATGCACACACACACACGCGCGCACACACACACACACACACACACACATACACACACACACGCACACACACATCCCACAATTAGAGAGATATTCCTTAGGTTAAGCTTTGCCTGATCCCCATGTCCTTCCTTAAATGTAAATACTCCTGAGAAGGTCAATACAGACTGTTATTAATATTTAATATAAATAAGTTTGTCTGATCTGCTTTCCTCCCAGACAGGAGGGACTAGACATGAGAGTGTTGGGTGTATGGGGTCACTGGGAGACTGGAGAAAGGAAACAGAAAAGGGCAGTCAAGAATCGATATGTCTAGTTCACGATTCTGTTGAAGAAAACTCCTTCAGCCGACTGTTCGATTTTGTCTACGAAGACCAAAGGGTCACAAACCAGTCAGATATCACAGATTACAAGACTTTTCTATTACACTACAAAGGGCAAGGATTTGCCTTATGTATCTTTTTATCACCCATAGTGTCCTGTACATGTTAGATTGTTATCAAAGGATTGCTTAATAAATAACTAATCTGCTACAACTACCAGCTTCCATTTATAAGGAGGAAAGAAAGTAGGACTGATGACTTCCAAAGCCCTCATCCTGGCATTCAAAGCTCTCCAGCTCAGATTCTATGTTGTGCTTGGAGCTTGCTCTAATCACTGACACACAGTGATCTCCCCAGCTTCAAGTCTTTCCAAAGCATTATCGACTCTATCAGTCCTTGGGCCTTTAATTGCCTTCTCTTCTGTATTTCTTTCTTACTGCTTCCTGTTTGGTAAATTGTTTAACAGACTAGATGATAAGCTTCTCGAAGAATAGGAATCTTGTATTATATGGATCCCCCAATGGAAGCTGGCATGAAGTTGGGAATACCTAGTAAGAAGTCAAAAAAAGGCTCATGAATTTTTAGCACTTCATAGACTGCCTAGTGGTATTCCCCAAATCTTCAGCACTGTCTTCCTTTATGGGTGCCATGGTTTAAGAAGGACATGAATAGGGCAATATTTCTCAAACTTTTTCATCTTAGGACCCCTTCACACTCTTCTTGGAGGGAGTAATTGGATTTAAGTGATTTGTCCAGGGCACATAGTAAGTGTCCGAAGTCGGATTTGAACTCAGGTCCTCCTGATTCCAAAGCTGGAGCGCTATCTACTGAGCCACCTAGCTGCCCCCCTATACACTCTTAAAAATTGTTGAGGACCCTCCCTAAAGAGATCTTGTTTATATAGATTATCTCCTCCTACATTTACTATATTAGAAATAGATCATATTTTTATTATTAAAATAGTTTGGACCTTACAGACCTCCTGAAAGAGTCTCAGAGATCCACAAATCACCCTTTGAGAACCATTGAGCTTACAAGTACTTGGAAGAGGGCATGCAGAAAGGTGAAGGGATCTATGTCAGATGAGGATTGCGTTAAGGAATTAAGGATGTTCAGGTTGGAGAAAAGAAGACCCCAGAGGTGTGTGATGGCTATCTTCAAGTATGCACAGGGCTGGGAGATGAAGAAGGGATAAACTTGTAGTGTCTGTACCAAAGGAGTGGAACCAGGAAAAATGAATATGTCTCCCAAAAAGGCAAATTTAAGTTTGATTTCAGGGAAATTGCACACCATTTAGAACTTCCAAAGTAGAAGGAGCTGCCTGGATGGTTGCCAGGTTTCCCCTCAATCAAGGTCTTTAGGCAGAGGCTGTATGCCCACTTGTTAGGAATGTTCTCAGTAGGGATTCCTTTGGTGTATGTGTTAGATTAGATGGATACCAAGGTTCCTTCCAAAGCCCAAATTCCATGATTCAGATTCCCCAAATTCTTCTGAAAAAAAAAGTCAACTAAATGGCCTTCATAACGCATGCAGAAGGGACAAGAGCAGAGATGTCCTTGTTCTCAGCCTCTGATGTTTACAGACCTCCCACTTTGTGACTCAAGAGACAGAGTAGTACTATGGAAAGAGCAAAGGACCTGGAGTTAGAGGACCAGGAGCCGCTCTCAGAGCCCCATTGGGTCACTAGTAACACCTGTGAATTGGGGTAAATCCCATCACCTCTCTAGATAACTGTTCTTCAGCAGGAAGTCCATGGAACTGGAATTAGCCTCTCTGGCTCTAAATCCCTATTTATGCACTGAGAGGCATGAATGGAGTCCTAAAGGGGATTGAGTGCATACGAACTGCACAGTCAAAGATATAGCCTGGGATGGGAAACTGCAAAGGCCCTCTAGCAGACACCTGGCCACCTGCCCTCCTCTTCTACATCATCCATACCCTTTCTCACCCCTGTAAGGAAAATAAAGCTCAGAACATCATTTTGATCAAAGAATCGTAGAAGGAAACAAGCAATTTTAATGTAGACTGCTGCTCAGCTCTCAGATGCTTAGTATGGTGATTTTGGTACCACTGGGAAAGAGAAAAGTTGCTCAAATTTTAAGACATTCTGACAAAAAAAACCCAGTCCTCTTGATCTTGGAACATTTAGCACTGACTTCCAAAACCTGAACAGCTGGCTTGAACTCATTCTATAAAAGAGGCAATTAAATTTTCACAATAAGATATAGAAACTTGGGAGATAATAACATGGGACGCTCAAAGGGAACAGCTGTGCCTCAGAACAAACACGTGAAAAGCATTTTCAGTGGAATCACAATCCAGGGCTGGCTGGTGTTGGGGCCACGGTAACCCTTAGAGGAAGGAAATCCTCCTGCTTTGAGGATTCGGAATCAGGAAGTTTCAAATACTCCTTGCCTCAAAGCAGATGAATGTAAAGAGTCCTGGGAACATAGGTCCTGAGTAAAGAGGAGATTAAAAAAAACAGATGTTAAAGAGAGATGTTAATGATCATTAACAGCTAATTGAGGCTTTCTGGTGACAAAATTGAACGAGAATTAAAAAAGGAGAAAAGGGAGGCAGCTGTCTGAAATCTTTGATGTCTGGAAGAAATAGTCACACATTTGTCATTTGAAGAGGGTTTCCAGAACCTCTACCCCTCAAAGAGGGGGCATCTACCCAGGCATAGTGATGTCAGTGGACAAGCTGTAACATCTCCTCGGAAGATTTTCTGCATCTCTGAAGAAGCAGCCTCATTACCCACTTGGGGCATGGACTTGGGCCTATATTATTTTTTTTAATGTGGTGAGGTTAGTCTATTCACAGTAAGGTTTTCCTGCACTTACGGCTTTCCAAGAGCAGCCTGGGACCTGAGGTATCCAACTTCAGAAACAGTTAAGTAACATTAAGATAGGCACTTAGCTCCCCAATGATCAGATCAAAGAAAAGTAGGCATAAGCTAATGGCACCAAGCCTACAAATAGAATACTATGTGCCTTTGTGTCTTACCTGTCTCTCTGAACTTTTTTTAAACAAAAAAGGGTACAGGGTAACACTAACTAGAACTGAAATTCACCCAGTCTACCAAATTCCACATTATAAGAAAAATGGAAGCAATCCATACCCATGGTGTGACCCAAGGCTCACCTAAGCCACACTAGAAGGAGAGTGGAACAATCCATGCCCTTGGCATAGTAAGAGGTGATACCAGCCTCTCTACTTTCTAGGCTTTCCTCCAGTTGTCTATACCAGCCCACTGGCAGGTACCAGGATGTCAGCTGTCAAGGATGGAGTAAAGAGGGAAGGAAGAACAGTAAAGGAAGACAGAAAAAAGCAGAAGATACAGCTGCCTCAGGACATTCTTTTGATGAGGTCAGGGTACACCCCAAGAATGTTGGGGTGCTACCTGAAATGATGAGGAATAGACTTGCACGTCCTATTGTCCTGAAAGAAGTCATTCAGAGTGTTGAAATTAAAAAAAGGCATTATTGAGTGATGCACCCAAGTGGACCTGCTCCCCTGCAGAAGACACAGATGACAGTCAGTCCCGGCTTCCCATAGAAGGCAAAGGCAGTTATTGGGGTTAGGTGTCTGGTTTAAATATAATTGTATGAATGGGGAGAAGGGGACAAGAGAATGGGAGGAGCACGCATGGCTCTGAAATAACTGGGACATCAGGTAGTACGGAGGTGCCTTTATCATACAGATAAACAAAGAGAACAGGAGAGGGGAGAGGAGGAGTTGTTCTGGAATTGGGGGTGCTTTGTGAAAGCACACAGGTAAGTCCACAGTGAAGGGCTCCAATGTATAGTCTTCTTTGATCACTTTTCTGGCTGGCCACACCCTGCACCTTATCTCACATCCTATATCCTGCTTGCTTCATGTGCCTGGAGCACTCCTTTCTACTTCATCCCTTTCATCTTCTGCTCCCACCCTGTCTTCTCATTCATCCCAATTTCTTCTTTTGGAGCTTGGCACAATGCCTGGCACAAAGCAAAGACTGAAAAATGCGCACTGACTTCTCTCTCATCTCATCTGTCCATACTGTCCCTCCCTTTTCCATCAGCCCAATGCAATTCAAGTCAGGACATAGCATCTTATTTGGATTTGGATCCAAATGGAGATGGCCCTTTTGTCAAACGTATGGATAACACACAGCTAAGAGGGAAGACGAAACACAGAAATTCATGACAGAGAGATGATGATGATGATGATGATGACATCCCAATACTCATTTTACCCACCTGTAAAAATCTAAAGAACACTAAATGCTAAATATTAAAGAATAACAGCCAGGATGACCATTGTCATTGGACCATTTCTGTATGAACTCCAGCAAAAAAGATGAGACTCAGATAACGGTGCTTACAAAACAACTGATATTTTATATAGCATGATAAGGTTTGCAAAGTATTTGATATACATTACCTCATATGATCAAAAAACATACATTTATCAGGGTCTGTTATATGTCCAGCATTACTGAGGATATAGAAAAAATGTGGAAGACTTAGGGTTTTCCTTCCAAGAATTTATAATCTACTTGGGAAGATAAGAGGAAACACAAGCAAATATAAGAAAAGGAAACAGCATATGATAAATGTCTAATAATAATTATTTTAGCTGATATTTGCATAAAGAATGATAGGGAACAAGCATTCATTAAACTCCTACTATGTACCACACACTGTATTATGCACTTTACAAATATTATCTCACTTGTACTTAATATACAGCATCTCATTTTCTCCTCAGAGCAATCCTGTAAATCAGTCATTTCAATTGTGTTTGACTCCTCATGACTCCATTTAGGGTTTTCTTGACAAACATACTGGAGTGGTTTGACATTTTCCTTCTCCAGCGCATTTTACAGATGAGAAATCCGAGGCAGACAAGGTTAAGTGACTTATCCAGGGTCACATGGCTAGGAAGTGTCTGGGGCCATATTTGAACTCAGGAAGATGAGGACACTTCCCAACTCCTGGCCCAGTGCTGTGTGCACCATGGTGCCACTTAGCTGTCCGTACTATGAAGTAGGCAAGTGGATGATTCAACTGGGGCTGAGAGCTCATAGTTCATGATCCATTTGTTTATATGATTGGCTTATCTGTCCTAAAGTGGCCAGTTTCCACTAGTAACAGAGACTCCAGAGATCATAGTGATACAGCTGGATTTAGAATCAAAAGACCTGGATTCAAACCCCTGCTCTACTATTTACTTGTGATAACTTAGGCAAGTAGTTTAAACTCTGTGAGCCTTGGTTTTCTTAGCTATAAAATGAGGCTACCTCTAAGGTCCTTTTAGCTCGAAAGTCAATATCTCGTCCCATCAATAACCACATGGGAATCTCCTCTTATGACAAATCATGCAAGTGAACCCCCAGCCTCTCCTGAAGAACTCCAGTAATGGGAAACTCACTCATTAACTCTTTGGGGGGGCAGGGAGAGAGACAATGGGATCAAGTGACTTGTCCAGGGTCACACGGCTAGTAAGTCTCTGAGGCTGGATTTTGAACTCAGGTCCTCCTGAATCCAGAACGAGTTCTCTGTTAACTGTACCACCTAGTTGCCCTCACTCACTAACTCTTGATGCAGCCCAATATACTTTCAACTGACTTGAATTGTTAAAAGAAGTTGTTGGGTTTTTTGACCATTTAAAAACATTCTTCTGAGAAGGCCATAGGCCTTACCAGACTTCCCATACCTTGGAAATAGTTAAGAATCTCTGGGCTTCAGGGGCCCTGGGCCACTCTCTATCCCCAGTCCTGAGATCCTAGTTGAACTATTTTAAAAATTGAATTCAAGAGCAGTTTGCTCAGGACTGGGAAAGAACCAGTCATAAAGTTAACCAGAGGGTAAGAGCTTAAAAGAGTCGATTTGGTCCAACCTCCTCATTTTATTGATGTGGAAACTCAGGGCCAGAGAATGTAAGTGACCTGGGGCAGGTCACCCAGGTAGGAACCCAGGATCTGAACCCACATCACCAGACTCAAACTCCTACCCTCCTCCCACTTCAACATGCCACCTGCCTCAGCCTCCAGGAGATAACAGATTAAGACAGACATTCAAACATGAAGGCGGATAACCATGATAGGTAACATTACACATTGTATGTATCTGAGAAGTACAAGATAACAGACCAGGGTGGGGAACCTGCAGCCTCGAGGCTACATGTGTCCTGTAGGTCAAAAGTTCCCCACCCCTGCAATAGTCTCTGCAAAAGTCTAGGAGAGAAAGCCCATTGTTGATACAAAGAAGACTTCATAGAGGGGGTGGCATCTGCATTCACACATTGTCTTTGGACCTGCCAGTTGGTACAAATATTATAAGGAGAAATCTAGCTGTATACAATCACAAAGTAAGTCACAAAACTGATCATTCCTTTTGATCCAGAGATTTCTTAGCCAGAGCTTTACACTAATATATCATACCTCAAATACTCCAAGGCAACTGGGATCTCAAAGATGTGGATATTCCTCTAATGATGCACATCACACCCTATCCTCACCTGCCAATTCTGTACACTTGTGGTCCATGGCCTCCCATAAGTTTTCCCCATAGAGAGTTCCTACAAACTACTGAGGCCCTTCCTTGCATTCTCTCAGCATGGCCAAAATACAAACATCAGCTGCCCAGGAGTCATGACACACTGTAACCATGTGATCATCTGCCTTCTTTTGATGATATACTTTCCACCACTTCTCCTTTATGGTAATATATTACATGAGCCTTTCCATTGCCCTTTGGATGATCCTTAATTTCAGTTATTCAGACTGAGGATTCCCATCATTCAAAGCCATACAACATCACCAGAGGAACACTGGAATTAAAGAGATGCCCCTTTGTTTCAAGAGAAAGATTAGAGTCACTTAAAGAACCCTGTAATGTCCCAAAGTGAATCCAGTCTACCCTTTCCCTCTTATTCAACCCCAGTCCCTCCCCATTGCCTGTTTCTAGTGTTTAGTCAGCATATAAATATCAATCAAGAATTCTATTAGCTGGCCGTTCAATTAAAAATTATCATCTGAACAATCAGCATTCTTTTATCCATTTGGTTTTCCCAAACATGGAGAGTTGGGCCAAACTCTAGTGAAAGGTTGTGGATTTCACCTAGAAGGCTCTGCAGTATTCTATGGCTCAACCCTAAGTACAACTGTAAGTTGTACATACAACAAAACCTACAAAGAGGAGCATCTGGAGGGCATCTGTATTCACAAAGCATTCATCTTGAAGGCATATTCTGAGCTGGACCTCCTCTGTGATGGATGAGAAGTGGTCACCTTCATCCAGCACACATCGCCCAGCTTTCTGCTTCACTGAATTTTCATCATCAGAGGGTTCTTGAACAAGGTCCTCTCTGTTTGGTCTTTCCAAGACTCTATTGTCTTTATGACAGGGGCATGAAAGACATACGGTTAGAGGAAAGTCTTTAAAGTTCCATTTAGCTCTTCAGTATCAATCTTTCTTTACAGTCAGCTAAATTCATTTTAACAAACATTTACTGAACACCTGGGTTTGCAAAGACTAAAAGCCAAATAGTCCCAGCTCTCAGGAAGTTTACAATCCTTCCCCTTGAGAGGGCAATGAAGGGAGGAAGCGACCTGTACGTTGATAAGTCAATCCAAAATAAATAGCAAGAAATTGTGTGGGTGGAGAAGATGACAATAAGGACACTGATATCTTGTATTCTCTATGTCAATTTCAATTATATGATGACAAATGTCATCTACTATGGAATAATGAATCACAAGATCATAGATTAAGAACTGGAAGGGGAATTAGAAGGCACTTCTGATTTTATAGGCAAGGAAATTGAAGCCCAGAGAAGTTCAATGATTTCCCCAGGGTTGTAGAGGCAGCTAAGTGGATCAGTGGGTAGAGCACTAAGCCTAGAGTTAGGAAGAGATGAGTTCAAATCTGACCTTGGACATGTGACCCAGGAGAAGTCATTTATTCTCTGCTTGTCTCAGTTTCCTCAACTGTAAAATGGGGATACTAACAGCACCTATCTTAAAAAATTGTTGTAAAGATCAAGTGAGATATTTGTTTTTTTAAAAGGCATTTAGCACAGTGCCTGTCACATAATAGGTGCAATGTAAATACTATTATTTTCCATCAAACAACTGGTATTTGAAGCCAGAAATAAACTCATTTCTTTCTGACTCCAAGCTCAGAACTCTAGCCTTGATGCCACCTAGCTGCCTTTCTTTATCACTCATCTGCTTTCTCCCTGCTAATCATCTCTCATCAAGGAAGATGTTGATGAATATGTATGTCATACTCATAAAATTTCACAGACAGAAAAATAAACATAGTTTCCTTGCTGGTTACTGACATTCTACTGTCTACCTTATTTTTGTAATAATAACATCCATCTGATATATTTCCCATGCCTTTGGTATCTTCCCTTCCTTCAGATTGCTTGATACCTTCAAAACTGCCTCAATTTCCCCTGCATGTAGTTAATCTCATCAGGCTGCCTTTTCCAGTTTGTCTTCTTCATTGTCAATTCCTATCACCTCCTCTAAATGCTCATCTGGCAGGACTGATGGTAACAGTCCAAATATGGTAACTCTTTCATGTTTGATGGTGAAAAGATTTTGGATAAAATCTATCTTTGCAGATCTTTTCCATCTTTCATCTATCTGTTGTCCTTTCAATGGATCCTTAAGTGCCTTCTGTTTGGGAGGGGCGTGTTTATTTCTCACCAAGTTTTCTTTAAAATGTTCTTTTCCCCTCTCCACTCTTCTTCATGGTTTTATGACGTAATAATACTCAAAATCTTCTACCTCTCTACTATCTAAGATTGTTTAAATGAATCTATAGTCTAACTCAGAGGTGTCAAACTCAAAGCCGCAAATACACCCAAACCAGATTAAAATTAAACAAAATAGATAAAAAAATACACTACAACATAAATAATGCAAGTTTGTGGATTTCTGAGTCAATATGCTACTTGCATCCATGTTGATACCACTGGCTTAAGACAGTATTGACTTTTGCTGCCATATCTTTTCATTAGCAAAATAGGTCAAGGATTTTTTGATGAAGGCAGTTTTTAGCTTCCTTTGGTATCTTAAATATGGTGATTGATTTATATTGATTAAACTGATGCCTAGAAGAATTATAATTGGTGTCAATGTCATTCATCCCATCTAGCTCCCACACTGCAGCATCAATAATTTGTCTAAATGGATCAAGTTGGAGACTTGTTAAAATATAATCAATTTCACTTTTTGTGACATTATGTTGTGCTTCCCCAAAGCTCAGTTTCATTATGTTGAGTCTTGGGTGCCTGTGGAACATCCGAATAGAGATGTCCTATAGGATACTGGTAATGAGGGTCTGAAATACAGAACAGAGGTCACATCTGGAGACAAAGATTTGAGATTCATTTGCATAGAGGAGGTCAATTAAGCCTTGAGAGTGAAAGAGATTGCCAAAGAGATAATGAAGAACGAAAAGGCAAAGGGTCAGTACCTTAGGGAGCACTCATCCCAAGGAGTTAGGAAGAGAAGTTCTATATGCCAGAAATAGGCACTGACTATATATGCCAGGGAACAGGAGAAAGATCTCTAAGAACAACTCGAGTTTATCTAACAGTGATTTCTTATTTGGTCCTCACAATAATCACCAAGTAGTAATAAATATTATGATGATTTTACAAAAAAAAATAAAGTTGAGAGAGTTTAAGAAGCAATCCCAGGTCACCTAGAAAGTAGAAAATCCAAGATTAAAACTGAAGATTTGTGACTCAAAATCTTGTCTTTCCATCACTCAACAATGCTCACACCAACAATGAAATGTGGACACTGAGGGAAGAAATACAATCTAAGGCTGCATTGATAAAAAGTGATATGGATAGGAATTGGACCTGGGATTTCACTGACATAAGGAACTCCCAGGTGAGTTAATCCCAAGTAAAGGGAACTCCCTCAACCAATGCAGATCTGTACCTTCTCTGAAAATTATAGTCTTAGGGAGATGCTTCTAAAACTGAGAGATAAAGTGACTTTTCCAACATCACAAAAATAGTAACTGCTACAGTGGATAGAGTACTTGGTCTTCAGACAGGAAGATCTGAGTTCATACCTAGCCTCAAACACTTACTAGCTATACAACCATGGGCCATACAACCCTTAACTTCATCCGTTTCCTCATCTGAAAAAACCAATAGCACTCATGCCCCAGATGGGCTATGAGAATCCAATGAGATAATTGTAAAGTGTCCAGCACGATGCCTGACACATAGTGAGTGCTATGTAAATGTTGGTTATTATTAGGAGCACTGCTGTGTTTCAGAGGCAGGTCTTTGAGCCCTTCTTCCTGACTCCAAGGCTAGCCCTCCATTTGCCCCTTATTGAAAGAAGTGGAGTATCCCAAGCCTAAGCAATACAAGCTAGCTTCTCTGTACTCTGCCCTCAGCTGCTCTGTACTCTGTACTCTGGTCAGACCAGAGCAAGAGTTGTATTTTCAATCCTGGATACCACATTTTGTGATTACCAATAACCAACTGAGAATAGGTCAAATGAAGAAAATCAGGATGGGGAATAGCTTAAAAAACCTTGTCCTGTGAAGCACAATTGAAGAAATTGATGGTTTTGTCTACAGTAGAAGGGAGAAGATATGGGTGAGTTAAGGGGGATTGGAGAAATATCTTCAAATATTTGCAGGGTTGAATGCCATGGTTCTGTGTATCTTCTAAGGTGAAAACAAAGACCACTGATTCAAAGTTACAGGGAGGCAGATTTGACTTTAACATAAGAATCTGCTAATAAGGATTTCTATGCCACAATGAAACAAGCTACCTTTCAAAATAATGAGTCCCTCTCACTGGAAATGTTCAGACAAAAGTTAGATGACCATCTGTTAGGGATAAGGAATGCCTGCCTGGGTGACCAATACGTTCCCTTCTACCTCTCAGATTCTATTATTAAATCCTAGAGGCATATGGTACACATAGGTACATATGGTAATGACCATTGTCCTTAATCACCATCTCTCTCCCTCTTTTATCTCTCCTCCCTGTTCTAATACCCTGACATGACTCCCCTAGCTTCTCTCTTTTTACCCATTCCTTTCTCTCCCTCTGCCTATATTTCTTACTCCCTCATTCTCCCTCCCTTTTTGCATTTTTCCTTTCCTTCCCAATCTCTCCTCCTTTGTCTATTTCCATCCTCCAGCTCTATTACTCTAGCTCCACCTGTGTTCTCATATTTCTCTCCTGCCCTTACCATTTCATACACCCTACCCCCACCCAGATAAATCTCTACATACCCAGTTTTTGCCTCTGCCTCTAGCGTTCCTTCATCCCCATACAGGGCTCAGCCCTCATGACTACAGTAACACACCTGCATACTCTAGTACCTCTACTTAACAGCAACAATTGAGGGTTATAGCAATTGCAATTGTCATATCCTGGTAGGAACTGAAAATGGCAATATGGCATGGAGGAAGCAGAGTATTTAAGGTTTTATCACAGTATAAACTCTACTCAAGTTCTTCTCCAGAGTCTTGTCATGAGGAACCATAGAATCTTGAAGGCCATGGCAGGGATCCCAAGAACTGACAGGTTCTACCATGTTGGAAAGGCTTCATATATAGGTCTGGCAATGGACTCTTTGTGTTCATTCCTCTGTCCAAGGTATATCCTTGGGAAGTTTAGAGAGACTCATCACTAAAAAGTTGATGCCAAAGGAGGATTAATTTTTTTCAGCTTTAGTAATTTACACAGATGGGCTGCAATCTGCATCAGTGAAGGGAGTGCTTATCCTTGAAGTACTGAAACATTAAGACTTTATTGAGATTCAAGCAGCTATGAAGTTTGTCCACCCCTTGACTAGAGACTTCTTCCAGTTTTAAATCTCTCTGGGGAAAGGAGCAAAAAATCCCACTCTCAAGTCTAGACATTTTCACTGGTTGTCCCCCATGCCTGGAATTCTCTTGGTCTTCACCTCTGCCTCTTGGCTTCTTTTCAGTTTAAGCTTCCCTCTCAAAGAATCCACCCATCGTTTATGTATTGTTTCCCTCACTGTAAGTTCCTTGAGTGAAGGGAATATTCTTACCACTTTTTGTATCACCAGCACTTAGCATGGTGCCATGGTACACAGTAGGTGCTTAATAAATGCTTGCTGCCTTGACTCCTTAGTGTGACTTCACCGAAACAATCCCTAGAAAGTTGTTCTTTGGTTTGATGGTAATAGCAAAGTCAGGATTTCCAGCTGAGTTACAGTTTAAGAAAACAAACTGGAACAGACCAGCTTTGAGTTCATTTGTCTTCAGGAAAGTAGGAAAAGTCCCTGGTATTCCATGCCTCTGGCTCTAGGCTCCCTCCCTCCTTGTTAAATCAACAAGTGGAAAACTAAAAAAAAGAAGCTGATTCTTCCCTGGGATGTGCTATGCTTGCCCTAGTTCCATTCTTAGACTCATTAAATCTTGGAGCTGAAGGGCCCTTGGAGGTTCATGAGTTCATTGACTTGGAGCTAGAAAAGGTATTAGAGGTCATTAAGTCCAATAGCTTCATTTTACAGATGAGGAAACTGAGACCTAGGGAGATTAAGTGGTTTGACTGAGTGGATCCAGCTGGTAAGTGATAGAGGTAGGACATGAACTCAGCTCCTCTGATACCAAATCCCAGGCCCTCTTGACAGTCCTCCATTGTCTCTCTAATCTCCTACCCTACAAAGAAACCTTCTCTGCAACCTTCCTACAAATGTCCATCCAGTTTCTGCTCCAACTGCTCCATCACAGGAGTTTAGTACTATTTCATTACTGGACAAATCAAATTATCAGGAAGTCTTTTCTTACTCTAAATTCAAATCTGCCTTCCTGCAAATTTTACCCATTGGTCCTAATCCCTGCTGTGTTTTCTGGAGTCATCCAGAACAAATCTAAGTCTCCCTCTAAGGGATGGCCTCCCCTACTGGCAGAGTGTGGGAGTAGGTTGGGAACCAAAGCTTTCTGCTCTTCCCACCACAGTGGCACATCCATTTTGCTGCCTCTTCACCCAGTTATTCCTCCAAATACAGGAGCAAGAGGTCCCTAGCCAAGAAACAGAAGCAAAATCTTTGCATCCTTCCCTGGATTCAAATGAAAACTGAAAATAAAGTTGAGCCTGCTCAAAGAGGAGACTTCTTCCTCCCTCAGCTGTCTCTTGGAATCTCTAATTTGCTTCAAGAAGACTTTCCTGATCTACACTCTCCCTCCCTGGGGCTCCTGATGCCTCCCCCTAAGGAGGAAAAACATGTCTATTTGTTTTAGATATACTAATATATTAATAATATATACTAATAATAGAAGTGATTGGTTGTGGTCCAGTGTTTTTTTTTTCAATCATGTCTGACTCTTCATAGTTCCTTTTAGGGCTTTCTTGGCAGAGATACTGGAGTGGTTTTGCCATTTCCTTCTCCAGTACATTTTACAGGTAAGGAAACTTAGGTAAAATGGGTTAAGTGATTTGCCCAGGGTCACACAGCTAGTCAATGTCTGAGGCCAGATTTGAACCCAGTAAGATTTGAACCCTAGACTCTAGGTCTAGCATTCTATCCACTGCACCATCTAGCTGCCCCCAAAAGGAGTGATATGAGGGTCAAAAAGAACTGAGTTGTTCAAGAAAAGCTTGATCCCTGTCCCACCCAAGGACTGACTCTAGCCCAGGAGTGGGGAACCTGTGGCCTTCACAAGTTTGGATTTGCTCAAAGGGCTGAACTTGAGAACCTAAAGGGCCACATGTCACCTTAAGGCCACAGGTTCCCTACCCCTCCTTCTAGTCCATGTGAGTCTAGAACAAGGTTCCCTTGTGAAAGAGCCTACCATTCAGTTCTAGATATTACATCAAATGAACAACATCAGTGAGAACACATAAAGAGTGGAAAGAGAAGAAGATGGAAAGGAGAGAGGTGAGTATAGAAGAAAGGGAGAGAAAAGAGAGAGAGGGAAGAAAGGGGGGAGAGCCCGCCATTTTTTTTCTGTGCACTTTCTTAGATTCAGTCTATTATAATAATGTCTGTGAAAAGGAAAGAGAGGAAAGAGAGAAGGGGGAAGCAAAGGTGGAAAGAAAGGGAAGGAGGAAAGGGAAAGTGGTAAAGGAAGGAGAGAAAGGGGAAAAGAAAGGGGAAAGGGGAAAAGGGAGGGTGGGAGGGAATGGGAGAAAGGAGAAGAGAGGAAGAGGAAGAAGAAGGAAATAATGGCTTTGGAAATCAGGAAATCTGACCCTGAATCTTGCCTCCCACATACTTAGTAGCTTGAGGACTTCACCTGCTCTGGCTTCCAATGTCCTCATCTTGAAGATGAAGGGTTTGGACTCAATGCCCTCAAAATCCTCTTCCAGCTGGAAATCTTATGACCTTGATGCACTATGGTCACCCACACATGAAAAACATTTTTTAACAGAATGAGGTTTCAGGGCAAAACTGAGCACTGAGTTCCCCTGGTCAGAGCAAAGATTACCAGGCAGCCCACAATGGTGCGGAAAATCTGACAACCTTACAAAGGAGAAAAAATATCCTCACTCTTATTGCCCACCCCACCCCCCATGCAGACAAGTAGGAAAAAGACAAAGCAATAGAAAGGGAAAGAAGGAAAAACAGTAGTAGCAATCATTCCTACTGATACTCATGTAGGGCTTTAAAATTGGCAAATCATCTTTTTTCGTCCTCACAGCAACCCTCTGAGATAACTACTACAGGCATTGTCTTTCCATATATTACAGATCAGAAAACTGAGGATTAGTGAGGTTCAGCAGCTTGCCCAGGGTCACACAGGTAGGGGATCAGAGAGGGGAGTCTCAACCAAAATCTTATACTGCTCTGCTTCTCTTTACCATTCAAGGTTATAAATGGGGGGCAGAGTTTCTTTCCTGCCCCTTTAGCTGATTAAATTCAAAGTGAAGGCTATTCTCAAATTCCGTTTCCACCACTGGAAACAGGCTAACCAGACCTCTACTTGTCTGCATGTCTGACTGGTCCTCCGTCATAAAATTACCATTGGAAGAAACTGTCTCATTTACACTCAGTCTTCATTTTAAGAGAATCATGCATGACTTCACTGATAAGATCGGACCACATTCCTTAATAGCTGTTTAAATTACTTTACAGTGGGCATCAGGCCTTATATATTTATCGCCAACCCGAAAATGATCTCTTTCCACTTGCAGGATTTTCCACTGCTCAATATGCAAACACCTAAGAGGAATGATTTTCCAAATGGTTTTTTAGACAACATATAGTCAAAAGAGGGGGAAAGAGTTAGTAAATGTAAGACAAATACATGTGGTCACCAGTAACCAAAAAGATCTCCAATATTTCATGTACTTGAAAACTTGCACTTCATAAGGGAAAATTCAACTGTTGCTGTACATCAAAGGGCTTTATCACTAGTTTTCAAAAGGCCTGAATACAGACCTATCCCAATAGTGTTTAAAGGAAGCCACCTGGCTGTAACTGACTGCCAGAGACTAGGGGGAGGGGTCATCATCAAGCTCTGAATTGGTCTTTGGTTGTAAATAGCTAGGTTTTTGTACTGGACATCAGATTCTGTTTTTTTAATCCACTCCCAATGGCTGAAAATATTATGGGGAGGCCCATTCACAGAGTAACAGAATATGATAGTTCAAAGGGACCTTGAGAGCTTCAAATCCACTCCCTTGGTTTCACGAAGGGGAAGTTGAGACTCAAAGGGGGCGTGATAAGGTCACAAATCTTATCAGTGACAGAGCTGAGACTAGAATTCACTGCACAGTCCCAGGCCAGTGGTCTTTTTACAAGATTCCAAATTTCTCCTTTTCAGTACTCCCTCTATAATCCCCCATAAACACACAAGTTCATCATCTTTCACTGAGAATTCTAAGGAACTGACCCTTGAGCTAGAACAGTGCCTGGTATATAGTATGTGCTAAACAAATGCTCACTGGTTCGACTAGACTTGAACAAATGAGTGACGGATGACATACCTGGACTCATCCAGACAAAGAGGTGCTATGAAACAGGAAGAACTAGGAAGAGAGATGATGAAGAAATTGTGGTATGTCATAGAGATAGAAAACTGGGCAGCTGCTTCGAAAACTGGTCCTTTCCCTCTCAACCCAATTCCTCCCACTACCCAAGGCAGAACCAACAAGAACTCACACCGATAGAGAAAATCCTTAAAAGTGACCATTGAGATTTTCCAATTAGATACTTCATGGGAATTTTATTATCCCCATTCCATAGACTGAGACTTAGAATGGCTAAGAGACCTGTCATGGGTCCCATCATTGTGTGTTCGTCCTTCGTTGCCACAGAAGACCACGCCATCAGAGGTAATGGCATGACCTGCCCTTGACTTTGTTTTGAGTGAGGGAGGGCTGTGCAGGTCACCAGCCTCACTTCTCTTCCAGAGTCATCTGAATCCAGTGACCAGATATTCATCAGGATGACTGGAGATGACCCAGGATGAGGCAATTGGGCTTAAGTGACTTACCCAAGGTCACACAGCTAGTCAGTGTCAAGTGTCTGAAGTGAGATTTGAACTCAGGTCCTCCTGACTCCTGCACTGGTGCTCCATCCACTGCACAACCTAGCTGCCCTTATGGGTCCCATCATTAATGAGGTCCTGGAAAGAACAGTGGTTCTAGAATCAGAGAGCCTGGGTTCAAATCTCAAATCTATTCACTAACCAGTCTGACTTTGGGTGAGTCAAGGCACCTTTCTGCGACTCAGTTTCCTTATCTGTAAATTAAGAGGACTGGACTAGATCAGGAATTCTCAACCTTTTTTGAGTCACAGGCCCTTTGGGCAATCTAATAAAGCCTATGGACCCCATCTAAGAATAATGTTTTGTTACCCCCATTCATAACTGAAGAAAATGCTAAATTTCAATTAAAAGTTAGTGAAAATTAAAAATGTAATTTTTTCTCACCCAGGTTCATGAACCCCCAAAAGGGAGAAGAGAATAAGCATTTATTAAGCAACTACTATGTGACAGCTGTTGTTCAGGTTTTTTTCAGTCCTGTCCAACTCTTTGTGACACCATTTGGGGTTTTCTTGGCAAAGATATTGAAGTGATTTGCCATTTCCTTCTCCAGCTCATTTTACAGATGAGGAAACTGAGGTAAACAGTAGTAATATGACTTGTCCTGGGTTCCACATCTAGGAAATGTCTGAAACCAGCTTGAACTCAGGTCTTTCTGACTCCAGGCTCTATCCACTGCATTCATATGGCTGCCCTGTCCCACATAGTTTTGCTAAAGCCATGAGCCCGCTGCCTCAATAACCTTTCACCTACGTCAATATCCCACTGGTTCAGTTCTGAAGAATCTTTTCCATAGCTTCCCACCTCTCTGAAAGAATACCTTTGGATCCTCCAAAATAAATTCCCAGGATCAATGCCTACATGTAGAAAGCCACTTCTAAATATAAAATACTGGGTCACTGAACAGACCCATTTAAGGCTTTCCTCTGTCCCCACCTACTTAGAAAATGAAAATGAACTGATCTATATTTCATACTCCCCCAAATCACAGTCTGGAATTCAGCTAGACCATTTTGGAAATCTACTGAAAATCTTTATACCAGGAGCAACCCTTGGGCAAGCATTCCCTTACCCACCCCCAACATTAATGAAAGACAGAACAGGGATTGGAACAGTTTTTGTGTCATGGACACCATCAGCCTGTGGATCCCTTCTCAGAAAAAAAAAATGTTTTAAATGCCTAAAATAAAATACACAAGATTTCAAAGGAAAATTATTAAAATGTTAATCTGTCTTTCACCCTCTGGGTCATCTTGCCTTGAATGGAGGGTGGAAAACATCCTCCTGTCCCACAGTGAGGCAGACATGACAATACTGTGCTAGGATCCCTAAGTACTGCAAGCATCAGCAAGCAGAGAGAAGGTAGCTTCTAAGCTGGTAGAGCATAGGAATGAGGAGGCTGTATAGACCTTTACACTGCCAAGATCTTTCAGTGAAGGGCAAAGATGAAAAAGAATACCCTTTTAAGTTGGGAGGCACCTTCCATTACAAAGGGCAAGGTGATTAAGGGTGCCAGAAGGAAGGAAATTAAAAACTATTTGTTTAAGTCTTGCCCTGAGCTCAAGGACAAGAGGTAGAGGGAACAGCCCAGGGATGCCCAAGCCAAGAATTCAGGACAAATGCTCTACCTAGAATAAAAAGTATGTTTTTGGCTAAAGTATCCATTATACTAAGTAGAGGGTTGCAGTTTGGGATCTGAAGGCTCAGGGTTTCACTCCTAGCTGTGTTACCCATCACATTAGGACCTTTTCTTCTTTGCGTGTCAGTTTCCACTTCAATAAAATGAGGAAGTGATATTAAATGATTGCTGAAGTCACTTCCAGCACTAAGTCCTATGACCTCCTCTGAATCACAGCAGCATGGTAGATGTAGTTCAAGAGAGTTAGGACACCCATCTCCCTGAAGGAAAACGAGGAGGTATTTATCATATTTCAAATACAAGATGACCCTGACCTCCATATTTTTCTCACTTCAATCCTCTCCTTGCCAGCCCACCTCATTCTGTGTAAGGCCCAGGGATTCTGTAGCAGGTTAATATGTTGGGATCTGTGTACTTTTTACAGGTATTTTACACCAGAGCTGCATTCCTGGAAAGCTCTCTGTAATCAGATTATTTCAAACCAATTCTGATTTTCCCATTGACTTAGAAACATCTCAGATCATCAGATCACAAACTGTTTGTAAAATAAGAGGGTTAAATTAGATGGCTCTGAGGTCCCTTCCAGTTATAAAATGTTTCTACGAAATTTAGAGGTCATCTAATTCAACTCCTTCATTTTAGAAATGAGGAAACTGAGGGCCACAAAGGTTAAATGGCCCTTTCTCAGGGTCACACAAGTATTGAGACTAGGTCTTCCATGACAAAATACAAAGCTTTGTCTACTACACCATTCAAGGCTGCTAAGGGGGCGAAGTGGATAGAATGCCAGGTCTGGAGTCAGAAAGACCTGAGTTCAAATCTGCCTTCAAATACTATCTGTGCAAGTCACTTAACCTTGTTGGCAGATAAGTTTCCTAATCTGTAAAATGAGCTAGAGAAAGAAATGGCAAACCACTCAAGTATTTCTGCCAAGAAACTCCAAATAGGATCACAAAGAAATGGACATGACTGAAAATGACTCAACAACAAAAAATGGAGAAAAGCCAGAAAAAACCTGGTGTCCCATCCAAATAGGAACTGGCCCAATTAAATATGCTCAGGTCTTTGTTCTAGCTTCATCTTTGATTAATCTTCAGGTGGTTTCTTTGCTTCTCTTCCTCCATTGGCCTTGTCTACCAATAGATGATAATCTTGGAGAAATAAAACTAGCAAACATGAAAATGAAATTCCCCAAACAGCAAGGTGGCTTACAGTGGGGCTTCATTTTCATGTATGTAAGACTAGGAGGGTAGATGACGATACTGACATTCACATGACACTTTGAAGTTTACAAACCAGCTCCTCTCAACAGAGTCTCAACCCCATGAGGTAGGTACTTAAAAGTGCTATCATTTTAGCACTTCTGAGGGTTAAAAAGAAAGGCTGTTACAAAGAAAGGCTGAAGTTCATTGACTTGTCCAGGGTTACAGTGCTCCAATTGTCAGAGATTATTTATAGCAACTCTTTTGTGGTGACCAAGAACTGGAAATCAAGGAGATGCCCATCAACTGGGGAATGGCTAAGTTAGTTGTGGTATATGAATGTAACGGAATAATATTGTGCTGTAAGACATGATGAACAGGAAGACTTCAGAGAGGCCTGGAAGGACTTATATGAACTGATGCTCAGTGAAATGAGTAGAACCAGGAGAACTTTGCACACAACAACCACAGTGTGTGACGAATTTTTCTGGTAGACTTAGACCTTTACAGTAATGCAAGGACTTAAATAATTCCCAATGGTCTCTTGAGTCAAAATGCCTTCCACATCCAGAGAAAGGACTATGGAACTGGATCGCAGAATGAAGCAGATTGTTTTCTCTTGTGTTATGTTTTGTTTTGTTTTGTTTTATGGCTTCTCTCATTCATCTTAATTCTTCTATGTAACATAACTAAGGTGAAAATGTATTTAATAAGAGTGTATGTGTAGAACCTATATAAGATTGCACACTGTCTCGTGCAGGGAGTGGGGAAGGACGGGGAGAGAGGGAGAAAAAAATCTAAGATCTATGGAAGTGATTGTAGAAAACTGAAAGCAAATAAAATAATTTAAAGAAAAAAAAAGGAACAGCGAGCTCAAAGTCCAAGCGTAGATGCATCAGGAACGCATCCGCCATATACACCTTTTAGACAGTCCTGGACATTGACAGAACTAGAGACTTTGGCAGACACAATTTACCTAGAGTTCAGTAAAAGTCCTGACAATGTTTCATGATGTTCGTGAGGATAAGCTAGAGACATGTGAGTGAGATGAGATAGTACCGGTAGATGGGCTTCAAACTAGTGGAAAAGCCAGACAAACATCAATAAATGTTTCATTACAACTTGGAAGGAAGTCTATAGTTCAGTGCCCCAGGGATCTATCCTTTGCCCTCAGCTACTTAACATTATTTTTTTTAATATAAATTTATTTATTTGACTTTTTACATTCATTTTCACAAAATTTTGGGTTCCAAAATTTTCTCCTCATTTGTCCCCTCCCCCCACCCCAGCACACTGAGCATTCTAATTTCCCCTATCACCAATCTGCCCTCTCTTCTATCATCCCTCCCGTCTCTTGTACCCATCTTCTCTTTTGTCCTGTAGGGCCAGATAACTTTCTATTCCCCATTACCTGTATTACTTATTTCCTAGTAGCAAGAACAATACTCGAGAGTTGTTCCTAAAACTTTGAATTCCAACTTCTCCCCATCCCTCCCTGCCCACCCATTCCCTTTGGGAAGGCAGACAATTCAATATAGGTCATAAATGTGTAGTTTTGCAAATGACTTCCATAATTGTCATGTTGTGTAAGACTAACTATATTTCCCTTCATCCTATCCTGCCCCCCATTGTTTCTATTCTCTCTTTTGATCCTGTCCCTCCCCAAGAGTGTTGACTTCAAATTGCTCCCTCCTCCCATTGCCCTCCTTTCCATCATCC
>CM053772.1:47017966-47040518 GCA_028658325.1 Potorous gilbertii | reverse complement strand
ATAAAATCTTAATTTTAAGGAAGTGATTGTAGAACATTTATAAATAAATAAAATAAAAATTTAAAAAAAAAAACACAGAGACAAAAGTATAAAGATGTTCAGTCCAATTCAGCAGACGTTATCTTCCCTGTAAGACTATAGCCTATGATAAAGCGCTATTTTCCCACTTTTTAGCCCCACTGTTGCACAGTTAGCCCTATCTACCCTGGAATCTCCCTCTCTCATGCCTTGGTGAAATGGAAAGAGTTAAGTATAATGAAAAAAGATTTGCATCTGTAGCAAAAAAAAAGGTTTAGGGGTACAATTGACAAAGAGAGCAGCAACCATGGGTGCATTCACTTTAAAACAAGTTGGTCCATCCCCCAGAGAAAACTGACTCAGTCTTCTTCAGGGTATGGAGAACAAGAACACCCTAGGAGGAAGATTTGGTAAATGATGACCAGGAAAGGGGTCAGGGTCTCACAAACCTGTACAGGGATGTCGATCTCTGGAATGCCTCCAAAAGGTTCTTGAACTCTCCCAGTCTACAGTACTGAAGTAAGTTCTAGCTGTCCTAAGTCTTAGAAAAGACCAATGGCTCAGGACTTTGACCTGTGTTCAAATTCCAAGTAGTTATTAGTAACTGTTGCTGTTTCCCTCCCAGCTCGATGTAGTTATTTTTCTTTGCCTCATTAAAGGGGCTGTCCCTTTACTACATCTTAAACAGGCCTATTCATTGAATGGGTGCTACCTCACCCTAAGTGAGTACCTGAATAAACCTTGACCTAAAGGAGCCAAGGTCTCCCATTGCATCCTGGGTCATCTCCAGTCCTCCTGATGAATATCAGGTCTCTGGATTCAGATGGCTGTGGGGGAGAAGTGAGGCTGGTGACCTTGCATAGTCCTCCCTCCCTCAAAACAAAGTCAAGTGCAAGTCATGTCATCATTTCTCTGATAGCACGGTCTTCTTGGGCAACGAAGGACAAGCACAACAAATTCCAAGCTCTTACACTTACAACTCGGGTAACTAGGACCCTCTCAAGGTCTTAGTTTCCTCCCTGTAAAAGGAGGGGTTGGATCAGATTGTCTCTAAATTCACTTCCAAAGTTCTTAATCCTGAAATTTAATAACATATTCCTCCCTCATCTAATTCACATTGAAGTACAAAGCTCCTAGGAGGCTGTACAATTTACTAGGAAACAGACAAAGGGCAATGTTCACTACAGAAGGAACGGATTGTTTATGACAAAAAGAATTCCCACATCCATAGTTGTTTTCACCAATGAAATTACAGATATGATCCACAGAAAGCCACCGCAGCATATTTTCTCCCATGAAGAGTTTTCCAAGGATTCCCCCTCCCCAATCATACCACACAAACAAGCTCTTCCATGTGCAGCCAACCCTCTCTGGGACCCAGCAACCCATAGTGGTATTTGCAGTTCAATTAAAACAAATATTTCAACATGAGATCTTTTTAACTATTCTTTCAGAATAGAGTTAATTAAAAGAAAATAAAGATACTAAGTGAACAATTTGATTTCAGCCACAAATCTGTAATATGATGAATAATTGATTGAATGTCTGTGTTAATTGCTTCCTTAATCAGGGGCTCCACCTTTAAATACAGCAGAGTTGCTGTGATATTGAAATTAATAGGAGAAAATCCCTACTCTTTCCTCTCCACATTTCAGAATTCTTCACTTCTTCCTTCATGGCTCAGCTCAGAAACTCACTCCTCTGTGAAGCCTACTCTGATTGGATCTCCTCGGCTAAAAAAGTTCTCCTTCTAGAGTACCTGGTCTAAATCACTCCTGTATCCTGATCATACCATACTTTGTATAATACTGATCAGTGCACCTATCATATCCTTTCCTTGACAGCCCCTCCAAAAAATACAGAATAGAAGCTTCTCTGGGGAAAGAGAGGGGCTGGGAAGGAAGAAAAAACAGGAAAAAAGAGAAATTTACATGATAACTTATAGTAAGTTATACATAATAGATCTGCAGTTTAATGTGCAATCTTTTTACTGCAGAAGCACTTATTTTATCCCATAAATCAGAACTTAAATTAAAAAATTTAAAGCAATATTGTTACACTTACTTTCATATCACCCAAGCCTGTCACAGATCTTCTACATTGGACTTAAAGAGATGTTTCTCCAATTTATAGAATCTAAAAAGTGCATCCCTTCTAAAAGGTCATGCCAATATTTATATTTATATTTTACAGATGAAGAAACTAAGGGCAAGAGAAACTAAATTACTTTTCCTAAGGACACAGCAATTGGGTGTCAGAGCCAGGACTCTTGCAAGACTCAGCTCCAGATCTCATGACTTAAAATCTAGGGCTCTTCCCATCATGCAACCCTACCTCTTTCAAAAATCATGGCCACACTAGGGGTGTCGCCATGGCACAAGTTTGATGTTAAATTTTTAGGTTTTGAAAAGGCAAGTATAGTTCACAGGATCATATACCAAGAGCCACATATTTTAGGACTTGAGGTCACTAATTCAAATGTCTCATTTTACAAGTGAAGAAACTGAGGTTCTACTTTTATGTTTGTGGCAGTTTAAAACAGAGATGGGTTCTCTATGCAAATGGATGAAGAAGTTCAATTGGACTACAAGAAAAAAGCAAAGTCTTGGAAGGAAGGAGCAGGAGTCAGTCAACAAGCATTTAAGCACCTACTATGTGCCAGACACTGTGCTTAAGTGCCAGACACACACACACACACACACACACACACACACACACACACATCCCTACTCTCAAGGAACTCACAATCTAATGGTGGGAGGAGGAGACAACACACAAACAGCTGTGTAAAATCAAGATATCTAGTGGATAAACAGGAAATAATTGAGAAGACTTGGGAAGGGCTTCTTGTAGAAAGTAGGACTTTAACTGGGAAGTCAGGGAATCTAATAAGGACAGATAAAGAGGGAAGACATTTCAGGCATGGAGCATGAGTCAGGAAAATGCCCAGAGTCAGGAAATGGAGGGTCATCTTCAAGGAACAGCCAGGAGACCAGTATCACTGGATCTCAGAGTTTGTGGAGGAGAGTAAGTTATAGGAAAAGTGGAAAGGCAGGAAGGGACCAGGTTATTAAGGACTTTAAATGCCAAAGACAGTATTTTATATTTGATTATGGAGCTAATATGGATCCACTGGAGTTTATTAGCAAGAGGAATGAAATGGTCATACATATTTTTAAGGAAGATCCATCTGATGACAAATACTGTAGTGCAGAGAGATTTGAGGCAGAGAGATTGACCAGTATGGAGAGTGAGAGTTGTCCAGGTGTGAGGTGACGGAGACCTGCTGCAGCATGATGTACATAGGGGATGCTGCAAAGGTAGAAATGCCAAGGCTTCTCAACAGATTGGATACAAGAAGTGAGAGTGAAGAATCAAGGATGATATTTAGGTTGTAAGCCTCCACAGCTGAGAGGAAAGGAGGAGGCAGTGGAAGAGGAAAAGGAGGAGAAGGAAAAGGAGGAGGAGAAGGAGGAGAAAGAGAAGAAGGAGAAGGAGAAAAGGAAAAGGAGGAGGAAGAAAAGAAAGGCATCTGGCAGAAGATGGGATCTTAAAGAGGCTTAGTAAGCCAGGAGGTGGAATTGAGGAGGGAGGGCATACACGCATGTGGGAACAGCCAGTATGGCTTGTAGAAAGATGAGTGTCCTTCGTGTGAAACAGTAAGTCAGTGTCTCTGGATCACAGTGTAGGTGGATAGAGAGCAAAGTGTGATAGAACTGAAAAGATAAGGAAGAAGATATTTAAATGTCAGACAGGATTTTGTATTTGGTCCTGGAGGTAACAGGAGCCACTGGAGTTTACTAAGTAGGGGAGTGACATAGTTACACCTGCACTTCAAGAAAAACACATGTAATTGGTGGGGGGAGGGAATTATTTAAAAATTAAATTTTAAAAATGAAAGATTAAAGGAAAAGAAAAGCATATTGGCAACTAAGTGGGGTAGAGACTTGAGGCAGGAAAAGCAAACACCTATTGCAATAGTCCAGACATGAGGTGATGAGGGCTTGCTCCAAGATGAGTCACTCCAATCCATCCCATATTCAAGTGTCAAAGTCATTTTCCTAAAGAACAGGTCTACGTCAATATCTGGTGTTGATCAGTTCTTTCTCAGTTGTGACCCCATTTAGAGTTTTCTTGGCAAAGATACTGTAATAATTTGCCATTTCCTTCTTCAGCTCATTTTATAGATGAAAAAACTGAGGCAGACAGGATTAGATGACTTGCCCAGGGTCACATGGCTAGGAAATGTCTGAGTCCCAGATTTGAACTCACAATGATAAGTTCCTGCTGCACCATCTAGGTGCCCCTGAAAGCAATATACCTACATTGAATAAGGGCACACAAGCATCTCAAAATCTTCCAGGCCTTGGCTGACCTGAGCACACACACACACACACACACACACACACACACACACACACACACACACACACACCTGGCTTACTTTATTCTTTCCATACTAACACCATCTTCTCCTGCTTTCTGAAACCCAACAGAAAATGGTAGGAACAGAAGTTTCACATGCATTCAGAATCTCGGACTCAGTTGGGTCTCTGAACTCTGCTAATGAGTAATGGCACTGAAATGAGGAAAACTATGAGGGAAGTAAGCAGTAAGCTCAGAGAAAGCCACCCCTCTGAGGCTCCCACCTTGCACTAGCCTGAGAGGTGATGCACTCTATGCCAATCATAGACTACAAATCAGAGGGAAATGGAAGCTCCCTGGGCTGGTGGAAGAAAGAAATGGAAAAAAAAATCATTCTCTGGTTCCCCTAGAGTTGTTTGGTTAATGCGATACCTTTGTGGAAGGGACCTAATGTGTTATAGACCCATTTTGGTAGTCTGGTAAAACCTATGGACTCCTCAAAATAATGCTGCTGCTATTATTTTAATGCATAAAATAAAATACAGGGGATTATAAAGGAAACCAATTATATTGAAATAATGATGTAAAAAATTATGTAATTTTTCCATCTAAATTCAGAATCCTTGAGGCTCTGTGGGTCCCAGATTAAGAATCCCTGTTCTAGCCAACAGATGGGAAAACCGAGGTCCAGAAAATGAAAAGGGCTTGCCCAAGGTCATGGCAGAACTGACACGATTCAAACCTAAGTCTTCATTGCTCTTCCCACTATTCCAAGATTCCTTGCACATTTTTATCAGTAACTTGGATGAAGGCATACATGGCATAAATATTAAATTTTCAGATGACATAAAGCTGGAGGGGAAAGCTAACATCTTAGATGAATGAGTCAGGTTCCAAAACGGTCTTGACAGGATAGGAGCCTGGGCTGGATTTAAGGAGATGAAATTTAATAGGGATAAAAGTCAAGTCTTATATTTAGGTTTTAAGAAAGCTTCTTAAGGACAAAATGGAGAAAGCATGGCTAGATAGTAGTTTGAAAAAAATAAGGGGATTTTAGACAATTCTAAGTTCTATGTGAGTTAGTAGTGCAATATGGCAGACCAAAAAAAGTTCTAATATGATCTCAGGTTGCATTAAGGGAAGATTAGGGCCTGGAATGAGGGAGGAGACAATCTGATCTCTGCTCTGGATCAGACACATCTGGAGCCATGGACCCAATTGTGGCTACCAACTTTTAGGAATATCATTGATTAGCTACAGCAACCAAGACAGTGAATAGCCTTGAATTTGTGTCATTTGAAGATGAGGGAACTTGACATGTTTGGAGTAGAGAAGGGAAGCCTTGGAGAAACATAATAGAATCAAAAGTCTGATGGGTTTTCTGGTGGAAGGGACACCAAGATTCTTCTCTTTGGTTCCTATACATAGAACAAGCATCAATGACCAGAAGTTAGAGAGGTGGATTTGGGAGTGATATCAAGGAAAATTTCCTAACAATGAGAACTATCCAGATGTGAAGATTTAGAGGTGAAAGAAGCCTTGAAGTCTTTATTATGAGAAGTCTTCAGATGGGAAACTGAGGCTCAGAGACAGGGAGTGTCTTAGTCAAAGTCACTTGGAAAGTTAGTGGCAGAAACAAAATGAGGGCCTCTCTC
Source organism: Potorous gilbertii (assembly GCA_028658325.1). Taxonomy (NCBI): domain Eukaryota; kingdom Metazoa; phylum Chordata; class Mammalia; order Diprotodontia; family Potoroidae; genus Potorous; species Potorous gilbertii. Next base: position 47,034,480 of record CM053772.1, on the reverse strand, counting down.
TCCCAACCCACCTGCCCAGGGTTCTATTTAGGGACTTCTAGAGAGTGACCTACTTCCTCCAGGCTTCTATTTGCTGTTCTCTAAAATGAAGGTATTAGACTGGATTTAGCATGTTTAGCCTGAAGAAGAGAAGATTTGGGGCCATAAATAGCTGTTTTCAAGTATCTGAAGCACTTTCATGCAGAAGTCAGATCGGATTGGTTTTGGTCGTTCCCAGTAGAAAGAACTAGTGGCAGTGGTGGGAAGTTAAAGAGACAAGGTTTGAAGCAACACAGAATAATATGAGCTATCCCTAAATAGAAATGAACAAAGAATCCTAGAGTCTCAGGGTTGGAAGGGACCTCAGAGGCCACCAGCCCTATCTGTACTGCCCCAAGAATCCTTTGTATGACACGCTGGGGACAAGTGACCCAAGCCATTGTTTGATGATTTCCCTCTACCACATACTCCACACATGGTCAACCATTATTGGAGTGATAACTTCTAGGGAGAGGGACACCATCTCCTCTTGTATGAAGAGAGAGAAGGGAGCTTATGTAAGACATGTTGGGCATGATAAATATACACCCCTGATTTCAAGGAGAGATTTGCTTTGTGAACTACTGGGAGCAATCCTCCACTCTCAAAAGAACATGGGGATTTTAGCCTGAAGAAGGGTGAAAGAATTAATGAATGAGTGAAAAAAGTCTTTTACTAAGCATTCACTTTGTGCAAAGTGCTGTGCTAAGTGCTGGGAAAATAGAAAAGAAAGATAGCCCCTGGACAGATGGCCAGCTAAGCTAGGACAGTCGATGAGCTAAAAATCAAACACCACCCCAACTTCCAGAAGGAGAGGCAGAATGCTAATACACCTATCTGCCCTGTCTACAGGAAGATGCAAAACAGGAAAATTTTGCCTGGATAAGAGCCCTAAAATCATTTCTATATCCCCACTGTTAGGTTCCCTGTAACAAGGGGTCTTTATCATGTAAGGAAGACATTAGTTTTTGCTCCTGAAGTGAAGTAGGGTGAAAGCTGCTCACTCCACCAATCCCAGTCACTATATTGGTACTTGCTCCAGAGTTTACTTTCATGGCAATCACAGGCATTATGTTAATTAAAAGGAATCCCTTCATCATAGTTCCACCTAGCACCTTTAGAAATTTGCCAAATTATTCATGGAATAACTTAAAGGATATAGTCTCCTGAACAAAGGGTATGATGAGAGTGAAAAGGAATTTTTGAACCACAACCCAAATAAGAGAATAGACTGAGAAACCTCAGGGGAAAGGAAATGAAAGCAAGTTCATAAGACAGTAAAGATTTCCTAAGGGTTTCTTCAGCTGACTGACTTGGTGCTGCTGGCTGGGGTCTTCATTCCAAAAGGGCTAACACTAGCTCTGGGGCTATCAACAACAACAAAAACAGTGGAAACCCTATTATTACCCCCATCAGGAAGATGGTATCAGCTGATTATCAGAGAGAACAGACAATGGTATCACTTAGCAAAAAGTAGTATGTATCAAGAGCATGTATCAGCAGCCCTATAGTGAATAACCACAGCCACGTCTTCTCCTATTTTTACTAACCAAGTGTTTTCCATGTGTGCATTACCCCCTTTGAGGTATAGTTAGTTGTGACAAAGTGTATCCCTGGGAAAGTCTTTTTCTTGACTTTGGTATGCTGTTTGTACGTCTCTAGATAGATGAAAAAAAGAAAGAAATAGTGAATGTGAAGGGACTGTAGAAGACATTCACACTCATGCACTGTGGGTGGAGCTGTGAATTGGTCAAATCATTTTAGAAAAACTATGTGAGGGGGAAAAAGTATGAAAGTTTATATTCTTTGACCCCCAAAAATTCCACTGTTGGGCACATATGCCAAGGAGATCACAGGCAATTTTGTGACTTTGTTAACTTGAACTTCATTCAAGTTAATATACACTATTTCTAGTCAGTCAACAACCATTTATTAAATACTTACTATGTGTGAAGATCTGTCCTAAGGGGGTATGGAGAAAAGTAAAAACAGTAAATAATAGTTTACAATTTCGTGTACAATCTAATAAAAACTTACGTTCTTTGTGAATTAAAAAGTTCCTGTTTTTCCTGAAATGTTGAGCATAGATTTAAAAAACAAAGAGGTTTTTAAAAAATACAACTTTTCTGGGAAGGAGGAAGGTAGGGACAGACCATAAGTTCTAGAGGAAAGAACACTGGATTAGGAAGTCAGAGACCAGTGATCTAGACCCAGCTCCACCCTTCACTGACTGGACAATCCTAGTGAGAATAACCATCTGCTTCCACTAATCTCCCAAGGCTATTGTGAGGGTCAATCACATGGGTTGACACACAGATGGGATGCATGTGAAGCAAACAAGTTCCTGAATGCCTCCTATTTTTTTTTTAATTTTCTTATAATGCAATAACATTCTATTACATTCATATATTGCAATTTGCTCAGTCACTCCTTAATCCCTGGGCATGTACTCTGTTCCTAGTTACTACCGACCAACAGAAATGCTGCTGTGAGCATGATCTTTCTGTCTCCAACCCCCTTGGGCAGTGTGCCCAGCAGATTGAAACACTTGGAGAAGTCATCTAAGGCAATCTATGCATATGTCCAATATGATAGTTCATCATCTCAGAGCAGAAAATACCTACTCTTCTCTGCAAGAAACTGTTTGACACGGCACTTGTCACCAGAGTAGCCTGACCATCAAGCAGAGATCTTCATTAATTTCCTACACCGCTATCAAACCCAGCTGAAACTGTCTCTTCCTTACACTAATGAGGGCACTCTATCCACTCCTGCAAACACAGAGACTTCTCAGATAATCATATAATGAGGGGTCTACCAGGACGCTGCCAGGAAAAAAAGAAATCAAATGACAACAATATATTTCTTAAAGCTCACATGTAGAGAATTAGTTCCTTGGAGTTCCTTTGGCAAGGGTATTCAGCCTGCAAACTTTGATTTAGGCAGTTAGGTTGCTTTTTGCCCCCACTTTTAAAATTATGGGTTCCATTTGGGCTTTTTGCTTGAGGTGAAAAAATGTCAAAGTTAGTGACCCATTTTAGGATTATAAGCATTAAGAACTGGAAAGAACCATAAAGACTTTCTAGATCATTGGTGATTTTTATCCTGAGGTCTGCAGACCCCACCCCCACCCCAAAGGTATCCATGGATAGATTTCATTGGGTCTATGAATTTGGATAGGAAAAAAAATAGAAACAGAAAAAAATAGAGGAAAAAATCTTTATTCTCATTAACCACTAACTGAAAATTACCATTTTCTTCATTTCATATTATAGGCTTCATCAGACTCTCCCAAAGGTCTATGACTCAAAAATGGTTAAGAATCCCTTATCTAGTCCAGCAGTATCAAACTCAAATAGATGCCCCTACCACTACACATCCACTTAGAAAACCACAAATTAACTCTCTATGTTGTATTGCATCTTAATTTATTTTGTTAAACATTTCCCCATTACATTTTAATCTAGTTCAATGGCATTTCGGAGTTTTGCTGGCAGCTAGCCTACTCACAGGAAGACTGATTCTGAATTCTAGACCAAGCCCCTCATTTTATAGATAAATGAACTGAGGTCTCAAGAGGGGAAAAGACTCACTCAAGACCACACAATTCATTAGTAGAGGAGTGAGTCAGCATATAAATCCAAGTCTTCTGACTCTAAACAAAGAACTCCTTCCACTAAACTGAACTGAGCATAAATAGAGGGATGTATAAAGTATAGGTTGGGTAGCCCCAGGCTCTATGAATTCCTAGAATAAAAGGACTGACTTTTTTTTTTTTTAAATAGTCAAGAAGTCACTGGGAATCTGGGTAACAGAGTACATAAAGCACAGAACTTGAAAGTTACAAAGGCCTGAGTTTGAATCCTGCCTCAGACACTTACTAACTGGAAAAGCCATAACTTCGCTCAGTCTTAGTTTCCACAACAGAAACTGACTGGGAAATGAAGATAACCGTCCTTACCTCAGAGAACTGTTGTGAGAATATGACGTAATACATGTAAGCACTATGCAAACCTTAAAGGGCAGAATTAATGGTAACTACTCTTATTAATCAAGTGGTAAATAAAGAAGACAGGGAGAAGGTAAAGAGACCCATTTAGGGCCTCCCCAAAAATAAAGCATTAAATGGGTGATTTTTCAAGAGCTATTCAATCCTTCAGAAGGTGATTCCCAATATGGCAAGTGGAATGGCAGCAATGCTGGGGAGAGCATGCAGCTTCCCATGTTGACAGTTCTGAACTCTCCCCTGCAGACATATAAAATTCTAGTTTCTGCCATTTTTTTAAAAGACAAATCAGATATTATTAAACCAGGCACTGTGTTTCGATTTCTGCACATATTCAGTTATTGACAAAAAGGTGGGTGGTTTAAGCTTTCCTATTAAAAAGGGGCAAGTTTGGCTTTAGTTTCTAGAAGACCTGCATCTAAGTTACCTACCTCTGGAAAATACCAGTTACATAAGCACTGACAAGTTGTTGGACCTCTCAGGGTCCCTGAGCAATTGTTGAGGACCGTAAGTGACAGAAAAATGGGCCTCTGGCATCAGTAGAAAGAGTTTCCACACCAGGAATTCCCTATAGGGATGAAATATAGGCCTGTGAGAATAGTCTTCAAGTATTAGAAAGGACAGACATAAGACAGGCACTTCTTGGCCTCAGATGACAAAAGAGGAAGCCAATGGGACAAGGTATGTCGAGTCCTAATAAAAGGAGATCTTTTTAATGACTTGAAATTGTCTGGAAGTGGAATGCGATGCTTGAGGAAGTAGCAGACTTGGAATGAGCACAGATCAGCTATGTTATAGAGTGAACTCCCTGTTCAAGCCAAAGTCTCTGCTAGCCCTGAGGACTCTGACTTCAGAGGGAGGATCTAAAGTTCAAATGAGATCCTCACCCTAAAACACTAGGGAGGTGAGAGAAACAACTATTACTTCACTGAGGAGGGTGGCTTCTAGGCTGTCTTCCAGAAGGCCTTAGAGGCTCATGGTCCATCCCTCCCAGTTTAAAACAGAAGCTTGGTTGGTCATTATTCCCGCTTCTTTGGGGGCTTTGGGGAGCCAAACAGTCACCATCATAGAGCTGAGGATATAGTGGAGAAAGGGCCGGACCTGGGAGGTAGAAAGACCTGGATTCAGGTTCCATCTCTAATACATACTACACTTGAACTGGATTCAAATCTTTCTCATCATATCTTCATCATTTTCCAAACTAGACTCAAAAGATCATGACTTGATCCCTGATACCCCATGGTGCCTACCACTGTGTGCTCAGACGATGATATAAAGCAAGAACAAAGATCTATATGACAGTGCAGTCATTGTATTCTCTCTGGATTTTTGCTTCAAATGGATATTTTTATTTCAGGAAGATAATCCAAGAAAATAATGTATGTTATCATAAGGATTCACTGAATTCCCAATTCTTTCTACCAGTTTTGAGAGACAGTATGGTGTAGAAAGACAGACACTAGACTTGGGTTAGGAAGATCTGGCTTCAATTTCTATCTAGCTCAGTGTGACCCCCAACCAAGTAAGTGAATCTATCTCTGCCTCAGTTTCCTCATCTATAAAATGAGGGAGTTGAATTCATTAGTCTCCCGAAAGTCGCTTCCAGTTACAAATCTATGATTCTTTAAGAAAGAAGAAAGGAAATTCATATATTAAATGCCCTCTGTGTTTAAGGCACTGTGCTACGTGCTTTAATATTTTAAATTTAATATTATAATTTATTTAATAACATTTGCTAAGCCAATCTCTCATTTGATTCTCACAACTACCCTGGGAGTTATTATTGGGAGATATTATTAACCCATTTTACAGGGGAGGAAAGCTAGGCTGCCAGTGATTAAGTAACTCCTCAGGGTCACATAGCCAACAAGTATCTGAGGCACAATTTTAATCCAGATGTTAAGTGACTTGCTCAGGGTCATATGGTTAGTAACAATCGGAGGCAAGGCTTTAAGTCAGGTGTTCCTGACACTAATCCCAGGGATCTATCCACTGAGTCATCTAGTTGAGGATGAAAGGGAAGTTAGCTGTTCCTGGTATCTGAAAGAAAAGAGCCTGGTTTCAAAATCAGTCCACACCAGCTCACAGACTAGGGCCCCAAATTACCCAAGGGCTCATGGCACACTGTGCCGCCACTCACCCTTCAGTCAAAAACCAGTTCCTAACCCTGCCCCACCCCCATTATGCCAAGACCCAAAGCCACAGTCCCAAAGGCAAGGAGAGCCAGACAGAATTCCGGAAACCAGAAGCCAGCACTATGTTGTAAAAGCCCCATCTCTTAATTAGTTCTCTGTAACTTGCTAGACTTAAAAATGGATTGTTTTATTAAGGAGAACAAACCTCCTTTATCAGGAAAAAAAAAAAGCACACACAAGGAGAGGAGAGCTAGCCAGGGCCAAGGGAATAATGAAGTCCTTGTCTCACCAGCCAACACTACACAAAAGAGCAGTCTTCTCCCTGGCAAGCTCTAGGAAACCACATACTTGTCTAGGGCCATTTAAGAAAGGAAGAATTCCCCCAGAGTTCGAGGGAACTCCTCAAGGGAGTGGTACTTGGTGTAGATTTCTGCCCCCGGATTGCCTGAGTCACTTAATCCTACGGCCTCCAGACTCAGAGCTGGTCTATCCCTGCTGCCTCCGGGTTATGGCAGCACTCAGACCTTCTCCAGCAACTCAGAGTCTGACTATTCAATCAAATCTCCAGAGAAGGAATGCTAAGCGATTGTTTATTTTTAACTTTTAGAGAGATGTTTAGATAAGGGTATGCAGTGACATACTCTTGGATTACGAATCTACATTTCCTCCTTTTCTAATAGAGATTCTGGAGGCAAGAGGATGAAACCTCTAAAGCTAGCTCCTTCACCAATTTGCCATATGTCACTTTGGGCAAACCAATTCCCTTCTCTGGCCTCAAGTTCCTCATCTGTAAAATGGGAGGGTTGGTGACTTCTAAGGTCCTCTGAGACTCTTCATGTTCTATGACTCAGCAATTGCCTAATTTTTGTTTTTCCTTCTTTCCCATCTTTGGTTTTCCTGTCACTCTCAGAAAATGTGGCTTTGGAGAAAGAGAATTCTTTTCCTGTGGCATCTGAAGGTCCATCTTCTGCTTAGCACATAACAGATAAAGAGCTTCTGCCACATCATACCCATATGAATGGAGGGACGTCACTCATCTACTTTCCCAACCTCAGTTTTCTTATCTACAAACAGACGGTATAGAACTAAATGATCCGTGAGGCAGCAGAAAGGTCACATACTTAAAACGATATCTCAAAAAGTTCACTTAGCCCAGGGAGTTGGGAAACATTGCTTCCATCTTTCTCATGCCTTTGGACATGACTGGAATATGCTCCCTCTTAGAAGCCTAGCTTCCTTCAAAGCCCTGCTCACTTGCCACCTCCTACATGAGGCCTTCCCAGATGACTCCCCCCAACACCGAGTTATTCCCATCCTTCTGAAATTACGTTGTATACCAGTATACAAACACTAACTGTATGGCCACCAACAGGTCACTTTATCTATATGGATATTGTAATGTGTATTAGTTATTGCCCAGTGATAAGTAAGCTCCTTAGGGGCAGGGGCTTTTATATTTTTATCTTTGAATCTCCAGCACAGTACCAGGCACATCTTTTGCTCTTTGGTTCCAGCCTGTGATCTCAGGAAATACCCAGTAAGGAAATTCCTCCTGTCAATGAAGACTGGCTACTTACTGTTCTACAATATCTAATCTTAAGAGTCTGGGGCATCTAGAGGTAAAATAACTTGTCCAAAGTCACAGAGTCAGTGTGTGTCAGAGACAAGACTTGAACCCAGCTCTTCCTGACCTCAAGGTTGGTAAGGAAATATAAACTCATAACAGTTACACTATCAAAGAGAAGATAAGGAAAAGCTGGGAATTTTAGTAAGGAAGACAGATTGTGCACAGATGTGTAGGGAAGAATGATCTATTGTAGTACAACTCTCAAATCAAGCCCTGTGTGTGGTGCTTATAATATAGGGGGTTTTTTAATGGAGGAATGTATTTGGGAGTCAGAAGAATTGAATATGAACCTGAGATGGGTCACTCCAATACCAGTGTGACTGTGGGCAAGTCACATCAGCTCTTCGAGACTCAGTTTACCCTTATCTGTAAAATAGATTTGGTACTTATCTCCATTTTTTACCTCAGAGGATTGAAAAATTTCAATTATCAATGTAAATAGTTATATTTTTATTTACATAAATAGGAGATTATCTATGTAAAAGAACTCTACAATTGTGAACTGTTCTGATTATACAACATTGGCGTTTTTCTGCAGAAATGTCACATCATGATTGCTGTCTAGAGTTTGGATACCTTGATGGAGTGTGAGGTATGGACCTTGGAGTGGTATCCCTAGTCAAAAGATAGGCTTAGTGACTTTTGAAGCATAATTCCAGATTGCTTTCCCAGAAAAAAAATTTATTACAGCCCCTTCCATCCAAGGACTGTAGTTTTTGTCTTCACTCCCAGAATCTACCATTTTCTATTAGCTTTCTATCATATACCTGTAAAGCCAAGGCAGGTCATTTTCACCTTCTCTTTGCCCTCTTCCTAAGACATCTGTCTGCACATCACACAGTACCCTGTGCCCCACTGGGATGATTCCCACCACAGCAGGAAATATTCAGAGCCGAGACATATACAAGGTACAGGGATTAGCTGAGATCTTCAAATGCCCATATTGGGCAAGGTAGGAAAGCACTTTCTCCAAACTAACAGATGACTCAGAGAATTCCAAGATATTAATGACTGAAGATGCCTGAGGAGTCATCCAGCTCCAACTGTTTCCTTTTATAGATAAAGGAACTGCTACATGTTGATGAAAAGTGGGTCTCCTAATTATCAATCCAACACCTTCTCTGCTGAAGCTACATGCTATCGACCAGTCATGCTACTGATTTTTTTTTAAAAAGTCCCATTTGGTACAATGATTATAGCACTGTCTATGAAGTCAGAGTCTCTGGTTCAGATCCTGCTGCTGATCTTAGGTAAGTCACTTAAACTCCAAGATTCCTAGTCTGTAAAATTAGGATGTTGAATTAGAAGTCTCTTGAGGCAGACGAATAAACTAAGACTCTGAGAGATGATATGACTTATGCATGGGCCAGGGCCAGGTCTGCAAACCCAGGTCATCAGCCTCCAAATCTTTGGCTCTCTTTATTATTCAATAACACTTCTCTTGTCACTCCAGATTCACATTTTCAATGACCAACATCAAGAGAACTACGCAGGATCATGGAAAGAATTTTGAACTTAAAAATCAGGAGAAACAGCTACGTGACTCTTGCCTGCCAAGTCACTTGACCTCTCCCAGCCTCAGTTTTCCCATCTGTGAAACAGAGATGACGATAATACTGTTATGGGGATCGAATGAAATAAGGTATGTGAAGTATTTTGTGAACCCCTCAAAGCACTGCATGATCATCAGCTGTTTTATATTTACACAACCACTCCATACATTCCCGGCGGAGTTTAGAACATAGAAACTAGAGCGATGGGCCCACTGCAATTGGACATCAAAGTCGCCAGGCTTAAGAGCTTTGGCCAGACTACCTACTCTAGGCCATCCTGGTTCCTAGCCGTGCCAGAGCATCTGCCTTGAAGGATTCTCCATGCCCAATGGCAGAATCAGTAAGCCCAGGCATCCAAAGACCTGGACTCTAACTCCTACTCTGCCCCAAGATTCGCGAATTCTGGCCACTCTCTGCACTTTCCTTGGCTGTTCCCTGTGCCTGGAATATTCTCCCTCCTCATTGCTGCTTCCTGGTCTCCTTCAAGATGAACCTAAAATTCCCATCCTGGGTCATCTCCAGTCATCCTGATGAATATCTGGTCACTGGATTCAGATGACTCTGGAGGAGAAGTGAGGTTGGTGACCTTGCACAGCCCTCCCTCACTCAAAACAAAGTCATGTGCAAGTCATGTTATCATTTCTCTGATGGCATGGTCTTCTTTGGCAAACACAAAGCTAAAATCCCACCTTCTTATGAAAGCCCTTTCCCCTCCCTCCTAATTCTGGCACCTTCCTTCTGGTGATTATCTCCTAATTGAGCTTTTCTACATATCTTGTCTATGCATAGTTGTTCAAATGTTTTGTTCCCTCCCTCAGAGCAGGGACTGTCTTTTGCCTTTTTTGTAGCCCAATGCTTCGCACAATGTAGGCAATTAAAAATATTTACCAATGGACTAAAAACCTCTCTGGTCACTGGCCTCTACATCTGCCAAATGAGTACCAGGTTGGTTATGTGGCTCAAGTGAGATCAAAGATGTGAGAGTAATTTATAAAATTTGTTCCAGTGTAAAATAATTACTATTGACAGATATCTTAGACAAGTCACTTAGAAGGGCAGTGTGACATTGTAAAAGGATTGTAGAGACAGAAAGACCCGGGTTGAATTCTGCTTCAGATACAAGCTCTGCAGCTCTGGGTAAATCACTTAACTTCTCTGAGGCTTGGTTTTTTCCTCTATAAAGTGAGAGGAATGGATTCACTGACCTTAAAGGTCCCTTCCAGCTCTAAGCCAATGATGTTTGGATCCCTCTCGCCATAAAATGTGCGCTGCTTGAGAACAGGAACTGTCTTGTTTTTGTCTTTGCATACCCAGTATCTATCACAGAGTGTCACTCCTAGTAGGCATTTCATAAATACTTACATTTGAATTTTAGGAGAAGCAGAGATAAGAACACTGAACTTGCGATCAAAGAACTTGGGTTCAAATATCAGCTCTGCTACTTGGTCAAGAAATCTCACCTGTCTGTGCCTCAGTTTCCTCATCTATAAAATGAAGTAATTGGAGTAGATGACTCCTAAAGTCCTTCCCTCCCTAAAATTATGGCCTCCTAAAAATTTGCATGCCAAATCCAAGCTTCATAAAGCCATGTCACTTTAATTTACTCCTTTGTTTCCCTGGACTAGATGAAAGTCTTCTACTTTTAGGGTGGGAAGGTACAACTTCACCTCCAAGCCCTTTATTCTCTACTTCAATTTATGTGGATTCAAAGTTGGGGTGAAGGGAAACATGTAGTAATAACTCTATCCATGAAGCCCCCAGTGTCACACACTTACCTTCCCCTTTATAGACCCCTTTCCTGTCAAACCCATTCCCTACACTGCCTAGGGACTTTATTGTCCAAATTGGGTTCTTAGGAAATGAAAACTAACTTCAATTCCCATAAATTCACATAAAACTGGCTTCAATTCACATAAAACTTTGAGGTCACTGGTGTCTGTTGGTACAAGGAAAGTTCTTACTTCAAAGCAGGGCGAATATATGTTGGCAAAAGGCAGCTTACATGGAGAAAATGACTTCTTCCGTTTCTTTATCAAAATGGGAAGAGAGAAATCCAGTACATCGTTTTTGTCATGTTTCTTTCCTTATTTTAGGCCAGTGAAATTACTCCAGTCCAAGAAACATGGGGCAGAAAAACAGATCTATCTATTCTTTCCCTTGATACATCAATAAGAAAGTGAAATGCTTTATCATTGAGGAAAAGATCTTTTAACTGACTAAAAAATCTTCCTTCTTAGAGCTCGAAGCTACAATAGGAACAAAAGGCTTTTCCCCTAGAACTTTCTTTTTCTTTTAGGAAGCAGCCCTGAGTCATTTAAATAACCCAGCTTAGTTGTCAGAGGAAGATGTAGACAGGAAAGACAAGTGTTTAGGGGACTGAACCCCAGGTTCAGGAGGAGGAGATAACAAGAGGAAAGTATACCACCCAGGAAACAGGGAAGAGAGGAAGGCCATAGGATTGATTCAGTATAAACCAATATGAAATGTAAACAGAGATCCATTTGAGTGGCACAAAAATGTCGTGTTCCTATAGACCCCTGGGGGATCCTTTATGTGTGAGGGCAGGGGCTATGGGATCCACACCCTGCTGAAGCAGAAGCTCTATAGAGTAATGTGTGTCCTAGGTCAACTGCCAAAGGATAGCCTTCTTGGGAGGATGACTGATGCCACCCAATGAATTGTGGAAGAAGTGTGGAAGCCAGTGAAGGAGCAATGCCACAGAAAGCCTATGGAAGACAGCAAAGCCTGAAAATATTCTTCTGGAAAGCTACAGGGGTTAGCACCTGGGCAAAACCTATAAGAGAAAGAGAATATGGTACAAAAGGGATGCAGAGAAAAGCCCTAGTACAGAAGGACCTCACCAATACTTTAAGTTCAATACTGTATAAGTGACAGAGAGGAGAGTGATCCTTGACTTTTTATAGGCTCATATATAAGTAAATCTTTTCTATGTTCATTAATTTGTAAATAAAATTATAGCTTTGTGAGCCTAAGTGCTTATAAAGTGGTCTGAAGTCTACCCTTGTGAGGAGTATCAAATGCCCCAAGGTCATCTGAGTAGAGGAAACTTCTCCGAAGTGGAAAGAAGCCTCTGACACAAAAGTTACATAACCACACTGGTAAGGATTAAACAGGTTCCTGGATACCTTCATAATACAGTCTGTAGAATGAATAGTTCCCACAACTTTACTGGTGTCCCAATTATTCCATCACTTATAAAGAATGGTAGACGTTTTCAAATATTTCTTCCTTGTCTACCACTGCTTGAGCTCAACAACCCATTTAGGAGCAAAGTGAAAATTATAATTATTGCCGGAAGCTCAACTAAGAGGTAATAAAAAGAGGTAACAACCAAAAAATCACTTGCGCAGACAGAGGGAAGAAATAGAACCAAAGGGCAGAAATTTCTGAGAGATAGAACTGGACCAAACACCAAGAATGTTCTAGCTATCTTATCTAGCCAGGGATGGAACAGATTGCCTTCAGGGTTTATAGGATTCTAGATTTAGAGCTAGGAGGGAACTTAGAAGTTTTATCAGTTTACCTCATTTTACAGATGATGAAACCAAGACTCAAAGATGTTAAAGCAAAATTCTCCAAGTCATGCAAGTAGTATGAACACGAACTTGGTTCCCTGGGGCCAAACCAAGGGCTTTTCCCATTGTGGTGCACCTCCTCTCCACAGTGAGTTCTCCAATGCTGGAAGTGTTCCAGCTAGTACAAACCATCAGGAATGTAAAGGAGAATCTCATACTGAATTAGATTTTAAACTGAATGACCTTTAATGTATCTTCCTGTTCTACACTTCTATGATTGGGAAGAGGAAGATACTGCAGTAGAAAAAATGCAAATGCAATTGGAATATTGAAAGGGAATTTATACAAGTTGATGATGAATGGGATGGAAAGGGGAGGAGAAAACATGAGTGGAAGATGACCCCCCAAGGTCAGGTGCACTTCACACAATGGAGAGATAAGAGCTTGAGATTTCTGTTCCCACCTTGCTCACATCTGAAGAGTCTGGTTCCAAGTAAGTGACATGGAAATCAAATAAACCTACAAATGCACTGGGGAAGCTTGCCATTTAGAACAAAAAAGATTCACTGCAGTTTTGAAGTAAAAAATCAGCCCCTAATTTATCTGCTTTGAAAGCTAAATTTTTTTGTATGTTAGGTTCTCTCAATGAAGAACACACAACCTTAAGCCTTTCATGATACATAAAAGCTTTCAGTTTCTTAATTTACACCATTAAATATTAAAATGTTTTATAACATGGAGAACCTGAATACAAAATCCTTTTTAAATGCACTCAATTGACTTTGGCATTCATCCTTGCCCAATTCCAAACAAGTCTGTGGAAATGGATCCCTATAATCAAGAGACACATTATGGTTTAACAGAGAGAGTGGCAAGGAACTTGGGAGTTAAGAAGATCAGAGTTCAAGTCCCACTTGGGACATTCATCTGACCAGGAGTTAAATCTCTCTAAGCCTCAGTTTCCTTTTCTATAAAACAAGGTGTTGAACTAGATGACTGGTCCATGCCTGATCTAAACCCAGGAGCCCAAGAATTCATCCAGGCTGTAAAAGCTTTCTTGGAAACTATACACCAGGAGTGAATGGATATTTCTTCAGACAAGAAATCTCAATTCTAGTATTAGTTGACACACAGTCCATGGGAAAGTAGTTCTCTTATATCTCCTTTGGTTCATTCTGTTCTGCTTAAAAGGACATCGCTGAACCTTTGGATCATATGAGCAACAAGATAAATGACTAGACGTTTTCTCTGATTCCTGTAACTTCTCCAATACAAATTATGCACCAAAGAAAAAGCAACTTCAGTTGTCCTCATTAGTCTAGGACACTCTGAATCCAAAAGAAGATTACATGAAAATCCAAAACCATGAACTACTGCTCACTGACCCCAAGCTCAGTCAGCACTTCTTCCCCACTGGTAGTGTGGGAGACTCAAGGACATGACACAAGCTTACAACAAAATTCACCCCCACACCACAGTCCCTCCCTCCTTCTTTCCAGTGTCATGGAGACTCCAGGTCCAGGGTGTAGAAATTTGCTCTGGCTGCAACATCCAGTCTGTGCAGCCACAGCCCTTCCAAAGCACCAGCCTGCTGGGGGGGGGTCATAATTCCATAGCACTAGTGCTTCAAAACTCTGAACGAGCAATCCTGTAGCACCAGCAGTGACTACATGTGCCAGACCAAAAGACTAAAGAACAGGGAAAGTGGAATAAAATACCAGGACAGGACACCATGGCAGGGGGAAGGAGGATGGCAGCATGGCACTAAGCCTGAGGGGAAAAGCACATCCATCTGGGGAAAGTTTTGACCAACAAAAAGTTACTTGAGGCAGAGACCTGGTTTGGTGAACCATGAATTACCCAGTGTGAGAGAAGGCTAGGATGCTTTGAGAGCCAGTCTTCCAAAAAACCACATTGAGAGAGGAGGGAGTCTGAAAGTGAGCAATAAGGAAAAATAAGGGTAGAGGGAGAGTAACAGAAATTATAAAAGATATTGGGAAGAAAAAAACTCAAAGACCTTGAAAACAAGCAGATAAATCAACAAGGAAAACAGTAACAACAGAAGGAGATATGGTCTCCAAATCTACTTAAACAAGTTCAGGCATCTATGAATAAATATTGTAAAATAAAGGAAAGTGTTCCAATACTTGATGAGACAAAAAACCCTGTGGAATTTGAAAAGAACATGAAACCACAACAAACTATCCTGAGTGACTCAAAAGAGAAATGAGAATTATGAGAGCAGGATTTATGGCCTGAACAACAAAAATAATGGACAGAATAGAAAAACTGGAATATCCGGTGTCAGACCTCACCAAAGAAGCAAAAGAGAGAACAATTGGGAATGCCAAGCCACAGAAGTGAAGGACAATGTAGAAGAAGAGAAGAAGAAAAAAATAACATTAAAAGAAATAATGCTCCCTATGCATGCAAAACACAGTGATCTCAAAGACAGAATGAACAGAGAGAACTTAAGGATTATAGGTTTCCCAGAAGAACAAAACAGGACCAAACCCCTCCCAAAAAAAACTTTGACACCATAATGCAGGAAATATTAGAACTGCCCTGAACTTCTAAACTTAAAATATGAAATGCCAAGTGAAAAAATTTGCATCCAGATCACCTCCAGAAAAACCCAAGACTGCAAACTTCAAAATATATATTGGTTAAATTTAACAATCCAATTCAGAAACTACAAGTTCTGCAAGTGATCAGGAGAAAGAACTTCATATGTAAAGGAAAGTAAATTCAAATATTATTCTGCACCAACTTGAAAAGATAGGAGGGAGTGCAATAAAGTGTTCCAAATAACAATGGATTTATCCAAGGTAACCTACCCTGCAAATCTGATTTTAACCATGCATGAAAAAAATTGGATGTCCAATCATAAGGAGGTATTTGAAACATTTCCAGAAAGAAAACAAACAGTAAAGAGATTGTTTGCTTCTCAAACATCCTAAACAATAGACACGCAGGAGGAATGAATAAATATAGCAGACAAGGACATCAACGTCAACCCATTATCTCATCTGACCTTCACAGCCTACTGGAGTGGAAAAGGCTCTAGATTTCAAGTCAAAAATCTGGGTTCAAATAGCAGGTCTGCTTATTGCTGGTGGGACCCTAAACAAATCCCTTAACTTTTCTGGTCTCAGTTTCCCCATCTACAAATTAAGCAGAGTTGGGGGAGGAGGGAATTGGATCTCTTCTAGTTACAGTCCTTTCCAGGTATTTAAGGGCACTTCCAGCACTGGAACTATGGTTCCAGTACAGGTATGTTAACCTGAAAACTTGGTTAAAGAAAAGACATCAGACTAAAGGCATGCGTTATTTATTAATTAATTAATTCCCTCTTAAAGATAACAGTCATTGCGCTATGGAGTCAGAGGTTACTCTGACTACTTAGTACAGAAATCATCTGTCTTAAGTACATTTTGCCATGAGAAAGAAATTCTCCTAGTTGAACAAATCATAAATTCAGTAAGACAAGACAATTAATAGAGCAATGTCAGTTGAGCCTTGCAATTCCAGGCTGGGTAAACATATGTCTTGGTGACATACGACAAGAAAGGAAATCCCGCCACTAGTGAGTGGCAGGCTTCCTGTCCTAAATAGATATTCGAAATAGCTGACATAGGA
>CM053772.1:46935092-47017466 GCA_028658325.1 Potorous gilbertii | reverse complement strand
CCTGGGCCCCTAGGCCGAGAGATCTCTGTTAGGTTACTGGGCAGAATAGCTTGCCTAGTTAACAGTTTCCTTCTGTTGTTAAGCCCCTGTCAAAATGTTATTCCCCTTTGGTTTAATATCTGATAAATTGTTAACAGTCATTTCTTGTTTAGTCCATTTGCATGGTAACCACCTGTACCCTACCTAATGTTAGACCCCCATTGCCAGGTAACCAGCCCCCCACTTCCCGATTGGCTACCTCTCCTGGCACCTCTCCTCTGTTGGGGTCTTTTGCCTAGGTCACATAGCTAGCACCCTGACAACCCATCTTTCATTGGGTACCTCTCCTGGCACCTGTTTTCTGTTTGGGGGCTCTTGCCTAACAACAAGCCCCCCTCTTGCTCTGTCAGAACCCTGTTTGTTGTGGAAACCACAAGTCTGTATCGAGTAGCACTGAAATGCTTAAAATGCACTCACCCACTTCAGTGCGGGGCTGCCTCCTCTGGGTCTCTACATGAGGCAGCCGCCAGCCTGGCTAATAAATGACGCTTCGAAATTCCCAATTAATTTTGCCTGTGACTTATTAATTTGGTCCATTTCAGCTTCAGAGAGAACAAAGAGATTATTCCAAAATTTTGTATTAAACGTTATCAGGTATTAATTGTTATTTCACAACTGAGGCTCAGATTTTAAATGAACTTGGCAAGTTAGTAAGCTTCCAAGGTGGGGCTTGAGAGCAAGGCTTTCCTGATTTCAAGTTTATTACTCTTTTCACTATGATTCATGTTGACCCTCTTTAATGACAGCCCCTTAGGGAACAATATTAGAGAGCCCTTCCACTAATAAATCATTTTTTTGGTCCTTCTCCATCAATTCAAATGAGAGTCCTAGAAGTAAATTGGATAAATTCAGTCCAATCTTCCTTTACATGAAGATATCATAAAGAGATCAATACCTACAAAATCTTATTAGGAAGGAGCTATTAAATTCCCTTTGGTTGGCCCTAGGGAACAGAGCTGGGAGCATTGGGTGGAAGAAACAGAAAGGCAAACGTAAGTTCCACAGCAGGAAAAAACTTCCAATAAAACTTCCAAAAGTAGAAGGGGCTACTTCAGGAGGTGGTGGGGAAGGGGGTGTTCGCACATGGGAGGTCTTCAAGAGTAAGTGATTGATCACTTATTGGGCATTCTTATTTGGAGGTAGATTGGACTAGATAGATGATAAGGTCTCTTCAGCGCTGAGATTTTGTGATTCTCCTTCAGGCAAGTTTAAATCTATGTCATGCCCTACTCAACAACTTCCAGCAGCTTCCTATAGTCTCTAGAATCAACTATAAACTCCTCTGTTTAGCATTTGAAGTTTCTTATAACTCACCTCCACATACTCTACAGTTCAGCTGTCTACTGTCTGTTAATCACATAAGACCTTCCATCTTCCATCTCCGTACCTTTGTATTAGCTGTGCCCCCATCCTTAAAATGCTCACCTTTCTCACCAATACCTCTCAAAATGTCTGACTTCCTTCTAGGCTCAATTCAAACACCCCCTTCTGCAGGAGGCCTTTCTCAGTCACTCTCAGATACTAGTGCCTTACCCTCTACTCAGTATGTATCTTGTATGAACTTATTTATGTATACACTGCCTCCTACATTAGAATGTAAACTATTTCTGCTTTGTCTTCCTATTCCAAGCACTTAGCATGATTCCTGGCACACAGCAAGCTTGTTGATAAATTAACAAGCAATAAATGCTTGTTGATTGATTAACTGATGCCCATTGCCCTTTCTTCTCTCTTAACCCTCCTTCTGCTGACTTTAACGGAATAGTGATTTAACACAAACAAAATAATTCAGGTCACAACCTTTTCAAAGCAGGAGCAAGTTTGTTCAAAGTCTCAGACATAATAGGATATAGCCCAGATGGCAAACTAAGCAACATCATTAGGTCTAACAAGTTTAGAGCACTGGACCAGGAACCAGGAAGACCTGAGGTCAAATCTGGCCTCAGATACTTACTAGCTGGGTGACTCCAGCAAGTCTCTTAACTTTTCTCAGCTTGAGTTTCCTTACCTGCAAAATGGGGTAAGAGCCCCTGCCCCACAGGATTGTTGTGAGAATCAAATGACAGAATACACCAAACCAAAGCCTAGATAAATCCTGGTTCTTCTCTGCATATCAAGTGCCTTGTTCACACTGGGGTGATTAAGGAATGTTTGTTGAATAGAATTGAATTTAGCCTGGAAGAGGCTTGAGAACAACATTTGGGAAAGGGCTTTCACTCCACCAGTATGAATTTGCATTTCCCCATCCAGATGGGATTAAAGGTCTATTAAGCCACTTAGACCATGAGAGCAACTGGCTTTGCAACAAATCCCCCTCTAGCCCTCTTACTATGTCAGTATGGAAGGATCCGTGACACTACAAGTCACATCCTTGTAGCTCTCTGAGAGCTCTCAGGCATGTGGATCTGGTGCTAGTGTCCAAGGGAAACTTGTCTCCTTTGTAGTATCTCCAACATGTCACACTCTAGTATGGCACTGAAAGTCAAGAGATATGGGTCCAATCCCTGGCTCTGTCACTCACCAACTGGGGGCCCTCAGATAAGATACTTCCCCTCACTGGGCCTCAGTTTCCTCAATAAATCAATCAATAAGAATGTATTAAGTGCCTACTGCATATTAGGGAGAGTCTAAGCTTTGGGCATGCAGACAAAAAGGAAATAGTTCTTGGCATCAAGAAGCTTACCACGACAAAAAGAAAACAAAGCAGGGATCAACCTTGTAAGTTTTTTCCAATTCAATGATTCTGGTCCTAGTTCAAGAGGGATCCTAATTTATATTTATATTGCTTATACACAATATCGTATGGGTGAGGGTATGAGAAGGGCACGAGCTTCCCACATCCACCACTATTGACTCAATTTTCAGTAAGATTCAACAGCAACAATGTCAAATAAAATGCAAACAGGTACGACGAAGGCATACATAAGGATCCCTGTGGCCCATATATTGACTTAGAAAATCACATGTTAACATTATCTATATTTTATTGTGTTTAGTTTATCGTATTAAATATTTTCTAATTACATTTTAATCTCGTTCTGGAGAGCTGCCAGCCACAGCAGCTATTGTTTGACACGTTTGTTCTACACAATCTCACATTTGACCCCTGGCCTCAATTAACTTAGAGAGGGATAATTCTTCCCTTTTTCTCAGGGAAGACAAGGAAGTCATATAATATGGGAGACAGAAGAGAGGGGAATTCCTTAAGTCTTTTGTTCCAAGTGGGAAATCAACTTGTTCTTTAAAGATACTGGATATGATATGATACAGGATATCTTCAATACTGTATTAATTTCTGATATCACATTTAGATAAGACATTGGCAAGCTGGAGAATATCCAGTGGAGGGCAACTAGGATGCTGAAGACCTTAAAGTCACATGATATGGAGTTTGTTTGAAGTAACTTGGCATATTCTCTTTTTTACTGTGGAAAAAATACACATCAAAAAGAAAGATTATATGTAAAACCATAAATCTCTATTCCACTCAGCTTTCTGCTTATTAGGTATTGAATAACTAAACATAACACTTTCAAAGCTGCCCTGCTTATCTGGGCTTCCTTGTAAACTTTCTCTTCTCTTCTGGCCATTTTTTAAATGTCTCCATCATCCTAGTTTCTTCTCTTTTTTTTGGAGTAAACTTTCTGTTCTCTTCTGGTCATTTTTCAAATGTCTCCATCATCCTAGTTTCTTCTTCTTTTTTTTTTTTTTTTTTTGAGTAGGGCAGAGAGAACACTCTAAATAGATATCCTCTCTTTCCTGTAGCAGCCCATCCCCCCCCATGAAAGGAAACTCTATTTTTGTAACAAATAAGTATAGTCAAGCAAAATAATCCACACATTTGTCATGTCCCAAAATGCATGTTGCCTTCTGCACCTGGAGGGCATGACCCCTTTGTCAAGAGGTAGGTGGCTATCTATCATCAGTTCCCTACAGTTATGGTCAGTCAGTGAATTAATCAGAGAAGAACCAAATTCATTTAACAAAGAGATCTAGAGGGTAAATCTCCTTAAATATCTGAAGGACTGTCACACTTATGGTCCCAGAGAGTCAAACCAGGAGCAAAGGGTAGAAATTACAAAGACAAACTTGGGTTTTTCGCAAAGAAAAACTTCCTAAAAGTGAGAGCTATCCAAAAAGTGGAATGGGCTGCCTTGGGGAAAAGCAGGTTCCCCATTACGTGAGACCTCCAAGCAAAAGCTGGATGACCACTATCAGGTGACCACAAGTCAGCCAACAAGTATAGGTATGTGCTTAATGGAAGTACTTACTATGGCTCAGGGATTGTGCTCAGTGCCAGGGATACAGAGAAAGTGTACATTTCACACAGAAACACCTACGTAACCCTCAAGAAGCTCATGTTCTAATGGGGGAGACAAAAGACAAGTGCACAAATAAAATACAAATGGCAAAACTGGAAGATGTCAGTCACCAGATGGACTGGGAAAGACTCTTGCAATAGGTGGGGTTTGAACTGAGGCTTGAAGGAAACCAGGGAAGACTGAAGGCAAAGGTGAGGAGGAATATTCAAGGCTTGGGGACAACCAATGAAAAAGCATGCAGTAGAAGGAGATTTTGTTTCAACCATGGCTGGTTGAAATTCTGACTGGCCTCTTAGTTTCCTTGCAAATCTGAAATTATCGGACTCCCAAGGGGCAACTTACAATAGAAACAGCATCGAATTTAGAATCAGAGAGCCTGAGTTCAAATTCAGACTCTTCATTTACTGTTTGAGTTCAGTGTTTCCCCTTTCTCACCCTCCATAATCTTGTCTATAAAATGAGAATATGGACTAGATGACTGCTAAGATTCCTTATAGCTCTAACAATAGGAATAATGAATTGTATTCATATAGGGACTTAAGGTTTGTGAAGCTTTACAGATCTTATCTCATTCGATCCTCTAGCACCCTGCTCCGACAGTCATTCCCTCTCTCTCATGAATCTACCGTCTCTCCCTCCTCATTTGCTCCTTCTAATCTGCCTCCAAAACTCCTCAAATCCCCACAACCCTAAAAAAGTTTTTCCCTTCCATACGAGCCAGCTACTTTCCCTCTTGACCCTTAGTCCATTAAATTCGTTGGAGAAGCTGTCTACACCCAAAACTCTACTCTTCACTACCAACTCTCTCCTCAATCTGTTCCAGTCTGATGTCCATCTCTATCACGCAACTGAAACTGATCTCTCAAAGGTCACCAGTATCCTCTACTAGTCAATTCCAATGATCTTTTTTTCTAGTTATCATCCTTGCAACATTTATCAGCAGGACATGTGTTAGCTTGATTTCCCCATCCTTTTAAACAGTCTCTCCTTCCTTGATTTCCAAAATATGCAATCTCCTGGTTCTCATATTCTGTATATAATTAGTCCTCTGTCTCTTTCTTCATCCTCTTCCCAAATTTTAAGTGTTCCCTCCTAACACACTAAAAGCTTCTTTTCTTTCTCAAGTTCCTGTGTAATAAACTTAAGACCTAACATTGAAAGAACCAGAGCATATTATAACTAGAACAGGCCTCCGATACCATCGTCATTTTACGAAGGAGATAATAGGCGCAAAGGGACTGAGTATCTTGCCGGAAGTTACACAGATAGTTAAAGACAAAATTATGACTAAGAGCCATAATAGTGAGCATTTATATGGTGCTTTAAGGTTTGCAAAGTGCTTTCAAATATATCATTTGACCTTCACAACAACCCTGTGAGATAAATACTATTATCATTCTCAACCCCATTTTACAGATGGAGAAAGAGAGACTGAAAGTAACTTGCTCACGGTCACATAGCTGGTAATGTGGGGCAAAATTCAAACTCACGTCTCTCTGTCTCCAAATCCAACATTTATCCACTACAATACTTTGCTAGAA
The DNA here is from genome assembly GCA_028658325.1 of Potorous gilbertii. Lineage (NCBI taxonomy): Eukaryota > Metazoa > Chordata > Mammalia > Diprotodontia > Potoroidae > Potorous > Potorous gilbertii. Next base: position 47,011,564 of record CM053772.1, on the reverse strand, counting down.
ATGATGTCTTCAAACATCTTGTGTCATGATCTTTATGTGATCCTGTGTTGCTTTTCTCCTTGAAGGGGGACTTGTCTCCATGTCCTATATGGCCACCGGCAAATAGGAGTGTTATCCTACAGACAGCAAAGAAGTCCTTACCAGTAGAGAGGCAGGAACAGAGAACAGAGTAGATTCTAAAGTACATGCCCAGAAATAAGCACAGCAACAGATGGGGAACTGAAAGAGCTTCCGAGTTCAGGAAGGAGGAGGTGAGGTACTGGGCTGGGTGTTGAGAGATGCAAACTGAGACTAAACCTGGGAAAATATGGAGAGTTTAGCAATTAAGGCAGGCACAGGGTTTGCTCAGTATCTTGAAGAAAAAACCCTAGCAATTCCAGGTCCAGTATCTTGAAGTTGGTGTAGGACTGATTAAAGATGAGAGAGGGAGATTGGGTACAAATATCCATAGGAATTCACAGGCACTGTTTACCAGCAGCAGAAAAGAAACAAAAGGTAACCAAAATCATATTTGGTTTGGCCTAAATGCACTCCAGTGATTGGGAAAGCTGCAAATGAGAGATGTGGGAGACCAGAGAGAATGCATTTTGATGGTAGAGAAAGCAGAGGGGAGTACAGGTCTAATGCTGAGTACAGTTCAGGTGAGGAGCCCAGTAGAAGAGAAGACGACATAAAATTTGGCATTGATGGAAAAGTCAAGGTTTTAATGGTAAATTTGATTTTATGATTGCCATCTAATCAGGAACTAGAACATGTACAGAAAGACATGGAAGCCACTTAAGACTTGCCTAAAAGATGTTCCTTAGCCAAAGTGAAACTATATTCATAATTTAAACCTGGTTATAGGAACTTGCCAATTTTAGATGCTATGGGACTACTAAGTGACTGTTATTCTGAGTCTAACTCCAGGTATGGGAAGCAAGAAAGGCAATCCAAGCCTCCATTACATGATGCCAATATGCTCATGAAATGCTGGTATGAACTCCATAGGTGATCTCAAGGCAAGAGTGGGAGAGCAGCTATTCAGCATGGACTGACATGGGATTTTCCGGACTCAATTTCCCCACTGACACCTGGCAGACTTTAAGCCTGACTGAATGCAAGTGGACAATCTACTCCTACCTGGAATAGACATGAAGTTGGGGAGATATTGTTTCTCTGCAATGTCCCTACTCTTGATGGCAATTTCCTATAGTCAAAAGGTTTGTAAGCTTAATACCAGATCTATTCAATTATAGATTATGGGTGAAGGAACATCCACAGCTGTCTAAAATAAGCTATTAGGCATAGGACTTTAGACCAACAACATTAAGTTAGGGTCCTTTTATTCTTAGTAATACTGTGGAGACAATTAGATCAAGAGACTGTGAAGTTAGCAACATAAATATTATCTGTGTCTCAGTTGGCTTATGTTTAAAAAAAAATTCTTTTGTGATCCATATTGTAAATGCTTTAAAAAGATGTATCACCTGACCACAAGTTTGAATTGCTTTATCTGTTATAAACTGTGTTAAAAAATAAATTTTAAAAAAAAAAGGAAGAGAAGATGTCAGAATCCCTGCCGTCCTAGACCAGAGTGTGAGGTGGCCCATACACATGCAGGCCATCAATGACCTGTCCACTACCTGTGATGATAAAAGACTCCCATATCTATCCAGTTTGGCTCCATCGGGTAACTGTGAAGATAAAAGGCTGTTCTACCTATTCAGTGATTTATCATTTACAACGTCTCATTTCCATTAGCTCATTTGAGCTTTTAAAAGATGCTGGAAGACATCAAACTGATTTTATAGTTGATGTTTCCAGGGGTCCAGTGACATGATCATAGGAACACAGATTCAGGGCTGGAAGAGATCTTAGAGGCCATCTAATCCAATGCTGTCACTTTAGAGTGACAGAAGGATTAAATGATTTGCCTCAGGTTACACAGTTAGCAAGAAGTTGAATCTGAACTGGGGTACTCTAAGTGCAAAGAAAGATCCAAACTGATCTTGCTACTAGACCAAACTTCCTCTCTTACCCAAAGTCAAATAACTAGTTAGCAGTACAGTCACCGAGAGAGTGTTCCTGTTATATAAAGGTCTCAACTCCGACTTGAAATTAAGCCCCCAAACACTTTTCTAGTTCCTAAGAGCTCCAGTTCTGGGGTTCTCTCCAAGGCAACAAGCATTTATTAAACACTTGCTGTGTGCCAGTTAAGCTGAGGGAAGACAATACAACTACCCCCTCAGTGCCTGGGTCTCCTCCCTCTACAACTTCTCTCTGCCATATTGGCCCCCTCCTCCCATGGGAGTTCCTTCTGGGAGTCTCCATTTGGGGGAGAGGCCCACATTGGCCAATTTTCATTCCCTTCTTGACTTTGCTTCCTACTTCCCAGATTTGGACACCATGCTGAAGTCCATCTCTCCCTCTTTTGATTTCTTTTAGTATGTCATTGGAAACAGAGTCAGACCTGGGCTCTCAAGTTCAGTCTCTGACGTATATGAGCAATGTGACCATAAACAAGTCATTTAACCACCTAGTGCCCACCAATAAAACTGCTAAAGGTTATTATGAAAAGCAAATGACATAATATGTGGGAAAGACATGTCAGCATCTATGATTAATTCTCAGTCTGGAAAGTATAAGTGAATGAGTTGAAGAATGATGTCTGTATTGCAGAGACTGGGAGCACAGGGCTCTGTACACAGGATGCTCACTGATGGAAGAGATACAAAGTTTAGATGAACTACTACCTCCTTGCCTTTGATAAATGTACAGTCTAGTAATATTTCTTAAGTCTCCCCAAGATGTTGGCTACATGTAGGATTCACTTGCTCTCTCCTTAATGTTTTGCAATTTTATCAGTAATGAGAGTTCCCAGGGTAGATACTCCCTGTCCCAAAGACGAATTCATCTATATCTTAGAATCTAGAGCTAGAAAGATCCTCAGAGGCCATTTTGTCTAAGCCACTCCTTTTACAGATGAGGAAATTGAGACTTTGGAAGGGTTAAGTCATTTCCCCACAGGTAATAAAGAGCAGAGCAGGATTTGAACCCAGATCCTCTTAAACCAGAGCCAATTTTTTTTCCTACTGCCTAGGGGCACTGTCCACTAAGCCAGGATATCTCAGGAGTGGGTAGAAAAAAATTGTCTTTAGCCTCATTTTGCAGATGAGAAAACAGGCTGAAACTGTCACACAAGAGTAGTGTATTGGGCAGGAATTCCCACCCCCATCCCTACCCCCCCACCCTTCCCCACCTCTCATCTAATCAATAAACTAATCAATAAGCATTTCTTAAGGACCTACTATGCATCTGGCAAAGTGTTTACTGCTGGACATAAATAATAAGCCAGTCCTTGTCCTCCAGGATATTACTTTCCACTCCGCAGGTGCTGAAGGACTCTCTCCACTGGGCCCTGTGGCTTCAGCTCTCCAATAGCCCTGTTCTGTACAAGTAGTTAGCATCAGAAAGTCACCTGAAAAGAGGGATGCTCATCCCAGGAATTCTTCCTATCTCACCCCAACACCACTGATTTCCTGTCTCACTCTTCCCCCTAATTCAGACACCTCCAAGGAAGAAAGACTACTCTCCAGGTCCAGGACAGCTAGTCCACAAGTCTACTTTGAGGGTTTGGGGGTTGTTGGTTTTGTTTTTTTAACAAGGAAAAACTTAGTAACCCTGCATTTGAAAGTTTAGCTGGTTCCTGTATGCTAATACAAAGGGATTAGCTGCTGCTTGGCTCAAACTCCACATCTTCTCACCAGACTTCACAAGGGAGCGGGCTAAGCCCAAAAAGAAAGATTCCTTCTGCTCCCTTGTTATGAAGCAGCCCCCAGCAAAGAGCTCAGCCCTCAGGGGAGGAGAGCTATGAAGGCTGTGCAGAGCTGGCCCGTGGATGAAAAGGTAGAAGACACCAACCTTCTCCTCCTTCCCCTCAGCACTCAGCAGCAGCTGTGGTCCTCCTAGCTCAAGCCTTCCTTAGGCATACTTAACTCTCTCAAACATGAAGCAGGGCAAAAGAAACACATTTCAACCACACAAATGCATGAGAGACCTCTCTCCTCAAGGGTGACTGGCATTTCTTAACTAGACTCCCCAAGAAGACAAAGTTTAACCCCTAAAAAATAGATGATTTGTTAATGATGGAATTCCCCTTGAAGAGGCCTAAGTTGAAAATCCCACTCCCCCAGAAAGGTTTTGCCCCCTCTAAGAGAGATCCTTCTCTTCCCCAAACCAACAAATTCCTTCTGGCTACTTATTAAATAATTTTCATTCAGAATTTGATAGAAGCACAGGTTTAGAAATGAAAAAGACCTTTGATGTCATCTAGTTGAGTTCCTTCATTTTACACATGGGGAAACCAAGGTTCAGAGAGGTTAAAGTGAATTGCCCAAAATCATATAGGCAGTTAGTTGGCAGATACAGGATTTGAACCCTGGCTCTCTGATTCTAAATCCAGTGCTCCATGTTTCTCAGCTACATAAAGTCACTGGCAGAGGTTGTGGTCTACGATCAACACATTTCATCCAGACATTCCCTTATTGTGTCTTTCTTGCTTATATCTACCTAACACTCTTGAGGAATAGATTACTGTGGATCATTTAATACTCTGTAACATCCTCTATGCATTATTTGTTCCCTTCCACTTCTAATTTTTATGATATAATCCACTCTCTTTCTGTCATTCAGTCCTAGTCCCGGATCTATTAACAATGGCCTGTCCATCCAACATGTTATAAACAGAGCAATAGGTATTCTTCATCCATTTGTTTTTTCCAAGTGGATTACTAGGCTGATCTCTTTTGGGTGGTTACAGATTTCACTGAGGAAACTTGGTACAACTAAGACTATGTTGTCCATAAAAGAAGATTTGGAAGACCTTATCATCTAAAAGTATTTTTCGTCTTTTTGGACTTTACACAGCATATCCTCTATAATCATAGTAAAAATTTTGAAAATTTTATATCTCTCTCAGTCAATATTGATAGATTTTCAAACAGAGCTAGCTTCTCTGTGATTGTAGCTATCCAGGAATCAAGCTTGTATTATTTTAACATATGTACAGGCAGATACCTTGAAGTCAAACACTTAAAAAAATAAACAAAGCAGGCGCAAGTATTCTATGCATCTTTCAGTCAATTATGTGATTGTGAAGATAGGGTCTGTGCTAGAGAAAAATCATTTGTGAAACCCAGTCTATTACCATCTTATTTTTCATCAAGGGAACCTTTGGAATATGCATAAAACATTCTCATAAAGTTGTGATAGACATGAAAAAAGTATAAAATCTACAGTCACTGATGTCATCCCAGATGCCTTTTTTAAAGATATTATCATCCAGGGAATTTTTTTCCACTTTCCCATTACTGTTACATTTTATCTTCCTTCTTTGACATATCTTGAAATCTACCTTCAAAACTGTGGTCCCTTCAGTACAGATTTCATCTGTGTATAACTAGTCCAGTCCCATTTGCTCTTCTCAATTTTATTTTAAATTTTCCTTCTACTTTCTCATATAGCAAGCATAATGGGAAATGTCAATAGTTCTACTATCACTGACAATGAGAATAGATTGCTATAAGAATGCTGGTAGATTTGTTACAGTTTGATCTTTATTTGCCAGTTTCATCTAAAAATTCTCTTGGGATGATTTGGCTTACTTGGGTCACATGTTAAATTTTCTCCTACCTTATTTTTTTCCTCCATTGTTTTGAAAGATGCGCTACTTATTAAGATTCCCCCTCCATGTTTTACAAATGATCTTGTACTTTAAACCAATGTTGTCTTTATGTTCCATATATCAGCAAAACTGGATAATTGCAGCTCGCTGGAGTCATTTCTTGAACTTCTTGGATCAACAGTTTTCCATCAATCACACTTTATCTAAAAGAGGCTAATATTCTAACTCAATGTCTTTACCTTGACCCATTTCCAATTTCTCGGTATCACTGGAATATTTTAATAGGTCGAGCTGACACTGTAATATCTGCATAAAATGTCTTCTCATTTTTATCCTTTCTGCTAATTTGGTTTTTAATTTGACCTTTGCTTTAACCAGTTAATGGGCTGAATGCACACATCAGTAATACAATACAATAAACATTTATTAAGTGCCTACAATGTGCCAGGCATTGTGCTAAGGGCTAGGTATACAATTAATGAAAAGAAAGATAGTTCCTGCCCTCAACAAGATTATAATCTAAAGAAAGAAACAACGCACAAAAGGAGGCAGGAAAGCAAAGGGGAGGAACAGGACACAAGAGAGTACTCAGAACAGGGGGATCTTGTTTCATGGAGTGGAGTTGGAACCAAGAAGGACAGAAGTTGCAAAGTAGAGTTATTTGAGTGTGATTTCTGTCTCTATAAAGGAAGGCATTGGGAGGAGTTTGGCATACCACCCTGCAGGCCTCCAAACAGAGGGGAAAGGAGACTGTAATCTATATTCAATAGTCATTTCCTGTCTATCAAGATAGAACTGACTTCATTTTTTCCAATACCTTATGACTCAGACTTTGTGTACCCTCTTCTTAAAGTATTCAAGAGGTCATGAGATTTCTGAGTAGCCTATAAATCTTTGATCTCTTTCATTTGTTATTTCCTGAACTATATTTTACATATATTTTTGCATTCTCCTCTGTATATACCTTTGTATGAAGTTTATATTTACCAAGTTATATGTCTAAGCAGAATTTCCTCAAAATCTGCATAATTTTTTTTTACTTTATCTTCTGCAAGAGGGACTTTATGGTCCCATCTAATCCTTAATCAATGTTCCTATGTTGATGTATTAGCTGAAATTATCTTCTTGAGAGTTTTTTTGCTTCTGTTCATAAGAAATTTAAGAGAAAATGGCACAGCATTCCATGTAAATTTATTCTTAATACGTCTGAGGCATAATGAGAACAACTTTCTCTTGAAGGAAAATTAGCATACCATCCTTACATTAAAACTTCATTTCTTTGTGTCTTCTAATTTCAGCTACAGTAAGAATATCAACATTGAAGGGCTTCAGTTCCTTCAGGAATATTTGTCATTTTCTCCCCTGTTAGAATACAAGCTTCATGAGGATAAGAACTGTTTCATCTGTCTATGATGGCTACCACAGTGGCTAGCATACAGTAGGTATCTAATAAATGCTTGTTGCTTGATTAATTATACAATGATCACATTTTTCATCAAGGAAACCTATGGTATATACATAAAACATTCTTACAAAGATTGAATACTACTACATCTTACAAAGATGAATACTGAGAATTTCTAGATGGTCTGACACCTATGATCCTCAGCATTTCCTTTTTTTGCTCCTTCACTATTAGCTTCACAGGCTGAAGAATGCGCTTTAATTTTTCTTTGATTTGTGAGTCACCATGGCTGAAGAATTCACCACTTAATGGAATCAGTTTATTAATGATGTCCCACTCAATTCTTAGCTAGGCTATCATCAAAGGCATAATCTTTCTGAGGGATCATGCTCAAAGCTTTTTCAGCTTTATAAAAACTGTCAAAACTTACCCTATGCTTTTAAGACCCATTCCAGAACTTTACAACACAATGAGTCACTAGAACTTAGAAGGCTAAGTTTATAATAGGATGAAGCAGCTGGAGATTTGGGGGATAGAGGGCTAGAGCTGGAGTCTGTAGGACTTGATTTCAAATGTTATAAAAAGGTAATATTAATAACATCGACCTAACTAGCATTCTAGCCCTTTCCTACTCTCTAGGAGAACCTGGGTGTTTTTGTGCCTCATCCTATTGTAGTGCAAGTGTTATCATCCTCATTTTGCAAATAAGGAAACTTACTTATCTCATTTATAATTATCTTATTTATAAATAAGGAAGAGGCCATGTGACTTATCTAAGGTCACACAACTGTAAAATGGTAGGAATATATATATATATATATATATATATATATATATATATATTTATATATATACAGATTGTTGTTGTTGGGTTCGTCTTTCATTGCCAAAGAAGACCACGCCATCAGAGAAATGATGACATGACTTGACTTGACTTTGTTTTGAGTGAGGGAGGGCTGTGCAGGTCACCAGCCTCACTTCTCCTCCAGAGCCATCTGAATCCAGTGACCAGATATTCCTCAAGATGACTGGAGATGACCCAGGATGCACATGTGTGTATATGTATATGTGTATATGTATGTATATATATACACACATATATACATATACAGATATACATACACATACACATACATATGCATATACATATCTCTGCCCTTGCAACCCTCCCACTGCAAGAACTCACAGCCCATGCAAGCCCTTTCCTGACTGGTCAGGTCCTTCCGAAATCTCCATTTTAAGAATGGGCTCAGTCCAGTCTCATGTTCACTCCTTCATGCCCCCAGGTTCCCCTCCTTCACCACCATCCTCCAAGTCCTCCTTTTATGTGTAGTCTTCCCCATTAGAAGGCCACCTCTTCGAGGGAAGTTAATGGCTTTCTCTTTGTTCCACTTACATTCCCAGATATGAGCACTGTACCTAGCACAGAGCAAGTACTTAAACACTTGTTTGACTTGACTTGAAAAGGACCTAAAGCTGGGTCTTCCAGCCCTTTATGAGATGTTCAGTCTTCTCTGGGACCAGAACCCCCAGCTCACAGCCTACATTTACATAACGCACTAGGATTTCCAACATAGTTTTCTTTGTAGCCCTGTGAGGTGCCTCTAAGTGCTGTACATGGGGGAGGATGGGGAAAGCATTTGCCAGAGAGAGTTTTCTGTGACCATAGCAACAGTGCATTTACTATGGGTCATCTCAAGGGGGACAGAAATAGCTTTGTTACACAGAACTCTCTATAACTCCTCAGATTTTACCTGTAACCATTTTAAAAAGAAGTGAATTAAGCATGAAGGAATGATAGTTTATTGAAGAGAGAAAAGTTAGCAATCATATTTGTAAGCAATGAATGTAGAATTATGTATTGATTTTTTTCCCTCTGTTTTTAACAAATCCGATTCTTTACAGTGTTCCCCTGCTCCTCTTACTTCCATGAGGTCTCTAACTGTAGTCAAAGAAGAAGTATGGAAGAGGGAAAGATTTTGGACATGAAGTCTACATTTAGTAGCCATGTGACCTTAGGTAAGTCATTAAAACTCTCAGATTCATTTTCACCATCTTTAGAGTAAAGCTAATAAATACCTGGTCCTGACTACATCATATGCTTCTATGAAGACCAAATATGATTTTTAAAGATGTAGAAGTGCTTCAAAAATTGGACATCTAGGGGGTATGGTAGATGGACTACTGAACCTGGAGTTGGGGGACTCTGTATTCAAATACTACCTCAAATAGTTACTGTGTAACCTGAGTCAGTTACTTATACTCTCTATGTATCAATTTCCTTATCTGTAAAATGAGGATCATAGTAGCATCTACTTTATAGTGCAGCTGTGAGAATCAAAGGAGGTAACATGCATGAAGTACCCTGTAAACAGTTTTTGTTGATCTTATTCAGTTGTTTCAGTCCTGTCTGACCCTTCATGACCCCATCTGGGGTTCTCTTAGGCAAAGACACTGGAATGGTTTGCCATTTCCTTCTCCTGTACCCTTTACAGATGAGGAAACTGAGGCAAACATGGTTAAGGGACTTGCCCAGTGTCACACAGCTAATAGAATCTTCCTGATTCTCAGCCCAGTACTCTATCCACTGCACCACCTAGCTGAAAACCTCAGGGAGTTAGAGAAATATTAGTTACTATTGCTATTACTTCTCAAGAATAAGGACTGAGGGACAGAGGAGGCAAAGACAGATACTGTAAGTGGAGGAAGTGACAAAGATTCACTGACCTAAGGCAATACAACAGATCTTTCTATTTCACAAGTTTAAATAATTAGAAGACCATGGTTGTTTTCATTTAACAATTTTTTTCTTAAAATGAGAGTAGGACAAAATGAGGGAGGAATTTCACTAAAGAGAAACCTCTCACTTATCATCTTCTGTTCCGCCATTGTAGAGTTTCATTTCCCTCTCATTCCAACAGTTCATGGATCTGAAATTTCATTGGTTGGGGAATTCCCTCCACTGAGAGAGATCACCATCCCTCTCAACTTGGTAGACATAAGAACTCTTCTGGCCCCAAACTTCATCTCCCTGAAGCCAACTTGATAGGGAGCCTGCCCCAATCACAGACAAAAGACATATGGCTCATCATCAGGTCACCCCCAAAGCCTTCCCAGAACCTACAAGAGGCCAGGTGTTTCAGACACTGTCCTAAAGAAGCGAGCTTCATTTCCACCGCCATCATAAGCTAGCAGAGTGGGATATTAGTTTGTGGAGGAGTATTAAGAATGGATTTTCCCCAGGTGGTGCTCAGAAACTATTCCCAGGTCTTTGTTCAGTCACCACAAGTACCTTTCAATCCCCTTCTTTTCATACTGAAAAGAGACTCTACAAGAAAAGTTTCTTTAGCTACAGCTTCTAATAACAGTGATTCCATAAGGCAGTCAACTTGTACCTCCGTGATATTATTAAAATTAAACCACATACCTACCTCCCCACTCCTACCGAGTGCCTCCTACTAATGCAGAAAGAAGTAGGAAAGGATTTAAGTGAGGAATTGGTGTGGTCCAGCTTTGCTGTCATCCAATAGGGTCTGCACATATTAAGGGCTTAATCAGGACTTTCTAAGGATCCAAATATAACATGAGAGTAGGCTGTAAACTTGAAGACAGAGACCATTTTACTTTTCTCTTTCAGTCTCCAGAAGTCAATCAAAGTCAGTAAAGTCAAGTGTAAGTCATGTATTTGTTTCCCACTTGGCTGCTCTCCTGGACTTCTGAATTTCTAGAATCTTGTCCTTCTGGAGATGATAGCAACTATGAAACTCATACACAGAACCTAGCAAGTTGTCCTGCACATATTCGAGGATTAAGAAATGTTTGTTGTATTGAATTTGGTGGAGTAGTGGTTTTTTTTCATAGCATTTTAGAGTTGAAAGTCACTTTTAACTGCCCCCTAGTCCAACCCAGACCCCCCCAAAAATACACATATCCAACATGGGGTCACTTAGACTGTGCAATGAAGACTCAATGAAAATGAATCCACTACTTCCGAGGCCAGCCTATTTCACTCTTGGGGAGTTTTTCTTGAAGCAAACCTAAATTCATCACTGTAAAACTTCCACCCTTTGCTCCTAGATCTGTCTTTTTCCATATTCTGGTCCCTCAAATACTTTAAGGTGGCTAGCAGATCCCACCAAGGCTTCTTTTCTATAGGCTAAACATCCCCAGTTTCTCTAACTTCAAGACTTTCACCATCCTTGTTTATCCCCTCTGAACATTCACCAGTTTATCAAATGACCTTCCCAAAATGTTGCCCTTAGAACTAAACACAGTTCTCTGAAATGGTCTTAACAGGGCAGAACAGAGAATGAAAAAATAAGCATCATTCCCAGATGGCATGCTTCTCAATGCAACCCAAGAACTTCTTCATTGTGTTGTCATGTGATTCTGTTGACTCACATTAAGCTTACCATCCACTAAAACTCCCAGGTCTTTTTCAAATGAACTATTGTCCAACTGTGGGTCCCCCATCTTGTATCTATAAAGTTGGGAATAAAAAAAATGTTTTAAACCACCTAACGTCTATTGGTGAACATGAACAACTCTCCCAGACCAAGACTAGGAAGTAACTTCAGCTGCCTCCCCAGAAAATGTTACTGCTAGCAACACACAAAGCCCAGCCTCAGGAAAGGGAGGCAGTGGTTGGGGAGAGAGGAGGGAGGTGAGTAAGCCACTTTACATTTTTGCTTTTAAAGCTTGTTATGTTTTTCTTCTGGAACTGCTTTGTTCTAGCCCTTTTAGAAAGCAGACTGAGCCGAGCTCTACGACTGATAGCAGGGTGAGTAGTAAAAAGCCAGGCTGCGGGCAGGTGGTTGCTAAGAAACAAATGTATCTAAATTGAGGAGGAAGGGGCCACTTTACTCTTCTAACATCACAGGGGGCAAGGAATAACATGTTCCCTACCCCAGAGTGGGCTTTAAAGTTTCTTTTTAAAAATCAGTTCACCTCATCGTCAAGGTCATCTTACATGCAGGTCACATTTTCTGCAATTTGAGGGGCTGACCATTGACTAAGCACCTCATTCATGCACAGAACTGTGCTGAGACTCTACAGGGGGCGCAAAGATAAATAAGAATTATTTACTCTTTAACCTTCTAGAAGTCCCAAGCTGGCAGTTAATTATCCATCTTAGAGATGGAATACCAGACCCTGGACACCATACATTAGCACTAAGAAAGGAAGCCAAGGGATTGACAAACAGCATACTAGAATGAACCAGTACTGATCAAGGTAGAAGCTGATTCGTCAGAGGCATAAAATAGCAGAAAGAAGTTCAGGAAACCTAAATTCAGAGAAGAAGTCAAAGTCTATGGTAACCAAGAGCTCACAGAGGGAGAGCCCTAGGAATCAAGGTCAGAAGACCAACATTCCTTATCAGTTGGCATCTTTGAGGGTCTTTTGAAGAGGCAATGATAAGTCACTGGGATAATTGCTTGGTTTAGAGCACTGGTCCCTGACACTCAAGAGGCAATATGGTAGACTGGGAAAAGAGCAGGATTTCAGGTCAAGAGTAATAAAGGGTCAGAATAATATCTCCAACACTAGCTGTGTAGACACAGACAAATCACTTGGGCCCACTGGGACTCAGGTTCTTTCTTCATCTGTCAAGTAGGAAGCAGAATATCTATAGTACCTACCTCACAAAATTCTTTTGATGCTTCAATGAAATAATATAAAGCACTGTGTAAACCTTAAAGCACCATGTATATGGAAGAGATTAATGTCATTGACCATAAACTACCTGTTCCCTTTCATAACCACAGTGTTTACTCACTTTAACATCTCTGAGAGTCAAAAGAAAAAAAGGATGAGGGGAAGAAACTGATCTTGACGTGAGATCAAGGTCAGGACCCTGGAGAGCTCTATGTGGTGACTGAATGAAAGCTGTCAGGTCTAACATCTTCTCCCTTACCAAGAGCAGGCTAAGAGTGTTTTACAATACTGTTCCAAAGTTATTGCTCACCAAAATGATCTGGGATCCAGGAATCACAATATTTCATAGGATTTTAGATCAATGGATTAGGGTTGAGGGCTCTAGAGATCATCTAGTCTCAGAGTTATTAACCTGTGGTCCATGAACAGTCACAGATATGTGGATAGATATCAGGAAATCCATGAATTTGGATAAGGAAAAGATAACATTTTTATTTTTACTGATCTGTAACTGAAATTCAATATTCTCTTTGACGATTTAAATATTCTGAAAAGGGGGTCCAGTTGACTTCACCAGACAAAGGTCCAGGACACAAAAGGGCTAAAAACTCCTGATCTAGTCATGAACTATAAGATTTAGAGTTGCAAGGGACTTTTAGGCACATATAGTTGAATCTCCTTATTTTATATGAAGAAAAATGAGGCCCAGGGAGCAGAGTTGACTTGCTCAACTACATACAACAGATTAGTAGCAAAAATGAGGACTGGAATCTGGGTTTCATGGTTTGAATTAGTTGGCTAAGGAGCCTCCTCCCAACTCTGAATCTGAGTGAGTCTCTTTTCTTTAATATAGATGGGATGATAAAACATATATAAGAAAGTTATTCCACCAGAGCCCACAGTCTGAATTGTGCTGTGAATGATTCCCTCGTCTTAGGTTTCTTGATTTCAAGTTTTGTCTGTTCTTGCTCATGGATCCTGCTTACCAGACACCCTAATCAGCTGCCCCTGAATCCTTCTGTGACTGTATCATCTATGACTAAATTCCTTGGTTTCAGTTTCTGTTTCTCTCTCTCCTGATATCCCTTATCAAATACCCAGATTGCCCCCTCCAGCTGAGGTTAGATTTCCAGCTAAGGCAGGGCTCCCAGAAAGACCTCTGCCCAACTTGATAAGCAGTACAGCTTTGCACTCACACTAGCCCCCAAAACATATTTATACCTCCTCATCATGTACAAATTACAATGTGTAAATAAAACTAAAAATGACTAATTAATGGAGTTCCCCAATAACTTGTTGAACCTATAAGACAGTGAGCCGCTGTTTGGCATTTGATGAGTTTTTACAGAAAATAGATTTTGTTGGGCATTTTTGTTTGTGTGTATGTATATATGTATATCCACATATCTGTACTGTGTGTATGTGTATGGCACGGGTACACCCATTGAAACCAAACTGAGATAACAAAAGATATGTCCTAATTAAGTTGCAGTAACTTTGTGGTTTTAGTCGTGACTTGATGCATCCTTGAGAAGGGCTTGATCAGATCAGAGCTGCTCTCAATAGGAACTGAATGGCCTGGGCCCTTAGAAGGACAGTTTCATATTCTAAGAGGAAGAATCACCCCTTTTGGTTAACCTATAGGAGGAATCTTCCTCAAGAAGTCTTTATGGTTTTTTTTTTCTCTTTCCTCCATTCAGAGAGATCTTGAGTACTGCAGGTTGGAGGAAGGAGCATTGACGAGGTCTCCAATATCCTCCATTGAAGGGAATGAATACATTTATCAGTTCTATTGTCATATAGAGCATATTCGGTTTTGTAACTTATTTGGGTAGATCTTTTATCCCCCTTGGGGTTCAATTTCCCCAACTGTAAAATGAAGGGATAAGACTAGAGATGGTCTTAGAGTTCCTCTTCTAAATCTGTGACAGCATAGTCTGTGATCAATATGCATGATATTCCCTTTTTTGCAAAAAAAAGATCAAACCATTGGGTAACTCAGTATTAAATGGACTGGGAATACAGTATTGCTCACTCAGAAAGCATTCATGATTCTCAAAAGGAAAAAACTGATCCCACCAAGCTCTTTTAAATACTGGCTGTGCTACAGCTCTCCTATTTAGGCTCAACAGAAAATCAGTCTCCTGAAGTGGAGACTTGACTCACTTTCTGATGGGCCTCTTGACTGCTGCCCCTTGAGAGAGCCAGAGTATACAGTATGATGCCAGTGTCTACCCAAGAGAGGGAAGGAAACACATAGTTGAAAAAGGTTTAATTCCCAAATAAAGACTGTAACAATCCAGAAAAGCCTTGAACACGCAGACTCTTCTCTTCAAACACACTTTATTCAAAGGATTGCTTCAAAATAAGTATCAATTTCTCTCTCTCTCTCTTTCTCTCTCTCTCTTCCTCCTTCCCTCCTCTTTCTCTTTCTGTCTTTATCTCCATCTTTCCCTTCCCTTCATCTGTTGCTATCTCTGTGTGCCTGCCTGTCTCTGTCTGTCTGTCTTTCTCTCTCTTACATACACACACACACACACACACACACACACACACACACACACACAGAGGCACTTTTCTCAAGGCATGTATAATTCCAAAATGGAATTCTTGGATTCTTCAAGTGGCAATGAAACAGTCTAAAAATTAATCCCTGGCTTAAAAGAAAGAGAAAAACCAGCCAGAAGAGTCTTAGCAGGGTTTAGGAGTTAAAAATCAACCAATCAGTGAACAAAAAAGGATGAAGTGCTAGCTGAAGACCAGATTCTATATTGGTACTGAGAATATACAAAAAAGAAAAGAAAAACCCAGCAAGGCCTGGTACCTTGCCCCCTGGGAATTTGAGGCAACAAGAGCTATTAAAAAAAAAATAACCAGCAAGGTAGTATTGCATATATGCTAAGCACTAACTGATTGAAAACATGGGAGAGTTTAGAGATCCTAGAAGGTTTAAGATGGCCATAAAGAAGAAGTAGAGTTTGATTAAGACCTTGAAGGATACAAGGAATTTCAATGTGGTAAAAAAGGGCTTGGTAGGGTGCAGAATTCTGGTAAAATAGAAAAGCAGTCAAAGGTTGAAAGACATTACAGGGACTGTCTACTTCTACTTGAGAGAAAATGGAATCGAATGTTAAGGGACTCTGTATAGATACTCTGCATTCTCTCTAGGTTTTCATCTTTCCCAAGTGATAAGAATTTTAAAATTGGTTCTTTACCAGATCCTCTTTTAATTTGTTTTGACTCAGAGGGAGTTTGGGGCTTTGCAACTGGACGCCAAGTTGAGAGAGCAGGAAAGACACTTCCTCCCTAACTAAGGCCCTCATGCCCTGGACCAGGATCCTCAGATGGTGTTCAACACAACTATTGCCAGCCTTCACATCCAGGCTCTCATCACAGTGGCATCACACAGCAGTACCTTCCTCTGTACAACCTGCTACTTCCCTCTCCTCCAAACCAGTAAATTACGTTGCCGGTCAGTCCTTTTCAATCATGTCTCACTCTTTGTGACCCCATTTGGGGTTTTCTTGATAAAGATACTGCAGTGGTTTGCCATTTCCTTCTTCAACTCCTTTAACAGATGAGAAAACTGAGACAAACAGAGTTAAGTGACTTGTCCTGGGTCACACAGCTAGTTTGTGTTTTCTTAACTCCAGCCCCAGCCCTCTGTGCACTATGGCACCACCTAACTCTCACTTTGTCTATAGTAAGCACTTAATAAATGCCTTCCCATTCATTCAAAGAAGCTGTATGATTTGGCCAAGATCCAAGAGCTTGTTTCAAAGATAGGATTAAAACCCTGGTCTCTCAACTCCAGGTCCTGCTCACTTTCTAGGCCTAATTCTGGCAAGATAAAACTAAGAGAATCAGATCTTATTACCTTTATGATTTCCAGTTCCAAGGGTCACATGAAAAGGTTGGTTTGGGCCTTTGTTAATTCAGTTCCCTGGGGGACTTCCCTTCGGGTATAAGTTCAGACCTTTTACCCATTCCATACTCACACCACATTTACTCCTTCCTGCCACTGAGCTTTTGCTCATGCTGTTCCCTCCATCTAGAATGCCATCCTTCCTCCTTTCCAAACCCTATTCATCCTTCATGACCTATCTTGGTCTGCATGTGTTTTCTGAAATATTATCTGACCACTCCAGCCCTCAGACTCACTCTTTCCCTGGAATTTTTTTGCAATTACCATGAGTCCATGAAACATTTAAGAGAATAAGTTAAAGTATGCCATCCATATTTCTGTGCACTACATTAGACTCTACTTGAGAATGGGGCAGAGGGGAGGGGAAGTATGTCTTAGATGTCTCCATTTCCCCACCCATAACCAGGTCACAGTGGGGGATAACTGGTTGTCGCCTAATTGCACAAGCCTAATCGTAACTACTTCAATGGCCCTCCAAGAAAGACAATGTTAAAAAGAAAATGTGATCAAGAGGGACATGATCCAACAAATGAATTACATTGGATGTGTTTATTCATAATCACCGACAAAGATGTGCTGAGCACCACACCCATGGAAGTTAGATATGATGCCTGCCCCCCTGGACCTAACAACTCAGTAAGGAATCTGCATTCCCTAGGGAGATGAGGATCCCACAGCTGGGAATCCATCCCCTCTGGCCCTGATATTCCCCTGAGGGCCCTTATGAATAGCTCTGCACACTGGATATATAACAATTGTCTGTAGGGATCGGACAGAGATGAAGGGAAGAAACCCAGGATATATTTACCCCCTCGCAATAAGAATGCTGACCTCTCTTAGGGCTGGCACATAAAAGTCAGAGAGCTAAGGGTTTCAGACACACAGAGAGTGTTCTTTGAGGGTGTTAACTAATCTCAGTGGGGCTTTTATTCATGCCTCTCCAAATGCATCCAAGTCACATGCTGGAGCAGAAAGCTGAAAGGGGCAGAGGACCAGCTTGGGCATAGGATTGAGTCAGTGTTGAGATCCAACCTGTTCTCTAGCTCCCCTCCACCCCACTGATCAGAAAATGCCTCTGCACCAAACAGCAGCACATACCCATTAGATGCAATCTCAGAAAAGAGGCAAAAAGCAGAGCTTAGCACAGCAGGGGTGGTGGAGGCTGGCAGCCTACATAAACAACTCTATCAGAACACATAACAAGATGTTCATACCTGGAAGTTACCTTAGAGTCATTTATTGGAGCATCTTACTGTACAGAGAGGAAAAGAGGACACCCAGAGAGGAAAAGTGAAAAAGCTACTCAGTCATCATGCTGCAGCAGACGGAGTGCTGGACTGCAGAGACCCATGTTTAAATCTCACCCCCAAAGGCTTACTCGCTGTATAACCATGAGCAATCGTTGGACTTCTCAGAGTCTCTTTTACGTCATCTGCCAAAGGAGGATAATTACATTTGCACCACTAACTTAGAAAATGGTTACGATTAAAGTCATCTGTAAACTGAAAACTTGTTCCTCTCATTTTTATCTCTTCTTATAGGGATGGCTCTCTATGTAGGGAAGGGGAAAGGGATGCGAAAACAATACATCAATAATTTTAAATGAAAACTTTAGAATGCAAGAAAAATATATCATCAAGCAATTGCTGTTCAATCACTTTTTGACTCTTCATGACCCCATTTGGGGTTTTCCCGGCAAAGATATTGGAGTATATTGCCATTTCCTTCTTCAGCTCATTTTACAGATAAGGAAACTGAGGCAAACAGGGCTAAGTGACTTTCCCAGGGTCACTGATCTAGCAAGTATCTGAGGCTGGATTTGAACTCAAATAGATGAGTCTTCCTGATTCCAAGCCCAGTGCTCTATCCACTGTGCCATCTAGCAACCCATCAGTCAATTAGTAGTCATTTATTAGGTGTCTGTTACTTGTTAGGGGATAGATATAATTACAAAAACAAAACAGAAACTGTCCCCTAGAAGCTTACCTTCTATCACTGGAAACAACAGGAACCCATATAAATAGATACAAAATCCAAAGCAAAGAAGAGGTCATGATGGTGGGAGGGCAGAGCAGCTAGGAGGATCAAGAACTCACCTTCCTTAGGATGGGAGAGTTGAGCTGAGTTCTAAAGGAGGCCAAAGAACTTTGGGGACAGAGTACATTGCAGACTGGAGGGGTAGCCTCATAGGGGACAGCCTGCTAGAATTCAGGGTTTGTCTAGCCTTGGCTTATTGTTATACTATGACCTTGGAAAAGTCACTTTTCTTCTCGGGGCCTCATCTTTTCTTCCTCTATACAATAAGATGCTCCAAGAAATGGCTCTAAGGCCTCTTCCAGGTATGACTCTATAACAACTCTTTACTGACTACCTACTAAGGACCTCAGTTAAAGACAAAGAAATCCTTCACCCACCCTCAGGTTTAATTAGTTGAAAGAAAAAGTAATGAAACTGATGTCATAGTCACCTTCTTAACTGGGAGCTTTCCACTACAGTGGATGTTATTTGGATTTTCAAAGAATAATTTTGGACATTAGCCAGTTGGTGAACATTCTCTTTGACAGAGAAATCACTGGCTGCCTATCTATTCCCTTTACTAGCAGATACCACCAGGACAGACACAATGAATGAGATTGACCTCAAACAGTTCAGCAGAGCCAAGTACCAAGTACTCCTGTTCCCATCAACCACATGCCCCAGAGCTGGTGTGTACAGACATGATACCAGGGTACCAGCAGAGGCCAAACAGCTGGGTATTTCATTAAAATGGAATCACAGCTCACACAGAAATGAGTAAGGACACACAAAAGCCCCATTCATGGTTTAAAGTAGATTTCTCTTACAAAAATCTACAGCAGATTTACCCACATGCCTCTAATTTCAGAAACCAAACAAACTTCACTCTTTTATCATTAAAATCTCTATTTCCCCCAGCACTACCCTGACATACTGACCACTACCCACTCCAAGGTGAACCCCAGGGAAAAAATTACCAGGATAGTCCAAGAAGCTTAGGGTAACTTAGGAGAAGTGGCCAGAGTTTCCAACATTTTGCAGAAGAAAACTTTCCTAAAGAAGAGAAGAAGCATGGCAAATGACAAAGTGTTGGTCTCCAAACTGGAAAGATCTTGGTTCAAGCCCCACCTTTGGCACATATTGACTGACTTAACCCCTTAGCGCTCTAGGCAACTCTCTAAGGCTCTAAGTTACAAAGGAAGAGTTGTGCTGCATTGATAGAGAGAGTTTCCCTCACCCTAAGTTCCCCCACACCTATGAAATCATATGTCTGATCTCCCTCCCCCTACCCACACACACGCAAAAGGTCAAATGGACTGGTAGGGAGAGATAAGTGAAGACAGTGATATCTGAAGTGCCCTGTCCTTCCAACTCTCACAGGTTGGCACAGCCTCAATCTTTGGTAATGCTCCACCTGGCCAAGAACTTCTGACTAAACACCAACAGGGAAAAAGCCACGGGCAGAGGATCTGGATCTGGATCTCTCCAAAGGTCCAGGATTTGAAAACCAGGCAGAGGATCTGGAGACTGTCTCCACCAGTCCCAAAGGGATCCTTACCTTCTCAACCCCTCCCCCACACTGGTAGTAAACACTGGGGAGGTTGCAAGATGAGATCATCTGTTTCCCTCCCTTTTCTCTTCCCCTTTGCCTGTAGGAAGGTGCCTCATAAATATTTGTTGACTGTAGGATGAATGATGAATGGGCTGTGAATCCTTCATGCCCATTAGGAGACACAGATGGAGTGTTTACAAGCCAATCAATGCTTGAGGTCAGGTGTGACCTGGGACTTTCAGGCTGGCTGCTTTTAAAGGGAAAAGGAACCTTGAGATAGATACAGTAACTATAATCATGAGTTCAAGGAAAAGGGCCTCCAGGGGCGGGTGTAGGGAGCTATTCAATAATGACCTCCAGCAAGGGCGCTCCAGATTTCCCATTCCCAGAACGAAGTACAGATGTCATGCCATGCTCTCCCCACCCTGATCCAACATCACCAGCCCACCCATTCCTGAAGCCCTTGGTGAGCAATAGGAGTTAAACATTTCCCTTTCCCTAACCTGTACCCCTAGCCTCCAAATTCAGGCTGCCCCTCTGCTATTCATTCTGGAGGCAACTAATTAATATGGCATTAGAGAGATTACAGGTAGTTAAATAGACAGAAATTGGACCATGCCAACCAGGCCTCCCTAGGCCAATGGTTACCTACGGTAACTAGCACCCAGGAGCACCCCCCAATCTCCTTAGAAATGGGGAAAGAGACGTCATTGAAGTTCAGATCTGGAAGGTACTTTCAGGGTAATCTTCAGTTTAAACTGTGTATTTCCCTTAAGTATTAGCCTCTGATCTATTTCTACCATATTACCCAGGTATCAAAGTGATTATATGTTTGTCTAAGCAGAGAAAGGGTTGCCCAGCATTTGGAGGGCTGCAAGCAACCCAAGTATCCACCAAATTTAAGGTCTCTGATTTTGTCCAACTATGTCATTTCGTAAAGAAGAAAATGAAAACCTAGAAAGGGGACTGGTAGGGTGGGTGACTTGACCAAGGATGCACAGCAAGCTAGTGACAGAAGCTGCATTCGGACCCTGAATTCATGCTTCCCAGGCCAGCATACCACCGTACCATTTTGTCGTATACTTTGTCTTTTTTCCCTTCCCCAATCTTCCTACCATCCCCAATGGTTTCTTTCCCCGCTGTTAAGAAAATATTCATGGAGGCAAAACAATCTTCACACAATATCTTATTGAACTTAAAATAATATTAACTGAGGCATATCCCAGTTCAGGGGCCCCTACATCTTTTCCAAGATCCCTCTTCTTTCAATATTTATTCTATTCCTCCCCTTCAAGCTGCTATTTCATTTCTCAGATCAGTTTTTCAGTGTGGGAGGTATGAGTTAACCTTCATACTTGTGCTCTGATCAGACATGTTCCTTATATGTGTACCCTTTCATGTAGATTCCCTGGTCACCCATTGTGTCCCCCATGCATGATCTCCATAAAGATCAATTCTTCTCACTGTACACATATGTATTTATAGTAGAATGCATTCAAGGTTTATTAGTGGAATGTTACACTATTATTTCATTTAAACATTTTTAGCATAAGTCCAGTGTATCATGTCAGCTGACCATTAAATACAAGCTACATCAATGGGGGCTCATGAGCTATAGTTTAGAGAGGATTTTGTTCAACAAAACACTTAGATCCTGATGTAACTAAATGGGAACCCAGAATGAGGGGCTCCAAG
Organism: Potorous gilbertii; assembly: GCA_028658325.1. NCBI lineage: Eukaryota > Metazoa > Chordata > Mammalia > Diprotodontia > Potoroidae > Potorous > Potorous gilbertii. The sequence goes on along the minus strand of CM053772.1, from coordinate 46,989,651 downwards.
AAAGCTACATTCAGGATTTCACTTAGTTTTATTCTGCACTCTCATCCTTCTCTCCTCCTCATCTCCGCCCTGCTTCTCAACTTTCTTCCCTTCCTACTTCCCTCTCTGCTTTCTAAATCCATGACTCACAGAACACCCTGATTCTAACTTCAAAGTTTTAAGGCCACTGAAAACCTCACTAATTCACTCTAATTAAGGAGAGAAAGAGGTCATTCTGAATTAATGGTAAGACATAGTAATAGAGAATTTTTAAAGCAATGCAGTTTCATACTCCAAAGTATCTATTGAGCGTCACCACTGACTATATTGGGGAGAGGGATGCAGAGCAAGGTTATATGTCTTAGAGAATCTCATAAGTACTTTAAAAATAGATAAGGAACCATTTATAATTTGCACATTCATTGTTAAAATGCAAATGATGCCTCTGAAAGCCTGCTTTAAAGTAGGCTTGTTAAACTATCAATCTGCTTAGCAACTCTGTTTTTCTTTTTTAAGTATAAGTAAAATCCCATTACCAGGGTTCTGAATAACAAGGCTATTTCCCCATCTCTGAAAATGGTCCATAGTCACCATGTCTCATGAATTTGGTTACCATAAATCCTAAATTAAAAATGGTTTCTCTGGACCTATCTGTGTAAGTCACCGCCCATAAGGAAAATGCCTGATGGTGTGCTGTTTGCATTGAAAAAGACAATAGGAGAGTCGAGCTGAGAAGAACTATGGACAGGTTATTTGAAATTTTGTGTTCCACCATTAAGGATCAATCTCTCAGCCCCAGACATTTCTGTTGCTGCCTGTGTTACCTCCTGCTGCCTCAAAAAAAAATCTGAAGTCCCCAAATACATAAGATCCAAGAGAAAGACAAGAAAAAAAGAAGTGAAAATGGATTTTCTTCTCCTACCCCCACAGGATGCAAAATCCTTTTTCATTCATTAGTTCACTCCCCAGAGACTGGCCTAGGCTATATTTCATTTCTGGATCTGCAGGCTAGGAATGGGATTTCTGCCCTCAAAATCTTGCCACTCAGCTCCCTTGGAACCAAGCATGGGCTTTTCCATTTAAATCATCTCATAATGGGTCTGGTATCTCTCTATACTATGCCAAGTGTCAGAAACCACCACAGTAACCCTTCTTATCATTCTCAAACCTGGTTTTCTTCTTTTAAGTGCAGTGCATTGTGGGGTGGGGTAAGGGGGCAGAGTATCACCTTACAGAGAGTCCTCACAGATGCTACCTTCCCACCCTGACAGTTCAGTGGATCTGGCTAACTTTGTGAATAGTGGATTTAGAATCCTCCTTGTACTTGTCCACTCATAGTTTATAAGCCATGGCCTCACCAAGATATTTCATTTTTGTATATTTCTGGACTCCTGACTACTGACATGCTTTCAACCCATGGACCTGCCTGGGCCCCAGTCTCTAGCTCACTCCCTGGTTGTTGGGGTCCCAGTTTACTGCCTTATCTCTGTGTTTTGCTGCCATCAACAACCACAGTCCCAGTGCTAATAAAATGTGAGAGCTAGGAAGCCCACTATCCTCAAAGGAAATTAGGAGGAGAAGGGCCCTTAGAAGCTAAGTTCCAGACAAAAGATGTAAGAAAAACTCCTGAGTCCAGGGCTGTGTATGTTCTCCTGATTTAACATTTAACTCCCCAAATATTTGAGGTAGGAGGACATTTCCTACAACCATAGACGGTTATAACTTCAGTTCGTGTAGTTTAACCACTGCATTAGGCTATTGGGGAAAACCAAAGCCCAGAGAAAAGTACCTTGTCCAAGATCACACAGCTAAGGAGGGGCAGAAAGAAGATGTATTTCTCCTCCTGGGTTCTCTTTTGGTAATTCCTGTCAGACTTTTAAATAAAAAGCAGAATGACGAAGTTTCTCTTTGGGTAGCTTGTCACAGTTAGCTCAGAAATATATCTCCAGGGCCCTGAAATCCTTAATAAAAAATTCCAGGAAGCCTGACAGCTTCTGAGGGAGCAGGTGAAGCTTGAGAGAAAGAGGTGATTCTACCTTATGGGAAAACCCCAGGCATCAATTGCTTGTGATGTCACCAGGCAGACCCTTACCCGGCAAGGCTCGTCCTCTGTAGCAGACCTCCACAGGAACCAGTGCTAGAAAGATGAAGAAGGAACAATTCTCTTCATCTTAGCATTCCCCAGCAGCATGTTCATTCTCTTTTTCAGTGAGGAAAATTCCAGGAACCTACCTGCTGGCCTCCCTATCCTAGCATCCCATGGAAGGAGATAAAACCCAAGATTAAACCGACCTCCCTTTTCCTTGTTTTCACTGTAAAATAGGCTCCTCCACATTTCAAATCCTGGGGCCTTATCTTGGGTAGTGGAAGCTGTGGCTACCTGTTATTAAATAATTCTTGAAATTGGCTTTAATCTGTGTGCACGCATGTGGGTATGTATGTGTTGTTATGTATGGAAGGGGGAGATGTTGTCTACTTGATAATTAAAAAGGTTTCATTTAGCTGCTGGGGAAAATATAAATTAAGCAAAAAGCAAGATAAAGACAAGGCCTTGAAATCAGGAAGATTTGGATTCAAGTTCTGCCTCTGAAACACAGGTTGGATATTCTAAGGCAAGTCATTTAACGCTTCGATGCCCCAGGCAAGTAGACTTTACAGAAGAATTGCCCATCTGCCATCTTGAAAGGAATTTCCAAACTGAGAGTTCCCCACAATAATGAAATCAGAGATCCAGATGATAACAAATATAAGTCAACTATAAGCCCCTTGAGGGATCATGTTCTTATGTGTGTCTCATACATACGTATATATATGTGTATGTATTTGCATGTATGTACACATGCATGCAAATACATACACATATGTTTATATACATATATGTGTGTGGATAACATCTCTAACATGTTTTGTGATACAAAAGCCATAAGTGATGGGTACAATTAGCACCAAATTCAAGAGGGGAAAAGAGAAAATACAGAAGTATAAGACTCTTAAGAAGCTTATCTAATAAAGGAGAAGATAAAGAGAATACAAATTAGAATACAAATGGGTAGAAGATGGTTCCTCCTCCAGGAAGGCTTCCCTGATTTTCCCCAGATGCCCTCTTCATGTTGTCTCTGAGAGCTTTGACTCTCATTTGTCCCCATCCCACTCGGCCTTTCATCATTCTTGTATCAATGTCTCCTTCTGTTTCCTCTACCACCACTGAAGATTACAACTCCCTAGAATACAAAGGCTGTCTTTTTGTATCTTCTTATCACAAGGAACTGACACAACTGTGTTGAGTTTTGCTGAATGGAACTGAATTAGTGGAACCTAAAGAGCTACAGAGATGGGGAGCCACATTCAGCCTCAAGGCCACATTTGACCCTCTAGGTCTTCAAGTGCTGCCCCTGAGGACCTAGAGGGCCATAGGTGGCCTTGAGGCCACAGATTCTCCACCCCTGAGGAGATCAGATGAGAGACTGTGTGCATTGTGAATCCTATTCTCATTCTTTCCCTTTTTCAATTTTATCCAGAAACTGAAATGTACATTTGTAAGTAAACAGGAGCTGCTCTGAACTACTGGCTTGGGCACCTCCAATTCCATGCCATGGCTCCAAATTCCCATTTCAAGATCTCACATCCAATTTCAGCCCTATAGCCCCTCGTTTCTACATCATCCTCCCCAGCCAAAAGAGGTTCTCTGGTGTCCTCTATCTGCTAGAGGGTTACTATTTAGTGAGGCTGTTTTGGTTCCCAGAACTGAAGTCCTCCAATAGCTGCCCAAAGAACAAGTAGAAAATTCTAAGTTCATTCCAAAGAATGGACACACCCACCAGACTGCCAGCCAACATGGAATCCAATTAACTTAAGTATTTATGGAGTCCCCACTAGGTAGCATGATGCAAAAGAAAGCAAGCTGGATTTAGAATCAAGACAAATTAGGTTGGAATCCTGGCTCGTTGTTAGCTACCTTGTGACCTTGGGCCAGTTGTTTTCCTTCTCTGGGTCTCAGTTTCCCTACTCATAACATTTCAGGGGTTAATCTCTAGCTTTCTTCTAGTACTTTTACCTGGCAGACGGCTAGTGTGAACACACAGTAGGTGTTCAGTTGATGTTTTCATGGAAGGACTGCTTAGAAATGTTAGGCTCTTTGACAGTTTGTGAAAAATAAAACAATTGTCCAGCCTTGGCTCAGCAACCCCTGCTACTGGGAGTACAACAGGTTCCACAACCACAGGGGAAAACCACATCAAGCTAACTTCTTCAAAGGCCTCCCCTCTGGGGTGGGGAACAACCTAAACCTTCACCACACAGAATACTACACCAATTTAAGGCATGCATGAGCCAAGATCTACATGCCCATCCATAGAATTCCAATAAACATGGACTCAAATCTACTGTTCAAGCCGGGAGGGACTTAAATAAGACAAGCACTGGACTGATTCATTTGGGGCTTTGTATTCTCCAGTAGGGTCCCTTGCACAGAGCAGGACCTTAACCAAGCTGAATAAGATTTGACAAAGGCAGAAACTGAGACCGGGAAAGATGGTGAGGTCATTACAAGGTCACACTGCCTTAGTGATAGAACCAGGCCATTGTTCCCAAGCAATTTCCACCTCCCCCCCAGTTGAAATATAAGCAGCTTCGACCTCCTTTCCCCCACTCTGTTTGGGGGGGAATTCTTGCAACACAGACCTCCCCTCCCAGGTGGGTGTAGCAGTCAGCTACATCTCCACTTACCCTATACAGCTGAGCCTATCCACATCCTTGGCCGCAGGAACGTGTGTCTCTCTCTTTCTCTCTGTCTGTCTCTCTGTCTCTGTCTCTGTCTCTGTCTCTGTCTCTCTCTCTCTCTCTCTCTCTCTCTGTTTTTCTCTTTTTCTCTGTCTCCCTCACTCTCTACCCCCAGCCCCACAGACAGACCAGGGGCTGGAAGGGCTGAAGAAGAAAATGCAGCCCTCCTAATTCCCTATGAGACTGATGGGATTCTGCCGCCGCAGCCACCTCCGCTGAGGACTGCAGCATTGGCAGGAGCGTGAGCGCAAAGCTTCTCAGCATCAATAATTCTTGCTACTACAAGTCTCTTCGGGGCTCCAGAAGAAAAAAAAGTGTAGAATCCATCCAAGTATGTACCACACTCAGAAATATGCCTTCCCTGACGAAGGCCAAACCAAGGCCATCCCTAGAAAAGGAAAATGTTCTGTCCCTTGCAGGGTTGTCTTCTGGTCCAGTGAAGGTTTCAGGAGAATTGAAGGTTAACCCTTTAAGGAGTAAGCCTTTTAGATTTAATTTACTAGTGCTCTGAACATACAAGATCTAATAGGTGCTCTTCCACTCATTCAGTCACTTTCACCACTTTATTGGAAACCTTCCTAAAATGAAGAACACCACCTCCTCTCCCTTAGTACTGAGCACATGCTGACTCAGACAATTACTAGCTAAGCAGCCTGGGCAAGCCCCTTCGCCTCTGAGGCCCTCACTTTCCTCCTTTGTAAAATGGGGGTGAGGGTAAGATGCACTCTCTACCCACCTCACAGGCTCGTTGGGCACAAAGAGCTTTGTAGAGCTTGGGGCACGCCAGAAATGTGAGCTGTTATATGACAGATACAATTTTGAGCCATTTTGGGTAGCTGGGGGTTAGCACAATACATACCTATCTGTATGGTGAGTCACATAATGAGAACTGTCTGCCCCTTTATGCAATGTCCCACACTGCTCTCTTCTCTGGGCTGGAGAGTCTTTTTTTCCTCTATAATTCATGGTCACTCTTCTCTCACTCCTGTCTGTGGATCAGCTTTCTTTCCATTACTTTTCTGCCTGTTTGTTTATTGGAACTGTGATTTCACTGGAGGCGGGGAGTTTCCAGTGAGGAAATTCCCTCCACCAATGCTGACCAGAATCTGTTCTGCAAATGATAGTTTTTAAGGAGTTGCCAGGGCAGTGAGAAATTCAGTGACCAGTCCAGGGTTATACAATTGGTCATGTCAGAAAATTTAGGTCTTTCTCATAAAGGCCAGCTCTCTACCCATTGAACCACACTGTCTTTCTCCTCCACTTCTAATAAGGACTGTCACTTGTTGTAAATGGGATCAATGATTACATCCACAATTCTCAACTTGTGCACTAGTGGGACTCAGCTTTTACCAAGGAAAGTCAAGCCTCATGCATTGAAAAGAGACTTGGAACTTGGGAGCTATGGGGACCAAATTCAAAGTGCAGCTCTGCCATTCATAGAAAGACCTAGAAAGTAAGCAAGCCACATCATCTCTCTGGGCCTCAGTTTTTTCATCTTTAAAATGGGGGAATTAAACAAAATTCATCCCTTCTGGCCCATGAGCCAAACAAGCAAGTTGGTACAGAAGTCATTTTGCCTTCTAGAAAGTATGATATTATTCAATGTCCTTACTGTGTGCAAAGCACAAATACAAAGATACAAAGATTTTTTAAAAAGACACCGACTCTGCTCTCCAGGATTTCACAATCTAACTGAGAAGATTGATAGCCACACAAATAACTGTGACAGATGGGAGAGTGAGTCAAGTGCATGGGGAAGCCTCTTGCCAAATGCTACGAGAAATTTGAGGAGGAAAAGGTCATTCTTACCTTAGAGAATCTGGGAAGGGAGTGAGTCAGTGAAGAGTGTGGGGTGGGGAGTGGCACGTATTACCCTCTGGAAGAGGGAAAGAATTCAACAAAGATCATGGGGAAAGGAATAGGTAATACATTCCAGCCATGCTGGGAGCAAGAACAAAGACATGAAGATAAGAAAATACAAGAAGGGATAAAGGAAAGGAACAAGAATTTATTATGCATCTACTAGGTGCTTTATCGTCTACTTTGACAGGACAAAAAGGAGAAGCGTATAAGAGAAAACGAAAAAAGGTGATTGAAACTAAATCATAGAAGTTTTTAAATTTCAAAATCAGAAGTTTCAACATTACCCAACATTATGAGAGCCACAGTAGGTCTTAGAATGGAAGAGTGATATATTCTGATGAAGGTATTAGAAAAAAATTACTCAGGCCATTGTGTGAAGGGTGGCAATGGTGTGAAAAGTTAGACTGAAAGGATGATTAGTTACCAGGATATCACAGCAACTGAGGTGAACAAGGAATTTTAGAGCTGAGTCACCCAATCCATTCTACAAATGGAGAAACTGAGGCCTGAAAGAGGTGAAGTGTCTTGCTTGCCCAAAGTCATAAACAGTACTATACATAGCAGGCTGGGTGAGAGTCTGTGATTTTTCTTGTCTATTTTTGTCTCTGCTCATGCTGGGAGGGTCTTTTGGTCTCAGTTGTCCTCCTAATCTGGCTCTTTCTTCCAGATGATTAAAAGTTCCAGACATCTGTTTAATAGTTAAATGGAGTATTCCTGCATAGTGTAGCATACAGGGTAACACTGGACTTTAACTGAATGCTGGGTAGAGAAAGAGGAAGAAGAAGCAAAGAGAGAGGAAGATGAGAAGAAATGAGAGGGGAAGAGAAATGCTGGTTCATTTGACATCTTCTTCTTGAGCACTGATAGTTTCAGAATCTCAACACTTTCAGATGGAGTATTTATTATGTGAAAGTCAGTGGTCAGTATGTCTCTGGTGAGAGGGCCTTCAGGCAGAAAGAAGGCTGATCACCTTTCACAGGCATTCCCAAGATCAATAGACCTGGGTTTGTGTCTCTCAGCCAACATTATACTCCCTCTTCACCATCTGAGCTTCTGAAAGTAAAGAGTCTTCCTACTGCCTTTCCTGTCTTCAATTCATGCCTGGCCTCAGTGTGTATACCTGTTTTCTTCCCCTTTGCCCACACAAAACCTACATTTAGGGTTTGGGGGTTTTCCAAAATAAGTTTATCAACTACTAAGAAAAATTCAAGAAAACATGATGTAAAGAATTAGCAAATTATGGAGTATGGGAATCTTGTGCTAAGATTTCAGGAATGCCAGGACCAGTCCTCATCTAACTAGTCCTGGGAGGGGGGTAAAAGCAGGTACATCTCTCCATGAAGCCAGATAACATGTTGCCTTAACAGAAAAATCTACAGTGTGTCTTTCCCCCATCTAAGTCGACTAACGAATGAGCATTTACTTGTAATTCAGACATTATGCCAGGATACAAAGCCAGAAATAAACAGTCCCTGCTCTCAAGGGGTTTGTATTCTATCAAGGAAATAATATATAAACATGCAAATCTTCAAAAATAACTACAAATTAAATGTATATCTACTGTATTTTAGGGGGCAATAACAGCTGGAAGAAATGAAGAAAGGTCCATTTAAGATATAATCTTTGAAATTAACTTGGAAAGAAGTGAGGAATTCTAATAGATGGCATTAAGGAGGGAATACATCACAGGCCTAGGAACAGTCTAAGTAAATATGAAGGAAGGAGAAGGAATCTCATGGAGATACTTCAATGGGGCCTTCAATGCTTCTAGCCCCTCCCACCAATGGCTAGAGTCCCAGCTTCCAGAGGTCATCATTCCTTCTATATCAGAAAAGTTCTTTGTCTTGTTTCATCAAAAACCAGTTTTATATTAGCAGAAAGGGAAGATTCAGACTTAAGGATGGATTTTTAGACTTTTCCTTAGTGGTTTTTCCCAGGGCAATCTGCCACTAGGTTTATGAAGAAGAATGAAGCATTAGCACAATTAGACTTAATCATGCCTTTTTCCCTTGAAAAGTAAGGTGAAAGGTATTGTCTTTGTGGGTTGAAACCTCACTTGGTTTCCAATCCAAATGAATGGATTTCTTGGTCGGCATCTCCAAACCAGAAGTCCAGTAGGACAGAGAGAGCAAAGTTATATCATCTTAGAATTCTAAGTATTTGTCACATAAATCAAAAATGCCCATTTTCTCTCAGTTCTGCATCATCGCCAGAATTTCTCCATTGTCTTTGCTGTGTGCTGCTCCTAAATCGCATATGATAGAGATTCAGGCTTAAGCACAGACCTTTAAAAATTTAGGGAGAGTCACCTGATCTCTTTGCTCCTCATTTCTCTCATCTTCAAAATGAAGGGCTCAACCCTGGTGATTTCGAAGGGTTCTTCTTAATTAAAAAAGTAGGCTATGAGGCCACCAAAAAACAAAAATAAAAAAAACCTTAGATGGAGCTATGTCGTATCTCATGAGCTATCATAAGACGCCTCTCAAAATGACTGCAGAGGATTATGTAACTGGATTCTATTTGGCTCAGCCCCTTTTACCATACATCTCACCATGCCATATACATCCTCCCACTCAGGTCCTTCCAGGAGCTACACCAGAACCCAATGTGAGTAGATAAGTTTACATGTGGGGAGACCAGGACTCAAGGGGCAAGTGCTGCAACCCACAAAATTCCAGAAAATCAACCAAGAACTATGATTGTTCAGCATCAGTAATCTAGGATTCTAGATCTGACTCTTTTTCTACTGACCAAGAGAGAAGGGCTGCTGACAGAAATAAGGCCTCCTAATCCACTGGTGAGTCTCTGTTGACCTGTAGGGTACTGAAAAAAGAATCAGACTTGGCACCAGAGAGGCTGGGTTCAAATCCAGGATTACTGGCTATGTGGTTTAGCCTCAGTTTCCTTACCTATGAAATGAGAAGTTTAAACAAGAGAGTATCTAAATTCCACTCCAGCTTTAAATTCAATTATACCTATAGATAACTGTAAAATCTTCTCAAAAAGTCAATTTGGTGTATTACTCTATAAATACTTTCTTCTCACAGCACATGGGATGAGCAAAGACACTGATCGTTCCCAGATTTGACCTTAAAGGAGTGGAAGCTTGAATACTCATATTGGGATGTCCTTGCCTAAAAGGCCTATGGCTGTTGACTTTGAAAAAATACCTCATTAAACAAGTGTACTTGTCTACAATTTCAGAAAAGTGACTCTCAAACCCACAAACACCAACTTTTGTTTGTTAATATGTCTCCACACACACACACTCCACACACTCCCTGCAATGTTTGTGGTCTTGATGACCTAATTCATCAAAATCAATATACTTTTATAGCCATCTATGAATATGTATATGTATTTTATATACACAAGTATGTATATATATATTTATACATGCCTATATATGTGCCTATTTGTATACAACACAGGTAGAAATACTGTAATAATGTCTAGATATATAGTACGCATATATATACATACACAAATGTACATACATACACACTTGCCTCCCGCAGTTGCTATGAGGATCAAATGACACAATATTTGTAAAGTGTCTTGCAAATACTATTATTAACCCCACTTTACAAGTAAAGAAACTAAGGAAGGTAAAGGTTAAGTTACTTGTCCTGAGTAACATAGCTAGTTAGTGTTTGAAGCTGGATTTGAACTCAGATGTTCTTGCTTCGAGGTCCAGCAGTGTTCTATCCACTGCACCACCTAGCTGTCTTTATTAATCAAATAAAAATCTTCATAAGACAGTATGGCATCATACAGGAAAGCACTGACCTTGGAAACGGAAGACACAGATCTACAACATTTATTTCTGTGTGACCCTGGGGGAATCACTTGGTCTTTGGGAGTTCCAGATCCCTCACATGAAAAATGGAAAGACTGTTCTACTTCCTTCACCAAGTAAGTTTTCCTGAGAAAGGCACTTTTGGATCCTTAAAGAGTGAGAGGAACAGAGAAGTTACTGTTGACATTGTGGTTCATAAGACCACAGTTGTAGGGTTGGAAAGGGCCCTTAAGATCACTTCTTCCAACCCTTTCATTTTATAAGAGGTGGAAACAAAAGCCTCCAGGAAAAAAGCAATGAAAACAACAGAGTCTTCTGACTCCAAATTTTTCACTGTACCACACTGCCTACCCATACCCAGGGATATGCTGTTATTATGTTTCCAAGGTCTCCTCTATCTACATGGCAAGCATCATAGATATCCATTCAAAAGTCATAGAAAACAGTCTTACTTCAAAACTTTTAAGACTTGCTATTTTTTAAAAGATGGCAGGTTTTTAACTATAAATACTCAGAATATATCAAAATACCCTTGATTAGTCTTTAAAATTTTGTCAAAATCAATCAACTCCTTCAAAATTTTATTACAAAATGTGTAAATGTCAACTTCCAAGTGTATCCTTCAATACCTTGCTATCTTTGATACAGACATACCTAAGAGAACAGGGAGGATCTCAAAAGGTCTTGTCATGGATAACACTGTCTGTCACTGCCCTTCTGAAAAAGTCATCAATGCCCAATCATTGTAGTGTTCTTTAACACTAAACACTAATACTGCAGCTTTGAGCATAACCTGGCATGAAAGTCTTTCCTGAGGACATACACAGAAAACAAGGGAACACAAAAACACAAAGGAGAAACCACCCAAAAATAGATCGGAAGGAAAGAAGGAAGGAAGGAAAGAAGGAAGGAAGGAAGGAAGGAAGGAAGGAAGGAAAGAAGGAAGGAAGGAAGGAAAGGAAGGAAAGGAAGGAAGGGAAGGAGGAAAAGAGAGAAAAAAGGAATGAGGAAAAGATATAGAGATAAAATGAATGAAAAAGGAGAGAAGGAAAGAAAGCAAGAGTAAGAAAAAAGAAATAAAGAGAACAATATAGAGAAAAATGAATAACAAAGAGAGAGAAGGAAAGGGAAGGAAAGAAAGAAACAAAGAGTTGTATTGGTGTTTATCTTTACATTCCATTTATTTCCATGTAGCTCCCACAGCCTCCACCAAATGAGCCCTCCCTTATAAAAAGAAAAACAAGTAAAACTAGTCCACATAATGACAAAAGACGGCAGCGTATATAGCAACCACATGCTCTATGAAGAGTAGGGATATGCTTCTTCAAATTTTCTCAAGGGCCAATATAATGAGGAATAAGAGTTAACATTTATACAGTGCTTTAAGGCTTGCAAATTGTTTAACATATCTCTTATCCTCACAACTACCTTTGACGGAAGTGCTGTTATTATTATTGTGTTACAAAAGAGGAAACTGAGACTGAGTGAGGTTAAGTGTCTTGTCTAGAATTACATGGTTAGAAAACGTCTAAGGCCAAATTGGACACTAGGTCTTCCAGCCCCTGTATCTAGTGATCTATTGACTAGGCTACCTCACTGTTCCTCTTTGTCATTACAGTTACTCAGCATTTAATTTCGTTTTAGCATTCTTCTTATTTCTCATTGTTCTTTTGTCTGCCCACTTCATATCAATTCATACAAGCCTTTCCATATCGTCTCATTCTTTCTCTTTGTCATCTTTTCTGCATCTGTTTCTGTAAAATGGGAGCATAGTGGGCAGATTAGGAACACCATTCCAGACGCTCCGACTTTTGCTGCTTTTTACCTAAATTGTCCAAGATCCTAATCCAAGGAGCTAGAATTTGTCCCTTAGATGAATCAAAACATTATGTATTCTCTCTCAAATTAGCAACTCATTCACCATCACCACAAACAGGCGATAATATGATGAGTACCAATTGTCTCAGCTTGGCTGTAGTATTGAGTCCAACCAGTTTATAATAATTCAATTCACTTTTTAAAGTATTTATGAAACACTTACCATGTGTTGAGCTCTGAGTTAGTTGCTGGGTGTACAAAGATATTTAAAAATGAATTAACTCCTTCCTTCAAGAACATTACTCTACTGTTGCAAGCAGCAGGTACACAGATAGGTACATATAAAAATAAACAATAAATATGAAGTAGTAATTTGAAGGGGATAGCACCAGCACCAGATGAGGAGGGGTCTGGAAAAGCCACATATAGGAGATGGCACTTGAGCCTTGAAAGGAACTAGGCATGGCAAGACACAGAGGTGATGAAGCAAGGTGTTCCGCATATGGGGGACAGCCTGCAAAGACATGAAGACAGGAGATGAAATGCCATGTTGAAGGAATCACAAGTAGGGTGCTTTGACTAGAATATACAGAGCATGAGGAAGAGTAATATGTCACCAGTCTAAAAAGAAAGGTCGGGGCCATTGTGAAGGGCTTCAGATACTGAACTGAGAAGTTTATACCTTACTCTTAAACCACTGAAGGACCTTAAGAAAGGAAGTTCCATGGGCAGAAAGATAGACTAGAAGGCCAATTAGAAAACTGCTGTGATAATACAGGGGAGAGATGATTGTGGTGTGAGTATCAAGAAGGGGACTGATATAAGATACGTTGCAGAGACAAAATCAACAAGACTTGGCAAAAGATCGGATATGGGAAGTGAGGGAGGGTAAGGCATTACAGACAACTCCAAGAATATGAACTGAGAGACCAAAAGACTGGTCATTTCAGAGACACTGAAGTTAGGCAAGTGGAGAGTAGGAAGAATAACAGTGATTTCCAGTTTGGGACTTGTTTTTTAGATCCCACAGGACGTCCACAGAAAAGAAACCACAGACAGTTGGTGATGGGGGACTGGGGCTCAGGAGAAATATTAAGTCTGGATATGTAGAGTTTGAAGTTATCTGCACAGATATGAACAACATATATGAAAAACAACAAAATCACAGCTATGAAACTGAATCCATGCTGCTCAAATAAAGACGCCTAGAAAAACATGTAGAGAAAGGAAAACATGAACATAACCTTGATATGTACAGAGTAGGCAAGACAAGGATGCTGTTGTTCAGTCATTTTTCAGGCATGTCTGACTTTTCATGACCCCATTTGGGGTTTTCTTGGCAAAGATATTGGAGTGGTTTGCCATTTGTTTCTTCATGTCACTTTACAGATGAGGAAACTGAGGTAAACAGGGTAAAATGACTTGCCCAGGGTCATACAACTAATAAGTGTCTGAGGCCAGATTTTAAACTCAGGAAGATGAGCCTCCCTGACTCTTAAGTGTGGCACTCTATCTACTATGCCACCCAGCTGCCCTAGGATAATGATACAGCAAAAGGAGACAGAAGGAGTTGCCCTCTAGGTTAGAGACCCAGGAGAGCAGTGTTGTGAAAATGCAGGGAAGAGGGATAGTCTAGGAAGAGGAATCATCTGGAAGAAGGAGATAGTCAATAGTATAAACACTGAAGTGAGATAAAAAGGATTGAGAAAAGACCAGTGAATTTAACAGGACATCATTGGTAGCTTGGGAGAAATTCATTTCAATTAAATGTTAGGGTGCAAGGTACTGAGAAGTGAAGGGGAAGTAAGGAAATGGAAGTGGTGGTTTTATAGAGTTTTTTCTAAGAGTTTAGATGCAAAAGTAAAGAGAGATATAGAACTTGAAGGCATGGAAGGGTCAAGTGAGGATTCTTTAATGATGTGGGAGATCTGAGCATGTAGCAGGAAATGAGCCAATTGCTAAAGAAAAATTGAAAATTACAAAGACATGGTCTAAGGGAATGAAATCCCAGGGGAAATAGAAGAGATGAGATAAAAAAACACAAGAAGAGCAGTTATGAATTCAGGTAGAAGAACTGCCTTATTCTCTAAGACTGGAGCTAAGAAAGAAAGAAGACAATGTTGAGGGGGTTTGAGATCTAGAATTGGAAAGAAGAAATTCAAAACCAATGGCCTCAGTTTTCTTGATGAAATATGAGGCAAGGTCTTTTGCTGAGAAGAGAGGGAAAAGGGAGTGATAAAGGTGGCTTGAGAGAAATTTGTAAGATATGCTAAGGGAGTGACAATGAGTCAATCTGAGAAGAGTAGAGGAATTTCCATACAGTTGTAAGACCCCAGATGAGATATGTAAATTTGTGATGGATCTAAGTCCACATTGTTGCGTGGCTTCCTCTAGCAACATTTAGTAGTACTCTCTCATGAGGAAAAAAGGTGGGGGATAATCAACGGTTGGAGTTGAGAAAGAGATGAGCAGCAACAGGCTAAGGGGGCAAGGGATTCAAGTGGAGAGGACAGATTAAAGCTGAGTTGATTAATTATGTCATCAGGAATACAAAAGAAGGAAAGTGAGGCCAGAGCAAGAGTGACAGACTGGGAATATGATAGGTAGAATGTCTAGTGGTAAGGAAGAGAAAAAGGTAGGAGAAGAATGAGACAGAGGAAAAGATGGAAGGGTAGGAGATTATCATCAGATAGAGAAATTGCAAAGTTCTAAATCACAGACATACGGAATACTTGTTTGTGATGATGACATCAAGGGTATATCCATCTCTCTGTGAAGGAGAGATCATGGGAATTGCAGAGGCTGATGAATGGTAAAGCCAGGAAGTACTAATAAGACTTTGCTATCTTAATTTTCTCATTGATTTCAGAAACTCAGCAAGTTAAATCCCTCTACCAATGGGGATAATTGACTGATCTGCCACATGGAGAATTGCCAAACACACCACCATGTTGGTCCTAACATAGGTGCTACCATTAAAATAAAATTTCTTCAAAAGAAAAAAACAGAGAATATGCTAAAAATATTGCAAAAAATTACCAGACAAAATATATATTTACCATGAAAGTTATTTGTTTTGTTCTACATTTAAGTGTCCAGATAAAAACAAAATGGTTATACCTTGGTACATGCTGGCTTCCCCATTGAACAACCTCCATAATTCCCCTAATCTTCACTTTCACAAAAGGCTACCTATACCCATGAGCTAATTATCATATACAAGTACCCCATGTCTATGATTTGCAACTATGATCTCTCATGCTTTCATCTCTCCCTAATTTAATTAAGTATTTATTATCTACTATACATAAAAATGAGAAGTAGCAGCATGGCATAGTGAAGAGGAAGCCAGGCTCAGAATTAAAAAGACCTGGGTTCAAGTGTGAGCTCTGAAACATACTGCCTGTGTGATGTCAGGGAAGTTACAATCTCTCAGTGTCCCCTGACAATAATCTAAGACTCTAAACTACAAACAAGTTGCCAATTTGGACAAACAGAAGAATGTTACTCAGCAAGAGTTCCCTGCACCAGTGAAATCAGAAGTCTAGACAAAAAATTATTTAAAACACTGCACTTGGCACTGGAAACATAAAGATTAAAATAAAACAATCCTTGTCCTCTAGAAGCTTACTTTCAACTTGTAAGTTTGCTTTGCCAATCTCAGAGAATTATTGTGAGAATAAAAGCAGATAACAGATGTAAAAAGTTTAAAGTCTTACATAACTGTCAGGTGTTGGTGATTATATACAGAGAACAATAAAGAATTTTTAATAAAGATGATCACTAAGGAACAATAATGTCTCCTAGGCTGCCTGAGGAAGCAAGCTGGATGCTAGCCATGGTGCTGACGAGGCCAGCAAGTCCACAGGGATGATCACTGGCCAAGGTGCTGATTCATCTAAGCCCCAGGCATTTTGACACCTGTGCACAGTAGGTAAATAAACTATTCCTTCAAGGCAACTATTGCTAGTGAAGGCTGAGGAAGTAAAGACAAAGGTCTATCTATACAGGCTACAATACAGGCAAATACAAACAAGTACCAATATTTTGCTGGTTTGCTGCCTTTGCTGGTTATACTACATACACTCTCAGCCTGGTCTTTCTTCAGTAAGGTTATTTCTGTAAGCATATAAAGGAAACCAAGGCAGCTGTGGGGTTGGAAAGTAGAAGCTTCAAGCAATAATAGGAACATTGTACCAGTCTCTCACCCACTCTGAGCCTGCCTGCAGGCAGCAGATAAAAACAGGAGAGCCAGAACTCTGGTCTCAGTTTGTAGGCTGAACCATCATATTCTTTCAGTTTCATCTTGAAGGAAAAGAGAGATAATGATGAATCTTTTTTTTCTGCAGTATGTTGCCCTTATGTGGCTTTGCATGTGTATCAATATCATTTGTCCCTCCGGATATCTTACATGCCAGGCTATGCTTCAAGATTCTTGAATGAATCTTTAGGCACAAGGACCCCTGAAGGACATAAGCAATGCTGAATCTGTGCAGTAATACCTGAGCAGCATCCAACCAAATATATGCATCCAAGAACATCCTCTCTGAGTAAAGTGACATCACTCTTTCCACATGAAACTTAATTTTACAAAGGCCCAGGATCTTAAGACACTTTTTATTCTCTCATCAGAATACATCCAATTAGCCATGAAACTGTATCAATTTCCCCTTCTATCAACCCCTTCCTCTCTAATTCTTCAATCAAAACAACAGGTCTATGACCTCATCACCTTATATCACTGTTATTGCCACAGCCTCCTGACCCTAGCTGTCAATGGCCGCCCCACTTGCAAATGGGTCTATTTCTGCATATGAACCTTCAGAGACAAATGGTATGTTTCCCAAATGTCACCGTGTAGAACACAGAGAGTCCCACATAAGGGCAGAGTGACCCAGCACAAAAATATTTATGTCATTCAAAGGTAATGAATCCCCAAAGTGAAAGTTTTGTGGGGGTTTTGAGATCATGTAAATCTACCCTTACATAAAATGTTTAATATTCAATGCTGTTAAAATGATTTTAGTACAGAGAAAATCAAGTATAAACTTGTACTTGATATAAGCTTACATTACTATATGAACAGTTGAGTATGGTGGAACAAGTATGATATCTCTGAGCAGGACATGGTTGGGAAATATACAAAGCAGGTATAAAATGCCAACACACTGGGGAAATGAAATGAACCACACATAAGTCTTTTCCCTACTATTGTCACTGTCTTTCCTCCTCATCAGGTTTTGACCTACTGTGCTGAATCTTCACTCCTGAAAACAGTTTTCTGTCTTTATCTCTCATTGGATTTCAATACTCTGTAAAAGCACCAATACTGACCTGCCTTTTGGTTTACGCTTGCTTGGATCCTTATCTAGATCCCATTGGTCATTCCCCAAGAAATGATTGCCCTTTGATCCTCTAATTAATAGCACATGTCATACACTTATTCCCATGTGAGATAAAGACACTGTCATATCACAGGTAGATCCAAATTACAGGATGATATATTTAGAATTAGAAAGGATGTTAGAGGCCAGAGACCAACTCCCTCATTTTACAAATAAAGAAAGTGAGGCACGGGTGGTTTAAGTGACTTTTCCAGGGTCATGTAGTGGCTGAGATGGTATCTGAATTCAGGTCTTCATGACTCTAAGTACAATATCCTGCCTACCACCATGTGTGTTCATGTGTATAGTCATTTCAATCATGTCCAATTCTTCATGACCTCATGTAAGGTTTCTCAGCAAGGATACTGGAATGGTTTGCTATTTCCTGCTCCAGTTCATTGTGCAGATGAGGAAACTGAAGCAAACAGGGTTAAGCAACTTGGCCAGTCGCACAGCTAGTAAGTGTCTGATGCTGGATTTGAACTCAAGTCCTCTTGAACCCTGGCCCAGCATACTATCCTCTGCACCACCTGGCTGCACCACCATGTTGCCTATATACTCTGGTAAAAGGAATAAGGAATGAATACAGTAAAAATCTTATAATAGACATCAGTATTTTCATTTTCATGAAAGTAAATGAGGAAATTCCTTAATCTCTCCCTCTCCCAGTTCCTCATCAGGAAAAAACAAGAATAAAAATAGAACTTACCTCACAGAGTTGTGGTGAGAACTAAATGAAATAAGCTATGTAAAGCACTTTGCAAACCTTAAAGCACTATATAAACACTATTAGTGATGACCATTTTAGCTCCTTGAGATTCTGCCTACCCTTAAGTCTATCATCATGTCTCCTGCACAGAACTAAATATGGCTGCCAAATTAAAGAAGGCACTGAACCAAAACATCTTTAATCACTTAATGTACAAGGATAGAAATAGCCTTGATGATGCCATCAAAAAAATAAATAGCTTCTTTTTCTCATGGGATATCGCTAATGATATTAAAATAGCATTTGGACATGACAACTGTAAAATTCTTAATGATAAAATGGAAGTTTTGAACTTGAATCTGAAAGTCATATTGAACCAATGGTTGGAGATGATACCTAAAATAATCTTGTTTTCCTCCAAGACAAGTTACATCAAGCATGAAGATATCAAGGAGAAGACTGGCTGAACATGATAAGAGACTTACTGGCATCCTAAAGTCAAAGCTGAATAGGAAAAATGTGTCTAAAGTAATTAACATCTACACAATACCTGTCTTAAGAAGTATAAAATCATAACAGATCTGTAAAGTATCCCCCCAAAAATCTATATGCTATTAATGCAACATAGGAGCAATCTCCATAAGGCAGTTATAGAAAGATTAATACTTCTCACCAAAACAGAAAAGAATATTGATGTTATTAGAGAAAAAATAAGTCCAAGACCTACAGAAAGACTTTTGAAACACGAAGACATCATTTCACAAAGCAATCATAAAGGCTAACAGCAGGTTCACACCATAGAGTTTGTCAAATGAAATTGAACATGATTTACCTCTGGATGGAGCCCATGAAACAGCTAGGATGGAAGGTGGAATAAAAAGGCCCTCTACAGGTAAAAGCCACATGAAATCAGACAACATAATGTGAACAAAGAAGATTTGGACAAATAGCTGAGTGACATGGAGATGTTTGTGAAAACAGGAAGGTTGGACAGCAATTTAAGACCAGACCATTGGCCCAGAAATTACCAAAGTAATATCCTTAAGGAGCCCAACATGGTTACCAGTGTCAACCATGCAAAGAAATGGTAGAAACTGTGTACTATTTCTGCTGCTGTAGGTTGCAGGCTATAAAATTTTAGTGCCTACCAAATACCTTGCAAGATATGACCTAGGATGTAAAATTATAGGACAGCTAAGTGGCCCAGTGCATGGGATAACTGACCTGGAGTCAGAAAAAAAGAAAAAATTCAAATTTGGCTTCAGACACTTACAAGCCATATGATCCTGGGCAACAGCTTATTTGTTTGCCTCAGTTTCCTCATCTACAAAATTAGCTGCAGAAGGAAATGACAGATCATTCCAGTATATTTACCAAGAAAACCACAAAAAAAGAGATCACAGAGTCGGACATGACTAAAATGATAGAACAACTACAACCTAAAATTGTATATCAAAATCTCACTATCTTTCTTGGGCTAAAAGATGACAAATCCTCATACTACAAACACCAATACTGATACTAACAATAAAAGTAACTAGTATTTATATAGCGCCTTAACATTTGCAATGTGTTTTACAAATATGACCCTCACAACAATCCTGGAAAGAAGGTACTATTTTATCCCCATTTTATAGATGAGGAAACTGAGGGAGGCAAAGGTTAAGTGACTTAGCCAGGTTCCCCTACCAAAGAAGAATTTGAGGTCAGATTTGACTCAAGGTCCACTGTGCCACCTACCTTGTTATACACTATCTTGGAACCAGACCATTTTCACGAGTTTAACACATGGCCAACAATCACCTGGATAGAATAACGCTGATCCTCAAAAACTCGAGCATATTTTAACAGATGTTTCCGTACTAAATATTCGTAATCTTCAAGCTACATGGAATGAAGAGGTTTCAAAATATAAAAGCCAAGCAGATAAGAATAAAATCATGTGGGACCAGAACAGGGTACATGTTATCCCTGTTGTTCTGTCTACTACTGGAATTGTACTAAGGATGCTTGTAGTGAGCCTCTAGAGGATGTTCTTATAACCTAGCACTTTATTCAACTATAAAAAAGCAATTTTTTTTATCTACCTGTGTAATATTTGCCAGAACATTAAATATTTTTAAAGAATAGGTTGGTGATTCATCTTACAACTATTTCTAACTGAATCACATTAAAAAAAATAAGGAAATAATATCATTTACATATCACTTTAAGTTTTTCAAAGTGCTTTACATACATTATCTCCTTTGATCCTCCTTCCAAAGCTATGATAAGGATGTAACATTTCCTATATACTTCCTTCTTTCCACTTACACGGTCTTAACTCTAGTTAAGGCTCTCATTTCTCACCCAGACTACTGCAAGAGTCTTCTAAGTGGTCTCCATATTTCAATCCATTATCCACTCAGCTGCCAAGGTGATTTTTCTAAAGCACAGTGGCTTATCCATAGGCACACATCTAGTAAGTATTAGAGGGGGCCATTTGAACCCAGAGCTTCCCTCTTCCTGGTTGAGCATTTCTTTGCTATATCACAATAGTTCTCTGAATAGACAAATACTAGAATAAAAGATGTGCTGGTTTGGTTGCTGTAACCATACTTGAAAGCTATCAAAACTTGATGAGACACAGTAGAGGGGGAAAAAAAATCACAAAAAAATTAATGTGTTGTCCTGTACCACTGATGATGCAGGATTTTTTAGACATTTACCCAAATGACTTTTATTCATCTTGTACAACTCAGATACAAATGTGTTCACGTCCCCATCAATCCTTCCTGATCCCCAGGGCAAAGCTCAGAACTGAGTGAAATTCTTTTCTGCCAAATGAACCTGCCTGTCACCAGTGAAAACAATACCAACTTCCCTAGCTCTGTTCTATGCCATCTCTATGGTTGGTCTTTGTCATGTGATTACATAGGCAATTTTAAAAGATAGTATGGCATAGTGAATAGAATGCCAGTCCTAGAGTCAGGAAGACCTAGGTTTGAGTCTTGCCATAGTAGAAAGAATGCTGGTTCTGGAGTCATAATACCTGAGTTCAAATCTCACCTCTGATGCTTAATACCTATGTGACCTTGGAAAAGTCACTTACTTATCATGACCCCCATTTCATATTTGAGGGAACTGAGGCAGTCAGAGGTTAAGTGTCTTGCCCAGGGTCACAAAGCTAGTAAGTATCTGAGGCTATATTTGAACTCAGCTTTTCCTGACTTCAGGCCCAGTGCCTTGTCCACTGCAACACGCAACTGTCTCCAATAAACAAGATGAGGAAACTGATTAGAAAAGGAACACTGGGGAGAGGGGAAGTAGACTCAAGGGTCCAGAGGGGCAGATGGCATTCCAATCTAATTTGGGGGATGGCTGAGAGATGTACTAGGAGGAAATATTAGAATGACAATCTCAGAGATACTGAACTAGAAGGTACCTCAGAGGCCATCTGTTCCAAACTCCTTATTTTTCAGGGGAGGAAAATGAGGTTCATCAGGTTAAATGACCAAGGACACTCGGGTAGTAAATTGAAGAGGCAGGATTTGAACCTAGATTCTCTGACATCAGAGCCTATGATTTTTCCACTGTGCCACACTACTGATAACTTTTTAAAATTCTTTTAAAAAACTTTTTTAAAAAACATTTAAAAAGTCTTTTTAAAAAAAAACAAAACTCAGAAGCCAGCTCATATGTATGAGGCAAGAATTCTCTCTATAGCATTCAGTCAGTCTCTGCTTGTAGATCTCCAGTGGTGGAAACTTGCTGTCTCCCAAGGCAGCCCATTTCCCAAATCTTGAAGTAGTATATAAATTTAAGGAGGTGCATCTTTCAGACTTTGACAGATTTGTAGGTCCTAAGGAGAAGGAATAAATACAATGTGAGTCTTTAAGTATCTGATTTGCAAAGTCAGGAAAACAGCAGAGAAAACAACTTGCAACCAGAATATAGATTGCCTAGGTACCTTGTTTACCAGTCACTCATTTGCATAGGGCAAAAAGAGAGACTAAGAGTTAAATAACTGGGGAATGCCAAATTCCAAAGCTATTTGGTGAACATTAGGCAAATGGCTATAGTCTACAGAGATAAAGACTTAGAAAATGGGTAGTCACCATAAATTAAAGAGAGATCTCTCATTGAGGGGATTTAGGCTTGAATCAAAAAAATAAGTTATAGTTCTCTGTACGATGACCTGCTTCCTGAAAAGGGAAAAAAAAAAACCTTTGAGCTCATCCAAGGCAAATAGAAAAATAGAATGGTTTCTGCTACACCTAGGCCAAGAGTCTTTACCAGCAGGGCCACAGCTGAGTCTGACATAAAAAGTGTTGGAGAACACAGCTTCTATCAAGGAGTAAGCCTAATTGAGTGGAGGCATAGCCTATCCCTAACAGCGAAGTGGCCAGTTGTAGGAGTCCAATATGTCAACCTTTCCAACTGAGATGCTGCAACCCATTAAGGAGTTAGCCCAGACCAGTCCAGCCTACCAGCACAACCACCCATCTAGCTCTGATACTATGCCCAGTAGTGAATTGGTGTATTATGGTTTAAAGGAATAAAAAGACATTGAGGGCCCACAGTTACAGAGGCAGAAAGGACATTGGGACTCTGCAGTTTTGGAGTTCTGAGTTGCTTCAGCTACAAGGATTCACTACATATGTGCCTTAATCTGAGTGTGCTTTCATTTTGTGCCCAGACTCCTTCTCAGACATTGTGGGTATTGATAAGAGGATAACTTAACTTTATAAGCAAGATTTGTAACTACTACTCTTGCTATTCCATTTGACTAAATACCTTTAAACTTCATTGAATCTACTCAATGAACATTAATAGAAGCACATTGGTTACCTGATATATCAGCTGTCTCTCTGGAGGACTAAAACCTTTAAATACAAGTTAGTAGGGGAGAATGACCCCAGATGGTATTGCTACTTTAAGCCATAATTATAATTAAACTTCCTTTTTTGAGTAGCTCTACTAATAAAAAATGTCTTTCTTAAATTGAGCCAAAATCTTAATTCCTGTTTCTTCCGCATATAGATCCCAGTTCTATGTTCAGTGACCAAGCTAAAAAAGGCTAATTCCTCTTCACTAAGAATACCCTGTGGAATTCATTGGATCTGAGCCTCAGGTCTTTTTTTCTCATAACCACCTTGCTGTAGACAACCTTTCTAATATGAGTCACTCACTACCTGAGATGGGAAGACCCCACAAAGTACCTGGCAAAGATATTCACTCTAAGCTGAATCACCATACCCTGGGGAGAGCTCTGTCAGCCAGCCTGTCACTCCTCCCTCAGGCTGAGATGAATCTGGGAGATATAGCCAGAAGCAGAGGGAGCAAAGTTCAGAAGGTACAAGGGACTCAAAGTTCAGTCCCAGCTCTGCCACTTCTGGCTGTCTGACCTTGGGGAAATCACCTCCACTCTCTACACTCTCCTTTCTTTTTGGTGTCAAATAGGAATGAGAATCCCTGCCCTGCCTCCTCCACCAAGTTTTTAGGAGGGACAATCCAGTAAGATGGGAGATGAGATAGCACTTTGAAAAGTCAGAGATATGCGTAGGGTGATAGCAAGTGCTCCTCGATGTGTCTTCAGTGAGATATTTTTATCTTCAGTAAGTACTTTACATGGAAACTCCCTATAAAATCTTGACAGTTTCTCCCAGTATAGAAATTCCTCCCATCGCTTCATGATTTCTTCCTTAGTCACCCAGCAGTGTGATAAGGACATGGCTCCTGGGCAGACAGCCTTCCCTTTACTTAGCAGCTGTGTGATCTTGGAAGAGTAGCTTAACCTTTGCAGATCAGGAGGTGAGCTGCATGGGGGAAGGGGGGGTCTCCATACCAATGAAATCCAGGTCTAGTCCTTATTACTGTCCCCCAATGCTTGACCCTAGTGGGGAGGTCACCAAGGTTATGCCTGTGCAGCACAAAATCTGAAAGGTTTGATCAGACTAGGGAAACTCAGAGCATGGGTCTGTCACCCTGCTGGGGGAATAACCTTGTGAAGCCCCAAAAGGTTAATAAACAGTGAGAGCCCTACCTGTTCCCCCTCTCCCCAGTACAGTGGAAAGAACACACTAGCCATTGTCAGGAAAAACTTCCTAACAATTACTTACCCAAGTGGAATAAGCCACTTAGACAGGTAGTAAGCTTGCCATCCCTTAAGGGCTTCAAACAGAGACTGGATGGTCACAGATTTAAAGCTAGCAAGGAACTCAGAAGTCATCTAGTCCAACCCCCTTATTTAACAGAGAAGGAAACTGAGGCTCAGGAAAATACAGTCACTTGCAGAAAAGTAGATAACAATGGGCAGTTTGAACCTGAGCACCAATCCTATGGCTCCAAATTCTGAGTTCTTTTTGCTGTATATGGTTGCATCTATGTTGGTGCAGAATCTCCTAGGGATACACTCCCACCTTCCCAATCATCCTTCATCTCCCAAACCTGAGCTGTTGGTGTGAGTCATTTAATAGTGGCATCAAAGTCAAATAGAAAATGGGAAGTGCAGTTGGATATTGACTTACAAAACCATGTATTAACATTATCTACATTCTATTGTATCTTTAGGAGGCAGCTAGGTGGCTCATGGTTAGAGTACTGGACCTTAAGTCAGGAAGACCTGAATTCAAATCCTACCTCTGACACCTACTAGTTGTGTGACATGGATGAGTCACTTAACTTCTGTTTGCTTTAATCCACTGGAAAAGGAAATACTAAACCATTCTAGTATCTTCACCAAGAAAATCCCACAAACAATATAATCCATGAGACCACAAAGAGTCAGACACAATTGAACAGCAACAAAATTGTATTTTTATTTATTTTGTTAAATAATTCCCAATTACATTTTAATCTGTTGAGGAGTTTTCTACTACTGCCACAGTGTGCCATATTTGACCCCTCTTATCCAGATGACCTCAATAAAACCTACTGACTTCAGTAAAACCTACTTTGATAATTCAATTTAACAAATACATATTAGGTGCCCACTTAGTGCAAGAGAGGCCCTACTTCATTATCTGGGACAGACCCAGAACGTGGGAGTCGCAGTTAGTTGTTCTGGTACAGAGAACAAAGCCATATTTTGACTCTTCCTCTAGATCACAGCATCCTAGGGGACCTGACAGACTCACTAATCCAACCTACAAAT
Source organism: Potorous gilbertii (assembly GCA_028658325.1). Classification (NCBI taxonomy): domain Eukaryota; kingdom Metazoa; phylum Chordata; class Mammalia; order Diprotodontia; family Potoroidae; genus Potorous; species Potorous gilbertii. The sequence goes on along the minus strand of CM053772.1, from coordinate 46,964,185 downwards.
TTTACAATGAAGGAAAAGACAAATTCAAAAAAATGAAGTGGTTTGCCCAGGGTTACACAGGGACTTAGCAACAGGGCCACAATGAGGGCTCCAATCCCAAGACTCTATTTAGGGATTTAGAGAAAGTGATTCACCTTTTCCAGCCTCTCAGTTCCTGCTCTCAGAAATGCAGGGGTTGGATTATTCGATCAAAGGTGCTGTCCAGCAATTTTGTGATTTTAGAAAACCTTCCCACTGCACCTCTTAAAGATTTCCAACCGGAAAGTTAACAATGCCATAGTTCTTAAATAATAATCTAAAATTTAGAAATTTAAAGTGAAAGACCACCCACCCCAATTGCTTTCCACACTTGATTCCCAAGATGCCCAGAAAGCTAGCCTAAGTCTCTTAAAGGGAATGTGAGGAACTTGGCTGTTGACAGCAAGGAGGTTTTTCAATGAGGATAAATAATGCAATGTCTATGGGCTCCAGACACTCACAGGAAATCGAGAAGGCCTGCTTGAAAGATATTGCAGGGAAGATTGCCCATCCAATACTTGAGAAAAAATGTTCATCATTAGGTCTTCACCAAAAACAATTCAGTCAGACTGATATGAATGAATCTCTATTGCCCAAAGTCAGAGCTCCCTCCCTCCCTCCCTCCCCTTCTGCAACAGCCCTCCCATCCACATACCACCACAAAGTCAAAACTTACCTATCCTGGGTTCCATTCCCATTCTCCTCTCTCTCTGCTACAGATAATCTGATAAATTGATCCTTACCAGAGTGTAAATGGGTAATGATGGTATAACATTACCCATCCCAGATAACCTATTTGCAGAAGCCTGCAGTGCCTTAACCCAGAAGAGTGAGTCTAATGGTAAGATTTGGGGCAGGGTAGCAAGCCAGCATAGGACTGGGAGAAGGGGAAGATCCTTTAAACTACCCCCAAATCAGACCCAACGTGGTAGCCACTAAGGCCAAATCCAAGCCCACCCCCAAGAAACTCATCTTCTATGATTCTTCCAGCAATCTTGACCAATTTTTTTAGCAACAGCTGGTTTGCTCAAGCAAAGAATGAGGGCATGAGTACAGAATGAGTGAGGTTTTTACAAAGCAAACTTGGAATTACTCCAAGTTATGATGGGCTTCCGGGAAACAGCACCTCTAATTCTCACCTGTTATCTTGGCTCCTTCTCCAAAGTGGCTGATGTCCAAAAGCACTGCAACCTGCCAACAAGAATGCAGAGACTGTGTCACTGGGAGTGAGCTCTGCAGACCCATTCCTTCCCTCCTTCCTTCCTTCATTCATTCTTTCACTCAACAAACACTTATTAAATACTGACTAGATACAAAATTACTGTTGGAGACAATGACAAGTAAGACACTATCGCTGACCTCAGAAGCTTACAAACTAGTAGGAGAGAGCAAAGAAAAGTAAATGAATAGCTACAATGATTCACTTTAATGCAACAAGCATTTATCAAGCCCTTACTAAGTGCAAAGCACAGAATTAGGCACACGGGATACAAAACTGAAACAGTCTATAGGAGCTTATATTCTACTGCATGGACACAACATGGAAAATGATTCTGTCACAGGGGAGCGAAATCAACTAAAGATAGGGCTGGCCTTGCTCGTTTAAGGACAAAGAGTGTCTCACTTTTTTGCACTCTCACTTTTGCACCAGGCGCAGAACTATTTGGTCAATTTCCCACTGGCCTGAGGCAACACCAGCTCAAGACAATGGTTAATATCACCATGATAACTTACCTTTCACTTCACCTCTTTCTGAGGACTCTCATGTACATCATCTTATCTAACACCACTAACACCCCCTAAAGAAGCACAAAGAGTATCATTCTCATTTTAAATACGAGGAAATCAAGGTTCCACAGGGCTGACTGAATTGGCATAGTCACAATACCTACTGAGTATTAGAAAGTATTACAGGATCATGGGATTTAAAGGGGGAAGGGATGGTAGAGGTCAGCTGGCTTGACCCCCTTGTTTGAAGGAGGGGGAAACGAAAACCCAGAGAAAGAAAGTGATTTGTCTAAGGTCACTCTGGAGGTAAAAAACAGAGCCAGGATTAGAATGAAGGTTTTCTAATTCCAAATTTATGGATTTCTCCTCCTGGAAGTCTTCAAGAAAAGGGTGAATGATAGCATAATATAGAAAGCATTCTTATTCATGAAAAGGTAAATCTCTCTGTCTCTCTCCCCTCTCTCTCTGTCTCTCTCTCCTCTGTCTCTGTCTCTGTCTTTTTCTCTCTCTCTGTCTCTCTCTCTCTCTCTGTCCCTTTGTCCTTCTCTCTGTCTCTGTCTTTCTCTCTCTTTGTCTCTGTCTGTCTGTCTGTCCCTCTCTCACCTCCCCCCTCACTGCCCACAGTAACTCAAACCCAGTTCTTCCAGGATTCTTCCCATGATACCATGTTATAAGTATCTTCCATTTGCATAAGAGCTATTATGTATGTTCAGTGAACATAAAGAATACAGAAATTGATCACAGGTTCTGGACCTGGAAGAGGCATCAGCAGCCATTTTCTTCAACCACCTCATTTTACTAGTGAGAAACCTAAAGTCCAGAGAGGTTATGTGCCTCATTCCAGGTCACCCAGCAGGTCCTCACTCTGGATTCAGTTCTCCTTGCTGACACTGACTCAGGACAAATTCTGGCCCTGCTCCTTATTGCTTTTATGACCTTAAATAATTCACTTAACTTCTCTAAGCCTCAGTTTCTCCTTCTCTTCAGTGTTCATTTATTTTCTTGTTTGTTTTTTTTTGTAGGCAACCACTGGCCCAGGGTCACACAGTAAGTGTCTGAGGCCATATTGGAACTCAGGTCCTCCTGATACTAGGGCCTGTCTTCTATCTGCTGTATCACCAAGCTGCCCCTTTTTCTCTTTAGTGTTAAACTAAATAATCTCTGGGGTTTGGGGGATGACAATGACATAATCGGCCACAAACTTTAGAAAGATTCCTTTGGTAAATGTTTGAAGATAAACAAGAGACTGGAAGCAGAGACCTGGATTAGGAAGCTATTACAATAACCCAGGTGGGAGCTAGGTGATGTGTATCTGACAGCAGTGGCCCTGTTAGAGGAGGAATGGGTGGATAAGACAGGTATTGAGGAGAAAGAAACGACAAGACTTGGCAATGGCTTGGCTACAGAGACTAAGGAAGAGTGAAGGGGTGAGGAGGACTCAAGGTGGTAGCCAAGGTGAACGGAAGAGTTGTGGCATCCTCCACAAAAATAGAGGAGATCAGAAAAGGCGTAAATATGGGAGAAGATAAAAAAGCAGGGTTAGAGAAGCAAAAACCAGGACAGAACGTTGATTTTAGTCACATGAAGCAAAGAAAATTAGGTTACCCACTTAGTGTCTGCATGACCTTGGATAACTCACTGAATCTCCCTGAACCTTTTTCCCACAGGGATCATGTAAATTACGAATCATCTTCATCATATCTAGTATTTATATGGCCCTTTAAGGTTTGAAAAATATTTTACAAATATTATCTCATTTTATTCTCCCAACAACCTTGGGAGGGAGGTACTTTCATTATTCCCATTTTACAAATGAGAAAAGTGAGGCAGATGGTGATAAAGTGACTTGCCCAGGATCATACAGCTTATGGGTGGTTGGATTTGAACTCAGATCTTCCCGACTCAAGAACCCTATCCATGTGATTGTTGCCGTCCCTGCTGCTACAGCTGGATACAAGATAAATAGGGATAACCTTGAGGCTTATATTGAACTAGCACCAAAAAAACCCAACAATTTTGCTGCTGCCCCTAGGTTCATTTGCATGTCAAACAGAAACATGGTGGGAGGTGATCCCATCCCTCACACAGCTCCTAGGATGAAGGTGGGGGATGAGTTGAAGGTGCAATCTCCCAAAAGCATTATGGGGACATAGTCTAACAATAAGAGATTTAACAGGAATTCAATGGAATTTTCTAATCCCAAGTCCATTTACTTTTGGAGGTCCCAACACCAGAATAAAAATATGAAAGACAATATAAAGACTTCTAGACTCTACTGGTTAGTACAAGGCTCCCAGCCCTAAGTTATGTACTAAAATAACTTCAGCCTTTCCTTTGTCAAGGAAGGGCTTACTAGCCACTGTATCCCATCAGATGGTAAAAAAAAAAAAAAAACAGAAGCCCAAAAGAGACTGAATATTTTAAGACCTAATAATGGCAGAAAACATCTTAACAATCATGAGACCAGCCCAAAAGATACCAAAGTAAAGAGAGAGAGGAGTCACAATATGGAAAACGCAATGACCAATGGAGACCAAAGATTTAACATTAGAGGCGACATAGGGCAAAGATATGACCAGCGTCCATCAATTACACAGCATTGGAGGCATGAGTTGCCCTAGAAAGAGAGATTTCCAATGTGTGTGTTGCCCATGTGTATTCCCTGGTCATATGTGTTGTGTTCTCTATATGTGGATTCCCTGTTTAAATGGATTCTTTGTGAATCTGCCCTCCTTCATAGATGTAGCAACCTACCTGTCCACGGATCTTTTCTTCTAGTTCAGGCTGCTATGCTGTTTGATTAAATGTCTTTTTAAATATTTTGATTATGTTTCAATATAGTTAATATTATATAATACTTCAGTAGTTGGCACAATATTTCAACATATAAATATATTTCAATAGAATTCATTTCTTATGTGACCTTATGCATTATGTATTACGTCAAACTGGCAAAGGGGCCCATGACCAAAAAAAAAAAAAAAGGCTAAGAACTCCTATCCTGCTGTTTCCTCTATTTGGCTGATAAAATCAATAAAAGGGTCGCTATTAATGAGCTATGGTTTTGAACAGGTGCTGATACACAGAGGGCCTTGATAATGGCATCCCTTTCTGGGAACTCACATAGGAAGGAGGCCTGGACACTACAGTTATAAGAAAAATATGTATCTATCCCAGAGCACCTCAGACAGTACATCCAGTCACTTTTCTTATTCCTAAGAGCAAAAATGTCTGAGTGAAGCATTAACAAAGCCTATGATTTGGGGGTAACTTTCAGACAATAATGGGCAAATGTCAAGTGAGCTCTCCCAAAATTTCTTTCAAGTCTATCAGCACCTGAACAATACATAAAAGAGTTCAATCCCAGCCAGCCACTGTCAGCAGGGTCAAGAGGAAATACAACTAGTGCATCCCAACAGTTTTAAAAGAACACCATGGTAACCTGACATGAGATCAGAAATTTAAAGCTGGCAAGGACTTTAGAGGTAATCAAATCACAAAGTCGTAGAACTTCAGAGTTAGAAGGGACCTTATAGGCCATCTACATGATGAATGGTCATCCAGCCTCTGCTTTAAGATTTCCTTTGAGGGGGGAAGTCACTACTTCCTGAGACATCTTGTTCCAGTTTTGAAGGGAAAGCATGAGTCTCATATGTCTGTCCAGGCTCAGCTACTCACTGAATGTGTGACCTTGGACAAGTCACTCAAATTTTCAGAACCTCAGTTTCTTCCTCTTTAAAATTGGGATGGTAATGTCTGCACTTTGCACTTTTTCAGAGTAGGAAACTAAGGCCCAAAGAAATGAGGTGATATGTTCAAGATTACACAGCTTAAGAAGCAGAATCGGAACTTGACTCCAAACTCAAGGACCTTTGGCTTCACATATATATAACCTATTCTACAGTTCCGGATGGTGGGCTCATCTCAGTTCTCTTTTTTGTCCTGTCTACACCTGTCCTGAGTGATTTATCTATCCCCTGGTAACTATTCCTTAGCTTTGACCTCCTGGCCTCCCTTCTGTAACACTGTCCCATATAGTCATTAACCTTTTGACCACTAGGACAGGAACAAAAATAAGTAGTCTGGCCTAGGATGACCAATAGGGTGTAGGGGATGGATGTGTAGGGTTACGCCATTTTTATTTCATGAGTATTTACTTATTTATTATTTAGTGAATACTTTGCTTTTTCTCTGACCTGTCATGTAGGAGCTCTAAGCCTCAAAGAGACTCACTCACTTACTCAACCATGACATTGATATGCAGGTAGCTGAGTCTCAGTCTCCTATTATGTGTGATCCCCTCCATCCTTTGACTGGGAAATTCATTCCTCTCCACCCCCTGGAGCCAAGACTCCTTGTCAACCCCCCTCCAATCCCCCTCAAGATTAGCCATCACACACCTGTCAACAAGATACCTATGACCCATTTAGACAAGAGCATCAGGTCCTCAGGGTCTTCACAGACAGGCTTAGCTCACCAAGAGTTTCACAGTCTTCTCCTGGGGGGAATGTGCAAGGTGAAATATTGATGAGCTATCTGTTCACGCTATTGAATTTTTAATTAGGGTAGAAAGGAGACCCCAGCCCCTGATGTGAGGTATGACTGAGGGGACCCAGGTTCTTGGATGTCACCTTTGTTAAAATTTCATCTACATTAGCAAGCAGATGAAAGCCTTTCACTTACATCATTCTACCTATAAATAAATAATTATAGCTCACATTTATATAACATTTAATAGTATGCAAAGCCCATCTCTCATGACAGCACTATGAGGTATAGAATGCAAATATTATGTTTTTCTTGATGTGGAAACTGGGACTCAGAGAAGGGTCCCACATCTAAGAAGCCACAAAAACATCACTCCAATTCAGCTTGTCTAATTTAAAGTCCAGAAATACACAGGTATTTTTTTCTACTCCCATGATGGTGCCTAAGTATTACTACAAACCAAGGGACTCAATCTTTGATATTCCACATTATCACAGAATTTGAGATTGAAGGGCCACTGTCTAAGGCCCTATATATCAGGCACTGTGCTCTTTGCTGGGAAATCAAGACACAAAAGAAACAGCCCGTACTCCAGCTTGTAATCGCTTTGGGGAGGACAACACACACCTACGTTGGTGTAAGCACACCAGATAAGAGGTAGGGGTGAGAAAGGAGTGCATTCCAGGCATGGGTGACAGTCAGTAAAAAGGTACAAATATGGAAGGCAGTATGCCATGTACAAGGAACAATCAGGCTAGTTTGGGCGGACCATATCAAATGTGTGACAGGAAGTGATGTGTAATAAAGTGATATTTTCAACACAGAGTCCATGGACCACAGGTGCCAGGTCTATGAAGGAGGATCAGAAATATATATATATATATATATATATATATATTTCAACATAATTAATTTTCTTTGCAATCCTCAGTATATTATTTCTTTAAAAGTATCAAAAGGGCAGCTGGGTGGCAGAGTGGAAAGAGCTCTGGGCCTGGAGTCTGGAAGGCTCATTTTCCAGAATTCAAATCTGTCCTCAGACACACAATAGCTGTGTGACCCTGGGCAAGTCACTTAACCCTGTTTGCCTCGGTTTCCTCATCTGTAAAATGAACTGGAGAGGGAAATGGCAAACCACTCCAGTATCTTTGCCAAGAAGAAATGGGGTCACCAAGAAGTCAGGCTTGACTGAAAAATGACAAAACAAAAAAAAAAACAAAAACATATCATTCTGAGGAGTCCAGAGGCTTCTGCCAGACTGCCCAAAGGATTTGTGATACAAGAAGGTTAAGCATTCCTGCTATAAAAGGAGGTTGGGGCCAGCTTATGAAGGCCTTAAAATGCCAAATGGAGAAATTAAGTTGAATCACATAGGTAATAGGGAGGAAACACTGGTAAGAAATGCTGAGAAAGGACCCAACCAAGAGTGTTAGCTCATCAACCATAGAATCAGCCTCTTGGATTTGGAAGGGACCTCATCATAGGCCATCTAGTCCAACTCATGCCCAAAAAAAGTATCCCCTCTCTCCATCATGTAAAAGTGATCATTTGGCTTTTCCTTGAAGACCTCCAGTAATGGGGTAGTAATCTAATGGTAGATAATTATACTTTGGGACAGCCCTCATCATACTGCCATATTTTCTTATATCCAGACTATATCTGCCTCTCTGCAATCTGGACTTACCTTGCCTAATTCTGCCCTTTTGGGCAACAGAGCACATCTAATCTAGCCCAAGAAACATATATTCAGCAGGGCTGGGATGGGTTCTAGAAACCTAAAGACCACAAAGAGACATGGATTCTATGAGTTAACTTTTCTAGCCTCCTTATTCAGCAGGCTGTGATAGCTCACTAATGAATGTTAGTTGGCGCTGACACTCAGGTCTAGAGATAGGGATGTGAGTGCTTTGCTTCATATAACTATCACCAGTTTTCTTTCATTCAGTAATTAAATATTAGGTGCCTTCCACATCCTGGGTCCTATGCTAAGCTCTGGGAGATCAATAAGGTATATCTAGCCCTCAAGGATCTTCTACAAAAGCTTGTGTGTAGTGACGGAACTTTGAAATTACAGAATTAGGGTGGCAGCAGAGAGGGCTACTAGGTGGTGCTGTGGGTAGAGCACTGGGCTTGAAAGCAGAAAGAGTCATCTTCTTGAGTTCGAATCTGGTAACAGACACTTACTAGCTGGGAGACCCTGGGCAAGTCATTTCACCCTGTTTACCTCAATTTTGTCATCTGTAAAATAAGCTGGAAAAGGAAATGGCAAACCACTCCAGTATCTTTGCCAAGAAAAACAAGAGTCAAACTTGAACTGAACAACACCACAGTAAGGTGGAGGGGTGGAAGGAAATGTCTCATGTTCCCTTGAAGGTGGTTTTTTTTTCTTTTTAACAGAATTTTGAAGGTAACATGCATTCAATTCCTTTTCTATTGCACAGATCTTGCCTTAGTGACTTAGGTAAGAACTCCTTTCATGGAACTGAAAAAGCTCCAAGGGAAATGGTCCCATTCCTCACAAGCAGATTCCTTGCTGAAGAGTGCTGGGCTTCAGCCACAGGGGTGACCATGATCCCTTGCTGGTCCTGGAGCCCCATCTTTCTGTATAAACCTGATGTACCACATATATAACCAAACTTCTTCAATCTGTACCCTGGATGATTCAGGTCAGGCACAAGTCTATCTATGCTCCAAAATGCATGAAAAAAAGTACTTACTAAGCAAATAAATTATATCAAGAGACTGCAGGGAAGTACGTAAAAAAGATTCAACCTGAACCCTTTAATTACAAACAAAACTTGGAATAGAGATGTATATCCCCTGTACAGAAAGTAAGCTTCTTGAGGGCAGGGACCACTTCCTTTTCTGTCTTTGTATCCCTAGCCTTACACATAGGAGGTAATCAATAAATGTGACTTGTATTGACTTTTGGAAACATTATATAAATTGATGGGGAAATAGAGTTTGAAAAAAAAGTAATTCCACTTTATAGACAACTTTTTGATAATTCATCTTTTCTCTTTATGAAGAGATACTCATGCTCTGAGATCCATCAGAGAGTGAGAGAAAGGAAGCATCCTCTGAGGGACGTCTCAGTTCTGCGGCTGTTATCTCTTCCTGTCCTGACCCAAGGCCTCCTGGGAGGAAAAGAAAAAGAAAAAAAAAAGAAAAGAACAACAGCCAAAATCTCCCTCTTGCCCCAAGCTGGAAACCAAAGCCCTATTAAACAGTGAGTTTTCAAGAGAGAAACCACCTGCCAAAAGAACCAGTTGTTGAAAAATTACCCTGCAATCGAAATCCCTAGGAACTGATTATTTCTAGCTAACTCCAACTAAAGACAAAATTGTGGAACAAAGCTCCCAGAATTCAACCTCTCTGCCTTAGACCAAAGACTGTGGACTCTTGAGAAGGTAACCTCCATCTACAATCACATCACAAAATGAGGGGGAGGAGGAGATGAGAAAAGTTGTTGTCCAACTCCTTTCTTCTGAAAGAGTTAAGGAGTCTGGCAGCCCACAAGCTCAATAGAATTCCCAGGAGAGGGTAAGAGATTAAATGAGTCTTCCAACTCTGTAGACCCATAAGGGGCTAAGAGATCTGATATGCTCAGATCTGGATAGAGAACCACTGAGGTCTTTGTCTATTTTGTTTCTAAGTACAGCTCCATTTTGGGGTGTCCAGGTGGCACAGTGGATAGGGTTCCAGGTCTAGAATTAAGAAGACTCATCTTCCTGGGTTCAAATCTGGCCTCAGACACTTACTAGCTGTATGACTATGGGCAAGTCACTTCACCCTGTTTGCCTCAGTTTCCTCACCTGTAAAATATGAGCTGGAGAAGGAAATGGCAAACCATTCTAGTATCTTTTCCAAGAAAAGCCCAAATGGGGTCACAAAGAGTTGGACACAACTGAAACTAATGAATAACAAATGTCCAAAATCAAGGGAATCATGATTTCTCTCTGCCATCTAGAGAGAAGGCAAGCATCTATGGATGTTAACGGTAGAGTACAAATGCTCTCATTGTCTCCTAAGGGTTAAGAAAGAATTTTTAAAAATCCAAAACATCCCCAGGTACATATCTGATCTCCCCTCCTAAATTATCAGTTCCTTGAGTGCTCATACTGAGTCTCCTTATTCTTTGTGCTTCCTATCAGAGCGACTAAGTGTTCCATACATATTTAAATGAATGGATGAGGCTAGCCCAGAGAATGTCTCTGAAGCTGAACCCAAGTTGAGAGATACAGAAATGTAGGAGTCCTATCCACAGCATGTAAAATGATTTGGAACATGGAAGAGAAATAGATTTGAGAAACTAGAAAGGGACAGTGCCCTTTTTGGATAGTGGCCAGCCCAAAAATGCTCTGCTAAACTGTTAGCATGACTTTAGGTTTCCAGATTAGTTTTCTTCAAAAGGTGGGATTTAAAGAAGATACCCTAAAGAAGCTGGTCATCCAGCATTTGAGGGGCAGAGGATTGGGCTGAATAAATAATGACCCGTTTGAGTTACGGACATTCTGATCAAGAGAGTCTGGGAAACTGAAGGGCAAGAAAAGTCCACTGGAAAGGCTGGACTTGAGGATTCTGTCCAGAAAAGCCGGAAGGAAAGAGGCCAACATGGATGGCTGAAAGGCATCCTCCTCCTCTTCCCCTCCCCCACTCCATGGAGCATGGCAATTGGAAAGATGGAAGGCTCTGGGAGACAAAGTCCCAGGTATCAATCCCAGCCCTGCACCCAAAGCATATGTGTGACCTCATCACTCCTCTCTTCCACAAGTCCCTGTGGCTCCCTCTTGTCCTCCAGAGAAAAGCCATCTCCTCTGGGTGGCATTTAGACACAAGATGGCTCAACCCTCTTTTTCTAGACTGATTTTACCTCACTCCCCTTCATGAACTCTACATTTCAGACAAACCAGGACTACTTCCTGTTTCCAGTCCATGATATTGTCTTCTGTCTCTAAACCTTTGAATAAACTGCCTCCACCCTCACCCTGTTCCTGGAAAGCTTTCCATGTTCATCTCCACTTCTTAGAAACCTCTCTTAGAAGCTGATCCCAAGGCTTAGCTGAAGAGCCATCTTTTATATCAAGCTTTCCTTATCTCCCACCCACCCACTGTTATACCATTATTTGCTTTTTTTATATTTTTTGTATTGATTTATCTGTATACATGTTGTTCCTCTACCACCACCACTATCTCTACAGACACACACACACACACACACACACACACACACCTCTATGGAATAGAGGACGGCATTGGTTTTGTCTTATTTTTTTAAATATTTTAATATTTTTTTAAACTGCATCTCTCCATGTCACCCAAGCTTGAGGGATGTGATCTCTCATGTCACTGCCCTCATCATTCATGGGCATAGAAGCTTTGACCTGTATGTAACCTGGATCTTTGGTAGATTATTTTGGCAACTCTTTGTAGGATTCTTGGGATAGAGAAATGGCAGAAAGCAGGGAATGTAAGATTATTGGTACTGCAATAGCCCAGGCAAGAGATGATGGGAGATGACTGAACTAGTGAGCAAGAAGAGCTTCAAGAGATGTTGGGCAGTGACAATCAAGAGGATTTTGTGAGGGACTGCAGATGTAGGATCAGGATGAGGGAAGTTAAGGCCAACTCCAAGATTATGAATATGGATGACTTCAAGGATGGTAGTGCCCTCAACAGAAATAGGGAAATCTGGAAGAAGGGCAGATCTAGGAAGGAAGATGATGAGTGCTACTTTGACAATCTCAAATCTGAGATGTCAACAATCCATTAGACTAAGTACCCAGCAAGCAATTGGTGATGTTGGCCTGGAGTTCAGGACAGATGTTAGACCTGCTATATAGAATCTGGTATACATAAGTGTGGAATTGGTCATTGAATGTATGGGAACAGATGTATTCCACAATGGAGAGACTGTGGGGGGTATAAGGTAGGCTGAGGAATGATCCAGGGCTGAATATCACCAAGGTTAAATGTTGCTTAGGCAAGGGGATAAGGGATTGAAGGGTAGAAGCATAATTGAACATAGGGTAGAAACATAGTTGAAGCATGTAACTATAGGGTCATGACTGTAAAAGAAGAAAAATTGTAGACTGAGCAGGAATGATGGAATTGGAGAAGGGGGCTAGAAAGACTACAGATTGTGTTAAGAATGAATAACAGATTTAGGAAAAGTGAGGCAGAGGGGGAAAGAGAAGAAAAGGGAGGGAGTTTTTGGAATCCAAGATGGTGGAGCTGGTGAAGTTAGGGGGTGAAATAGATCTAACCATGCCTGCCTAGAGCTGAGGCAGAAGGAAAATGAAGGCTGAGGAAGTTGTTGAACTAAGATCTAAATGTTGAAGGGGTCATCAATACCGATATGGAAGTCTCCAAGGAGGAGGGTAGGGATCAGGGTGTAGAGGAAAACCATGAATCCAGAACTGAATGCAGAATGGTTTCCATGAGCACAAGAAGACAGAAAGAACAGGAGAGGAAGATATCTGAAATCAGGACAGTCTGTTAGTAATAGATAATAGATTACCTTGGAGGGGGGAGAATTTTGGGGAAAAAATTTAATGAATGTTAAAAATTCTTTTTATATGTAATTGGAAAAAATATAAAATATTTTTTAAAATAGATAATGGCATATAACAAAGGGAAAATGAAGGGCACAGGGCCCCGCAAAGGGTAGCACTGTGCTGAAATGGAAGGAGTGTGTGGGGTGAGGTCACCTGGGAGAGGTTTTGCCCTAGCCGACACTAAATGTGAATCATAGAAATTAGAGAAACAAGAGATTGAACTTTGATATCCACACACTCTACAGAGGAAGCACCATTAGGTCAGGGCACTCAGGAGTCATACCATGGCTTCAGAGGGTTTACAATAATGGTGGTCATGTGGTAAAGGATTCCACTAATCCTGGACAGAGCACAGAGGAAGCTGTGGCTTTATTCTTTTGTCCCTCTTCATCAAAATCCTCAAGAGTAGCTTTAATACTATGGATTGTCTATGTACACATATAATTCCCCCACTAGAATGTAAACTTCTTGAAGGCAGGGATAATGTCTTATCCAAACTTTAGACCTTCCCTAGTACCTACCAAGTTTTGTACAGTGTATACTTAATAAACATTCCATTAGAATGTTTTTATATTGAATTAAATATATAACATGCCTGTATGAGAAACAGACACCACTAAAGTTTTTTTAAATTCACTGAAAATTTTCCCTCCTTGATAATAAGTTGGGTTTTTTTTGATGTGCCACCTTATGCCCAATCCATTGCCCATTTTGTCCATAGGGCCAACCTAAGGCTAAATCATAAGGGAGGTTTCTCTTCAGTGACATCTTATTTCTTCTCTCACAGACTCCCTGTTTTCCTTATTTTGATTTCCCCAGGCACCTAAACTAACCTCTACTCTGGTGTGGTAAGCCATCCCTGGAGACTTCTTAAACGGGACTATTCAGTGAATGGATGTTGCCTCCCCCTAAGTGAGTACCTGCAAAGACCTTGGCCTAAAGGGCCCAAGGTCTCCCAGTGCATCCTGGGCCATTTCCAGTCATCTTGAGGAATAGCTGGTCACTGGATTCAGATGACTCTGGAGAAGTGAGGCTGGTGACCTGCACAGCCCTCCCTCACTCAAAACAAAGTCAAGTGCAAGTCATATCATCATTTCTCTGATGGTATGGTCTTCTTCAGCAACACAGGACAAACACGATCCTGTGAGTAGATGCAACTAGCTGAATTCTAGCTGGGTACTTCATGTCTTCCTCTCCTGTCCGCCTCCCCCTCCCCTTCCTTCTCCTCTCCAAAGGAAGGTAAATTTGGATAGCCAAAAGTTACCCAGTTGCCTTGGGTTTTACTGGCTCCTTTCCTTTTTCCTTTTTCCTCTTTCCTTTCCTTTCCCCTGTCCTGTTCCGTCCCCTGTCCTGTCCTCTCCCAAAACCCTAAACCTAGTGCACTCTGAAACTGGGACCCCAATGGGCCACTGCCAAGGACTCCTGGACCCTCCTAGCTTTAGAGTGATTATCAGCAATAACTGTTGCTGTTTCCCACCCAGCCTGATGTCTTTGCTTTTCTTGATCTCATTAAAGGGGCCATGCCCTGGGGACTTCTTAAACAGGAAGAAAAGGAAGGAGGGAAGGAAGGAAGGAAGGAAGGATATTTTTAAGCCCCTGCTATGTGCCAGGCACTGCACTAAACACTTCACAAACATTATCTCATGATCCTCACAGCAGTCTTCAGAGGTTGGTATTTCTATTGTCCCTAATTTATAGTTAAGGACACACTGAGGCAAATAAAGGTTAAATGTCTTGTCCCTGTATCTGAGGGAGGATTTGAACTAAGGTCTTCCTGACTCCAGGGCTCAAATCACTGCCCTAACTAGCTTGCCTCAGAGGCCACGGAAGAACTGTTAAAAGGAAAACAAAAAACCCAACTCTCCCCAACAGGAGCTTACACTTTAGTTTTAGACACATACAAATGCCTTTCTACAAACTACTTCCCCAATATGAGCCTCACTTTCCCCCCAGAAGAGGCTGTATTAGATAATGCCTAAAGCACCTTCCAGTGTTGACATTCATGGGATGGTTGGGAAGGGCTTTTCAAATCTCTGAAAATTTGCTAACCCAAGAGGTAACACAAGGCAGCCCATGAGGGCTGCTGGAATCCAGGGGAGAGTGAGACATATTTCTGAGGGCTTGGGGTAGTCAAGGAATGCATCGTGGAGGGAGGACTTGATCTGAACCTCCAAGTCAGTTTAGGGTTTATTCAGATAAAAGAAAAGGAGAACAGAAACCCAGTAAGTGGTAATGGCTTAAGAGAAGGTTCAGAGACTAGAGAGAGAGGAGTAAACAGACCAGCCCTGCTGAAGGAGAGCACTGACATAGACCAAGAAAAGGCTGAAATGACAGTCTGGGATATGAAAGGTCAAGAATTTTTATTACCAGGCTAAGAAGTTTGGATGTAATTCTTCTGGTAGTGGGAAGCCATCAAAGATTTTTGAACAGAGGAAGGGCACCACTGGGGCTAATTAATCCAAAATAAGAGACACCCAGATACTCCTGCCCCATGAAGCAGAGCAGCTTAGAGTCTTCAAAGTCCCACAACCTGCCTAGGTCCTCCAGCTTCACCTTCCTCCCAATTCTAAACAAGGAGGGGGAACACCTGAAGGACACATGCAAGTGCTCAGCAGCCAAGGAGGTCACTTTGCCTCTCCCAATCTTCTCCAACTATTGGTACTTCCTTTCCATCATAAAAAAGTACTTATCTTACAGGCAGCTAGGCAGCCCAGAGGACAGAGCACCAGTGCGAGGGACAGGAAGACATGAGTTCAAGTCTAGATTCAGTTAGTGACTCTGGGCAACTCACTTTACTTGCCTGTGATTCAGTTTCTCATCTGCTAAAAGGGGGATAACAAAAGTTCTGTGAAAAATGATTCAGAGCTCAGAACTTCCCTCTCTTACAAAGTTCAGTTTCTTCTTCAGAAGGAATCTTAAGTTCCTGCTCATTGTGTTTCCCAAACAGGTCTGGAAAAATGTTCATTCCTCCCTGTTGTCAAGACAGGTGATATAAAAATTGATGTCTCTTTGACCAGGATTAAGTGACCTAAGTCACAAGACCCTCATTTTAACATAGCCCACCTCCCAGTATGTTGACCAATCAGAGTTGATTGGCATCCCTTGGGAACACCTACTCTATGAAGGGCATATAACCCTGTACCCCAAATCCTAAATTGAGCCAATAATATTTATTTTGTATACAACTTCTATTTACTTAGGTATATATCAGCTGTTTCCTCTCAGGAGCATATAATAATAGCTAACTTTATGTAACACTTCATGATTTGTAAAACACATTCGCATACATGGATCATTTCATCCTTACGATAACTTTCTGAAATAGGGAAAATTCTATTATTACCCCCATTTTAAAGGTGAAAAAATTGAAACTGGGAGTAACTAAGGACTTGTCCAAGGTCATACATATCTAGTAAATACCTGAAGTGGGATTGGAACTCAGACCTCCCTGACTGTAAATCAGGTGCTCTATCAGATTATACCACTTACATACCTAAAATGCTTGGGCAGCTTAGGTGGTGCAGTGGATAGAGTACTGGTCATGAAGTCAGGAAAACTCATCTCCCTGAGTTCAAATCTAACCTCAGACACTTACTAGCTGTGTGACCTTGGGCAAGTCACTTCACCCTGTTTGCCACAGTTTCCTCATCTGTTAAATGAGCTGGAGAAGGAAATGGCAAAGCACTCCAGCACCTTGAAAACCCCAAACAGGGTCACAAAGAGTCAGATACAACTGAAATGACTGAACAAATAGCCTAAAACATCTTAAGAGCATTACCTTGCATTTATTTTGTTTATTCTTATATATTACAAATTGTTTCTTCCAACAGAATGTAAGATCCCTGAGGACCGCTGAATACTCCCCTTGATATCACCAGCTTTTGTTGAAGTCACTGGCAGACAGTAGGGGTTTAATAAATTCTTGATGAATCAAATTGAATTGAATCTGAAGCCTTGTCTTTGGTCCCTGGCATAGAAGCAGCTGTTTCATGCCTAAAGAGATGGGGGGAATCCATGTGTCTGATGCAGCCTGGCATAGGTGGAGTGCCCCTAGGCTCAAGCTAAGATGGAGAACCCCCCAAATTTACCTGGAACCAAAGGTAGTGGCAGGTTAAAAACTAAATTAAACCAAAGACTGGACTCAGCTCTTCCTTCCTCCTCCCTCAGACTCTAACATTCTGAGGACTGCAGGGGCAAGTTGGGGGCTTGGATTATTGGCCCATAGAAGGGCTCTGACTCCTTTCTTTGATTCCCACAGGGTATTCCAGAGTGTTCCAGGTATTCCCATGACTCCCTTCCCCTCACACTTTCAATCTTCAATAAGTACTAGGAGAGAATTTCTGGCACCAGGCCTGGGGTAACCCTGGCGATGCAGGGGACTGAGAGTTCCAAAACTGGGGGGGAAGAGGGAGGGAAGGAATGTCTCAGGAAGTGTTTAATGAACCAGGTCCCATGAGAGTGACTCACATAAGCCGTGGGGCAGCCTCTGGAACCAGACCCATCTGCACCTCCAGAGATGGGCTGAAAAGTAGGCAGGATAGGCAATCACCTACAGGATTTGGGTTTTGATGGATTATTGGGGGACTTTTCTGTTCTCTGTCAGTCAACCTCCCCCAAAGTTCTGCTATATAGCCTGGGATCCTCTCAAGAAAACA
This sequence comes from Potorous gilbertii, assembly GCA_028658325.1. Lineage (NCBI taxonomy): Eukaryota > Metazoa > Chordata > Mammalia > Diprotodontia > Potoroidae > Potorous > Potorous gilbertii. The sequence continues at coordinate 46,946,739 of CM053772.1, read as the reverse complement.
ACAAATGATGCGTCTCAAGGGGCAGAGAATAGAGAACTGATATCGAACATGGGGTTTCCTCCACTCAATGTTCCACCCTAGAACTATAGAAAGTCAGAATGAGAAGGTACCTGAAACTGACAGCTTCAGTGCTGAAGAAAGTGCACTCGAGTTGGAGTCAGGAGTCTAGGGTTCAAATCTTCATCACTTACTAAATGTTATATAACCTTGAACAGAATTCTTTCCTCTCGGAAGCTTAATTGTCTCTCCTATCAAATGAAGGTGTTGACCTAGACATCAGAATCATAGTTCTAGGACTGAAAGAGACCTCAGGCATCATTTAGTCTGATTTTACAGATGAGGAAACTGAGGCCCAAAGAAGTAAAGTGATTTTCCTAAGGTCACACAGATTGTGTCAGAGACAGGATTTGAACCCAGGTCCTGTGGCTCCAGAGTCAGTTACTCTTTCTGTGTTCTAGAGAACACAGAATCTTATCCTATCTTCCCTCTCCTATGGGAGAGTAAACTGATATCCAGAGAAGGGACATGATTCCATATAGCAGGTCACCTCCTCCCCAGCCCTGTGCTCTTTTGGGAGAACAGACTCAAGGAGGTCACTGTGATGGCACTGGGTGAATATATCAAGGCAGAATGGGAAGAAAATGGAAGATACTTACAACAAACAAAGAAACTTATAGCAAATATACTCTACAGCCTCATAGTTTTCCTGAGACTGACAGACCCTAATATCTGTCCCAAAGCCTGCGATAGTCCTGGTACTATTTCCTCGGGAGCACAGGAAGAAGCATCCCTGGAGTATAAGCATGCCAAGGCACAAAATTATTCCTTCCCCTTATTACAAAAAAATGGGAATCTACATGTGAAATCATCACTCAGTCAACACCAACTAAGCGCCTACTATGTGCCCTTTTATTAACTCTGTATATATTGGATGCACCTAGTTATTTTCATGTACTCTCTCCCATTAGAACATGAACACTCTGAGGGCAAAAATTATGTTTCTGTCTCTCTTTGTATCCTCAACATTATCACTGTTTCTGATGCATAGTGATAAACACTTACTGTACACCACGCAAGGTACAAAGTCCTGGCAATACAAAAAAAAGGCAAAAAACAGTCCCCAGCCTTCTAAGAGTTTACAATCTATCCAGAGACCAAAAGAAATACAAAATAAATACAAAATTCAGGAGGCAGGGAAAGCACTAGCAGTTGGATATACTAGGAAACTGCTCTTGTTTAAGTACCTAAATTGAGCTTTGAAGGAAGCCAGGAATTCTAAGAGAAGTAGAGGGGAGAAGGAAATGGACTCCAGGCCAGTACAAATGTACACAGATGGGAGATGGAGCTTCTAGTTGAGGAACAGTATGAAGTAAGTTGGCTTGGCCAAAGGGCTTGAAGGAGAAGATATATGATAAGGCTGGGTAGCTAAGATGGAGACACCACGTGATGGGATTTAAGTGCCAAACTGAGGTGTTTTTTATTTGATTCTAGAGGTGATAGGAAATCATCAGTTTATTGAATGACATGGTCAAATCTATGCTTGAGAAATATGACTTTGACGGCCGTGTGATCCACGAATCATATCTTATTATTTAATTTGCTTTTTAATCTGCTCTTGTCACAGATGTTGCTTGTAAATTCTGTAACTGCACTTTAGCTTGAATCTGGAATATCCCTTGCCACCCTACGTAGAAGGTGAAAAAAAGATGGACAAGCCGCTAAGTCAGTCTATCAGCACATCAATCTTAGACAGACACTAAAAATGGACAATGAGCCTAGAATCAAATGGGAGGAGATCATGCTGTGTCACCTTTGAAAATCTAGCCAACACTTCCAACTAAGCTGCTCTGAGACACAAAAGCCCATCTTTTCTCCATCAATATTCTCCCAGAGATACTAATGGACTGTGAATCATGGAACTCTACAATCTTCAAAGGAATCAAGATTAGAGGAGAACCAAAGATAAATGGGGAGAAGTGACAAATCAGCCATCCCCAAAAATGTGTATAACTGACAAAAGAAAGTGGGACCAGTTAAGTGGCACAAAAGAGAGACAAGAAATAAGGCATTCAAGCATTGCCCTGTTATACCCAGAATATTAAAAACGATAAAACAGGGGAAGAGATCTGGTGCATTGGATGGATCCCTTATGGAAGACATAAAGAATGATGTGGAAATGAATCCCACAGGAGAAGATGGAGTTGCTCTCTGCAGCGGTGACATATATCAATCCTCAAGGGCAGGATCCATTTCATTTTTGGTTTTGCATCCCTGGCATCTAGCTTTGGTGCATGGCATACAGTAAGTGCCCAATAAATATTTGTTTATTAAGTCAATCAATTGATTGACTTCAGGCCCATTAAAGTACACCACCAGGATTAAGTCCCCAAAAGCCTCAATGGAGTCATAGAAAGAGCCCAGGTTCTGAAGTCAAGGAATGCGTGTTCTAGTCTTGACAATACCACCTTCAGGAAATCACCTTATCTCTCTATGTGTCTCAATTTCTTCACTTGTAAAATGAAAAAGATGCTTGATATGATCCCTAAGATCCCTTCCAGTTCTAAAATTCTGTATTTCTGGGGCTTCTCAATCTTCCTTTGTGTTTCAGAAAAGGCTGTTACTAAAAATTGTTACTTAAAAAAAAATCACTTGAAAAATTCCTTTCATCCCTCCTTTCGCCATATAGTCAGAAAGCAGCTAAGGTTCCACCTACTAATCCTTTGCATAAATTCATTTAAACAAAATTCTTCTGGGGTATGCTCAAGGAAAAATACTCTTACAGTTTATAGACATATGTATATTACACTGGGAAGTCGAAGGACTAAGTCTCTTAATATCCATATTGGAAACACACTTACATCCTCATATACTGCCTGAGGTGAACCCTCAGTAATCCTGCCAGACCAGAATGCTTTTGGCACCCCTGGCCACAGAAACAATCGCAGTGATATCAGGATGATCTCCTTTTGAAGACAGGTTTTAACAATGAGTTTCTGAGTACATACTGAGTTTCTAGCTGATCAGAGCAAAGACTAGTTGAAGTCAGTCCTTTGGGTACCTGCATCCAAACTTCAGGAGGTACAACCCAGCTTTTGACAGCAAGAGCTGCTGCTTCTGTAGGTATAGAAAGAACCATTTTGTCCTTTAGGCTAATTCAATCTAAATGGAGAAATAGTCTGCAAACTGAAAAAGCAGGAAAGCTTGTGTGTTTTTTCTCATCAATGGATGAATTGGAAAAAGCAAGGTGAAGACTGAATTTACGAACTTAAATCTTTCTCAGTTTCTCTTTTGTTGATCTGGTTGAAAAACGTCTTTTAGAATGATTTGGCAGAAAAAGCACTGGGGACTCTGAATCAGAAGAACTGGGGTCAAACCCTGGAGCTGACACTAGCCAAGTGGACTTGAGCAAGATGTCTCACCCCCAATGAGTCTTGGTTTCCTCATCTGAAAAATGCAGACATGACATTCATTTCCTACTTTGAAAACTGGTGTAAGAAATCTCTTTAAACTATAAAGTACTAAGTAAATGTGAGTCAGTAATAGGGTGTTTTGGGTCTGTACCTGTAATTTTACTGGCATAGAGAAGTCCCTAGTATAAAGATTGCCTCCATTCATACAAGTCTACATCTGTTTTGGAACTGATACTAAGCAAGGGGAAGTAACTTTCCCGGAATCATACTACTGGTCAATGGCCAAATCAGGACTGGAACCCAGGTTACCTCCTTCCCTAGTCCCATACCCTTTCCACTGACCCACAAACAAGGTGAGTTCTTCTAGGAGGACAGACAAGAAGATCATTGTGCTATCTGTTGAGACCATGTTTAGTGTTGAATATATCCAGAAGATGAAATCCAGTCAGAGCAAACTTCTAGAGTCTCACAATTTTCCTGAGAATGGACCCAAACTTCTCACTGCACAGCTGCCTGGGACATAACGGTTAAGTGACTTAGGCATCATTACACAACAAATATACTAGTAGAGGCAGAACTGTAACACAGGTCACCATGACCCCATGTCCGGCACTTAGCACAAGCACACAGACCCCAATTTAGGAATCTTCAACCTAGAAGAACGGATCCTTAAAATTGACGTTTTTAAACTCCTCCCCTGGCTCTCTTCACCTCAGTCTTCAAATTTTGCCATTTGGCAATCAACTGAAGGAAATGGGAATGTTTAGTCTAGAGAAGAGAAGACTTGGTGGGGGTATATAATTAGCTGCTTTCTAGGGCAGAAGAGGATGAGATAGTGTTATGGAAACAACAAATATGAACTTTGATGGACTTTGAGAGATAGTGGATGACAGAAGGACCTGAAATGCTATGGTCCATGGAGTCCTAAAGAGTCAGACACATTTGACTGGCCATCATGTGGAAGAGGGAATACACTTGGCGTTCTTGATCTCAGAGAGCAAAACTAGAAAAATGGGTGAGATACAAGGAGGCAAGTTTAGGCTTCCTATTAACATAAGGTTTTTTACCACTTACAACACTCCCAAAGTGGACCAGACTATGTTGGGAGAGAGAGAACAGGATTCTGTATCCCTGGAAGTCTTCAAGAAGAGGCTGGTGGACCAGTTGTCAGGTATGAGGCAGAGAACTCACGCAGATGAAGGTTAAGTTAGGTGTTTTCTGAGGCCCTTTCAATTCTGAGAGTCTACAATTCTGTGACTCAACAAGGGATATGAGTGGGCATTTTAAGGGGCCTTTCCAATGTCCAACCACATAGGTAACACCCAGGGAGAGGCAGCCTTCACTCTTACACATGGCCCATAACACTGAAACACAGGTGAATCCATTTACCATGAATTCCATGTCTTGCCTTCCCGAAAATGAACCTGAAACTTTCTACACTTCAAGCAAGAAGGCCTAAAAACATCTCTTTTCCAAACACTGCTATGACGCCACCCCTTTTAGAGAACAAAACTGACAGGTTTAGAATTGAACACAGCCCTGTTAAGAAGGTGGCAAGAGGATTTAAATACCTTGTCCTGAATTCCCCTGTTATTCTTTCTTACAGAGACATTTCCACAGGACTATATCTCTTGCCCTTAGCAGTTTCATGCTACAGCCAAAACATCATCCCAGGTCCAGGAGACGTAAATGATAAAAGATTGGCTTTAAAGCCAGACATAGGAGATATTTAAGTTGAAAACTGAAAGAGAACTTCCAAAATAAGAACTGGGTCATGTCCCTGGCTATGATACCAACCTACTTTGTGATCTTGATTAAACAAATCATTTCCCTTCTCTGAGCCTCAGTTTACTCCTCTGTAAAATAAAAGGGCTGAACTAGACTGTCCCCAAAGTCTCCTCCTCCAGCCCTAACATTCTCAAGCCAACTAACAACCCAACTGAAGGAATTTGATTCAATTCAGACAGCATATTAGTGGAAAAAATCCTGTATTCAAGGTTTGCTTCTGCCATCCTCCTCCCATGCAACTTCTGGTAAGTAATCTAATGTCTCTAGGCCACAGTTTCCTCATCTGTAAAATAAGGAGTTGGAATAGAGAACCCCTGAAGTCCCTTTAGTCTAGATCTCCTCTCTATGATATCTGAGGCTTCAATAAACTTACTTAACCTCTCTGGACCTTCAGTTTCCTCATCTGTAAAAGGAGGGAGTTGAACTAGATGGCTCTAGGATCTTATGATCTATGAGCTGGTAATAAAGTCATTTCATCTCTCTGGGCTTTGTTTCCTCTTCCATAAGATGAAACAGTTGGACGAGTTGACCTTCAAGGTAAGACACCAAGGATTCCCTCCATCTGTAAATCTTCTAGTCCAACCAGGTTGGTTCTGTGGCAGAAGATGGAAAGTAGAAAGGGGGTTGAGAATTAAGGTAAAAGGTAAATGTCAAGGAGTTACTCCCAAACAGCACTCACAGAGTCTGGGCATAGTTGGGGAAGGGCTTAATTGTTCACCACAGTGTCAGTGCAGGCCAGTGCCAAACAAACTCCTCTCACTCTGTCACCCACAGACTGGCTGTTCTCTCAGGCCTGGCCCAGCAAGCTGATGGAGGTCTGCATTGCTCTCCTGAGCCCCCTGGTGACTGGCTGGGAGAGCAGCCTTCACACCAGGCCATCACAGCAGCCAAAGCTCGGCAGCCCCCAGAGCTGTGGGCTACAGAGGAAACACAGGTGTCTGCAGGTCTGAACTTCCTCTGATCAACTGAAGCTTCTCCCTTTAGCATCTGGAGACTTGGAGACTTCCTGTGATATCTGGCCAACCAAACTGCTGAGCCAGATTCAGGAAGAAGAAGAATAAAACAGAAAGAAAAGGATGGAAGGACACCAGATTGAATATTTAGGATACCCCAAATATCATACCCCAGCTGTCATATACATCTTGCCTCTCCCCTTCTAACCTTACCTCTTCCCACAACAAGGGATGGGCTTAGGGCTCATAGTTTCATTAGATTTAGAGCTGATAAGAGACCTTAGAGGCCCTTCAGTCCAAACCCTTGTTTTACACATGAGGAAACCAAGGCCTAAGGCCACACAAGTAATAACACCAAAATTAGTATTTGACCCCAAATCCCTGAGTGCAATCTTTTCATCCTTGACTGCAATCTTTTCATTACATAACCCTTTGAGGAAAATGAGGCCTAAAGATAGGAATAATTCATACCCAGTTTCCCTTCTTCCAAATTCAGTAGGGTTTTAATTAAGTGTAGAGAACCAGGGATAGCATGCTGGTCTGTGACCAGAATGACAGAGAATTGGAATGCCTAGAACCAAGAGGGCATCAGACTCAGTCCCACTTCATAACAGTAAAATAAGTTATTGTCATCCCCTTTTACAGATGAGACAAGTGAGGTCAAATGAGTTACCCAAGGACACACAGCTAGCTGGAGGAGTAGGGGAATAGAGAGAAGCCAGATCCTCTGTCTCCTCTTGCAGCATTCCTCTCATCACATTCCTCTCCTGACTAGTTCTGCTGCAGTGACTCCACCACAGACCACATCTGTCACTGAATGGCAAAATCCACCTCTGTGACCAGACCAAATGGGCTGCAGGTGCATTATTTCACACTAATGGACAAAACAGATTTTTCCATAACCAAGAGACAGTTTCTATTAACTGGTCTGAGCTGAACAAAATCAGCCTTCCTGCCTCTGATCAACAGAATAAATCATAAAAGAGACTTCCAAAAGCTTTTCACGGAGGGACATGTTCAGTTCTGCCTTCACAATGTGCAGAGGTTGCAGCACTTGTTTTTTGGGGAGATCCCAAAGTCACAGGCTGGGATGGCTGGCAGGATCCTCCACAGATGTCTGCAAGATCCCCCTAACCCAAAGCATGATGGTAGATTCCTAGGCCAGACAGATTTAGGGTTGCTCCAGGGGAAGAATATACATCCATATATGTCCCCCTATATAAGCAGAGGTATATGGTTGTGGTAGGGATACCAATAAGACTCCTCCCATCCAAAAAAATGCCTCTCCAGGGCACGTAAGCCCCAATAATGAAAGTCATATCGTTTTTCTCTTTGGCTTAAAACCATATTTCCTACAAAAAGGCAACCACTCTCTCTACAAAAGGAAAAAAAAGACATTTTATTAATTCATCAGTGTGAATAAGTTTATCAAAATCTTCCCAGAGATGTTGAAGAAGGGAGATAACACCAACACAGTGGAGAGGAATTAGGAAACAAAAGGATATAGGAAAGACAGAAGTCAAAGTAAAGATTTGGGGAACAATAAAGTTTTATTTATCTCAGAAGTTTATTTGTCATCAATCCAGAAGGAAAGGTATCACCACCACCAAGAAAGGAAGGAGAGTTAGAACATAAGATACTAGAATCAATATCTCGTCCAAAATAACTCAACAGATAGAAAAAGGAGTCAAATCGAGAAACCTGAGGGATAAATGTAAACTGCTATACCTGGGACCCAAAAAATCAATTGCACAAGTATAAGACAAGTGCTTAGAAAGCAGGTTGTGTGGAAAAGACATGGAGATCTCAATAAACAACACAGTCAATATAAATAGCAATGGAATGGTGTAACTTAAAATGCTAATGTAGTCTCAAGTTATATTAACAAAAATCTACTATATCAGAGAAAGATGAACATGGTCTGCCCTAATCAGACCAAATCAAGAGTAGTGAGAGTCTATGATACTGAATTAACTAAGTAAAACAGGTAATTCATTGCATGTCCACCATAGGTTAGTCCCAGAGTGACACCTGAGGTTAACTGGATCTAATTTAGAAGAAACTGGGAGGCAGGGCCAGGCACATGCTACAAAACATAAAAGCATATTTCTGTCTCCTCCAAGAAGAGAGAGGTTACTAACTATGCTGAGCTTGGTTAGACCTGAGCTCTAGGAAGATCATTCTGGCAGCTTAATGCAGGAGGGACTGAAACGAGGAGAAATCTGTGGCAGGCAGACCAACCAGAAGGACATGGTAAAAGTCCAAATATAGGTGGTGGCAGCCTGTAGCCAGGTAACATCTATGTGACTATGGAGGAGACATATATAAGAAATATTCTGATGGAAGAAATGGCAAAACTTGTCAATAGATTGAGGTGGAGGGGAGTGAGAAGGGGAGCATGCTACCAAGTCACCAAGAGTCCTTCTGACCTGGAATCTGAGCAACAACCTCCCAGTGGGCATCTCGAGGCAGTGGTCAACAGAATGTAGAGGACATTGAGTCAGCACATGAAGTCTAAAAACCACTCCTGCTCCACAGGCAACGCCACCCCTCAGGCTTAGGGATTTCTGAGTTCCCATCCTGGCTCCCCCATTTACTACCTGTATGTCCTTGGGAGAATAACTCACCATCTCTACACCTCACCTTCCTCATTTGTCACGTAGAGAACAATAATAGTAACTGTATTGTCCACACTCATGAGATTTTCAGAACATATATATACATATGTATATATGCAAAGAACTACGGGTAAGATATTATTAAATTATCATTATAAATTGCAGAGCATACAATGGAGGACAATGGAGGTGACAAAACAGCAGAGGATAGATATGAATGGGTTAAGAACAAAAGCACCCTGGTATCGGGATGCAAGGTATGGACAGAGGTAAGCATGGTGTCTTGTGAAGTCTCAGGTTCTGTGCCATTTTTAGGGGTTCAGGAAGCTCCATCACACACCCAAAGGATGTTCCTCATGACAGAACCTGAGGGATCCATGATGGCAGAGGAACTCTCCCATCCTCACCTCCAAATAACCATAAAATAGAGGCCCACAGTAAATCCTGGAACAGCAGAACCAGCAAAAAGATGGGGTGAAACAATTTTTAGCCCAAGAAACTTGAAGAATTGACAAGAAAGATCCCTCTCACTAGGGTAAAAGAGGAGCACAGTTCAGCACAGGAAGCGTCCCAGCAAGCCAGCCTCAAGTCCCATCTTAGCAAACCAGTGAAACCTGAGCGCCAGTGTGGTGGAACAGACCACCACCAGGACCCCCCACATGCCTTAGCATAGCCAGGAGAACTGGCAGACTCCAGCTCTAAGAACCACCACTTGCTTCAGTGTGACCCCAGGTAAACAGGCATCCTCCAGTAGTCAAAGGCTATCCTTCTGAAAATGTGAGCCATTGCTGGGATTCAGGTGGATCTGCAGAAGCAGTAGCTGCACACACTCACAGGGGAATGTACCTGTGACAGGACCCACTCAGCAGACTGCTCCTTGCACACACATACCCTGACCATGAGATATTTGTTCCCCTCCCCCTATGATTATAATGGTCCCAGTCCCCTGCTAGACTGGAGATGGGATCCTGGGTCTTGAATCCAGAGACCCATGCTCTAAGTTGTATCTACTAGAACATCTTAAAGCAAACATCCTATCTCCCAGCACTTGCCCATAAGATTCCAAGTTCTTCCAGTCACTCAAATGCACAATGATACATGGGGCCAGGAACCAGCAAGTACTCAACGCAAGGTGACAGAAGAAGAGGAAAAAGGGAAGAAATGGGTTTTTCCCTTGAGATCACATCCTTCTTTCCCAAGGCTGAACTCAGTGAACTCTGAGTAGCTACTCTTATCTGAAAAACCCCAGAAAAGCTAATCTGCCTCTGCTCCAGCTCACTCAGATTCCAACAGTCCCCCAAAAAAGAGGATGGCTCTGGAGATCCTGACATTTGAAGAACACCCACTTCGGTCCCAAACACCCAGGATCACTCTGAACTCTAAAGCACTTACAACAATTAGGAGACAGCACAGTACACCAGGAGTCACTGGAGTCAGAGCACATAGGTTTGAATACCAATCACTTCTGATGCTCACCACTTACATGACCTTGGGTAAATCACTTAACAACCCTGGGTCTCAGTTTCTTATAAAATTATAAGGTTGGGCTAGATGACCCCTCAGGTCCGTTTAAGCTCTAGAACTATAATTCTAAGAATTACCAAGCATCTATTTTATGCTAAGGCATTTATTCAATGGATGTATATTAAAGCCTTACTTTCTGTCTTTCCTTAGCCTAAATGTTCCAAGAGATAGAATGATCTATTAAGAAAGGGTCCCTGCCCTCAGGGAATGTATAATCCACTTGGGAAAATAAGGCATGCATACCTTAAAAGTGAGGTAATAAATATAAGAATTAGCTATTAGTTGAGATAACAACCAAGAAGACACAAGACAAAAGAAGTGGCACATGAGTAGTAAAGCCATTTGTCATGAACACTCATCATCCTCATTATTAATATCATTCTTCTCATCTTTTTCAATGGTGTTCAGACAGAAATAATCCTGGGACAAACCCCACTTTTGCTATTTTCTATACTGAATGTTCTGCGAACTGTTCTCCAGGTGAAGAAAATAACTACTTCCAGTAAGGAAATAAAAGTCTTGGCACATCAATTCATTTTCTGTGTTATCAGCCAAAAGTTCCTGGGAACCACTCCCATAGCAGACAGGACAGCAAGGGTAGCAAGCCCCCTCCTCCTGTCCCCACATGGTTTTGATTCCTCCTGCTTGGTCTCTCTGTATTTTAAGAGATTTGAATATTAGGAGTATATGGGAGAGTTACATCTATTAAAAAGTGTTTTCAAGTGTTTAAGTTTCTATGGATCAATGTGTGTCAGATTTTAAGGAAGTTTTGTCTGTGATAATCGTTTGCTTTCAGTAGAGTTTACTGCTGAATTTTCAGGCATATTTGGCAAAGCAACAAAAAGTATTTATTAAGTGTTTACTGTGTGCCAGGCATGGGATCTACCCTCAAGGAATTTATAGTTAACTGTCTTTTTTTTGTTGTCTGTATTTGCATCTCCAGTGCTTAGCACTGTGCCTGGTATAGAGAAGCCTCTTCAGAAATGCTTGATGCCTTGCTTGGGGAAGTAATAAAAACATTAAACATTAGGTAACAACCAAATATAAGAGTTAGCAAGAGATTTATCACAGGTAAAAATAGTAAATTTCTGATGCATAATTCTAACTATCAGGTCATATCTTGGTAGGTATTCAACCTATCTGGGAGTGGAGAATGAATACAGGTAAGACTGGAAAGAGACGTTGGGGCAAGATTGTGGAAGACATGGAAAATCAATCCAGATGTTAGTGAGGGTGATAAGGAACTGAGGCTGCAGAGGTGGCTTCATCCTGACTAATCAAGTATCATCTCTATCATGCACAACTATGTACAGGACTCCTTCTATGGGTGAGACAGAATTCTGTTAACCCAGGG